>OX451737.1:341147391-341747391 GCA_948472305.1 Vicia faba | reverse complement strand
TTTGATACTTATTTGTGACCATGATTTAAGAGGTAGCTTTTGTTCACCACTCTTTATGTATCATTTTGATCCATTTTGATTTGAATCTTTTGTGATTCTGACTTTTTAAGTTTTTCTTATCATCTTACAAAGCTCCATTGATCCTTGATTGGCATTTCATTGCTCATTCTACATGGTGACAAGATAGGAGCCGCATTTCATTAGTTCTTGACCTAGTTTGGGTTTGCTTTCTTGAAAAGACTTTTAAGTCTCACATTTCTTAATGTTTAAACTTTGATTTTAATTATCTTCTCATCTCTACTCTATGCTCCTATGATCCACTTGTTTAGTGCTCACTTGATAATTCATCATGGTGACATAACGGGAGCTACATTTACCCCTTTCATTTGGACTTTGAATTTTTAGTTGTTGATGTTTGTTTCTTCTGATTGTGAAACTTGTCCCAACCTTGTGTGTTCACTTTGGTTGTTACCTATAAAGTCCAAGGATATTAGGTTTCAAATTACCTTGATATTTTTGCTTATAACTTAAGGGACAATATTTCTCCAATGTCATTATACTTAGGTATGTTACCTTCTTAACACCTCTTAAGGTTTTAAGTTTATGACTAATATATTATGAGGGTTTTATCATCACCCAAGGAAAAATATGATGCTTTGTTACTTTCATTTGGTCTAAGATAGAATGCCTTTACTTTCCTTTTAGATGATTTTGCTCATCAATTAGTTGGCTTTGTTCATTTAAGAAGTCTCAACTTCTACTTGGTTACTCTTGAGTCTCATCTTGAGATAACCTATTATATAAGCCACACATTACATGATTCTCAAATCATGCTCTCTTTGTTTAAATCCATGTTTGCTCAATGTAAACTTTTTTGTTTGTTTCTTTTCAATACTCCCCTTTTGTATGATGTATGTGCGACTTTTCTTGTGTGACTTATAATATTTGAATGTGATCTCAAGATATTGGCTCGCTACTGATATATATGATAGGATACTCCCCTAACCATGTTCTTCCCTCACCTACCCTTCCCTTCTACTACTTGGCCTGCGCCCTGTAGGTGTTTGATATTCGAGTGATGCTCGAGATTTTGACTACCTTAGATGTTTTATCATCTGTTTGGTTGATTTTTGTCATAGGATCTGTGACATTTTATTCACCATGTTCTCTTAGGACCGCTCGCTTAGGCTAGTTTTCGAGCTAAACATTAAGGAAGGAATCCATGTATGATAACACTAGGACTAGTAATTAGGATAGTCTCCCTTAGTTGTTTTCATTTCTTTGTATATTGCATCTTAAAACTAAAACTTTATTCTTCTTGGCAAATCATAAAACATCTCTAATGAACTTAAATCCTTCTTCAAGATCAAAAATACAAACCAATCTTAATTGTTTGTGCACCATTTGGAATTGTTTTAAATACTTGCCATGATATCTTGCTACCTTTGTGTCGATGTTTTTCCATCACATTTGTTTGTTATCCTGCTTTGATTTTCAATATCATTGTTAGGTGTGATGTTTTATCATCTAAATTGTGATGTTTTGCCATCCTTACCATGATATCTTGCTATCTTTATGTCGATGTTTCGCCATCGCATATGTTTGTTGTCCTACTTTGATTTTCAATATCACTGTTAGGTGTGATGTTTTATCATCTAAGTTTTCATGTATTGTCATCTTTGTTGTGATATTTTGTTATCTTCTTGCCGATGCTTCGTCATCGCATATGTTCGTTATCCTACTTTGATTTTTGATATCGTTGTTAGGTGTGATATTTTATCATCTTATCCTGTATTTTACTATCATGCTAATGTTTTATCATCTTATCCGACATTTTGCTATCGTGCTGATGTGTTATCATCTTATCTGAGTTTATGTTGCCATGTGATGTCTTGTCATCCTTGTTTTGATGTTTTATCATCGTTGCTGATTGTTTTGTCATTTTATCTGATGTTTTGCCATCTTGATTATAGCTATTGTCTTTTTAACTAAAAAACACAAACCAACCAAAATACATGAGCCGAACTATGGCTGCTCTGATTCCTTAAAAGGGGTACGTAGGTGGAGGCTTTTGTAGGGCCTAATCGAGCATATCTTTGTAAATATTCCTTTCTTTTCCCCATATTTTCTTTGCATGCATTCCCTATTCAGCTTTAAGCCTTAACGTCAATTTTACACACCCTTTAGATTAGAACAACAAGAGTGGATACCGTAGATTACTACGGGCGTGTGGGGTGCTAATACCTTCCCCTCACATAACAGACTCCCTTACCTGATCTCTCGGTCGTTTGACTGTGATTTCTCCCTTCTCAGTGTTTCTAGATGTTTACCTTTCTCCATCATGAGATAAAAGACGTTCGGTGGCGACTTCAATGATTTTATATCAGATGACGGTTCAGCTAGTTGTTTCAGCTGGCGACTCTGCTGAGGAAATGTTGACCTATTGTTGGTCCATCCCAGAGTCGATCATAGCTCTTGTTTTTTTTCCTTGGGTGTTTATTTTTATGCTTTATAGCTTATTAATTTTGTACATGTTTATTTGAGCATATGTTCGCATTGCATTTTATCGTTTTCCATATTTGGTTATCAGTTGTGTTGGCTTTGCTTTCATGTTGGAAGGGCGTTACAAGAGGTAAAAGGCCTAATACCTAGACCAAGTGACAAACGTAGGAACCTTAGGAAAAGAGTGGAACATGAACGACTAGTCAACTTTGGTTTGCTAGTACGGTCATATCGTCCACGCTCACATGAGATTACAAATAGGGTGCTATCGATTTACATAGGTGTTTCAATGATAGTGGCTTCAGGCATACCAATGATTCTGAGTTACCCTTGCCTTACCCTGACCTAGTTTACACCTGTGAGCGGGGAGGGAATTTTGATCCTTACAGGTATAGGTACTGTTGGTGACTCATTTCTGTTGGTGACTTGGGTTTTGTGGATGACTGTTCATTTTATAAGAGCTCTGGACCTTGGACATTGGTTTTCCTGGCATATTTTGAACAGCACAGTAGATACCTCAATTCACATATGTTTGCATCGCATCATGGCATATTTATTTTTCACATATATATATGTGTGTGTGTGTCTGTGTATAATTCACATATGCATGTCATTTCCAGGGTATTTAGAAGTTGTCACTAGCATCAAGGATAAATAACAACATGGGCACAACTGCAGAAACCCTTAGAAAGAAGGAGGTATATCAATTCGTGTTTTTTATGGTCGATTACGAGAATTAGGAACTCTTGTGAAGGGCCCGAATGAGAATATCTTCAGAAAGCGATATGGGAACTTATTGCCACTAGTGAACGATTATTATAAGAAATGGGCTTTGAGAGTGCTTCCTCAATTCTATGATCCACAACTATGATGTTTTACCTTTCAAGATTACCAGCTAGCGCCAACCCTTGAAAAGTATGCATATATTCTCGACATGAAGATTACATCCAATGTTCCTTTTGCTCAAGTACCCGAAACCACCAACTACATGGTTATCGTCAAGGCTCTTTATTTGACCCTTAGTGAAGTGGAAGTCAATTAGATTAAGAAATGTGACATGTAGAGTATTTCTCATGATTATCTGATAAACAAGGCCGAAAGGTTTGCAGAAGAAGGGAATTGGACATCTTTCAATGCATTATTGGCTGTGTTGATTTATGGCTTTGTCCTCTTACCTGTTGCAGAAAAGTTGGTGGATTTAGCAGCAATTTGTGTCTTTATGAATGATAATCTGGTACCAACCCTATTAGCTGGTACTTATTATACTATCCATTCTCGATATGGTAAGAGGGGGATGTTGTATGCGGCACAACTTTACTCTACAAGTGGTTTATGGTGCATATTCCTACGAAAGAACTGTTTATTGACACTGATGAGACATCTCTTTGGGCCATGTAAATCATGGGACTCACTTCCTACGACATTGTCTAGAACATCATGGTAATTTTGAAGGATTTCAATACAATTTGTGGCGAGTTTCCTAATGTTCCACTCATGGGAACAAAGGTTTGTATCAACTATAATCCTATTTTAGTAAGTCTCCAATTTGGGTTTGTAATAACAAATGGACCTACTGAGCGGGAGGTAAGGGAAACTGTTTATTTCAGCAAAGGAGGAAATGCTGCCATGCTCGAAAGAGTAAAAGTCACTTGGAAAAATATTCATCGAAAAGGAAAGCAGTCCTTCGATATAAGTGGAGGTGTGGCTCTTGACGCCTATTCAAACTGGATTCAGAATCAGGTGAAGGTGTTGTTATTACCCTATAAGAGGGAAGAACCATTCTACTCGCAAACTGTGTATGATCCTTTGATAGATAATTTCCCATCTTCTGAAAGGGGGATTGATCATATTTTCCATGCTAAGACTTTTGCAATAAAAATGGGAGAAGTATCGTCTACTAGAGAGTCACGAATCGCTTGAGCAGTCAAAGAGGTCAAGGATTGAAAATTCCAGCGTAACTAATCTTCAGGATGATGCACTATTGAAGAATAAAAAAATATCAAGAGTCTCCAAATAGCAGAAACAAAGTTAAAAGCAAGTCATAGCAAGAAGGTTAAAGAACTAGAAAGGCAACTCAACAGAGTCAAGTTACAAGACCAGAGACGTGAAAAGCAAATGACTCGTGTGATGGAAGAAAATGCTAAGCTCAGAGACCAGATAGAAAATCTAGAAAATACGCCCATGCTTATCCCTTTTCCAGAATGCAAAGAATGTGATCACTTTCTTGAGCAGTGTAAGTACTTAGAAGTCCAGCTATTCTGAAAAGATGTGGTGATCAATAGTTTTTCTCGTGGAAGAGATCGTGAGGAGACAAAGAAGTTGTTCAAAGAAACCAAAGAGTGGAGTGAAGAATACTTCTGGCAAGGAGGACCGTTGTACTACACAGAGATTAGGGATCCACTACAGTGATGTTTGTCAATCACCACCAGACTTGTTGGATGGGATTGTTTTTATTTTATTCTATATTTTGGTTTATTTTGTATGAACTCATTTGATTCTGAGGACTATTATTATGATTGAAAAAACATTATCATTTATTTTTATTCATTGATTTCTTTTTCTTTCTTATTATGTGTCCATTTCCCTTTTATCGTGCTTATTAGATATCCTTGATGGTAGACAAAGCTCTTGAATACCCTGAAATGACAAAACATATGATACATATCATACATCTCATACATCTCATACATGATAGGTTATCTCAGTATGGTATTCTTATTTTGATTCTGCCTTTCTTATCTAGAGTTCAAGACGACTATTCACGGATACACAACCAGGAACAGCTTGCCACAACAAATGGAATAGATCAGGGATGAACTCAGATGACCACTCAGATGACTCAATTCATGGAGGTCATTGCTAATGTGAGTAACCGACATGATGAGTTATCGACTCTCATCAATAATCAGCACTACAATCAGGCAGATGGTGGGAATCAAGGGCTTTATTAATACATTTTCATTGGGCTAGGGGAGGCACAGGACTAACGTTTTGTGAATCTTCACGGGATGCCTGGTAATCCTTTTCTATGTATCAGTAACATGGGGAAATTTCCTCCATCTTTGGAACCTCTCTTTGTAGGAAACCGAAGGGACAATCAGTGTGTGAGGAACTATCAGAAGCAAGATTATGACTATGATCAGGATAAAGATCAGTTTTTTGTGCGGCATCTGAGCCAGCAATTCAAGTGGAAGACAGAAGGTATCAGCTACTAGAAGAGCGGATGAAAGTTGTGGAAGGACAAGGAGTCCTTGGCATGGATGCCAATGATCTTAGGTTGGTGTCTGGGGTGAAGGCTTCCCCTAAATTCAAACCTCCCGTGTTTGAAAAGTACAACAGTTCGTCATGTCCTGTTACTCATGCAACTGCTTATTTTTTAAAGATGTCGGTTCATACTGAATATCAAGGACTTTTTATTCATTATTTCCAGGATATCCTATTTGGGACATCTTTGGAATGGTACATGAAGTTAGAAAAAAACTCATATCTGATGTTGGAATGATCTTGCCCGTGCTTTTGTCAAACATTATCAGTACAATGTGGATATGAAACATAATCACACTCAGCTGCTGAATTTGGTACAGTGACCAAAGGAATCTTTCAAAGAGTATGCCCAAAAATGGCGTGAATTGGCTGCAAGGGTTCAACCTCCACTCATGGAGCGGGAACTCATTCATGTGTTTATGAGCACTCTACAAGGGCCAAATTATGATCATATGATAAGGAGTGCTTCAGCAGGATTTGAAGAATTGGTTATGGTTGGTGAGAGGATCGAAGTAGGTTTGAAGTTGTGAAAGGTTCAAGCTGGTAATTCCAGTGGCTCACTAGGAGGGGTGGTAAGAAGTCGTTCAGTTCTTATCCTAAGAAAAGGGAAGGTGATGCAAGTGAAGTATATTCTCATAGAGGAAGATGTGGAGATCATCAGCACCAACAAGTCAATGTTGTTTCTATTCCTATAAATGTTCCTCCATAGCAAGGACATAATCATGCACCCTAGCAACAGAGACAGCAAGATGCTCCCCATCAGTATAATAATAATCAGCAACAAAGGCACCCAAGAAGGTTTGATCCCTTGCCAGTATCTCTTATTGAGTCACTCCACCGTTTGCTTAATTTGAAGTTGATTAATTTAAGAAATATGCCAGCACCCATTGGAAGACTTCCTGCTAATTATAATGCTAACGCAAGATGTGAATTCCATTCTGGAGGAATTGGCCATTCTACTAACAAATGTTATGTGTTGAAGAGGAAAGTGCAAGACTTGTTGGATGCCAAGGCAATTGAGTTTGCTCCATTAAATGGTCTGAATGTTGTTCAAAACCCAATGCCTAGGCATGGGGGGGGGGGGGGGGGGCTGATGTTAATATGATTGATGATGATGTTAAAATGTTGAATTTAGTTATGAATGTAGAATGGGTGACTACTCCATTGTCATATGTTAAATGGTACTTGCTTGACAATTCTATCTTCTCGGGCTATGCTTATGAATGTGTCAAGTGTAAAGAGAAACCAAAGGGTTATGATGATTTGAAAGTTGGAATCCAGTTTCTAATGGATGAGGGTTCCCTACAATTCGATATAAGACCAAGATTCCGAAAAGTTAATGAGAAATATATTGTTGTGATATCCATTCCTTACACTCATGTGCGTATTCCTGCTCCATCTAGGGCGCCTCCTTGGATGATTACAGTACCTGGTCCCATACCATATACCAGTGAGAAGGAAGTACCATGGAATTATGGTGCCGATTTCTATTACCATGGGATGAGGCAAGAGACAAATCCTCGTCCTTCTAAGGAAGAATCTACTGAAGGTAATGAAGTAGATGTTCATAATTTCTCTGGTGTGGGTCGAATTACCAGAAGCAGAAGAGCGTGTGGTCCTTCCAATATACAAAATTTTGTGGATGCCTTATCAAGAGAAAAAGGAAAACAACACGTGATGATTGGTAATCCGAGGGTTACACCAGCCAATGTGACTTAGCCGATTCCTGTGCTAGAAACTTCTTCAGTTCTTGATAAAGTTGAAGAATTGATGTGAATTATCAGGAAAAGTGATTACAGTATAATTGAACAGTTGAGTCATACCCCTTCATAAATATCTATTTTGTCATTGTTGATTTATTCATTTCCCCACATAAATGCTATGATGAAATTGCTGAAGAATGCATTTGTGCCACATGAGATAATAGTAAATCAGTTTGAGAATGTTTGTGCTAACATATCTATCGGAAATGGTTTGGGCTTCATAGATTTTGACCTTCCTCCTGAGGGATGAGACTATAACAAGGCACTTCATATTTCTATGGAGTGTAGAGGAACTACTTTATCCTGGGTTTTGATGGACATCGGGTCATCTTTGAATGTGTTACTTAAATCAGCATTGATGAAAATTGATTATTCTGGTCTTGAGTTGCGTCCTAGTGACATGATGGTGAAAGCATTTGATGGGTCCCAAAGATCATTATTTGGAGAGGTAGAGTTACCTATTAAGGTTGGTCGTCACACCTTCCCTGCTACATTTTCCGTTATGGATATAAAGCCGAAGTATTGTTGTTTGTTGGGGCGCCCGTGGATTCATAAAGCAGGGGAAGTCGCTTCTACTCTTCATCAGAAACTGAAGTATCATGCAGATGGAAAAGTGATAATTGTGCGCGGTGAAGAAGAGTATATTTTGATTCATTTAACGTCATTTCTCTATGTTGAAGTTGAAGGTGAGATACATGAGACTCATTTCCAAGCATTCGAGACAGTCCATACGGTTAGTATTCCTCCTCCAGTGCAGAAAAGAAAACCAGAAACCTCTATGTCTTTTCTCAAGGACGCCTGAGCTATGGTTGAAAATGGTAACCCTGAAGTTTGGGGTCAGGTGCTGGATGTTACACCTAGGTTCAACAAATTTTGTCTTGGTTTTAGTCCAGGGCAGTAGAACACAGCTCCCAAAGCACCCGATCTATCTACTCCTGTGAATTTTTCCTGTCTTAGTACTGTTCAAGAAGGATATACAAATGCAGTTGGTGATGATGAGGATGGTGTCGTACCACATAATTTCCATACCCTTACGATTATATTTAAGAATAAAAGAGAGTGTTTTAATTAGGGATGGTTCAACAGTATCTGATGGTCCATTCTTAAATCCGAGACAACCAGGGGGTGCATTTTAATTCAAGAGAGTGAAGCTTTCTAAATCAGAAAGACCCATGTATCCGTAAGCCCATTCGTAAAGCATATTGGCCAATGGCCCATGAGATTCGAAAATGGAAAATTATTTCAAAAATTATTATTAAATAATTTTTAACTAAACCCATTTAAGTATTACTTTTTATTAAGTAAAAGGGGAAGTTGAAATTCAATCTTGTTTAGTCCATTTCTGTTTTAGGCAAAGGGGGAGGGGATGCGTTTGCAAATTACAGGCCCATTGAGTTTCTTTATGCCAAGCCCACTGGATGTTCTTTTTCATTTACTGTCTTAGTTCAAAAAAAAAACTTTATTTCTATTAAGAGTTTTAGGAAAAAAGAAATATGTTGGAAAGCCAGTAAGGCCCAAATCGGATTAGAACTATTACTATTAAATTTTTTTTCGTTATTACCCTTTTTATATATAATTATGATTAAAAGGTTGTTAACATGTTTTATCAAACATTTTTTTATAATTTAATAAAAAGTTCTTTTTGGGAGAAAAAAAAGATTTTGTTGTATAAGGCCCATTAGGCCCAGTACGTACCAAAAATGTTTTTGCTGTAAATAAAAAATAATAATGTTGCAGAATGAAATAATTAATCAACGCAAGCCCAAATGAGGAAGAATTGCGTCTGTGTAAATTCAACAAGATTTGCCCACATTTTTCAAATAACAAGTACTGTAGAAATTTAACACTAAATCTACAAATCAAATCCTCATTGAAAATACATAATCATTGTTTACAAGTCCAAACTAAATTAATCGCGTATTACAAAAATCCAATCAAATCTCAATCTTCATTACAGCAAATCAAATCTTAGAAAGAAATATATTACAAAAGCAAATCATTCAATTACACAGAAATTCAATCCCTAATTCCTAAATCTAAGTCAAATTGATTTGTAACGGTAAAAAAACTATCACCCTATATATAGAAATCAAGAACACAGTAGAAAGGGGGGGGGGGGGGGGGCTGAAGAACCAAATCGTGAAGATTTGAAGAAGAACGAAGAAGAAATTCCGGGGGGACTTCGAAGAACAAAAGGAGAAAACAGAAACGAATACAGAAGAGACTATTGAAAAAAAGTATAAGAAGAATGAACGAAGACCTCGCTGTTGTCGAAGAAGAAGAGAGGAGCGATTAGGGTTTCAACATCTGAAATCCTAATCGTCGTTGTCGTTCCAGCCTTGTGTTGTCGCCTTCAAAGCGTTCATCATTACCTGATAACAAGAAGAGACAAACATATTAACACTTAATCAAACCAAAAGCTTGGATTCGGAAAACAGAAAGCTCGAAGAACTCAGAGAAAGAGGAATCCCGAAGAGGGTAATAACTTAGATTTTTTTCTTTTACTGTTTCTAATGGTTAGGTCACGACTAGGTTTTGTTTAGGACTTATAGCGCCACCGCAAGGGGAAAGGTGGTTTTGGGATTAGGGTTAGAGAAAGGGAAATAGGGTGTTATGCGAGAGAGAGAAATAAGAAGGGGTTACTGTGTGATTAAAACAAAGGAATGAATAATAAAACTGTAAAGTAAGTATTTGTATTCAGTCATGATCCGATGCACATGTGCCTATAATAATTATCATGTTCCTTTAATTCTATCCACGCAATCTTCATCTGACGGCTATAGGCCAAGTCCCACGTTAGCCTCTATACTCTGTCTCACACATAACCAACCGGACCCCTCTCAATTTTCATATTGGGCCTAGCCCATTATATTTTAGCACCATCATTCGCTTGTTTTATTGAAGCAAGAACAACAATACACCTCCCTTCAGGAAATACATTTGGGCCTAGCCCAACTCTCCTAAAAAACACCTCACAGTTTTCCTTTTAAGCTTAAAACCGTACCCCCTTTGATTAATTAATTTATTTTCTTTTATATTTATTTCTTTATTTATAATTATTATTATTACTATTTTTTCTTATTATCATTATTATTTATTAATAATAATTGTTACTAATATTAATTGTTATTTGTTTATATATTATTATATATTAGCATGTAAAAAAAATATTTTTCTTAAAACTCATGTACATATTTTTATACATTTGTATTAAAATATTTTTTATCATGCATAAATCACGAAATTTTTCAATTAATATTGTTAAAATATATTCAACAAAACTTAAACTATTTTTCGCAATAAACTAATCTAAACAAACTATTTTTGCAAAAGTATTTCAAATCTATTTTGACTAATCGCGCATTTAGTCTAAAATTCTGCAATCTCCACACCCGGTTGAAATGCAAGGCAATTCAAAATACTTTTGCAACCCCTGAAAATTACAAACCACATAAGAACTACGAATTGTGACTCTGATTCCTCATAAGAGGATGTGTAGCCATACGACTAAAATCGTGGCGAGTTCCCCTATTAAAAATGAAAACCATTTTCCCCTATTAAAAATTAAAACCCTTTTCCCCTATTAAAATTTAAAATCTTGTTTAACCTAAAACCTAATATCCTTAAGAATAAGGTAGATGAATGGTGCCTAACACCTTCCTTTCGTCTAATGAAGTTCGAACCTAGAATCTTTGTCTGCGAATTAGGGTTTCCTATTAGATGCCCTTCTTTAGGATAAAAATTAATAGTGGCGACTCTCATTTAAAAACCAGTCGCAACAGCTGTCGACTCTGCTGGGGACCTTAACCTTAGGTTTTAGGTTTTAGGTTTTATTTTGGGTTTTTATTTTTATTTATTTATTTTCATTTATTTATTTGTTGCATTTATTTATTTCTTGTCTATTTTTATTTATCATTATATATTTGCTATGCAGCGGCTTTTTATTTCAAAAAAATATATTCTCAAATAACCCTTAGAAAGAATGTTCGTCTATTAGCTTAGGGGATACGTCATCCCTGCGAGTTTATGTGACGACTTCGCCTAGAGTCGTTGGGATTCCGCAAAAGGAATACTTATCGAGAGATATCTTCTTGACTATTAGGACTTTGGAATGCTACCCATGACTCTTTGTAACGACCTTAACCAAAATATCATGACAATACCTTTCACGACTTTGAGACGAAAGTCTCTGTCCATAAAGAGGCTCCACCTAAGGGAGGCCCTTGTGCCTTTTCCCTCTGGTGTTATTCATGATACCCTTAAGGAAACCACCTTATGGGGAGGGTAGAATATCCGTAGGCCAAAACTAGGAGCCTACCTTCTAAGGAATCATTCATATAATCCCATTTCAACTATCCCTAAACCCGCAAGGGTTACTTCCAGTATACTATAATCCCTAGCCTATAGGGTCTATCTTTCATAAATCACAACCCATAGCATGTAGGGATTCTTCAACCGTCCATTAGTCTACTACAATCCCTAGCTTGTAGGAATTCTCGTCCCTCAATTATAATCTCTAGCTTGTAGGGATTCCCCTTCGTCTTCTATGGTCCTTAATCCCTAAGTAGTTCCTATCTAACTCAACCTCTGAGTCAGTGTAGGGTATCCTCATTTCCATGTCTATCATTATCTTCTCCCTTAAGAAGTTCCTATCTGTCTCAATATCTGAGTCAGTGTAGGGTATCTTCATTTCCATGTCTATCATTATCTTCGCCCTTAAGGAATTCCTATCTGTCTCAATATCTGAGCCAGTGTAGGGTACCTCCAAATCCACATCAAGTTAATTTTGTCCTTAAGGAATTCCTATCTGTCCCAATATCTGAGTAAGTGTAGGGTACCTCCAAATCCACATCAAATTACTTTCATCCTTAAGGAACTCCTATCTATTTCAATCTCTGAAACAGTGTAGGAAATTATCATTTTCATATCTACCATCAAACCTTTATAGGGTACCCCTTCGTCTACCCTCATAATACGTCTATGTCACATTGCATATCCATGAAACCTTTTTTCATCTTACCTTAAAGCCAAAAACATTTTTGCATACCCATGCATTCACATACATTCATATATTTGCATCTCATGCATTTCCACCTTCGCCCTTATCCAACTGTTATCCATATGCTAGTTGATTTCTTGATACTCGCCAACAAACTTAATAAAGTCTTGAATTATGGAAGAAGGAGATTATCCATTAAATACTCAATGGAGCTTGGTCCTACAAGTCCTATTGGAGAGAGAAGGCAGCCCTTCACCATGACAACTACAAGCCTACATGGTGCCTCAAATGCCACTACAATTGGTGTTTCCTCTACATCAAGAGCAACTACCCTATCAACGAAATAAGTATGCACAAGAAAAGTCAAGGGTCATCCCCATGCTCTGATAAGTCTAAGAACTACGAAGCATCTCGTAAAGTCAGTGGATCAACTAAAATCTCTTCCATAGGATCATTAGGCTTTATCAATTTCAATTTTTAATTTATGTATTGCTAAGTTATATTTGGTGTAACTTTATATCTTTTGATTAGTTATTCTAATAAAGTGAGCATCAATGTTTTGGAATCAATTCATTCGTTTCACTTTTCACCTTTCATCACTTTCCATAAATAATCAACGACTTTCCATTTTCCACTCTTCTTTTACATTTTTAATTTAAATTAACTTTAACAAACTTCGAGGGAGAATGATGAACATAAAATAACTGAATTTGGCTGACGTATGCTTTCAATGTAAGACTGAGCTGATGATGTAAGGAATTGTTTCAATTCCTAAATAGTGGAGACATAAGGAGATAATTCGTAGTCAACCCCTTCGAGCCAGAAGTTGGAGTTCTTTCTATTTTTCAAAAAAAAAAACCTTAATTTGAACCAGGGGCAGGGTAGTCTTTCCATTAATTCAATGGCGTGTTTTATTCTCAAGAGAAGTGATTTATCTAAACAAAAGGTTTAAGCATATCTCTTTCCTCGATACATCATTGCGGAAATAATCTAATCAAGGGTTCAAGCACATCTTTTTCCTTGCATTCATCAAGAATGCGGAATCCATGAAGCTCTCAATATCTTCTTCCTCAATACATCAATCAAGATCGAGGAAACAATTAAGATGAAGCTTACAACAATCAGCGTGATAGTCACAAATTTTCAAAATCGAAAAACAAAAGAATCTAAAAAAAAAATCAAAAAAGAGAGAGCCCGCTAAGTCAAAAACAAAAAGCAAAAAAGTTTGACTTAGGCAAAAGATAGGGCATCCCGATGAACCGGAAAATTCAAAAATCGGTCCATGCAAAAATAACGGATTGAAAACAAAATTCGAGAAAAATCTTGTGACTGCCACCTCAAAGGCTTCTCATCAATGCTTGGATCTTATTAACGCTTCTCATCATCTACGCGACTATGAAACTTCTCTTGGGGATTAAACGCATTTGTTTGATTAATTGAACTTAGGATTGAAGAACATCAAGGAGAATGAGGTGGGCTAAATAAATTTTGAGCCTAATATCTTTTGTTTCTCAAACCACGAACCATGGCCACGTTACAATATTCAAAAGTCATAATTGAAGCAAGGTTAACTATGAAAGCATACTCAGCAAAATTCTTGTTAAACTGACTCCCATGTTTGTTAAAATTATTTCTAACTACTTCTCTTCTTTGAATATTCATCTCTAATCATCCATTTCTATTCAAACTTAGATTTCAAAACTTCATGTACATCACTAAGAATTACTTTTTCAAAATGTACAATTTTATCTACGAATCAATACTTAGCATCAAGGAAATTTCAAAAAGGTCAGATCAAAGGCAACATTTCCAAGAAGCTTCTAACTAGGGGTAATGCATCTAAGAGGACCCCTATAAACAAGAGAAAATACTAATGATCATAGAGGTATATCACATGAAGACACTATTGACAAGTTGTGATCATTTTAAAATTCAATCAATCCTGATCAAATTTCAAAGCATTGTTAAATCAGGGGCATATATTTCAAAGGAACATTCCTTAATCAAATCGTATCATAACAGGGTATGACTCGGTTCCCTCATTTTAAACAAACCTCTCAAGGCCTTGATTCAGGGGAAATCTTCCAAAATTCAAATGTTGGGGCAATACATATCAGGTTCATCCTACCTCCCGTAGGGTCCAAGTTCCTCTTCAAGCGACTTCAAGTACAAACTTTTCAGAAATTCAAATCTTAGGGCAATCTATATCAAAGTTCATGGTGAGGTATATGTTCTTTCTGAGGGTACTTCCTCCAGGTCCAAGAAATGGAGGGGCACCTCTTTCAAAATTTGAATGGTGGGGCAAACCACTGCGAGGCTTATCAAAAGGACAAACCATCCAAGAGCCCATTAGTCAAAGGCATGATGTTTCAAAGTGCTAAATAGAGGGGTCATCCAATCTATGATCAAACTATTTCCAAGCGCATATCAATGAGAATCTCCTCCAACACCCTACCAAAAATTAGGGAAAGATAGGCCACATAGAGGCAAGCTCCCCGCGTACTTTCATAATCTTCAATGGATCTTTCTTCTATATAAGCAATCTAACGAGTTCAAAGCGAGTATCAGGA
Organism: Vicia faba; assembly: GCA_948472305.1. Lineage (NCBI taxonomy): Eukaryota > Viridiplantae > Streptophyta > Magnoliopsida > Fabales > Fabaceae > Vicia > Vicia faba. The sequence goes on along the minus strand of OX451737.1, from coordinate 341,732,293 downwards.
AATCATGCAAGCACAACATTCAACCATCATGTGACAAGCAACCGTGTTACATAGTCAAACCTTTATGCTTAATCATCAACGACCCATCACAAGGGCACCATTCAACAAATCATTCGAGTCATAATCATAAAGCATAAGTCTACGTAAATCATTAGCATACATTCATTAGGATATTGCAACGCAAAACCAAGCTACACCTATCATCTCATTCGGCTGACGAATTCCGACAACATGTATCTAATAGAGAGCCTAATTCTCATTGGAACATCAAAATTCCAACATCCTTGACACATATCCAAGTCACCGATTACATGGATTGGTCAGTCATTCCATGCATTAACACCTGCATCTGCATGCATGCATACCATATCATAGCCTGAGACTTAGGACCCCATAAAAATCTAGAATCAATTTCTAGGAGAGTCAGTATTGCAATCTCCAACATCTCTTTGATTATCCCTCCCAGTGAGTCTCTCATACAAGCCTTCTTCGCCAAACTAAACCGTAACCAGCCTTAGGTACCACCGTCTAAGATGTGAGCAGCCTCACACATTTTCTAAACTGCATTTCATAAAAGACATGAGCAGCCTCACGCAACCTCATCCACTATTCATTCATAGGCATCCGTACGAGGCATGAGCAACCTCATGCATTCATCATCCATCCTACGTAAGCAGCCATGCATAAAAGTCGTGAGCAGCCTGACACTTTCCAATTAATGTCTCTGGGTAACCTTACCAATATTACCAACCTTGCTATTCGTTTCACCTTTCCAAGCCACCGAGTTGATACTATTTAAGCAACCATATGGATACGGGTGCAAAGCCCAGTTTCCGTCTGGCCCATCTTTTAAAAATCCCAGTTCCCGTCTGGAATATCTTTTCAAAAGCCCGACCCTAATTGGCATGGCTTCTCATAAAGAATAAGTGTTGGCCAATGGTCTTCCTTGAGCATTGGTTTTGTAGTTTAAATAAGAGGGGCATTGCATTTATCAATCACCGCATCATTTCAATTCATAACATTATCATATCAAGCATACATACCATACATCATGCATACATCAAGCATAATCATATCAAACATGTATACATACCCATAGGAAACTGCGGAAAAATCTCAAGGCATGACTACCAGCTAAGACAAACTCCTACTCAAATCTAAGCTCAGCATTATTCATTCACCTTGATATAGCTACCTCGGTTGACAACGGACATAATCGTCAAAGGTGTCACTATCAAAATCTTACTAGGAAGCTTACCTATGATTCATATACATGCCTGCATCCATACACACGCCTATTTTTATTACCACACCTACACCTACGTCTACGTCTACGGCTGCACCGACTTCCATACACATGTCTACGCCTACACTTGCACTTACAACATAAAAGTCTGGACATATGCCAATACACACTTCTACACCTACGCCTGCTCCTGCAATACAAAATCAATCAAAATCCTTGCTAATACTTGTCATCGTGTTCAAATAAATTCAAAGACGCCACGATAATACAGACATGCACTCAGGGTTCCATATCAATATCAGACATTCAACACACATGCACTCAGGGTTCCATATCATACACATACATACAATAAACAAATAATCTCACCGTTGATATAGCTATCTAAGGTTCAGTCATCAAAGCACACTTCTTCTACAAATCCAACCCATCACCTAAGACTCCATGCAGTGATGTGTTCAACCCATCACCTAAAACTCCATGGAGTGATATGCTCCTTACAACGTAGCATTACCTAAGTCTCCATGCATAAATGTGCAAAACCTAGTACATTGCCTAAGACTCCATGCCACAATGTTCGAAAGCCAAATAGAATCCGCCACCTAAGACTCCACGCAGTGATGTATTCCCTCTCTTACCCATTACCTAAGACCCTAGGAAGTAATTTGCGAAACTTTAGTTCATTTCCTAAGACTCCATTCAGCAGTGTAACAGGACCCATTACCTAAAACTCCATGCAGTGATGTATTCTCCTCTCTTTACCCATTACCTAAGACCTCATGCAGTAATGTGCAAAATTTAGTTCATTGTCTAAGACCCTAGGAAGCAGTGTAACATAACCCATTGTCTAAGACTCCATACAACAATGTGTTTCCTTCTCTTCACCCATTACATAAGACTCCACGCAGTAATGTGCGACACTTTGCAACATAGATCATTGCCTAAGACTCCATGTCGTGGTGCTCGAAAACCAAAATCTAGCCTATCTCCTAAGACTCCACCCAACGATTCCGAAACCTAACCCATTACCTAAGACTCCATGCAGCAGTGTTTTTCCTTATTCCGTGACACAAATCATTTCCTAAGACTCCATGCAGCGATGCTCGAGCTCCAAATTTAGCGCATCGCCTAAGACTCCACGCAGCGATTCGCGAACATAACCCACTGCCTTAGTCTCCAAGCATTCATGCATTATAAAGTGTTGTTTTATTCATCCCCCAAATGGGTGAATAAGCAAAGCCAAACCAAGACATACAACATTATTCTCTCAAGCTCAAAACTATTTGCCTCATCGTCATATCCTGGTAAGCGATATATCATCAACTATGCCTACTTCCTTAAGACTCGTAAGGGTATGCTATATGAGTGTAACCTTATGTTTGTCGGACAAATTTTGGGGTATTCCAGGTATTCAATAAACTCCCAATCAGAATGCATAAGATTCGTGTATTCTCACGCTATTCGATTGGAAGATAATTGAATAGGGGCAGCTATCGTACCCCAAATTTTCCCTACCCTTACGATTATATTTAAAAATAAAAGAGAAAGTTTTAATTAGGGATGGTTCAGCAATTACTGATGATCCATTCTTAAATCCGAGACAACCAGGGGGTGCATTTCAATTCAGGAGAGTGGGGCTTTCTAAATCAAAAAGACCCATGTATCTGTAAGCCCATTCGTAAATTATGTGGGCCAATGGCCCACGAGATTCAACAATGGAAACTTATTTCGAAAATGATTATTAAATAATTTTTAACTAAGCCCATTTAAGTATTACTTTTTGTTAAGTAAAAGGGGAGGTGGAAATTCAATCTTGTTTGGTCCACTTCTGTTTTGGGCAAAGGGGGGGTGCATTTGCAAATTACAGGCCCATCGAGTTTCTTTAAGCCAAGCCCATTGGACGTTCTTCTTCATTTACTGTCTTAGTTCAAAAAAAAACTTTATTTCTATTAAGAGTTTTAGGAAAAAAATAGATATGTTGGAAAGCCAGTTAGGCCCAAATCGGATTATAACTGTTACTATTAAATTTTTTCTACTATTACCCTGTTTATATATAATTATTATTAAAAGATTGTTAAAATGTTTTATCAAACTTTTTATATAACTTAATAAAAAGTTCTTTTTAGGAGAAAAAATATTTTGTTGTACAAGGCCCATTAGGCCCAGTATGTACCAAAAACGTTTTTGTTTTAAATAAAAAATAATAATGTTGCTGGATGAAATAATTAATCAACGCAACCCCAAATGAGGAAGAATTGCTACTGTGTAAATTCACCAAGATTTGCACATATTTTTCAAATAACAAGTACTGTAGAAATTTAACACTAAATCTGCAAATCAAATCTTCATTGAAAATACAGAATCATTGTTTACAAGTCCAAACTAAATTAATCGCGTATTACAAAAATCCAATCAAATATCAATCTTCCTTACTGCAAATCAAATCTCATAAAGAAATATATTACAAAAGCAACTCAATCAATTACACAAAAAATCAATCCCTAATTCCTAAATCTAAGTAAAACAGATTTGTAACGGCAAAAAAACTATCACCCTATAAATAGAAAACAAGAACACTAGAAGGGGGGTGGGGGCTGAAGAACCAAATCACTAAGATTTGAAGAAGAACGAAGAATAAATTCCGAGGGGGGGGGGGGATTCGAAGAAAAAAAGGAGAAAACATAAACGAATACGGAATATATTATTGAAAAAAAATTTGAAGAAGAACGAACGAAGACCTCGCCGTTGTCGAAGAAGAAGAGAGGAGCGATTAGGGTTTCAACATCTGAAACCCTAATCACTGTTGTTGTTCTATCCTTGCATCTTCGCCTTCAAAGCATTCATCATTACCTGCAAACAAGAAGAGACCGACAGATTAACACCGAATCAGACCAAAAGCTTGGAGTCAGAAAAAAAAGCTCGAAGAACTCAGAAAAATCATAATCGCAAAGAGGGTAATCACTTAGATTTTTTTCTTTTATTGTTTGTGTTGGTTAGGTCACGACTGGTTTTCGTTTGGTACTTATAGCGCCGCCGCAAGGGGAAAGTTGGTGGTGGGATTAGGGTTAGAGAAAGGGGAATATGGTGTTATGTGAGAGAGAGGAAGAAGAAGGGGTTACTGTTTGATTAAAACAAAGGAATGAATCATAAAAATGTAAATTAAGTATTTGTATTGAGTCATGATCCGATGCACATGCGCCTATAATAATTATGATGTTCCTTTAATTCTACCGTGTGATCTTCATTTGACAGCTATATACCAAGTCCCACGATAGCCTCCATACTCTGCACCACACATAACCAACCAGACCCCTCTCAATTTGCATATTGGGTTTATCCCATTATATTTTAGCACCCCCATTCGCTTGTTTTACTGAAGCAAGAACAATGATACACCTCCCTTCAGGAAATACATTCGGGCCTAGCCTAACTCTCCTAAAAAACACCTCCCAGTTTTCCTTCTAAGCTTAAAATTGTAACCCCCTTTAATTAATTAATTTATTTTATTTTATATCTATTTCTTTATTTATAATTATTATTATTATTATTATTATTATTTCTTATTATCATTATTATTTATTTCTAATAATTGTTACTATTATTAACTTTTATTTGTTTATATATTATTATTTATTAGCATGCAAGTAAATCATTTTTCTTAAAACTCATGTACATATTTTTATACATTTGAATTAAAATACTTTTTTATCATGCATTAATCAAGAAAATTTGCAATTAATATTGTTAAAAAATACTCAACAAACCCTAAACTATTTTTCGCAATAAACTAATCTAAACAAACTATTTTTGCAAAAGGGTTTCAAATCTATTTTGACTAATCACGCATTTAGTCCAAAATTCCGCAATCTCCACACCCGGTCAAAATGTGAGGCGATTCAAAATACTTTTGAAACCCCTAAAAAACACAAACCCCATACGAACTACGAATTAGGACTCTGATTCCTCATAAGAGGATACGTAGGCGTACGAATAAAATCGTGGCGAGTTCCCCTATTAAAAATTAAAACCCTTTCCCCTATTAAAAATTAAAACCCTTTTCCCCTATTAAAATTTAAAACTCTATTTAACCTAAATCCTAATATCCTTAAGAATAAGATAGATGAAAGGTGCCTAACACCTTCCTTTCATCTAATGAAGTCCGAACCTAGAATCTCTGTATGCGAATTAGGGTTTTCTATTAGATGCCCTTCCTTAGGATAAAAACTAATAGTGGCGACTCTCATTTAAAAACCAGTCGCAACAGATGGTAGCTATAAAATTGAAGATTGGATTCGTCTAAGTAGTATAGGCCAAGAACTCAACAATTGAATTTTTGTGGATGTTGTCCATGTTTTAAGCGCTGAGGAGTAATTTTATTGTCTTCTTTTATTATCATGTCATAATTCATACGCTCTTCCCAAGGCATAGTGGATCATTTGTATAGGGCCACCATGTTAATTTTCAAAAATTTATCATGAATAAAGGACGTTTTTGCATTCAAATATTTTGTTCCCTTTCTTTCTTTTATTTTGTTCTTTAAATGGTAATGTTTCCTTTTCACACACTATCACTAAAACATCAAAATATCATTTATGCAGATGCACTTCCACCATAGATTCCATTGATAATAACTCTGTTATCGCTCACTATGACTTTGATAATCCAATCTACCAAGCTGAAGAGGAGGCATATGAGGATTATGACCTTCCCTAAGAGTTGGCAAGATTATTGAAACAAGAGGAAAAGGTTATCCAACTGAATCAAGAATCAATTGAGGTGGTGAATATTGGCACAAAAGAAATGAAAAGAGAAGTCAAGATAGAGGCTGATCTCGAAGAAAGTATGAAGGCCAGATTGATTAAGTTGCTTCGAGAGTATTCTGATGTTTTTGCTTGGTCTAATGAAGACATGCCAGGGCTGGATACAGATATTGTGGTGCATCGTTTTCCGTTTAAGTAAGGGTGTTCTCCTTTCAAACAAAAGCTCCAAAAAACTCATCCATAGATGTCCCAAGAGATTAAAGAAGAAGTGCAGAAACAGTTGGATGCAAATTACTTGAAAGTCATCAGTTATCCTCAGTGGATTGCAAATATTTTTCCTATGCCTAAAATATATGGTAAGGTATGGATGTGTGTGTACTTTAGGACTTGAATTGATTAATCCATAAAGATAATTCTCCTTTTCCCAAAATTGATGTTTTGGTCGATAATACAACTCATTCTAAGGTGTTCTGTTTCATGGATGGTTTTTCGGTCTATAATCAGATTAAGATGGCGCCAGAAGATATGGAGAAGACAATATTTATCACACCATGGGGAACCTTTTGTTATAAGGTGATGCCATTTGGGTTGAAAAATTCAGGGGCAACGTATCAGCGTGCCATGGTCACTCTCTTTCATGATATGATTCACAAGGAGATCAAGGTCTATGTGGATGATATGATTGCTAAGTCTGATACAGAGAAAGAAAATCTTGTTCATTTGGAAAAGTTGTTCGAAAGACTAAGGAAGTACCTTTTGAGGTTGAATCCAAATAAGTGCACCTTCGGGGTTAGATCTGGAAAGTTGTTGGGTTTTATTGTAAGTGAAAAAGGTATTGAGGTTGATCCTGCTAAAGTAAAAGCAATACAAGAAATGCCTGAACCGAAAACTGAAAAAGAAGTTTGTGTTTTCTGGGGGAGGTTAAACTACATGTCTAGATTTATCTCTCATCTCACAGCCACATGTGAACTTTTGTTCAAATTGTTAAAGAAAAATTAAACGGTCAGGTGGAATAATGATTGTCAAAAGGCATTCGATAAAATAAAATAATATTCGCAGGAACCTCTAATACTCATGCCACCCGTAGAAGGGAAGCCGGTGATCATGTATTTAACTGTGTTGGGAAACTCCATGGGTTGCATCCTCAGTCAGCATGACGAGATGAGCAAGAAGGAACAAGCCTTTTATTACTTGAGTAAGAAGTTTACAGAGTGGGAATATAAGTACTCCTTGCTTGAAAAAACTTGTTGTGCACTTGCTTGGGCTGCCAAACGCTTGAGATAATATATGTTGACCCACACAACTTACTTGATATAAAAAATGGATCCAATCAAGTACATTTTTGAGAAGCCAACTCTCACAGGCAGGGTAGCCCGTTGGAAGATGATACTCACCGAGTATGATATCTAGTACACTATGCAAAAGGAGATTAAAGGTAGTATATTGGCTGATCATCTCGCTCATCAATCCATAGATGATTATGAACCAAGGAAGTTTGAGTTTCCAGACGAGGAAATAGTGTACTTTCGGGATTGTAATATCCCAGGCCTGGATGAAGGACCCGAACTGGGATTTTGTTGGACACTTGTGTTCGGCGACACCTCTAATGCTATTGGAAACAGTGTTGGAGCTGTTACTACATAACCTGAAGGATTCCATATTCCTTTCACGGCTCATATTTATTTCGATTGTACCAATAACATGGCAAAATATGATGCTTGTATTTATGGTATTGAAGCGGAAATTGACTTAAGAATCAAATACTTGAAATCTTATAGGGATTCCAATCTTGTTATCATCCAGATTAATGGAGATTAGGAGACTCTTCATCAGAACCTGGTTCCCTAGCGTGAGCATGTTATGAAGTTGATCCATATTTTGAAGAGATCATGTTTGAGAATATTTCTAGAGAAGAGAACAACCTAGCTGATGCACTGGCAACTTTGTCTTCTATGTTCGAATTTAAGTGGGCTAACGAAGCACCTCCATCACCATCAGAAGGTTGGATGAGCCAGCATTTTGTTTTGAAGCTAAATTGGAAGTGGACAGCAATCCATGGTTCTATGATATTAAAATATACCTTGAAACTCAAGAGTACCCTGAAGAGGCATCTATCACAGATAAGAAGTTTTGAGAAGGTTTTTGGCCAAGTTCTTCCTCAGTGGTGGTGTGTTATATAAAAGGCATCATGATGGTTTACTGCTCAGATGTGTTGACAAGAATGAAGCAACTAGAATCATTGAAGAGATGCATGAGGGTGCCTTTGAAACTCAATCCAGTGGATATACCATGGAAAAAAAAATTTAAGAGCTGGCTACTATTGGTCCACCATGGAAACTGACTGTTATAACCATGCACGGAGTTGTCACAAATGTCACATTTATGCTGACAAAGTGCATGTCCCGCCTGTGCCGTTGAATGTTATGACTTCCCCATGGCCTTTCGTAATGTGGGGTATTGATATGATCGGTAGAATCAAACCAACTACTTCCAACGGGCACCATTTCATGTTGGTTTCCATTGATTATTTCACCAAATGGTTCGAAGCCACATCTTATGAAAATGGTTCCAAGTAGGTGGTGGCTCGGTTTATTAAGCACGATATCATTTATCGTTACGGAGTGCCTGAAAAGATCATAACTGATAATGGATCTAATTTGAACAACAAAATGATGAAAGAGCTTTGTGAGTCCTTCAAAATCAAGCATCATCACTCTTCTCTGTATCGATTGAAGATGAATGGCGTTGTTGAAGCGGCCAATAAGAATATTAAGAAGATTGTGTAGAAGATGGTAGTAACCTATAAGGATTTGCATGGGATTCTGCCTTTTGCTTTACATGGTTATCGTACCACTATGCGTACTTCGGTTAGGGCAACCCTGTTTTCGTTGGTTTATGGCATGGAAGTAGTTTTGGCTGTAGAAGTCAAAATTCCTTCTTTGAGGATCATTAGAGATGCTGAGCTTGATGAAAATGAATGGGTACAGAATCGGCTGGATCAGTTGGAACTCATTGAGGATAAGAGGTTGACGGTTGTATGTCATGGTCAAGTGTACCAGCAGAGGATGAGGATGGCTTTAGATAAGAGAGTACGACCTCAATATTACAAACCAGTTGACCTTGTGCTGAAGAGGATAATTCTTCTTCAGGGTGATCCCAGGGGAAAGTGGACTCCTACTTTTGAAGGACCATTCATGGTCAAGAAGGTTTTCTCTGGTGGAGCAATGATGCTCGCAATCATGGATGGTGAATACTTCGTACTCCAGGTGAATGCTGACATAGTTAAAAAATACTTCGCATGAAACAGACCCTCTGAGTTGACCGACTTGGGAAAAAAAGGAAATCCAGGTGAACCACAAAAAGGAATAAAGGTTTGGTAAAAAGTTAGGGATAGAAAAGAAGAAATGAAAAGAATGAAAAAGAAAATAAGTACACCCGCTAAGTTGAAAATCTTAAAGGGAATCTTAGGCAAAAAGGGGTATCCCGGTGAATCGAAAATCTGAAAGGGTGATTCAGGCAAAAGTTAGGGATTTAAAGCGAATGACTACGTTCAACATCGGATCCCAGATTTCAATTTCATCTATTATCACTATTGGTTACCTGGAAGGGGTTTGGAATCAATTCAAGTACACTTTGTCAAAAAGCAAAGAGATGAGAGGGTTAAGGTTATAAGAGTTATAGCAGAGTCAGAACTTGATGGATATTCATATTCACATTACCATTTTTAAACACTCTTTTGTATTAATTTTGCAATTACCTCTTTTTAGGAATTTCATCCAAATGTAAATGCCTTTTTCACAGGCTGGTTTCTAAATCAATAAAGGATCCTCTTTTATTCAAATATGTGCTTATAATTTTCTTTTACTGTTTTGTTTACAAAAGCGTCCAATATTTTGATAAACATTTGCACATAAACTTTGTTGGCTCTGCACAAACATGATAATCTAAGTTAAAGTTTATTTGCTTATTAAAAGATGTTTGAAATTTGGACAATAGATATAACTGTCATGTTGCGTGGGGCATGTTTGATGTCCCTCTTGGTAAAACACTCACATATTTGTTTGTGTTTATTTTCTTTTCCCTGAATGGATTCATTACCCCGGGTAATGGAAAAGTTTTACTCCTCCCCCGTAAAAGCCCATTCCTCCAGAAAGTGAATTCAAAGATGTTTGAAGACCTCTTGCCTAAGATTTTCTCATGTCCCCATTAAGGTTGCTTCATGGATATATTTTGTCCAAGAATCTTCGTTCCCGCATCAAAATGATTTCTTGATTATTCATACTTTCTCTTTATCTAGTAGACTTTAATCTTAGATGTTGATATAGTAGATTGTGCTTTTGTGATTTCTTGACCCAATGTTAGAAATCCAGGTAAGTTTCGCCTAGACTAAAGTGCACCTTTATTCCCCAGTGAAGCTGAAGGGTCTCATTTTTCCAGCTGCATCATATTTTGTCGAGCTTCCTATGCAAAGAGTATCTCATCCCCGATAAGGGTTTTGTTTATAAGGTATCTTATCCTTGGAAGTATAAAGTTTTGTCGTCCCCAGTGAGGGATTGACAGGTTATCAAACAAAAATTTAGGGGGATTATGATTCCCCGTGAGCCCCATTTTGTCAATGTTCTCTCTGGCAACGTCCAATCTCCATTTTGCGTCCCACTTCAAAATTTACAGTTTTGATCTGAACTTATCCAATAGAGTTTGCAATTTATTTTTGCAACTCCTCTTCGTGTTTGTGCCTTGTTTCTATCAGTTGCTCAATTGTTACTCCAGACAGAGTTCCAGCTCTTCAAGGCTTTTTTTCCAGCGGCTCTTCATATTTTCCCTTCCCCAGCATATTTTGCAATTTATTTTTGCAAGTCTTGTAAAGTTTTTAACTTTTGGTTGTTAGCTTTTTGATTGGCCATTTCCCAGTGAAACGTTTAAACATGCATCATTACATTGCATCTATTAAAACATGTATCATTTCCATTATATGGAGCATTGCGCTATAAAAAATTCAAACATGCATCGGAACATAAGTCATTATTGTTTCTATTTTCCCCAATGGATTTTATAAAAACTTCAGATTATATCCCTAGCAAGGTCTTCATCTTCAGTATCTAAGTTTCACCCCATACAAATATCCTGTTGATGGTAATCACTTGAATGATTGAGTGTCTACTTTTGATTATAGTTCAGTTTTACGCTAGCACAATTTTCTTGGGTCTAGTCTTTGTTACCCTCGTTGGCCCGTTCCAATGTCTATTGATGTACCTTTTGAATAACATTTTTGTCCCGATGTTCACTTTCAGTAGGTTTTTAGTAGTACGCCCTAATCACCTTGCTTTAGGTCGAGTTTTGAGTTTTATCTCCTCACCCGTGCATGAAATCCATTTTTTGTTCTGGTACTCATCCAGTTTAGTTTTGACTAAATATTTATAATGATTTGAGTGTCATCTAGTTTTATTTTCATACCTTGAACTTCTATCAGTGTTTGATTACTAAACCCTTTATCAGTTTTCATTTACCGAGTCTTTTTGCAGTGTTTGTTTAGTTGCGTCCTTGGTTAAAATCAGTCTCTTTTGTTCCCTGGATTCTTCTATCAGTTTCTGTTTACTGTTTATCCACCGGTCTGATACAAGTAAGTGCTCTGAGAATCATGTTCTCTCATCACTTTGCTTTGGGTCGAGTCTTAATCTTGTTTCTTGTGCATGAAATCCAGATTGTTTTGCCTTGGTACTCATTTAGTTTGTCTTGCCTAACTATTTATTATGATTCGAGTTTCGTCTTGTTTTGTTTCTTTCCTTGGAATCTTCTATCAGTGTTCATTTACCGTGTCCTTGGTCGAAACCCATATCTCACTCTTTGGACGTCTATCTGTTTTTTATTACTGAATCTTTAATAGTGTTTGTTTACTATATTAAGGCTTTAGTTTGATGTGTCCATCTACTTGAGATGTCTCTTTTATATCTATTCGGGTCTTAGTCAGTTTTCGTTTACTGTTTACCCATAGATAGAGAGCAGCAGATGCTCTGAGAAACATGCACTCTCATCACTTTGCCATGGGTCAAGTTTTTCCTTGTTACCCGTGCATGAAATCCAATTTTTTTTGTCTTGGTACTCGTTTCTAGAAAGTTTTGATCTTCTAGTATTGTCAAGTCGAGTTTTGTCTCGTTTAACGTCACTCCTTGGATATTTATCAGTTTTTGTTTACTGAGCCTTTAACGGTGTTTGATTATTGTACTTCAGCTTTCGTTTGTTGTATCCTCGATTGACCAGTCTCTTTTGAGACAAGCAGGTGCTCCTAGAATCACGCGCTCTAGCCACTTTGCTCGCGTACTTCTCCAAAGTTTAGTTTTGCATATTCTCAGTAGTTTGAGTCTTATCTCACTCCTTTTGTGGTCCGGTTTTATCCTCACACATCACTCTGTGGTTTAGTTTCATCTACTCTTCTAAACTTTGAGTTTTTCTTTAACTTTCTTAAAAGTATGCTAGCATCCTTTGTCTTTGAGAGAGAATTTTGTTTTTTCAAGAGTGTAAATTTTCGGGTTCTTTTGTATTCAATCATCTTAAACACTGAACGTTCGAAAGCTATAGCTTTTCTCCCTTATCATGTTTAGGATGATTAAATAGGGGAAACTGTTCAACCACAAAATTTACCCTCTTGATTTAGGCTTATGTTTCATCATAAACATCATATTTCATTGCATCCACACATTGTGATGAGATCAAAGTACTTTGGTTATCAAGTCTTCCTCAAGCTTTGGAAGTTGATTATATTGATAAGTTTCTCAAGGAGAGCCTAATTATCTTAACTTCCGGATCTCTCAAGTCTCAAGGATCTCTCATGTCTCAAGATATCTCAATTGTCTCATTGGTTTATCAAGAGTTGAAATATTGCAAAGATTTAAAGAGGAATCCATCTGTCTCTTCCATCTGATGAAATTAGGGCTTTTGACCCATTGTGTGATTTGAACCTTGTCTAAGCCAATTTATTGAAACGTTATCTTCTAATTATCATTTGAGGTAACTTTGTTCAAACAATTTTTCAAGAAAGTCTAGTGGAATTAGGGTTTTAAAGCTTGAGCATCATCCTCCTATACAAATGACCAAATTAGGCTTTTGGATTTAACTAGGATTTCTCTGAATTTTTCAACCAAATTTGTTTCAAGGTTTCACTACATATTGATGGTCACCTATGGTTGAAATATTTATCATCAATTTGGATGGGAATAGGTTCAATTGATCAAAATGGGCAAACAGGTTATTTTGATCAAAAGTCAACAAAATTAGGAGTTGACCAAGTGGACTTTTTGTCAACCCTCAATTCAAACATCCTCATTTCATATTTCATCCTTAATTTCATCATTTAATCAAAGGAATTGAAGAAACTGGAGTTTACTTGTTCATGAAGTAACTTGAATTTTTGAAATTTCTAATTGTCCATAGTACACAACTTTGGCCAATCACAACTTCAGTTGGGTTAATTTGATTGAAGAAAATGATATATATTTAGAAAGATCTTGAAAAATCCTAAAAGTTTGTCATTGTGTGTGGAAGGCTCAATTATGAAGCATTTAAGAGAAATTCAAGTGGGAAGTTCTGTGCACAAGCCTTGCAAGATAACCAACAACTTGACTTGTCCAGCTAGGCAATTCAACAAACACATGGCATGCCATTTTGAAGGCTCAATATCTTTTTATTCAAAGACCAATTTGAAAAATGCTTGAAGGGATATTTTAAACAGTTATGAGAGCTTATCATTGAGCTTTGGATCACTCAATTTGGCTAAGGAATGATTGAGTTATGGTATCCCCAAGTTGGTACCATGAGATGATCAAACATGCCCCCATGCATGCAAATGCACGCGCACGGACCTTGCCTAGCCAGTCTTGTTTTTTCTCAACTTCTCTCCATCATATCTTCATCATCCAAGCCCCAAATAGGGAAATGTAAAACACCATTGTCATCTACATGTTGCAATATTTCTAATGGTCTCTTGAGCATCTAATTCGCACGAATAAACTAAGTGAATTTGGACTGGAAATATAGTTGACCAATGGGATATGCATGCAGTCATCCGATTCATATTTTTGTGCACATTTGAAAGTTGTTATTGTACAACTCTTTTACACCATTTCCCTCCATGCATTTCTTCTCATTCTCTTTGCCAAAATAATCCAAACATTGGTCTGCTAATATTCTGTCAAATATTGCAAAATTGGAAATTTTCTTTGGATCCCAAGGTACACCATTTCTGTGTGCTGGCCACCTCACACCTTCACAATCTTTTCATTATGCTCTGAGCATCAAAATTCAAGGAGGTACTGAATGATATCACATAAAACGCATGACACCATCTGACTCTCTCATTTTTGTTGTTTTTCTTCCAACGGTTTTGTGAGACCTTCAAGGACCCTTATACCCTCATTATGCGCTCAATAAAAAGTCACACCTTCACTCTCTCTAGGGCACACCTCATTTGATCAAAAAAAGTTGGATATGATTTCTCTCTCTCTCTCTCTCTCTCTCTCTCAAGCAAAGTGAATTTCGCATTCTTCATTTTTTTCTCATTACAGAGGTAATTTCTTTCTCGGTTCTACTTCCTTGGAGCTACAAAGTAAAGATATAAGGGTTTCTAAATGTTTCAGAGGCACTTGTTGAGTTTATTTCTCAACACGGAAGGTAAAATTTAGATCTAAAATTCTCACAATCTAGCTCGTTTCCAATGATTCTAAGATTGTATTCATGCTCATAGCTGGCCAGGTACTAGACTTGATGTATATTTTGGCTTGATTTCGAATGGTGAAGCTTGTTTTGAAATTTTGATTTTTTTTGCATTTTTGTGTTTTCGTGGTTTCTGGCTTTGATTTATGGCTCCAGGGTTGATGATTTTGAATTCTATGAGTATCGCGTTGTAGCTTGTGCCTGGTCTTTAATATGCGCTTTTAATCGTGTTATTTGGTTGATATTTAAGTGAGAACGAAGATCTGGAAGTTTGTTTGTGTTAAACTGTAAATCACGCGTTATAGGGGTTGTCTTGAGGAAGAAGACGATTGTATGGCTGAGTCTGATTGGCTGATTTGATTTTTTATGAAAATTTTATATTATTTCATTTAATTGATTTCTCTGATTTTATTTCTTGATCAAAACATTTTTAAAAATTATGAAAAAAATATCATGGGTATATTTCAATCTCTAGTATTTGATTTTAAATTTTTTGGAATTTGTAAAAATAGTTTGCTTAGTCAGAAAATTCGTGAATCAATTATGTTTAATTAATAGTTTTATTGTGTATTATTTTTGTTAATTTTTGTTTCTGACTTTTCCTTCACATGAAAATTATACCAAAAATATTTTAAGCACTTTAATTAGTCTATTTTGAGTTTCTGAATTTTATTCAAGAATTTCACTTCTTTTGGTTAATCAAATAATTTATGACATTTAATTGCTTTTTAGGCTTTTTTACAATTAGTTTAATCATTTTCATTAGTACAAAAATTCACAAAAAAAATATATCTTAGGCTATTCTAAAAGTATATTTGTGATTTATGAATTTGATTTCATATTTTTAGCATCTTTGGTCAAATATATAATTCCTAGAATTTAATTAGGTATAATTAATCATAATTCTCATATTTTGTTTTTATTTTCTAATTTCCTTTAATGCTAAAAAAACCAAAAAATCATTTCTGATCTTTTGAGGCTCTTAGATTGATCTTTGAATTTTGTTTCAATTTTATCTCGTGTTTTCCATTTTTTT
Source organism: Vicia faba (assembly GCA_948472305.1). Lineage (NCBI taxonomy): Eukaryota > Viridiplantae > Streptophyta > Magnoliopsida > Fabales > Fabaceae > Vicia > Vicia faba. Next base: position 341,716,545 of record OX451737.1, on the reverse strand, counting down.
GATAATTTGATCTTTAATTGTGTGATTTTGCCAATTTTATTTTCTTAAGTCATAAGTTAGGGTTTAATTTCCTATTTTCCCTTAACTTTTAAGACCAATTCTGTTTAGATTAGGTTTTTTAAGTGTCTTAGAACCTTAGAAGTTAATTTTGTATATTTTTAGGTTTTGATGTGCTATTTTTCCCAATTTATTTAGACTAAGATCCCTAATTAGAGGCTTTTCTAGGCTAGTCTTGCTTATGTGATTATGTTTCCATTGTGTCTTGGATAATTTTAATATTTGTGATTATACTTTTGACTTCTATCTCTCTCTTTGACCTAGAAGAATTTTTACTCGGTATTTTATAAGTCATTTTCCTATTTTTGTGTGAATTAAGTTGCTTATCAGTGTTGTTGTGCTTATTTGATCATGAGGAAAAGGGAATGCACTTCCAAAACCCATAAGGGAACATATCCTCTTATCTTTTTCATACTCTACATAATATCAGAGACTTGAGTTCATCAAAGAACCATTCAAGATCTCATAACTTGCTTATTTGTGTTTGATACTTATTTGTGACCATGATTTAATAGGTAGCTTTTGTGCATAACTCTTTATGTATCATTTTGATCCATTTTTATTTGAATATTTTGTGATTCTTACTTTTTAATGTTTTCTTATCATCGTACAAAGCTCCTTTGATCCTTGATTGGCATTTCATTGCTTATTCAACATGCTGACAATATAGGAGACACACTTCATTAGTTCTTGACCTAGTTTGTGTTTGCTTGCATGAAAAGACTTTTAAGTCTCACATTTCTTAATGTTTAAACTTTCATTTTAATTCTCTTCTCATTTCTACTCTTTATTCTCCTATGATCCACTTGTTTAGGGCTCACTTTCTAATTCATCATGGTGAGACAATGGGAGCTACATTTACACCTTGGATTTGGACTTTGAATTTTTAGTTGTTGATGTTTGTTTCTTGTGATTGTGAAACATGTCCCAACCTTGTATCTTGACTTTGGTTGTTACCTATAAAGTCCAAGGACATTGAGTTTAAAATTACCATGATATTTTTTCTTATAACTTAAGGGACAATATTTCTCCAATGTCATGATAATTATGTATGTTACCTTGTTAACATCTCTTAAGGTTTTAAGTTCATGACTAGTATCTTATGAGGTTTTTATCATCACCCAAGGAAAAATAAGATGCTTTGTTACTTTCATTTGGTCTTTATTAATTTCATTTTGTCTAAGATAGAATGCCTTTACTTTCCTTTTAGATGATTTTGCTCATAAATTAGGTGGCTTTGTTCATGTAAGAAGTCTCAACTTCTACTTGGTTACTCTTGAGTCTCATATTGAGATAACCTATTATATAAGTCACACATTTCATGATTCTTAAATCATGCTCTTTTTGTTTAAATCCATGTTTTCTCAATGTAAACTTGTTTGTTTCTTTCTTTTCAATACTCCCCTTTTGTATGATGTATGTGCGACTTTTCTTGTGTGACTTATAATATTTGAATGTGATCTCTAGATATTGGCTTGCTACTGATTTCTATGATAGGATAATCCCCTAACCATGTTCTTCCCTCACTTACCCTTCCCTTCTACTACTTGGCATGCGCCCTGTAGGTGTTTGATATTCGAGTGATGCTCGAGCTTTTGATTGCCCTGGATGTTTTATCATATGTTTGCTTGATTTTTGTTATAGGATTTGTGACATTTTATTCGTCATTTTCCCTTAGGACCGCTCGTTTAGGCTAGGTGTCGAGCTAGACATTAAGTTAGGAATCCATGTATGTTCACTTAGGAAGGTACTCCCCTTTCAAAACTCAACCATAGGGCCACCATTGTATGATAACACTAGGACTAGAGATTAGGATAGTCTCCCTTAGTTGTTTTCATTTATTTTCATATTGCATCTTAAAACTAAAACTTTATTCTTCTTGGAAAATCATAAAACATCTCTAATGAACTTAAATCGTTCTTCAAGGTAAAAAATACAAACCAATCTTAATTGTCTTTGCACCATTTGGCACTGTTTTAAATCCTTGCCATGATATCTTGTTATCTTTGTGTCGATTTTTTGCCATCGCATATGTTTGTTATCCTACTTTGATTTTCAATAACATTGTTAGGTGTGATGTTTTATCATCTAAATCGTGATGTTTTTCCATTCTTACCATGATATCTTGCTATCTTTGTACCGATGTTTCTCCATTGCATATGTTTGTTATCCTACTTTGATTTTCAATATCATTGTTAGGTGTGATGTTTTATCATCTTATCCTGTATTTTACTATCATGATGATGTTTTATGATCTTATCTGGCATTTTTCTATCATGCTGATGTGTTATCATCTTATCAGAGTTTGTGTTGCCATGTGATGTCTTATCATTCTTGTTTTAATATTTTATCATCATTGTTGATTTTTTTGTCATTTTATCTGATGTTTTGCCATCTTGATTATCGCTTTTGTATTTTTAACTAAAAAATACAAACCAACCAAAATACATGACCCAAACTACGGCTTCTCTGATTCCTTAAAAGGGATACGTATGCAGAGGCTTTTGTGGGGCCTAATCGAGCATATCTTTGTAAATATTCCTTTCTTTTCCCCATGTTTTCTTTGCATGCATTCCTGTTTCCGCTTTAAGCCTTAGACGTAAATTTTACACACCCTTTAGATTAGAACAACAAGAGTGGATATCATAGAGTACTACGGGCGTGTGGGGTTCTAATACCTTCCCCTCACGTAACAGACTCCCTTACCTGATCTCTCAGTCGTTTGACCGTGATTTCTCCCTTCTCAGTTTTTCTCGATGTTTACCTTTCTCCTTCGCGAGATAAAAGATGTTTGGTGGAGACTTTGTTTATTTTATATTAGATGACGGTTCATCCAGTTGTTTCACCTGGAATGTCTTTGTATGACCAAGCAAAGACCTCAACATATTCATGCAACATCTGGAGTAATCTGTTCTTGACACTGTCCTCTAGGTTGGCACCTATCTTGACTTCTTTCTTGTATGCTTCAGTACCCAAGTTCACAACCTCGACAGGCTCTTCATGCGGTTGGATAGCCTTTTCCTCTTGCACTAACAGACTAGAAAGTTCTCCAGGTATTTCACAATCTTCCTCACCTTTGTCCTCGACTTGGTATATTATATTTTCAAAGTCATAAGTGGCAATAGTCGAATTGTTATCATTATAATCCAAAGTGGACGTGGATATGCAATTTATTGTATGGGTGTGTGTAAGAACACATAGCTATTTGGAGGGTGTAATAAATTAAAGAAAGACAAAGAGCTCAAAATTTTAATGCAAACGTCCAATGATTTGTTGAATGAAAATATGCTTATGAAATGACAACCCTAACAAATGTACCATTGTGCCCCGGGTAAAGCACAAGGTTTAAAGTTATTGTTTAAAATTACATAACCAAAACTTGAAAGCAATAAAACAGAATGTAGCATTTACTCCTGACTAAAGGAGATTGGTATAACATCTTGAGTCTTCCATTTCCTGAGCCCGTAGTCGGTGGTGGGAGAAATACATTTGTCTAGGTCGTGGTAACTATCAGCATCTTCTATAGCAGAAATAACATCAATGGAATTTACACCCTTATTGTGCTTATGCATGGGTGCAGTAATTATATTGGGAGTCTCGGAAGGATCAAATTCAAACTCTTTGGAGTCAATTAAGTCTTGAATTTTATTCTTCAAGACCTAGCAGCTGTTTGTGTCGTGCCCGAGGCTATTAGAATGATAGGTGCATCTCATATTAGGATTATAACGAGGAGAAGAGGTGTTGGGATTCTGAGAAGGATCCCTCAATGTCATCAGCTCTGCTTTGAATAAGTGTTGTAATGCCTGAGACAACAACATGTTGATCTTGGTAAATTATCTTCTTGGTGCGTCTGACCTACGTTGATTACTTTGTTGATGTTGTTGCGCAGGTGCATGATTAGAAATTAGCACCACTCCCATAGATTGGTTGCGATCACTTCTAGAACGACCCTTTTGGCCATAAACTGCATTAGTTTCTTTCTTTCCGTTGAACGGCTTCTTCACAATATTTAAAGATACAACCACCTGAATCTTTCCGCTTCGGATTCCACCTTCAACATGTTCCCTAGTTAGTATCAGCTCGGTGAAACCAGATGAAGAGCTTCCGATCAGATGATTAAAGAAAGATCCTGCCAGAGTTCCCGTGAACATATCAACCACCTCCCTATCAGGCAAAGGAGGTTGCACCCTTCCAGCTAGATCCCTCCACTTTTGGGCATATTCCTTAAAACACTCATTCGAGCCCATAGTCATACTTTGTAATTACACACGAGTTGGTGCAAGGTCAGTATTATATTGGTATTTTTTGTAAAAGGCAGCATCCAAGTCTTCCCAAATGCGTATGTTGGTTCCTTCCAGTTGATAGAATCATTCTAATTGTGTCCCCGACAAGCTCTCTTGAAAGAAGTGTACCCACAACTTCCTATCAGTAGTATGAGGTTGGATCTTCCAAACATAAGACCTTAAATGTAGTTTAGGACATGAGAGACTATCATATTTAGAAAAAGTAGGGATCTTGAGCTTGTGTGGATAACAACTCCCGAAATAAGACCTAGCTTTTAAAAAAATAGCCCATGTATTCTCTGGATCTCCATAACATTAAGTCGATCTTCCAGTTGTTTGTACTTTTCGTCAGCAGGAGGATACTATTCAGCAGAATAACCTTCTTCAACAGAATCTTGGCCAAAACCAAGGTTGCTTCCTCTCTCAACCTTCATACTCTTGTCTTCTTCACCCTGATTGTCGTCTTCATCAGAGGGAATATCATAGTTTTGAGTTTGTTTGGGAGGAACTTTGAACCTACTTCCCATGTTGAATATGCTGACCTGTCTTCTGGTCTCTTTCTTCTTGCCGATGAGTGACATATGTTCTTTCTTCCCCTTGGCTAAGTTCAAGAGCGTCTCTTGGAATTGAGCATTTTGAGCTTTAAGTTCTTTGACGGTTTGTTCAAGATCCATCTTTTACTGAAATAAACAGAAAGAATATGAGAAAACTTGTCTTGGGAAATACCTGTTATGATATGATATGCATGATATGTAGATGCAATATTTTCAAGGATCTCACAGAATAAAAAAAATGAAATGTTAGAAATTGATTCTAGTTGCAGCTTTGACTGAAGAGCTTTATGTCTTTGAACATCCTTCTATGAGAATCAAGCTCACCATGTCAAGTGGGTCTTAGCCTTTGACTTAGGTGAAAGTAATTCGGTCTTTGACAGCATCTGGTTAGAGGAAAATAAATCCTCTTTCCCCTTGGTAGACGTCTAGTTCATGATAAACCTGCATCACAGGCCTTTGAGATCCTTGAAATAATCAGTGAAAATGATATGGTATGATGTCATGATGTCATGTTTGAACAGATAACAAACACAAACAAAGAACATAACAACATTGTGTTTAAAGGCTTGCATAAGGTTCATAGGTAAGTACCCTTTTGAAGTTCAGTTAGCTTAACAAGTCCTAAGAATAGTAATCAGGTTCTATGAGTCTCATATCATCGATCTTTCTTGTAGGCTTTGTTTCAGCAGAGAAACTGACTTGCCATCGAAATATCCCGAAAGTCAAATCTCAATGAGCATAGTATCGAGTATCACCAAACTTTGGATTGCACAAAATCCGACTATCTCACTACCTTTTAATGGCTAAGTTTGGTCAATTAAGGTTCTAAAGGTCAGTTAGTGCTTATGACACCACACGACAGTCTAGTGTTATCTTCGACTGACTCAAGGAACACCAGTACAAACCAATGTGTCACACTAACGTAGCCATCACTTCAACCATATTGGTCTATGTTGTACAGTTTCCATGATCTATTGCTACTTACCTAAGGTACCTAGATCAGGGTGTAGGATCTTTACAAGAAAGCAATAAAAGTTATATAAGACCCTAAGGTAACCCGTCTTTTAATTGTCCCCTGCAAAGTCGCCAGTTCTGTAATACGGTTGGACAACTTACTTGGTTTTGCATTTTATCGCAAATATTGTGGATAGCAAGAGTCGCCACTGACTTTTCTTTTATCTAATAAGGAAATGGTGAAAATAACAGGAAAGACCTTGATAGGTTTTGAGTTTGGAGGGTAGATTATGAAAAGGGAAGGTGTTAGCACCCTTTTCATCCGTAGTTATCTACAGGCTCTTAATCACTTAGCTCACTTTTTGAAAAGTGCTTTATGTGTTTGAAAATATTTTGAAATTCCAATGTAAGGTTAAACTTTGTAATGACTCTCTTATCCGTGTAAGTGTATACAAAGCATTTGTTCGAAAATATTTTGAAAGTGTTTGTGTGAAACATTTTTGTTTTGAAAAGTTTGTGAGCAAAACGATTAAAAGTATCTACCCTAATCATGGTCGTTCTTATAATTTTCGTCCTCCTTTAGATAATGCTATCTATACAATTAAGTAGTAGAAGGTCCTATCGTTGGATGTGAAGGGACGGTATATGGTCATCATACGATACTCGAAGGCAACTCGTAAGGACGCTTTATCAATTTTTGTAAGGGATTGTCATCGTTTTATTCGTCTGCAACTCGAGGGAGTAGATCATTTCTGAAAGGCAACATCGAAATAGTCATCGACGAACTATGATCTTTTTGTATGATGACTTGATCAAGGGTATTTGCTAAGGCGTCCCCACATTCGAGAAACATGAACATTTTCCGAAGGCAACAAGGGGATTACCCTAGAGGTGTGAGTGTGAAAGTGATTTGTTTTCAGTTATTTAGTCTTTGAGTTAAGGTTTTCTACCATTTGTTTTTAGTCTTTCCATACAACCTAATTACTAAGCAAGATTGTAAAATAATAGCAGGAAAAATAAAGTGCAGAAAATAAACATTCCCACGCTTTTACGTTTCCTTGGGGAAGTTACATAATAGAAAAGTGTGGAAAGTAAATCTAACTTATTACATTCTGAAGAAATTACATGATAATGGAAAAGAAAGCGGAACATAAAGCTAGCTATTATGCATACTGTCGATCTAAAAATGTAAAATAAAAATAGAATCGAGGGAAAAAGAAATGGTATTTTGATTTCTTTTATGAAAAAGGTTTTTTTTTATGATGACTAAATAAACCTAAAAATATTAATTAATTAAAAAAAAGTTAGTTAATGAAATTAATTAAAAAAAGTTTAATGATGAAGAAAAAACTATAAGCACAAATTAATTTTAGGGTTTGTAAAAAGGTTAATTTAAAAGGTCAATTATAAAAGAAACTAAAACCTAATTAGGGTTGGAAAAAAATAAGACAAATTGGTTAGAAACAAAAAAAAATACATGAAAATGTCAGGGGTGCGTGTTGAACCCACGCCCTTAGCTTTCTTACCCAGTTGGTTCACCACTGCGTCAAGCGCGCGCTTGTGTTAGGGAATGGAATCAGAGCACTTTGTATCATAACCTGCAAAATATAAAAAAATGAAAAAAATCCTCAAAACACCAAAAGGCATGGATCAAACCCACGTCTTGGTGTAATAATGCCTTAACGCGCGCGTCTTTTCCACTGAGGTCACTATACATCCGGTGATATAAGTGAAATGAATTAAACATAAGATAAAACCATTGCTTAGACCGGAGAGGTTCCAGAGCCCTAGCTCCAGTCGTGTTCTCCGGTGAGTCTTTTTCTTGACCCGCAAAAACAATAAGTATTAGAGGTTCAAAGGGACCCTACCCCCTAAATCAAGTCGTATGAGTTCAATGGAACTGTTATTTTGGGATGAATCACACCAATTTATGAGACATGACGAAAATACCATGTATCGGACCAAGCATGGGAGTTTGTGATTCATCCATCATTGGGATCATGTTATGGGTCATTCCTGCACTATTAAATCACATGAACACGTTAGCAAAGTTTGTATGCACAAAAACACGAAGAAAACAAATGTATGAAATATGCAATAACAAAACCGATGAGGCACGCATATGAGTTTTTAATGCCCTTTTGATCATTGCAATCGATTCAGCCTTACCCTATAATGTTCCTGGAAGTGAATGGAGATGTTAGTTTGCTTTAAGAGCGACAACAATTAGGGTTTACAAGTTGCCCTAATTTTTTGATATTTTTGGAATCTTTGAGAGGTGTTTTGTGTAAGGATTTTCATGTGCTTGCTTGTCTGAATGAATGAGGTATATAAAGCTTGAAATTAGGTCAAAGGTTGTGGGCTTGGACCTTCTAAGAAAAGCCTTTGTTTTATCTTTTTAATTTTGACTTTAAATTAATAAAAATAAAAATAAAAATAATAAAAACCAAAGGGGTGTATGAACAAGTTTTGAGATTCATTTTGAGGTATAAAACACACATGGACCTTGAAACATCAGCCCAAAAGCCCAAACAATCAAGTTTGGTCATTTTAGGTTTCATGCATTTGCTCAAAATTTCCCAACTTGCACCAATCATAACTCTCTCAATTTTTATCATTTAAAGGTGATCTGGGACTTTTTCGAAAGCTCAAGATGTCCTCTACAATCTCTATATTGATCATTTTTGCATTTGAAGACTTTATCTTGATGTAAGTTTCCTTGGAAAAAAGTGTCTTTTTGTTGACTTTTAAAATGACCTATAATGTATTGACCCATATCTCTCAAATGAAGCATTTTTTGGACTTGAGCTTAGAGAAACAAAGATGTAGAGAATTGAATTTCCTTAAAAATGAGCTTTGCTTGAGAAAAATTTGATGAAGCATGTGAATGTTGTGCTTAGTAAAATTTTAGTTGACTTCTCCTTAAGGAAACCCTAATTTGGTAACTTTTGACTTTTGATGAATTGAGAGTTTTTTTGATGAATCATGATTAACACTTGAGGTCGTAGAAACCCAATCTTCCTTGAGAAAAGTGAAACCCTAGTTGTAGATCCATTGCTTAGGAGGAGAATTTATTTGATCAATTCTTGGACAATCTTGAGCAAATGAAGACCCTAGAAGCATGTCTTAAATAAAAATGGAAGGGAAAATTTTGGGGTACAACAGTGATGAACATGACATCATCGCACTACATTAGATAGATGGAAGAAAGATCGAAAAATTTCTTCATCTCCCTAGAGTCGAATGAGAAAATTTTAGGGGCAATTTGTTAGCTTGGACTTTCGACAAGACTCAAATTCCAGCATGGCAAAGAGGAAGGTGAGGAAACGTTTAGTGAAGGTTTGGTGATGTTAAAGAGCATGATTGTCATACCTGTTGATGATTTTTTGACATAAAGGTGGTTAACTAAGATGTCGAAATCTGGCATTGAAAAAGAGTTCTAGGCTTAATAATTTTTCAAGCAGCAGGTAAACAAATTGGCAGACATTTCGACCACATCAGTTGAGATGAACAACGTGGCTAAATAACTCCTTTTAGCCTTATCTGTTTGAAGAGATGCGTGAAAGAGGTTTTCGAAGCAAAAGACATGTAACAAAGAGAAAAGCCCGTCATTAGCAGTTATTTAGATTTTAGTTTAAATAGTAGTTCTTATGGTAGAATTAGGGGGCTCAAATTTACTAACAAACTCACAAAAACTCAATGTACTAAACAAAGAGAGAAATGAGTTCCAAGAGTGTAATTTACGTTTGATCACCAGTTTACATTCATGCATAACTTTAGTTTTTAATTACATTCATGTTTCATTCTTTTCATTGTTGAACTCTTTACTTTTTTTGTCAAGTTTCACTTTAACTTGTTTTTACTTTCCTAAAATAATTTTGTCCACTGTCGAAATCATTCATACTCTTACTATCTACACGATATTTTGAAAACTTTACGCACATTATTCTAAGATTTCCAAATCGTCTTTCAAGTAACCTTTATTAAAAGACTAACAATGTTTACTAAATTTCGGGATAAACACATAGTTAAGTTGTGATTTAAGAGTAAAATAGAGAAGCACAAGAAAAACTAAAACAAATCTCAAGAACAAATAAAACAACATAGAAAAATCAAAACACTCCCTAGAAACTAAAAAGATACAAAGCCATGAAACAAGGATCTTGAAATTAGATAAAAATAACAAGCGTTATAGACTCTTTTGAAAGGCAAACATATTATGTATAAATATATTTTAAAAAAACAAGTACAAAGAAACTAAGAACCAAAAACTGGTATAAGTGATGCACAAAACCTACAAAGTAAAACACAAAAACAAAATATCAGCCACCAACACTTTCAGAAGCGGGAACCAAGCTCCAACTAGAGTATAGAACTATCAAGCTCTTATTGTATTCTCTTGAGTATGACTCAAAATAAAGAATCATATGGGTTCAACATATCCTTTAACAATACATTTACACAAGGAGTGATTTACGCACATCATGACCTTAGGTTTTCGACACCAATCTTTGGGACAATCAGAAACTTTAAAACATCTACGCATCCTCCCTATAATTAGAAAATAAAAAACAATAGACTCCAATATGATGAAATATTGTATATAAAGTAAAGCGACAATTTGAAAAGATAAAAATAACTTACCTTCAACGTTTGTTGAACTAGGAAATAGGAAAAATAAGATAATTATAAAGTAAACAAATTTGATAATTTGAGTCATATTTTTTCTCTTTCATGTAAGAAAAGGTTCTATCACTTCATTATTTATAATTTATAAAGCTCTTTCTCTCCTTACAGAAATCAAATATTTGTTTAGCGTTAATCAAGTGGTAAAAGATACTTCCAAAAAGTTTAATCATAAATAAATGTCTATTAAGAACTTTAATGAGTTGTATATGTCCCTGTTGCATATTTAATAAAGAGCTGAAACTAAAAACATGTTAACAATTCATTATTTTATAACTAAATATCCATTAGTTTTATAACTTTTCGTGATAGGAAGGGATAAAAGCAAAAGACTAATCATTATTTTGACAGCACATATATGTATAAGTTTTGTATATTTTATTGATGGATCAAAGTTAACTACTAAATGTGAAACATTGAGTATTAATCTCTAAATCAAATTTTCAAATTGTAACATATATTAAATGCAATATAATTTAATGACTAATATTAACTTTTTTTTAATCAAAACAAAAATCAATGCATATCATTAATTAAATATTATTCAATACAATGAGGAATCAAAGTAAATATATTACGCTTACATCTTGAATTGACTTTTATCGCTAAAGAGTGAACACTCGAATTTGCTTGATGCTTAATAAATTTAATCTTAAAGTTGGGATAAACGTGTAACAAACTGATAATCGACTTACTAATAATGTTAAACTCAAATCCACCATTATACTTTGATTGGATAGCTTGAACTATTCTTTGGGAGTCACTTTCGAAGATACATACTCCATTTGCATAACTATAGCTCCATGAATTGCTTCTTTAAGTGTTATGATTCTGCTTCAATGATTGAGAGGATACCTGTATCTCAAACAACACCTGTAATGATGAAATTCCCTAAATCATCATGCACACACCATTCTCTATTAGTAGTAACATGGTATTTATTAAAAGTTGCATCTACGTTACATTTAAACAATCCTACGGATGGCGTACTCCAAGATAATGTGAGGATGGCCATTCTCGTAATCACGATCCTCTTGTGCCGTAAAACATTCATGTCACTCACGGAATGCAAGTAAACCTAATTTATATGCTACCCCACTCTCATTATGTCAAATAAGATCATTCCTATTCTTCCAAATCACATATATCAGAACCGCAACTCTACCAGCAACCCTCATATCCTCCTTTAAACACAAATAAAAAACTAAATATAAAAACATTCGAATTAAAAGTTGTACATTTAACTTTTTAACAGTTAAAATATTATATTATTTAATGACAACATTCGACTTTTAGATTCATTAAGTCGTACCCTAAGGCACACGTTAGTAACACTCAAACTTTAATTTTCATGTCAATGAAGGACCCCACACGTAACATTGTTTACACAAAATATTAAAATAAATAGTTTACAAAAAAATCTTTTCTCTTTTTAATGAATATCTTCGCTGATATCCATCATTTAAAGGTTGAGCTTCATTCTTTGTGTAAGTTGAAACAAGAATATTTAAATAAATTATTACAACAAATGCAGTGTCATCATAGTTGTTGTTATTCTTGGAAAACACAAAACTTTGTGTGTTCATGCTCTTTAAGTTAAAAGGTTTGAATGCATAAATCTCTAATAAGTTATTTGTTCCAAACATTGGAAAATATTTTTCTGCACCTGCAATCTATCATAGGAAGTTTATTCCAAAAATAAAATAACAATGTCAACACCATTATGTGAGATAGAATGCAAGGGCGGAAAAATGTTTTGTTCTAGATAGAAGAATATTGAAGATTTTTTTTTGTCTTGCAATCCATCCCAAAGAATGGTGTATTAGAGTTTGGGGAAGCTTCATTAAAGTAAGGATTAGTGTAAAATTAAACGAGTACTTTTATAGTAAAATATGATTATTTTATCCCTCGGTTATATCGAAAATTGAAGGGCTAGATCATTTAGTTTACATTTGTAAACAAATAAAAACATAAACTACAATAGTAGGGATTTGAAGTGTGCCCTGACTTGTATCTTCCCTCGGTTATTTTAAAATCCGAGGGTAAATTGTGGATTTTTATTTTTATAAATAATAAAAGATGGCGCACTGAAGGAACCGGTGGAAAATCATCGAATGAAAATCAATGAAGTTGCCATAGAGTATTTATTTATCCCACAGAAGGGAAAAGAAAATCATCGAAGAAAAACCTGAGAAGGTAGAAGTCACAATCTTATGACCGAGAGGGGTGCAAATACCTATGATAGACACCCAATGAAAAGAAAACAAACAAGAGCCCGGACTGACTCACTTAGCTGTCCCGAGTGAAGTCACCTGTTGAGGAAACTAGGAAAATGAACAATGAAGTCGCCATCAAATATTATTTATCTTGAAGAAGGGAAAGGAAAATATCGATTAAACCTGAGATAAAACAAGGTCTTGTGATCAAGATAAGGGTACGGGAGTCGATTACGCAAGGGAAAGGTATTTGCACCCCTCACGTCTGTGGTACTCCACGGGATCCACTCTTGTAGTTCTAATCAAAAGGTGTGTTCTTTCTAAATCTTATAAGTTAAAATGCATGAATGCATAGTGTATGTACAAAGAAAAATGTTTTATTAGTCGTGCTTGCCTCGGTCGCAAACCTTTGTGCCTACGTACCATCTCAGTGCAATGAGAGATCAAGACACTCATTGTTCAGCTCAAAAAAATTGGTTTGTTATACGTTTTTTTATGAAAAATGATAATCTCGCATTCTACACAGCTTGATCTATGGAGACTCACACATTGTAGTAGAAAGGAATTAACATGTTCTTACCTGAAAAATGTTTTTAAAGAAAAAAGGCCTGGAGGCAAAAAGGTTTGAATTGGTTAGTGTTTATGGTGAGATGATAACAACTGAATCCCGTGGGAGGCAGCACTCATTATTTCTTGGCTTATTTGCAAAAGAGTTTGTGATTTGAACCGTAATAAATCCCAGAGTGAAAATAGAACAAGATTCAGTCTAAACATATTCGCTCTACCCCACAAGGCTCAACTGCATATGATTGGCATCTTCCATTATTAAGTGTTTTGAAGTTTTCTTAAAGAAAGAAGTTTTTTTTTTTATGAATGAAAAAGGGGAATAAAAAAGTATAAGGGAGACTAACAATCCTAGTGTTGTCATACAATGGCGGTCCTAAGGTTTGGATAACAAAGGAAAATCTCTACCTAAGTTAGCAAGCATAGATTACAACTTAATGTCCAACTTAAATCGAAAACAAAACAAGCAATCCTAAGGGAACAAGAAAAAGTATAAAGAAAAGTACAAACACAGGTGCACTCGAACAAAGTCGAACCAAAACCAATATAAAAATCAAGTGCGAGCTAGAAACAAACAATGAATCCAATAGATTTAAAAGTGGGAATAAGGAACTCTTTCCACTTGATTTTCTCAAGCACCAATATCAAATAATGCCTCAAAGAATGAAAGTTTAAAGAAACATGAGCTAACATCGTCAAAACAAATGATAAAGTGTGGGGGTTGGTTAAAAACCCTTTTCCACTTTATTTTACTCAATTGACAAGAATAAGCATGTTTCAAAGCATTAACGTATAACGGGAGCTAAGAACTACACGAACTAGAAAGTGTGGGGGACGATTGCGGGTCTTTTACTCCACTTATTTACTCGATAGCAAGCACAAAGTAAAAGAGGAGTGGAATTTACTTCTTTGAGGAGTTTAGAAAAATTTCCTCTTTTGAGGACTTTAAACAAACAGAGACATTGCCTCTTTTGAGGTCTTTGAACGGACACAAACATTGCCTCCTTTGAGGACTTTTAACAGATTTTCCCACATAAATTAGGGACAACCATTCATTCATCTCTATTCCTACTTCTCATGCCTAGGAAAAGAAAATACAATGCGGAATATAAACAGAATCAGAAACTATACCAAACGAACGATAAGTCTGTAGCAAAGCATTATCAAAGCAAAAGAAACCCGACGGTCTTCGTGCAAGCTTCACAAAGCAAAAGAGAAAGATTCAAAAAAGATGTCCAATATAAGAATCAAAGCATCGTCGTGTGAAAATAAGTCTATGCAACCAAAAATAATCCAAACATCGCATGTCGCGTAACAATGCCTTCGAAAACTTGCACAAGCCATAAAATGAGTTAGAAAACAACAATGAAACATGAACAAAACTAGAGAATCAATTCCCAACTTAAAAATGATATTGAATTTCAAAGAAATCAAGTCCAAATAAGCATCGGAACATGGAAATTAAAATCCGGGAAGCAACACCGTTATTTCATAAACCGTATAAAAAGTCGATCTAAAATCGTCAAAGCTGAATGAAAATGCCAAACAAAAACCAAAGCAAGCTTACCTATGCATTAAACAAAAATTAAATCATGTGGTTATGCATACTTACCATATCTGGGAAGCACTACCATATCATGAAATTGCTCAAAAAATCACGTCGAAAACGATAAATCTCAATATCAATGATCAACAAACGCATAATTATGCTCAAGCATGCACCAATCAACATTTACAATGCAATTTAAAATGCATTTGCACTTCTGGACAAAAACATATACATGAACTGATATCAACCAAAATCGAATTCAAAAGTCAAAATCGAATGCATAAAAATATTTACCGATTCAAGTAATGTTGCTAGGAAATTACAAATAAATTGCAAACAATTAATTCACATCAATGCATTGATTTCCAAGCACAAACCACAATATTCAAATCTTGATACAATTAATCGGATCAAAGGTTTTAAATGTCGAAAAAATTAAACCATCATTTAATGGAATTAAAATTGCATCAACACATGATTTCAATATTAATTCTCAACAAAACTACGCAATCAAGTAAATTGGATCGCATTTCGACACAAAAATTCAATCACAATTAGTAATTGGGTTTGCAAGATTTACATGAATAAATCGATAATTCAACCGATTCCATAACATGTCAACATTATCAACACAATTAATTCTTCAATTCAAGATTTCAACCATGCTTAATTCACAAAATCAATTTATTTAGAAAGCACTTAAATCAAGCAAACTTTAAGGATCAACGAAATTACCGAATGATTACCAAAAGTTGAATTGAAGCAAGAAAGAGGTGTTGTCCAGAATTAAAAGTCCGATCAAACTTAAAGGAGGCGCGCGATGGAGGGAATATGCGTGATAAAAGGAGAAGAATACTAGAAGAAGGAGGCGCTAGGGGCGGGGGGATGGTCGACCGGTACGGGGCAAAAGTGTCTGATGCGGAGGGTGCAGGCCAGTGGAGCAAGGGAGACCGGCGAGGGAGTAGATCAGAGTGAGGGAGGAGGATGAAGTCCTCCCTTCTTTCAAGTTTGAGAGAAATTGAGAGAGAATTGAAGTTCTTTGTGTGATTTTTGATTAGTGAGAGAAAAAAGTGATTATGATTTGAATTTCAAAAATATATAGGCAACCCCCTAAGTCTTGTTTGGAAAGTGAATTTTTAAATAATGCAGAATTTTCGACTTATTTAGGTCTACAGCTCAAGAAAAAACCATAATAGCATGACTTTCGGTACCTAATCCTGACGCGTAACCTGATACAAAATCATTGATGATGAAATTTTTGACCCAGTGCCGAAAGAATCGCCCCGATACGATAAAAATCAAGAAAGTCATGAATTTCACAACCACGAGAAACTTGCAGCCATATTTCCATCTTTTTTGTTGTGAAGAATTTTCAACTTATTTTTGTGTGCAGTCCGATAAAACCTGCAAGGTCATCACTTTTGGGGCATAATCTACATTCGAGTCCTGAAGCAAAATCGTAGATGATAGAATTTATGACGTCATGCCAAATAATCCTCTTGATACAATAAAAATTGAGGAAGTTATGAATTTTGCAATAGCGAGAAACTTGCAGCCAGTTATCCGTCTTTTTAGTTGCGCATTTTTTCCAGTGGTCGTTTTGAGAAGCGAGCCATAAACCGTAGCCTTCGGAGAAAAATTAGACTTTGGGAACTAAAGCAAATTTGTAGCTAACACAATTTGTGATACCATGCTTTGAGAATCGTCTCAAAAGGTTCAAAATTGAGAGTTATGATTTTTTTGAATATTGAGAAAACACTCGACTAGACATCCGTTTAACTGTGAAACTTTCAGGTAATTTGCACTTTTAGAGATCTTCTTTACATAATTTTCTTCCGACCATGTAATACGGTGGCATAATTGACTTTTTGGTTTTATCCAAATATGCGGATAACTAGAGTCGCCACCGAATTTTCTTTTATCTAATATTTAAGAAAGGTGAAAAGAACAGGAAAGACCTTTGATAGATTTTGAGTTCGGGCGGTAAGTTATGAAAAGGGAAGGTGTTAGCACCCTTTTAATCCGTAGTTATCTACGGGCTCTTTATTTCTTAGCTCACTTTCAAAAATCTTGCTTTGCGCGTGTGATTTGTTTGAAAATATTTTAAAATCGCCAATGTAAGGCTGACTTTGTAATGATTCTTGTATCAGTCCTCAAGAATGTATACAAAGTGTTATTTTTGAAACTATTTGTTTGAAAGTGTAGTGTGAAAAAAAGTTTTGCGAAATGTTATGAGAAAGCAATTAAGAGTTTGTTACCCACTAAAGTCTTTCTTATTCTTTTCCTTCTCCTTTGGAGATACTACTATACATACCAATAGTTGGTAGGTAACCCTATCTATTGGATGTGAAGGGACAGGCGTAGGCTCATCATATGATCATCGAAGGCAACAAGTAAGGATACTTTAGCAATTGTATCAAAGGGACTATCATCGTTTTGTAGGCAACTCGAAGGGACTAGATCATCTTGTAGGCAACTTGAAAGGTCATCGAATGATTATGATCTTTATTCGAAAGGGACATGATAATTTGACCACGGATCTTTTGCTAAAATATCCCCACTTCCGTGGGACGTGACAAATATTTCGTAAGGCAACGAGAGAGGATACCCTAGAGGTGCAAGTGTAAAGAGTTTTTGTTTCCAGTTTATTTTATCTTGAGAATTAGGGTTTTCTAGGTTCAATTATTAGACTTTCCATACAAACCCTAGTTACTAATCATAGCATAAAAATATAAGTGTGAGAATATAAATTTCATATGCTATTACATCCTCGGAGTAGATACATAATAAGAAAAAAATGCGAGAAAATAAATCTGCGCTATTACAATAGAGAGTGTGTCCTATACATTGGATCTATTAATTAAAATAAATTAAAAATAATAATAAAATGCTTTAAAGACCTAAAGTTCTAATTATTAATATTTTGATATTTTATGGAAAAGAACTTAAGTGATAATAATTAATAAATCCTAAATTCTAATTGATTTTAATATTTAAGAAAAAAGATTGATTAATTAAAGTAATTAGGGTTAAAAAGAAAAAGAAAGAAAATTAGGTTAGAAAAAAATAGGGTAAAAGGATTTGCATGGGGTGGGTGTTGAACCCACGCCTTTGGCTTCACAAACTACGCTGCTTGCCACTAGGCCAAGCGTCTGTTGGTGTTTGAAAATAGGAATTGAATAATATATGTGAAACCTGCGGGTTAGTTTTAAAAAATAACAAAAAATGTTGCAAGGTAGAGGGATCGGACCCACGCCCTTCACGTTACATTCCTCCGCCTCAACCAACTATATTACACTTGAACTCTGTTATACAAGACAAACCAATAAATATATTATAAACAAGTGGACCGGAGAAGCGTCAGAGCCCTAGCTCCGATCGTCCTCTCCGGTGAGGTCATTCTTTAACCTGTATAAATAATGTGCGTTACAGATTAAGAAGGACCCTATCCCCCTAATTTGACCCTTGCGGATCCAATGGTGGCCTTTTTGTTTGGATAATTCAACTTGTACAGTGAGATATGATCAAAACAAAGCAACATGGTGCAATAATAATGGTGGAGTATTATGGCATCATGAGCCTCATGCAAGGGATAAAACATACGATATTTTGTCTCAGGAACACATTGAAACTGATATTTTAAATCAAAACCTCATAAATATCAAATTATGCATTTCACAATATATGTAAAATCGACGATGTTTGGAATGCAAGTTTTAGGCACCTTTGATCATCAAGAATGATTGGAACTTACTCTATGATTCCTCAAGAATGATTTGCAATGGATGTCTTGGACTGAAAGTGGTTGAACCTTTGATTTTGACTTTGCCCTCGTTTTGACAAAATTGAGATTTTCTGAAAGGGTGTTCTTGAGGAAATTTATGTGTCCCTTTTGTCTGAATTTAGTGAGTATATATAGTGGAAGATTTAGGTAAACAAAAGTGGAATCAATATTTTGTATTTCATGATCAAATCTTTGATTGAATTTTTGCATGGAATCTTTCTTTTTTGGGTCAATCATGTACCGATCCATCTTTACACTTTTTTTGCAAGTTGTCACCAAATTTTTAGACTTATGATTTGATTCAAAAATAGATCTTTATGCCTTGATTCATTCACTTGGTATTTTATTTGATTTATTTTGCTTTTAATTGAATAAAATCAAAAATAAAAGAAATAAAAATCACAACAATAAATGAATGGATTTAGGAGTCTATTATGAGGTCAGGAACATGTTTGGACCTTAAAATATAGGCCCATTAGACCAAAAATTCAAATTTGCTTAATTTGGGTTTCATGCATTATCTCAAAATTTCCCAACTTACACAAATCATATTTCACTCAATTTTTATCATATGAAGGTGATCTTGAAATCTTTGGAAATCTCAAGTTATCCCATACAATCTTCATGTTGGTCATTTTTTCATTTGAAGCCTTTATCTTGATGTAAATTGCTTTGACAAAAAGTGTCTGTTGTACCCCAAAATTTGCCCTCCCATATTCTTCAAGAAATTGCCAAGCCAAGTCACAAAAGTCCCCCAAGGGTTGCACAGTCCAACTGTCTCTTATACAGTCAAAAATAGGGTTTGTGTCCTGACCAAGAAAAGGTAGTTTTCAAAGGCCCAATCAAGTCTCACATGCCTCCAAATATGGTCAGGCATCCTCATATCAAGTTTCAAGGCATTCAGCTCAAACTTGCACAGTCAAAACCCTAAATTGCACTACAGTCAACTGTAGGGGCAAAATGGTCATTTGGCAGTCAAAAGTTCAAATTTTTGGTCAACATATCATTTTGAAGCCACAAACATCATTTGATCAATGTTTGATCATGATTCTCAAAATTTGGCTCAGAAAATCATCAAGATGCAAAAGTTTCCTTATTTGGACAGCTGAAAAAGTCAACTGAAATTGACCAGGCCATAACTTTCACATGGATTATCAGAAAAATTCCATCCAAAGCTCATTTTGCAGAGAAAGACATTTCCTACAACTCATCTTTATACTTCAAGTCCAAGAAATGCTCTCACAAAAAGTTATCAATTTCAACATTATAGGTCATTTTCAAAAGTCAACAAAAAGGGACTTTAAGTCAAAGGCCATAACTTGAGATTGGAAAATCAAAATGACATGGGACCAAAGGCATTGGTTAAAGGACTCAAAGACCTTTCCAAAATGTCCAAGAACATGAGAAAAGCTTAAAAATTGAGCAAGTTATGCCTTGTAGAAGTTGGGAAATTTTTGTGAAATGGCAAAAGTCAACTATCCTTGAAACTTCAAATTTTGACAAAAGGGCCCACTTTCTTCCACTTAATTCAGCCTTGTCATGCCACACACGTGTGCCATGATTAATTTCAAGATCAAACATTGATTTTTCTATTTTATTTAATTTTTATTAATTTAATTCATTTTAAATCTTTAATAATTCAAATAAAATTAAAAATCAATGGAATAGTGTCATTTGAATTTGAATAGCTTCCATATATCATGTGCCAGCTCACAAACTCATGCTAGGGTTATGTTGTACACCAAGTCTTGGTTTTGCTTAAAAAAGGGAAAGTTTGTTAATGGTGAAAGACCTAAGACTAATTCTCTCATGGGCATGGATCAAGGCCAGCTAATGACCTAATTCCCTTCCCTCATAAGTGCTGAGTCAAAACCTAATGCCCACACACAAAATGCTGCGCTGAAAGGCCATAGAAAAAGTTGGAAAAACTCCTTGAAAACTAAAAACTGAAATCAGTGATAGAGGGCGATTAAAAGCTTAACTCCTTTTCCAAAAGCTTCCTTGTGGTCTCCTGAACGTATTCCAATCCCTAACATCAACTCAAACCCCAGGAATTGGTATATAGAACCTTCCCTGGACAGCAAAAAAGTGATGATCGTATTTTCAGTTTTAGACATCCTCATTGCATTTTAATTATATATTCTTGTTCCTTGTGATGTTTTAAAGCTAATCCATACCTTTAATTGCATTTTTCTGTGTTGTATGAGATTATGCCATGGCTGTTATTCTAGGGTTTTCAGGAGGATAAATTAGGGCTTTTGCAATAAGGCAAAATTAAGCCTCCAAACCATGACCATCCAACTCAGCGCAGAGAGACGAAGAAGGAACACTTGTCGCGAACAATTTATGAGCCCTGTAGCGCTATTCGCTATTTTCCCTAAAGCCCTCTAAAACCATGCTCTGAAAACCGTGGCTCAATGTTTTTAGTTTCAGGGGAAACGAGGAAGAAGACCTCGTGGCAAAGCATGATTCGTTGTTTTTAAATTTCGCGCGCTCCAACCTCTAATGCTTTCGTTTTTCTTTTTGTTATTTGTTTATTATAATATGTTAACATATGTTTCATAGCTCAGCTGGCAAACGTTGAAGGCAATAACGTCCAAGACCTGGGTTCGAGTCCCAGGTCTGTGTAACTTTCAATATTATTTTTCCATATTAGTTCCTATGCAGGCACAACATTGTGGATCACCATACGCTCATCATCTCAAACCATCCACGCGTCTAGCACATTCAAATCAAAGGCCAGGATTCAACGAACACGCTGCACCCCCAGTCAACAAGCCACATAATGCATGGAAAGGTCAACGAATTGCAAGCTTATTGGGCCAGCTTCTTGGATCACACCTCACAATTGGGGCCTGAACCCCCCTGGTTTGCATTCTCCATATTTTTTATTATTTTATTTTTAATTGTTGTTTTATTCCCTTTATTGTTCTAAATTAATTAATTATTTTTGCTAAATACAAAAAATGCCTAAAAACCAGAAAAAGATGAAAAATATAATAAATATTTAATTTAATTATTTTCATAAATAAATTAACTTGTAAATTAATTTAGTATTAATTTAGGTTGCAACTTTAATTCCTTTCATAATAAAATATAAAAAACATAGAATTAGGTAATTGATAATTTTTTCCTTTTAATCTTTTTTCCCTTTTTTCCCATAACATTATTTACTTATTTTATTTTTATAATTAACTTGTAAATTAATTAGGGTTTCATTTAGGTTAAAAAAGGTCAATATTTTCTTAATAAACTTAAAATAATTAGAATTAGGTCCAATTTTTAGTTTTAATTAATTCTTTTTTCCATTAAATCTTAAAAAACACAAAATACAAAAAAAAAACATTTTCAGTTAATCTTAATTTTAATTATTAATTAATTTAATTTGCAAAAGGGTCCAACGCCCTCGTTCGTAATTTATTTAATTCTCACATTTATTTTATCTCGCTTAATTCATTATGTATCTCTCCCAAAGCGTTGTAACTTAAATTTCTCGCACTTTTATTTCTTTTGCTTTATTTACTTTCCGTCAAATCGGGTCCGGTTTAATTTTGGCGATGTGGACCCGCGCCATTTGTAATAGTTTAGATTTATTTTCCCGCAAATATTTTTTAACTGTTAATAAAAGCATGAAAGAATGTGTGGACTTAAATAAAATCAAGCATAGATCACAATGAACATGACAAGACAAATATCAATGAAAACGACACACAAATCGCACACACCACCCCTAGGGTACGCCTCACTGTTGCCTTGCCTCGAAAGGTGATCGTCGAGTAGAGGACGTCTTAGTAAGTCCTCATGATCCGGGATGGCACTACTTTAAAGGACATTTACACAGACGAATTCCTTAGGGTAGGTAGACGACTCGTAGATACTTGCTCTCTTCAAAAACAAACAAAAATCTTTTCACACCGACACTTTTCCAAAGCTTTCAAAGCAATTTTTCAAACACTCTGACACAAGAGTCGAACTGAAATTTTCAAAGAAACTTTTTTAAAACCCACAATTGAAAAGCAAACAACCATTTTTGAAAACACAATGAGCAAGTATCTAAGAGCCCATGGATAACCATGGATAGAAAGGGTGCTAACACCTTCCCTTTCTATAACCTACCTCCCGAACCGAGAGCAATCTCTATAAGGAATTTTTCTGTGCTTTTGTCCTTTCCATTTGGAGAAAATAAAAGACGATGGCGACTCTTGCTTCCGCGACATTTCGCGAACCAGCGTTAAACAGTCAGTTCCAGATCCACCGATCATAGAACTGGCGACTCTGCTGGGGAATTAAACTTAAAGTGAGGTATACCTTAGGGCTAGGTCATAACTATGTTTTCAATTGTCTTCTTTGCTTGCTTTATTATTGTGGGTTGCTTGGGAGTTCTATAGATCCTAACCTGGATCTGGGGGATACCTTCTTAGAAAGTAGCAACAAGGCTGTGAGGGAACTGTGCGGGGTATACTGACATGGTTGAAACAGTCTGCTACGTTGATGTGGCACTTTGGTGTGTACCGGTAACCCTTGAGTTCAGTCAAGAAGAGTACGGGGCCTCCGCGTGGTGTCGTGAAGCATCAACAGACCTTAGGAACCTTAATTGAACTATCTTGGCCTCTTTAGGGTAGTGAGATAACTGACTTTGGTGCAGTCCGAGGTTGGTTGATACTCGATACTACACCCAATTGAGGGTTGCTTTCCTGGGATATTTCGGTCGCCAGTTCAGTGGCTAAATCGAAACGATGAACAATGAAAGCGATCCCGTGATATTGGGAACCTTAGAACCCGGTTACTTTGATTAGGACAAGTTGAACCCACCAACTTCAAGAGGGTAATACCTAGACCCCATGCTGGCTTAAACCCTAAGGGTTTCTCTTGTGTGACTTGTGTGCCTTTGTACTTGCCTACTTGCATGCTTGTTAGCTGACACATGAACTACTTGCAGGTTTTGTTTATAGTCCTTAACTAGGACTCATGACAAGGTTAACCAAATTTCTTGCAGGTTTTGTTTATAGTCCTTAACTGGGACTCATAACAGGGTTACTAGATCTCTTGCAGGTTTTGTTTATAGTCCTTAATTGGGACTCATAACAAAGTATACTGAATTTCTTGCAGGGTCTGTTTATAGTCCTTAATTGGGAATCATAACATGGTTTACCTACATCACCCCATGCATAGCATGACATCATACCATTGCATACATCCTAACCCATTTCAAGGATCTCAAGGGCTTGTGATACAGGTCGTGATGAATCAAACATCTAGCAAGGGGCAAAGAGGATTTATTTTCCTCTAGCCAAGGTTGTCAGGGGCTATGACCCACTGGATATGGTGAGCCTTTGACCCTTGAAGAAGGGCTCTCTACAACAGGAAGTTCCTTCAATCAAGTTGCCAGTTTCCAACTCTAACAAATTTCTCTGTTTACCCTACGAGGTCCTTGAAATCATTGCATGCATGTCATACATCTCATTGCATTGTAGGTGTCCCCTTGGACAGGTTGCTTACCCTTCTTCGCTGTTTATTTCAGCCGATCGTCATGAATCCTGAATCATCAGCTGAGCAGTCCATCAAGGCCCTCCAGGCTCAGAACGCCCAGTTCCAAGAGTTGATCATGAACTTGACCCAGGGGCAACAAGATCTGAAGGCTCTGCTCTTGAAGAAAGAAAAGAAGAAGAGGAGGATTGTTTTGTTCAGCCCTAGACGCAGATCTGGGAACACCCTGCAGGATCAAGCTGAGAGGACAACTCCATCTGTGGGGAAAGGCAGTCATCAAGAGGAAAGGGTTCTCAGTCCAGTGGTCTCTGACAATGAGACAGATTTCAACGACGAACAGTACCCTCCGGCTGAGGACAAGTACAAACAGTTGGAGGATAGGCTGAATGCTATGGAGATCCAACAAGTACCGGGGCTGGATTTTGGAGATCTGGGTTTGTCAACTGGTGTGGTTATTCCTCGGAAATTTAAAGCACCATCCTTCACCAAGTATGACGGGGCGTCGTGTCCCAAGTTACATCTCAGGTCCTATGTTCGGAAGATTCAACCATATACGGTGGACAAGAACCTGTGGATCCACTTCTTCCAGGAGAGTCTTTCAGGGACTCATCTCGAATGGTTCTATCAACTAGATGGGACCAAGGTTCGTAACTGGGAGGAGTTGGCTACTGCTTTCTACAAGCAGTATCAGTATAATGCCGACCTTGCTCCTACGCGTACCCAACTCCAGGGTATGTCGTTAGGATCAAGTGAAGGTTTTAAAGAATATGCGCAGAAATGGAGGGATCTTGCTGGAAGGGTACAACCACCTCTGACTGATCGAGAACTTGTCGATATGTTCTTGGGGACCCTGTCTGGTCCGTTCTACAACCACCTAATTGGGAATTCGTCTGCTGGATTCACAGATCTTATCTTGACTGGAGAGCGAATAGAAGCTGGCATCCGATCTGGGAAAATTCAAGAGGCTGCACCCTCTGATAAAAAGCCTCATCATGGAAAGAAAGAATCCAATGCTGTGCACGGTAAAAAGAGCCGTCATGAGGCAGGGGCAATCCAGATCTCCAATCCTGGACCTGCTCAACAAGGACAGGGGCAGCAGCGCAAGGAGAAACGACAGTATACCAAACTCAACATGTCGTTGGATCAAGCACTGCAACAAATGTTGAAAGCAGGACTGATCACCTTAAGGGCTCCTCTTCGGAATCCGAACACTTCTGCTCCCAACTATCATCCCAATGATAGGTGCGCATATCATTCAGATAGCCCGGGGCATACTACAGACAACTGTTGGCCTCTCAAGAACAAGATCCAAGATATGATTGACGCCGGAGAGATTCAGTTTGAAGTGCCAGAGACTCCGAACATAATCACTGCTCCGTTACCCAATCGTTGAAGACCTTTTGTTTATTTGAATTTTTGAGTTGTATTTTTTTTTGCTTATACAAACAATTAATGTCATAGCAAACCCTTTTATTCTATCAATGCATCGCATATGTCTGTTTTGGGAATTAATACAATTATTTTCACTATGTTCAAATTTCTTTTCATATTTTTTCTGATGATCAACTCTTGGTTAATAATTCTGAGCCTCTTGAGGGAGGATGACGAAAACGATACCATAATCTACAGTATGCTTTTGAACAGACCCCGCTGATGAGGTACAGGCATTGTTTCAATTCCCAAACACTGGAGTAATAAGGATGATAATCCCTCGCCAACCCCTCTGAGCCAAAGAAGTAGGAGTTTTTCTTTTCGAAATTTAAAACCCTTAATCATAACCCGGGGCAGGGTAGTCTTCTCAGTTGATCCAAGTGCACAATGAATGGCACCAAATGAGTTTTTCCAAAAAAACAAAAGACAGTGATGGCTCCGAACAATCATAAGGACAGGCAGTCATTATCAAAAAATCATAAATGAAAAGCCCATTAAGTCAAAACCCATGAAGGAGACTTACAAAACTGGGGCATCCCGCTGACTGTAATTCCAAAAAAGGAAACAGTTCAGGCAAAAAAGAAAGGGATAACAAAAAATCAAAAGAAAGAGGTCTCACAAACCCTCAACAAAAAAAGGGAGATGACTGCCTATTCAAATAAATTGTCAACATCCGAACCATCACCGGAAAATCAGAGCAAAAAAACTCAAACAAAGTCTAACGTATGATCAACTGAGTTTAGGTTTGGAGAACATCATGAAGAGCGGGTGGGTACAAATAAAATTTGAGCCTTTATCCTTTGTTTCTTAAACCGTGAACCAGGCCATGATATAACCCTTAAAAGTCCTAGCTGAAGCATGGGTTAGTCCGAAAGCATACTGTTACGAAAGGTATCCTGACTCCTTAAGGCTTACGGTAAATACGGAGTTGACATCACGTTTTACAAACATTCACTTGTTTTATGAAAAAGAATGCATTTTAAAAAAAAAATCCTCAAGACAGACATAAGCTTTGCATTTTTAACATAACTTTGTTTGCATATGACTTTTTGTTTGAACAGCAGGGAAATTCGCACGATGAATACCTAGTGAACAAAAGCAATTCCAATCAAGGGGCAGACGTGATTATTGTCCATCATCTGGGGCAATTCAGTCAAGATTCGGAGAATCTCTCAAAGGCCAAATAGCCTGAGGCAAATCTCCGCCTAAGTCACTTGGGGCATTGGACAGGAATTCCAGCAAAAAATCTTGCACGATCAGACATCTTCTGGTAATATGGCTACACAATGCTACTGACAGGGGCACCTCCCTACATTCTGAAAGCACGGACATAGTCGAAAAAATACTACGCAAAATCAAAGACCCGCTAGGTTGACACACCTAGGCAAAAATAAGGGCTTCCCGGCGAACCAAAAGGGCTCGGGCAAAATGAAGGGATGAAATGAAAAATCTGTACACCCGGCAAGTCGAAAACCTAAAAAGGCGGCCTGAGCAAAAATGGGTATCCCGGTGGACTGAAAACCCGAAAGGGCGGTCCAGGCAAAAATTAGGGATCAAAGCGTACGACTATGTCCTGTCATCTTGTCACCTGCCTACCAGAAGAAGGTTTGCTCATCAACAACTATCAAGCACCTCCACAGGTATCTTCCGCTCCCACATCAGAAACAGGGGCAATAATGGATGGTCTAAGCGATCTGATTGTTCTATCCTCCAGGGTATCAAGGTAGGTTCCGTTGAAGAACATAACCAACACAGTTCAATACTTCCCCAGGAGAGTCCAATCTAGTCTCCCTAGGAAAGCTGGAATTCATATCCCCAAGCAGCAAGCTTATCCCAGTAGATTCTGGAAGCTTATCCTCTCGCAGAGCACGAACGCGTCGTCCGACTTGGTTTAAAGAGTTATTTCCTCAACAGGATATAACTGGGTTATCCTCAGCCAAAAGCCAAGGAAAGGTCGTCGTCAACGTAGTTCTTTCCTATCCCCAGCGAAGTCCATCAATACTTCCAACATAACAATGGTATCCTCAGCAAGTTATCAACAACGCAGCAAGGCATCCCTCTTCCCACAGAGTATTGCTTCTCAGCATGGTCACTAGAGTATCTTTTCTCCCCGCAGAATCCGTCATTTGCCAAGTTCATTCCCCAACGGAGTTATCTTCTCCTACCGGTATACTTGCAACTATCATCCCCAGCGGAAGCAAAATCTATTCCTCAACATCAGCCCAGGATACGACTTCCCGGCACCCGTCAAGGATTTATTTTCTTAGACAAATATACATTCATAAACATGACATCTTCATACATTATAGCATGCATATGCGTCATACTACACGAATTTCATTAATTTTGAAGACATACAGTTCATGCATCATGATTAGGCATACAATTATGTTTTGCCTTTTCAGGAAAAAGATCAATACAAAAGCGATTACTACCAACTATCGCAATTCTCTTCTAGATATAGTTTCAGATATGACCCAGAGATGGTGACGTTCTGATGCTGCTTCCAGATTTCCTTCTAGATATAGTTTCGGATATGATCCAGATATGGTGACGTTCTGATGCTGCTTCCAGATTTCCTTCTAGATATAGTTTCGGATATGATCCAGATATGGTGACGTTCTGATGCTGCTTCCAGATTTCCTTCTAGATATAGTTTCGGATATGATCCAGATATGGTGACGTTCTGATGCTGCTTCCAGATTTCCTTCCAGATTTAGTTTCAGATATGACCCATATATGGTGACGTTCTGATGCTGCTTCCAGATCTCCTTCCAGATATAGTTTCAGATGTAAACCAGATATGGCGACGTTCTGACACTTATTCCAGTTAAGGATATTTCAAGACCTAGACCGGTTCAGTTAAATCGACCCTAAGATTTTCCTGATTCTTATCCAGTCAAAAACCTTCTCTGGTTCAGTCAGATCGACCCTAAGATCTCCCTGATGCTTATCCAGTTGAAGATATTTCAAGACCTTGTCCGGTTCAGTTAAATCGACCCTAAGATTTTCCTGATTCTTATCCAGTCAAAAACCTTCTCTGGTTCAGACAGATCGACCCTAAGATCTCCCTGATGCTTATCCAGTTGAAGATATTTCAAGACCTAGACCGGTTCAGTTAAATCGACCCTAAGATTTTCCTGATTCTTATCCAGTCAAAAACCTTCTCTGGTTCAGTCAGATCGACCCTAAGATCTCCCTGATGCTTATCCAGTTGAAGATATTTCAAGACCTAGACCGGTTCAGTTAAATCGACCCTAAGATTTTCCTGATTCTTATCTAGTCAAAAACCTTCTCTGGTTCAGTCAGATCGACCCTAAGATCTCCCTGATGCTTATCCAGTTGAAGATATTTCAAGACCTTGTCCGGTTCAGTTAAATCGACCCTAAGATTTTCCTGATGCTTATCCAGTCAAAGGCCTTCTCTGGTTCAGTCAGATCGACCCTAAGATCTCCCTGATGTTTATCCAGTTGAAGATATTTCAAGACCTAGACCGGTTCAGTTAAATCGACCCTAAGATTTTCCTGATTCTTATCCAGTCAAAAACCTTCTCTGGTTCAGTCAGATCGACCCTAAGATCTCCCTGATTCTTATCCCCGTAGAAGACATCCAAGATTTTTTCTCAACGAGCATTGTTGAAGTAGAAGACACCCCAGATTTTTCTCAACGAGCGTGGTTGAAGTTAAAATCACCCAGATTTTTCTCAACGAGCGTTGTTGAAGTTAAAGTCGCCCAAGATGGTCCCCTCTCCGACAAGTGCGTGAGGTGGTAATTCCTTCTTCAGATGTTTCCCTCTCCGGCGGTGAGTGTGAGGTGATAGTTTCTTATGGTTCCCTCTCCGACGGCGAGTGAGGTGTTAAGTCCTTTTTCAGATATTTCCCTCTCCGACGGTGAGTGAGGTGATCATTCCTTTCAGATCATAATCGCCTATGGTTCTCTTCCCGATACTGCAAAGATGGTAATTCCCGCTAAGATTTTTCTCAACGAGCGTTGTTGAAGTTAAAGTCGCCCAAGGTTCTCTTACCATTCATGCTAAGGTAGTAACCATCCCTGGTTCTTTCATCGCCGTTTGAAGCTCCAGACTCAGCTCCTGTAACCAGTCAGGACACAT
Source organism: Vicia faba (assembly GCA_948472305.1). Taxonomy (NCBI): domain Eukaryota; kingdom Viridiplantae; phylum Streptophyta; class Magnoliopsida; order Fabales; family Fabaceae; genus Vicia; species Vicia faba. The sequence continues at coordinate 341,686,869 of OX451737.1, read as the reverse complement.
TTATACCAGGCATCTAAAAATCAGCTCCTGCAACGTGTCAGGTACTCATTTTCTGTTTTGCAGGTATACAGGTTCTCGCCAAGGAATCTCTTACGCAATCAAACATCCAGATGGCATCTATAAGCCCATTCCACCATCACTGCCACTATGTGAGCGCAAATTTCTGGGCACTCTAGTGTCCAATCATCTTCTACCCTCGGATTACGAAAGGCACGTCCGCCAATCTGCATCCTCAGGTCTAAGAAGATTGAACAGGGGCAACTGTTGTACCCCAAAATTTGCCCTCCCATATTCTTCAAGAAATTGCCAAGCCAAGTCACAAAACTCCCCCAAGGGTTGCACAGTCCAACTGTCTCCTATACAGTCAAAACTAGGGTTTGTGTCCTGACCAAGAAAAGGTAGTTTTCAAAGGCCCAATCAAGTCTCACATGCCTCCAAATATGGTCAGGAATCCTCATATCAAGTTTCAAGGCATTCAGCTCAAAATTGCACAGTCAAAACCCTAAATTGCACTACAGTCAACTGTAGGGGCAAAATGGTCATTTGGCAGTCAAAAGTTCAAATTTTTGGTCAACATATCATTTTGAAGCCACAAACATCATTTGATCAATGCTTGATCATGATTCTCAAAATTTGGCTCAGAAAATCATCAAGATGCAAAAGTTTCCTTATTTGGACAGCTGAAAAAGTCAACTGAAATTGACCAGGGCATAACTTTCACATGGATTATCAGAAAAATTCCATCCAAAGCTCATTTTGAAGAGAAAGACATTTCCTACAACTCATCTTCATACTTCAAGTCCAAGAAATGCTCTCACAAAAAGTTATCAATTTCAACATTATAGGTCATTTTCAAAAGTCAACAAAAAGGGACTTTAAGTCAAAGGCCATAACTTGAGATTGGAAAATCAAAATGACATGGGACCAAAGGCATTGGTTAAAGGACTCAAAGACCTTTCCAAAATGTCCAAGAACATGAGAAACGCTTAAAAATTGAGCAAGTTATGCCTTGTAGAAGTTGGGAAATTTTTGTGAAATGGCAAAAGTCAACTATCCTTGAAACTTCAAATTTTGACAAAAGGGCCCACTTTTTCCACTTAATTCAGCCTTGTCATGCCACACACGTGTCCCATGATTAATTTCAAGATCAAACATTGATTTTTCTATTTTATTTAATTTTTATTCATTTAATTCATTTTAAATCTTTAATAATTCAAATAAAATTAAAAATCAATGGAATAGTGTCATTTGAATTTGAATAGCTTCCATATATCATGTGCCAGCTCAAAAACTCATGCTAGGGTTATGTTGTACACCAAGTCTTGGTTTTGCTTAAAAAAGGGAAAGTTTGTTAATGGTGAAAGACCTAAGACTAATTCTCTCATGGGCATGGATCAAGGCCAGCTAATGACCTAATTCCCTTCCCTCATAAGTGCTGAGTCAAAACCTAATGCCCACACACAAAATGCTGCGCTGAAAGGCCATAGAAAAAGTTGGAAAAACTCCTTGAAAACTAAAAACTGAAATCAGTGATAGAGGGCGATTAAAAGCTTAACTCCTTTTCCAAAAGCTTCCTTGTGGTCTCCTGAACGTATTCCAATCCCTAACATCAACTCAAACCCCAGGAATTGGTATATAGAACCTTCCCTGGACAGCAAAAAAGTGATGATCGTATTTTCAGTTTTAGACATCCTCATTGCATTTTAATTATATATTCTTGTTCCTTGTGATGTTTTAAAGCTAATCCATACCTTTAATTGCATTTTTCTGTGTTGTATGAGATTATGCCATGGCTGTTATTCTAGGGTTTTCAGGAGGATAAATTAGGGCTTTTGCAATAAGGCAAAATTAAGCCTCCAAACCATGACCATCCAACTCAGCGCAGAGAGACGAAGAAGGAACACTTGTCGCGAACAATTTATGAGCCCTGTAGCGCTATTCGCTATTTTCCCTAAAGCCCTCTAAAACCACGCTCTGAAAACCGTGGCTCAATGTTTTTAGTTTCATGGGAAACGAGGAAGAAGACCTCGTGGCAAAGCATGATTCGTTGTTTTTAAATTTCACGCGCTCCAACCACTAATGCTTTCGTTTTTCTTTTTGTTATTTGTTTATTATAATATGTTAACATATGTTTCATAGCTCAGCTGGCAAACGTTGAAGGCAATAACGTCCAAGACCTGGGTTCGAGTCCCAGGTCTGTGTAACTTTCAATATTATTTTTCCATATTAGTTCCTATGCAGGCACAACATTGTGGATCACCATACGCTCATCATCTCAAACCATCCACGCGTCTAGCACATTCAAATCAAAGGCCAGGATTCAACGAACACGCTGCACCCCCAGTCAACAAGCCACATAATGCATGGAAAGGTCAACGAATTGCAAGCTTATTGGGCCAGCTTCTTGGATCACACCTCACAATTGGGGCCTGAACCCCCCTGGTTTGCATTCTCCATATTTTTTATTATTTTATTTTTAATTGTTGTTTTATTCCCTTTATTGTTCTAAATTAATTAATTATTTTTGCTAAATACAAAAAATGCCTAAAAACCAGAAAAAGATGAAAAATATAATAAATATTTAATTTAATTATTTTCATAAATAAATTAACTTGTAAATTAATTTAGTATTAATTTAGGTTGCAACTTTAATTCCTTTCATAATAAAATATAAAAAACATAGAATTAGGTAATTGATAATTTTTTCCTTTTAATCTTTTTTCCCTTTTTTCCCATAACATTATTTACTTATTTTATTTTTATAATTAACTTGTAAATTAATTAGGGTTTCATTTAGGTTAAAAAAGGTCAATATTTTCTTAATAAACTTAAAATAATTAGAATTAGGTCCAATTTTTAGTTTTAATTAATTCTTTTTTCCATTAAATCTTAAAAAACACAAAATACAAAAAAAAAACATTTTCAGTTAATCTTAATTTTAATTATTAATTAATTTAATTTGCAAAAGGGTCCAACGCCCTCGTTCGTAATTTATTTAATTCGCACATTTATTTTATCTCGCTTAATTCATTATGTATCTCTCCCAAAGTGTTGTAACTTAAATTTCTCGCACTTTTATTTCTTTTGCTTTATTTACTTTCCGTCAAATCGGGTCCGGTTTAATTTTGGCGATGTGGACCCGCGCCATTTGTAATAGTTTAGATTTATTTTCCGGCAAATATTTTTTAACTGTTAACAAAAGCATGAAAGAATGTATGGACTTAAATAAAATCAAGCATAGATCACAATGAACATGACAAGACAAATATCAATGAAAACGACACACAAATCGCACACACCACCCCTAGGGTACGCCTCACTGTTGCCTTGCCTCGAAAGGTGATCGTCGAGTAGAGGACGTCTTAGTAAGTCCTCATGATCCGGGAACTTGGCATGAGGGTAGCTTCTAAGGTGTCTTCCTATTGCTCCGGTGATCACCATGTCCCGAACCTCGAATTGACCCGAACACCTCCAATGGTGGTGCTACCTACCTCTCAATGGTGGGATGGCACTACTTTAAAGGACATTTACACAGACGAATTCCTTAGGGTAGGTAGACGACTCGTAGATACTTGCTCTCTTCAAAAACAAACAAAAATCTTTTCACACCGACACTTTTCCAAAGCTTTCAAAGCAATTTTTCAAACACTCTGACACAAGAGTCGAACTGAAATTTTCAAAGAAACTTTTTTAAAACCCACAATTGAAAAGAAAACAACCATTTTTGAAAACACAATGAGCAAGTATCTAAGAGCCCATGGATAACCATGGATAGAAAGGGTGCTAACACCTTCCCTTTCTATAACCTACCTCCCGAACCGAGAGCAATCTCTATAAGGAATTTTTCTGTGCTTTTGTCCTTTCCATTTGGAGAAAATAAAAGACGGTGGCGACTCTTGCTTCCGCGACATTTCGCGAACCAGCGTTAAACAGTCAGTTCCAGATCCACCGATCACAGTGTCTTTTTGTTGACTTTTAAAATGACCTGTAATGTTTTGGCCCATATCTCTCAAATGAAGCTTTTTTGGTCGTGAGCTTAGAGAGACAAAGTTGTATAGAATTGAATTTCCTTCAAAATGATCTTTTGTTGAGAAATTTCAGATGAAGTATGTAAAAGTTCCCGCTTGGTCAAAGTTCAGTTGACTTCTCCTTAAGAAAACCCTAATTTAGTGACTTTTGACTTTTGACTTTTGATGAATCTTGAGTTTTCTTGATGAATCAAGATAAACCCTTGATCAAATTATGAATGTGACTTCAAAATGTTGATGTTGAGCAAAAATCTTGAAGTTTGACTGTAAATTGGTCAAAGTTAACTTTTTGCCCAATATAGTTGAGTTTTAATCATCTGACTAATTGACTGAGCAAACTTATGCTGCAAGGCTTGGAATTTGGCATGAGGATTCTTTGAGACATATGAGAAACCATTAAATACACTTGAGTAATTATAAGTCCAATTTTCCTTGAGAGAAATAAAACCCAAGTTGTAGGTCAACTGCTTAGGAGGAGGGTTTGTCTGATCAATCCTTGAGTAGTCTTGAGCAATTGAGAACCCTAGAAGCATGGGGAGACCTAGTGAAATAATTTGTATTGAATAATTGGAGGGAAAATTTTGTGGTACAACAGCTTCCCCTGTTCAATCTTCTTAAACCTGAAGAGTTAGATTGGCATGCTCACCATTTGTGATCTGAAGGTGGAAGATGATTGAACACTTAAGTTCCCAGAAATTTGCACTCACATTGGCGTGAAGTAAAACTGTTGGTAGATTTTATTGCTTGAATGGGCTTAAAGATGCCATTCAGGGAGGTGATAGAGTGTCATCGAAGATGGGCTTATAGATGCCATATAAAGTGTCTATTGATAGGAGTATCAGAATCAGTCTACTTTTGACAGTATATGAGAAGTATACTAGAATGAGTCTGTGTCTGGCTGTATCTAGAAGATGTGTTGGGGAGAGTCAGAATGAATCTTATATCTTAACTGTATCTGAATGATGTTCTAGAATGAGTTTATATCTTGACTGTATCTACAAGAGGATCAGAATGAGTCTTCGCCCGACTGTATCTGAGATCCGTATTAGAATGAGTCTACACCTGACTGTATCTAAAAGAAGTAACGAAATGAATATCATAATGAATCTATATCTTTATCGCATCTAAACTGTATCTAGAAGATGTACTGTAATGAGTATCAGAATGAATCTAGATCTCGATCATATCTGAATTGTATCTAGAAGATGTATTGGAATGAGTATCAGAATGAATCTATATCTCGATCATATCTGAAATGTATCTAGACGATGTACTGGAATTAGTATACTCCTGACTGTATCTAAAGGAGTATCAGAATGAATCGTTGACTAATTGTATCTGAAGGATGATAAACTGTTGACAATATTTATCTGTTTGTGAACTAATCTGGAAAAAAAAAGGTTAGTTTTATGCAATGTCATGATGTATGTAATGCATTATGTAATGATTCTCTCGAAATAAATGAGAGTACTATATGCGTTTCGTATGCATATGTTATGATATTCTGGAAATGATGTATGGGTGCAATATGTCACTGGAAAATATAGATAGCTTCGTATAACATCTTTGGTTAGGGAAATAAATCCCTGATTGTTTCTATGGATGAAGACAATAGTTTCTCAATTTTTTTTAGAACATCTTTTGTAACATCCCAATTCTACCCCTCGTAATTAATAATAAAATCAGAGTTTCAAAATTTCATCCAAACATAAATTGAGGTATCACATATTCGTGTTTTTCATCACTTTGCATTATAATGCACATCACAAAATCAAAAGTCGGATATACCGATTCATAACATAAATCATCATATAAACATATGACTAATCACAGCACAAAGGATGTGTTCACAAAATGTATGTATCATCATGTTATCATAAAAACATAAGGTCATAAGATAGTATACATAAACTATCCTATCAAAATAATAACGTCGCCCAAATCCCGAGTGTTACTACTATCAGAGCAGAGCGACTCAAAATAAAGAGACTCGAGCTAATCCTCATCATCCTCGTGGATCACCTGCACGTTACCAATATAAAGGCAACATCGAAACAAGTAAAGGGCGAGATACTCCAAAACATATAATTAAAGGCATGATAAAATATATAAATAGTTTTGGAATCATAATGATATAGGAATAATAAGAGTATGTCAGCACATATCCAAATCTCACACACTTTAAATCATCATTTAGTGTATAAAATCAACACTTTAATTTTGTCACATAATCATCATAATCATACCAAAATAAGACATAAACTTCATCGCCATAAACTCATATCGTCGCTTTACCGTCATGTCATATTCATCACTTACTCATCATGAAATTATCGCATCATATTCACTTTATGTTCAACACAAAAATCATCACAAAATAAAGTATCATATATCATCGTAATTCATCATAAGACATGAAATAAAACTCAACGCCAAAAGACTCAAAAATAAACATAACCGACTCCATGAGACACGACTATGTTATGCATGTGGTACTCGTCGCTTTGTCCATAATTAGGGACATTCGGCATATAAGCCCATCGTTGCTTTGGCATAAAAGTCCTCGTCGCTTGGCATAAAAGCCCTTGTCGCCAATGCAATGTACGTGACTCGAAAACACGACATCACAAACATGACACAACAAAACATCATCATTGCACATCAAAATTGGTATAAAACCCACGTCACCATATTTATCCACATCAAGATAAACATATCATCACATCGCATATCATCAAGTATTCATTATAAATAAACCGTCGCAAACATCATATTTAATCACACCACATCATTATCAAATAATTCACTAAATTTCAAACACGGAAAAATAGTCAAACATCAATAATCATCGGGAAAGTCATTCATAATAATCGGCACCAATCATAATCATTAACGTCGCAATCGGATTGTCCATACGCAACTTAAACCGACTAAAACGTAACTCATTTCAAATTAACCGTAAATTGGACTATTTCGGGTTGCTTCATAAAAATTAAAAATCTAGAAAAACTAACCTCACCACGATGTTCTACACGTCGAAATTAGCTAGTACGTCAATTTTTGTTCAATTCAGAGCAACTAGCTCCGTCGCCGAAATTGCCGAAATCGGGAAATCGGACATAATCGGGTTCCAAATTAAATCGGCTAACTCATGTCATATTTTTATTTAATTAATATAAATATTTAATATATTAAATTAATATAGTGCAAGTTTTTTTTTTAGTTTTCTTAATTCAAGTAACATACTGCTATACTTCATTCTTAATTTCTAAACTTCATTTAATTGAATATACTGCTACTTTACTTTAGTTTCTAAAACTTCATTTCAATTTTGCATACTGTTACTTTACTTAGTTTTTCTTAATTCAATTTCTATTAACATAACAATAATCCCACAACACTAACACCTAAATTAACTCTCCTAATTTATCTCAACAAATCTCAAGAGCCCTAACATCAATTTTATCCCAAATCAAAATATACCAAATCAAACTCTAACTATAAGCATTCGAAATTCAAACCTCTTACCTTAGATGTTTGAAATGATTCTTGATGTCTCAACCAACCCAAAACCCAAGCTTTGTTCTTGCTCCTCTTCTTCTCTTCCAAGACCTCTAGCTCTCTCTAACTCTCTCAAAGTGTGTTTTAGTGTTATGACATAAAACAAAGGAAATGGTGGGTTTGGTTTGTTTAGTAGCAAGACACAAGTCAAATTACCAACTAGCCCTTCTTGTAAAATATACTACTCAATAATACTAAATAATATTATCACCCCAAAAAATTAAAATAACTCCGAAAAATTAAATATCGGTCAGAATAATATTTTACCGAACCGAACGGAATAAAAAACCGGACCGAACAAAATAATTACCGGTCCATCAACACAAATACCAGACCGAATAAAATAATTACCAGTCCGAATAAAACGTCGCCGAATATATTAACAAATATAACGGTTAATTTAAATATTCTCGTCGCAAAAATAAACGTCAACAGGTAACTCGAAAATATTTATATAATATAATATTAAATAAAACGGAGCGTTACAACTATCCCCCACTTAAAAAAGTTTCGTCCTCGAAATTACTTGACTCGAAAAGCTCGGGATAAGAATCCCGCATCTTGCTTTCCAACTCCCACGTCGTGCTTTCACCAGCTGCTCCTATCCAAACAACTTTAACCAAGGAGATCTCTTTTCCACGAAGAGACTTTATCTCACGATCTTCGATCCTTAAAGGCATCGTCTCCACCGTAAGATTGTCTCGAACATGAATATCATCCATCTCAATCACATGTGAAGGATCCGAAACATACTTCCGAAGTTGCGACACATGGAATACATCATGCAAGTTCGAAATATTTGGCGGTAACGCCACTCTATAAGCCACTTTTCCCACTTTACTAGTAATTTGGTAAGGACCAATAAAGCAAAGAGTTAGCTTCTTCGACTTCAATGCTCTCCCAATGCCGGTTGTAGGAGTAACTCGCAAAAATACATGATCACCATCTTGAAATTCCAAGTCTTTTCTCCTTTTATCATGATAACTCTTTTATCGAATTTGAGAAATTCTCATCTTTTCTCTAATCATCTTCACCGTCTCAGTAGTCTCTCTAACCAATTCTGGTCCAAGAACCACACTTTCACCCGACCCATGCCAACACAAAATAGTTCTATACCTCCGACCATACAAAGCCTCGAACGGTGCCATTCCAATACTAGCATGAAAATTGTTGTTATAAGTAAACTCAATCAATGGAAGGTATGTATCCCATTAACCACCATGTTCAAGAATACAAGCTCGTAACATGTCTTCCAACGATTGAATCGTCCTTTCCGTTTGACCATCGGTTTGAGGATGATAAGTCGAACTCAACCTCAACTTTGAACCCAAAGCCTCTTGCAAGATTTTCCAAAATTCAGAAGTAAACCTCAGATCTCTATCCGAAACAATACATAAAGGAATACCATGTAATATCACAATCACATGCGTATAAATTTCCGCCAACTTCGATACGGGATGAGTTATGTTAATAGGAATAAAGTGAGTCGACTTCGTAAGCCTATCAACAATCACCCAAATTGCATCGTGTTCTCTTGGTGTATTCGGTAACCCCGTTACGAAATCCATAGAAATGCTATCCCATTTCCATTCTGGAATCTCTAACGGTTGCATTAACCCTGCAGGTTTCTGATGCTCCACTTTAGACTTCTGACAAGTCAAACAAGCATAAACAAACTGAGCCACCTCTCTTTTCATGCCCGACCACCAAAATAGTTTCTTTAAATCTTGATACATTTTGGTCGCTCCGGGATGAATACTCAAATTGCTTCTATGACTTTCTTCCAAGATCATTCTCTTCAAATCCATATCATCGGGAATACAAATCCTATCTCGGAACCTCAATACACCCTAAGCATCCAACCTGAAATCTTCATTTTCTATTTGTCCAATACCAACCAACAAATCAATAAGTTTCACATCAAGCTTATGAGCTTCTCTAACACTATCAAGGAAATCATTATTGATCTTTAACATTCCCAAGATAACACTCTTCGGCATCACTTCTACTACAAGACTCATATCTCTAAATTGGTCAATCAATTCCAACTCTTTCACCATCAAAAGTGACATATGCAAAGTCTTTCGACTTAAAGCATCGACCACCACATTAGCTTTACCAGGATGGTAATTCAATCTAAAATCATAATCTTTCAACAATTCAAGTCACCGTCTTTGCCTCATATTAAGCTCTTTCTGATTGAACAAGTACTTCAAACTTTTATGGTCACTAAATACTTCAAATCTAGAACCATAAAGATAATGCCTCCAAATCTTAAGCACAAAAACAACCGCTGCAAGCTCCAAATCGTGCATAGGATAATTCTTCTCATGAATCTTAAATTGCCTAGAAGCATAAGAAACCACTTCTCCATTTTGCATAAGTACACCACCTAAACCCATCTTAGAAGCATCACAATAAACAACAAACGGTTCTTCAGGGTTAGATAGAATCAAGGTCGGAGCCGTTGTCAACCTTTTCTTCAATTCAACAAAACTTTCTTCACACTTGACATCCCACACAAAAGCAGCTCCTTTACAAGTCAACTTTGTCAAAGGGAGCGCCAACTTAGAAAAACCTTCAATGAACCTTCTATAGTAACCAGCCAATCCTAAGAAACTTCTAATCTCAGTAACAGACTTAGGAGTTTCCCATCTCAACACAGCATCAACCTTAGAAGGATCAACTGTAATGCCATCACCAGAAATGACATGCCCTAAGAAGCTCACTTCACTTAACCAGAACTCGCACTTTGAAAACTTAGTATAAAGCTTCTTCTCTTTCAGAACTTCCAACACGATGCGCAAATGTTCTGCGTGCTCTTCTTCTGATTTAGAATAAACCAGAATATCATCAATGAAAAAAACCACGAAACGATCCAAGTAAGGATGGAAAATACGATTCATGTACTCCATGAATACTCCCGGTGCATTAGTGACACCGAAAGGCATCACCGAATATTTATAATGTCCATACCTCGTCCTGAAAGCAGTTTTCTGAACATCTTCTTCTTTCACCCTTATTTGATGGTAACCCGATCTGAAATCAATCTTACTAAACATGCAAGCGCCAACCAACCGGTCCATCAAATAATCAATTCTAGGAAGTGGATACCTATTCTTGATAGTCACTTTATTCAACTGACGATAATCAATACAAAGTCTCATGCTACCGTCTTTCTTCTTAACCAATAACACATGAGCTCCCCACGGTGACACACTAGGTCTAACAAACTTCTTCTCGAGCAAATCTTCTAATTGGCTCTTCAATTCTTCTAACTTAGATGTGGACATCCTGTATGGTTCCATAGAGATAGGTCTGGTACCAAGGACAAGATCCACAGAAAATTCAACTTCTCTTTCTGGAGGTGCACTAGGAATCTCATCAGGGAATACTTAGGGAAAATCGCACACCACCGGAAAGTTTGCTATCACAGCTTGACTCTCCATAGAAAGAGTCGCCATCAACAAGAAAACCAACACCTCATCCTTCATGAACTCATTCAACTGCTTCGTCGACACCAACATAGATTGTTCTTCTTCTACTAAGGAAGAAAACCTCACAGTGTTGTCATAGCAATTGATATGGACATAATTAGATTTCAACCAGTCCATACCTAAAACCACGTCCAACCCGACAAGCGGTAAACAAACAAGATCCACCATAAAGTATCTATCAAAGATTGATAAAGGGCAACTTGCACACACAAAAGAAGTAGTAACTGTTCTCTTAGCCGGAACTTCTACCACCATATCTCTATCCAGAGACGACAAAGTGAGACCCAATCTCTTTACACAATCAACAACAATAAAACGGTGAGTAGCACCAGTATCAATAATAGTAATAATAGGAAAGCTATTAATCAAACTAGTACCTCGAACAAGACCATCCTCGTTTGCCGTCAGAGCACCCGAAAAAGCAAACACCTTTCCTGCTCCTTGAGTCCTCTTAGGCTTCTTACATTGAGCACTAATGTGACCTCTCTCTCCATAATTAAAACATACCACATCCTTATGTCTACAATCGCGTGTCATATGGCCCACTTCTCCACATCAGAAACATCTCACCTCATTCTCCTTAGCTCTAACATCACTTCGACAAACATTACTTTTGTGGCCAGGTTTCCCACACTTGTAACAAACAATACTAGCAGGAGCATCTCCCCCACTAGTTCTTCGCCCTTGAAACGCTTTCCGTTTCCCTTTACCAGCTGGAGCATCATACGGTTTTCCACGACTTTGCTGACCTTTGTTTCTCTTATCAGACATAATCTTATAATGAGCATTATTGTCCTTCTCAAAGATCCTACAACTAACAATCAAATCCGAAAAGACACGGATTTTCTGATAACCAACAACTTTCTTAATCTCCGGACGCAAACCATTTTCAAACTTGATGCATTTAGAGAACCCGCCATTCGGCCCATCATAATGCGGATAGAACTTGGCCAACATAGTGAACCTTGCAGCATAATCAGTGATTTACATGCTTCCTTGCTTTAATTCAAGAAACTCTATATCCTTCTTTCCCCGAACATCTTCCGGGTAATACTTCCTCATAAATTACCTTCGGAAAACTTCCCATGTCACTTCCTCACCAGTAACCTCAATCCTATAACGGGTTTCAACCCACCAGTCATCTGCTTCAACACTTAGTTTATGAGTACCATAACGGATCCTTTGCACAGGAGTTCAATCCATCACACGGAAGATTCTTTCAATCTCCTTCAGCCACGCCAAAGCACCTTCGGGATCATACTTTCCTTGGAAAGTAGGAGGATTCTCTCTTGGGAAGGTTTCCAAACTACGAGACCCTGCGTTCTCGTCAGCATTCAGCGGGTTTTGGAAAGCCTGAGCCATTGCCTGCATAGCAGCAGCAAGAGACTCATCATTCCTACCAGTGTTCCTTCCAGCTATAACAACTTATGCTCAAAACAAAACAAGGATTAGAATCAACAAATAACAATACTTGATTGATAGACGACAACAAACTCAACAACTTGGCCGGACAGACCGACCTGCTATGATACCACTAATGTAACACCCCAATTCTACCCCTCGTAATTAATAATAAATCAGAGTTTCAAAATTTCATCCAAACATAAATTGAGGTATCACATATTCGTGTTTTTCATCACTTTGCATTATAATGCATATCACAAAATCAAAAGTCAGATATACAGATTCATAACATAAATCATCATATAAACATATGACTAATCACAACACAACTGATGTGTTCACAAAATGTATGTATCATCATGTTATCATCAATATATAAGGTCATAAGATAGTATACATAAACTATCCTATCAAAATAATAACGTTGCTTAAATCCCGAGTGTTACTACTATCAGAGCAGAGCGACTCAAAATAAAGAGACTAGAGTTAATCCTCATCATCCTCGCGGATCACCTGCACGTTACCAATATAAAGGCAACGGAGAAACAAGTAAAGGGTGAGATACTCCAAAACATATAATTAAATGCATGATAAAATATATAAATAGTTTTGATATCGTAATGATTAATAAGAGTATATCAGCACATATCCAAATCTCACACACTTTAAATCATCATTTAGTGTATAAAATCAACACTTTAATTTCGTCACATAATCATCATAATCATACCAAAACAAGACATAAACTTCATCGCCGTAAACTCATATCGTCGCTTTACCGTCATATCATATTCATCGCTAACTCATCATGAAATTATCGCATCATATTCACTTTATTTTCAACACAAAAATCATCACAAAACAAAGTATCATATATCATTGTAATTCGTCATAAGCCATGAAATAAAACTCAACACCAAAAGACTCAAAAATAAACATAACCGACCCCATGAGACACGACTATGCTATGCATGTGGTACCCGTTGCTTTGTCCATAATTAGGGACATTCTACATAAAAGCCCATCGTCGCTTTGGCATAAAAGCCCTCGTTGCTTGGCATAAAAGCCCTCGTCGCCAATGCAATGCATGTGACTCGACAACACGACATCACAAACACGACACAACAAAACATCATCATCGCACATCAAAATTGGTATAAAACCCACGTCGCCATATTTATCCACATCATTATAAATAAACCGTCGCAAACATCATATTTAATCACACTACATCATTATCAAATAATTCACTAAATTTCAAACACGGAAAAATAGTCAAACATCAATAATCGTCGCGAAAGTCATTCATAATAATCGGCACCAATCATAATCATTAACATCGCAATTGGATTGTCCATACGCGGCTTAAACCGACTAAAACGCAACCCATTTCAAATTAACCGTAAATTGGCCTATTTCGGGTTGCTTCATAAAAATTCAAAATCTCAAAAAACTAACCTCACCACGATGTTATACACGTCGGAATTAGCTAGCGCGTCAATTTTCGTTCAATTCGGAGCAACTAGAGCTCCGTCGCCGAAATTGTCGAAATCGGGAAGTCAGACATAATCGGGTTCTAAATTAAATCGGCTAACTTATGTCATATTTGTATTTAATTAATATAAATATTTAATATATTAAATTAAGAAAAGAAAAACAAAATATAAATTAATTAATTTTCTAAACTTGGTTTCAATTCCATAATGTAAGTTTTTTTTGTAAACGTAATATACTGCTAGTCTTGCTTCTAAACTTCATTTCCATGAATGTACTGCTAGTCTTAGTTTCTAAACTTAATATAATGAATATACTGCAAGTTTTTTTTTTTAGTTTTCTAAATTTAATATAAGGAATATAATGCAAGTTTGTTTTTAGTTTTCTTAATTCAAGTAACATACTGTTATACTTCATTCTTAATTTCTAAACTTCATTTAATTGAATATACTGCTACTTTACTTTAGTTTCTAAAACTTCATTTCAATTTTGCATACTGCTACTTTACTTAGTTTTTCTTAATTCAATTTCTATTAACATAACAATAATCCCACAACACTAACACCTAAATTAATTCTCCTAATTTATCTCAAATAATCTCAAGAACCCTAACATCAATTTTATCTCAAATCAAAATATACCAAATCAAACCCTAACTATAAGTATTGGAAAATCAAACCCCTTACCTTAGACGTTTGAAATGATTCTTGATGTTCCAACCAACCCAAAACCCAATTTGTTCTTTCTCCTCTTCTTCTCTTCCAAGACCTCTAGCTCTCTCTAACTCTCTCAAAGTGTGTTTTATTGTTATGACATAAAACAAAGGAAATGGTGGGTTTGGTTTGTTTAGTAGCAAGACACAAGTCAAATTACCAACTAGCCCTTCTTGTAAAATATACTACTCAATAATACTAAATAATACTAAATAATATTATTACCCCAAATAATTAAAATAACTCCAAAAAATTAAATATCGGTCCGAATAATATTTTACCGAACCGAACGGAATAAAAAACCGGACCGAACAAAATAATTACCGGTCCCTCAAAACAAATATCGAATTGAATAAAATAATTACCGGTCTGAATAAAACGTCGACGAATATATTAACAGATATAACAGTTAATTTAAATATTCTCGTCTCAAAAATAAACGTCAACCGGTAACTCAGAAATATTAATATAATATAATATTAAATAAAACGGGGCGTTACATCTTTGCTGGGGATTCTCGCTTTCTGTTTGAGGACACTCCGATTGGGACATTCGACTTCTGCTTGGGGATAGAAGAATTCTAGGAAATTTGATTGTTCCTCGTTCTTTTGAAGGATTTGATTCTTATGTACCCTGACTAGGGATAAAAGAGATGGATAATCCTCTGATGTGTTGTCTGACCAAATTTTAGATATGGGTGTCAACTCTTCTGGGGAGGACAAATTTGAATGACATCTGGCCGAGAAGAGAATCTTGTCAGGGAATTGCAATATCGAAGAAATAAACTCTGTTGGGGAAATAAACCATGTAGACTGCATTAAGGAAATAATCTGTGATGGGGATCGAGATTTCATAGGCTGCGCTGAGGAAGTTTCCACCGTATACTAGGGAAATGATCAAACTTCCTTATCCACTAGGGGCCTATTAGGGAAGATGATCATGTCGAGCTATCCATCAGGGATATAGAGGTGAATCGCTGGAAGATGCCCTAATTTATGTCTGATGGCATATTAGATTCTCTGGGGAATATATCTCTGTTGGGGATAAGCTTGTGAAGATAACTCTGTAGAGATAGTTCTGTGGAGATTGCTTTGTGGAGATTTGTTGATGAATTGAACATTATCCCAACTCCTAGAGTCTTTAGTAAATGCTAATCTTGTTTTTATGCATATATTTTGTTAACAGTAATCTTTTACAAATGCACATTTTCAATCAATTTAATCATTGGACGTTTTTGAAAACAAAATAGAGAAAGTAAAA
Source organism: Vicia faba (assembly GCA_948472305.1). Classification (NCBI taxonomy): domain Eukaryota; kingdom Viridiplantae; phylum Streptophyta; class Magnoliopsida; order Fabales; family Fabaceae; genus Vicia; species Vicia faba. Next base: position 341,670,912 of record OX451737.1, on the reverse strand, counting down.
TAATTTTGAATTTTGAAATCTAATTGCATTGATTCTGAAATTTTCCTATAAGCAGGCCGTTTTATCCAAAGAGACAGAAATCCTAGTAAGAGGAAATCGTCGTAAGAATGAAGAAAGGGTACAAAGAAAAACAAGGAAAAACAGATATGTGGAAACGATCCCATCAAGTTTCAACTCTGCTATTTCCCCTATGTCTTCAAGCATCTCATCACTTGATATTGGAAGAAGATGATTGAATTATTTTGTACCGTTTGAACTTGACGCTAGTAATGAAGCTGGTTGTAAGTAGATGGGTGATCCAACGGGATATAGTCGTGCGCTTTAATCCCTAACTTTTTCCTGGAACACCCTTTCGGGTTTTCAGTCCATCGGGTTACCCTTTTTTGCCCAAGCCACCTTTTCAGGTTTTTGACTTTCCGGATGTACAATTTTTTTATATATATCCCTAATTTTTGCCTGAACCCTTTTGGTTCGTTGTGATGCCCTTACTTTTTCCTAGGCCTGTCAACCTAGCGGGTCTCTTTTACGCGTAGTATTTTTTTTACTATGTTTGTGTTCACAGGGTGTGTAAAATATTCACCCTCTATGGTTGTAAGTATCATAACACCACCAGAAAATATCTTTTTGATCACAAATGGTCCTTTGAATGTGGGAGTCCATTTTCCCCTGGGATCACCTTGTGGTAGGATAATATGCTTTATCACCAAATCACCAGCCTGGGATACCCGATGTTTGACTTTCCTATTAAAGGCTTTGATCATGCATTTTTTATTCATCTGACCATGACAAACATCCGCAAGCCTTTTTTCATTTATTAAATTTATTTGGTCCATTCAAGTCCGAGTCCATTCGTCTTTATCTAAACCTACGTCTTTCATAATCCTTAGGGAAGGAAGCTGGACATCAGTAGGTAAGACAACCTCCATACCGTAGACTAGATAGAACAAGGTTGCTCCAGTTGATATACATACTGAAGTGAGATAACCATGAAGAGAAAATTATAACATCTCATGCCAATCTTTGTATGTCACTGTCATCTTCTTCAAGATCTTCTTGATATTCTTCTTGGCGGCTTCCACTGTGCCATTTATCTTTGGTCGGTACGGAGAAGAATTATGATGCTTAATCATGAACTGCGTGCAGAGTTCATAGACCATAGTATTGTTAATATTGGTACCATTGTTCGTGATAATCCTTTCAGGGATGCCATACCGACTGATAAGGTTATATTTAATGAACTGAGCCACGACATTCTTGCTAATGGAAGCTAACGGGGCTGCTTCAACCCACTTCGTGAAGTAATCAATAGCGACCAGGATGGAACGATGCCCATTGGCAGCCGTAGGCTTAATCTCTCAAATCATATCAATATTCCACATTGCAAACGGCCAAGAAGCAGTCAAGACATTCAAAGGAACCCGAGGCACATGTACTTTGTCAGCATAAATTTGGCATTTGTGGCAAGTTCTGGAATGATGATGGCAATCAGTTTCCATAGTAGAACAATAATAACCCGCTCTCAAAATCTTCTTAGCCATTATATGCCCACTGGAGTGAGTACCAAAGACTCCTTCATGCATATCTTCCATAATTTTCTCAACTTCCTTCTTGTCTGCACAATGAAGCAAAGTCGAATCGTGGTTGCGCTTGTACAGGATTTCGTTACTCAAAAAGAACTTGGTAGAGAACCTCCTTAGAAATTTCTTATTATTGATAGATGCTCCTTCTAGATATTCTCTAGTTTCAAAGTATCTTTTTACATTGTGTTACCAATGTTTTTCCTCTACTCCATCAGTATCAACTTTGTAACAATGCGCCGGTTCGTCTAGCCTCTCAATAATAATTTAAGGAGCTTCATTATCCCATCTGACTTTGAAAATAGATGACATGGTAGCTAATGTGTCTACCAATTGATTCTCTTCTCGTGGAATATGTTCAAAAGTGATTTCCTCAAAGTACGAAATTAATGTCAACACATGCTCTTAATAAGGAATGAGATTTGGATGCTTCGTATCAAATTCTCCCTTAATCTGACTGATCACTAGGGCTGAGTCCCCATATACATTCAAGAATTTAATTCTCATATTGATGGAAGCTTTGATACCCATGATACGTGCTTCATACTCGGCCATGTTGTTGGTACAGTCAAAACAAAACCTGGTTGTGAAGGGTGTATGACAACCCTTGGGAGAGATAATCACAACACTCATTCCATTACCAAATGCGTTGGAAGCTCCATCAAAAACCATAGTCCATCGAGATCCCAATTCAGGTCCTTCATACAGTCCAGGTTCTTCATAATTAATAACTAGCATAATATTCTCATCTGGAAACTCAAAATTCATATACTGCTAATCATTTATAGCTTGAGGAGCCAAATGATCTGCCAGTACACTTCCTTTGATTGCCTTCTAGGTAGTATACTGAATGTCATATTTTGTCAAGAACATTTTCCATCTTGCTATTCTACCGGAGAGAGAGGGTTTCTCGAATATGTATTTTATTGGATCCATCTTAGAGATCAACAAAGTAGTATGAGTCAACATATATTGTCTTAGTCGGCGAGCAGCCCATGCCAAAGTGTATCACGTTTTCTCAAGCAACCAGTATCTTGTTTCACAGTCGGTAAACGTTTTTCAAAGGTATTATATTGCATGCTTTTTTTGACCTGACTCGTCATGTTACCCAAATACACATCCCATTGAGTTCTCTAATACTGTCAGGTACATGATAAGAGGTTTTCCTTCAACCAATGGCATCAGAAATGGAAGTTCCTGGAGGTACTCCTTGATTTTTTCGAAGGCTATCTGACAATCGTTGTTCAACTTCACTACTTGATTTTTCTTCAGCAACTTGAAGATTGGCTCACAAGTAGAGGTCAAGTGGGAAATAAATCTGGCAATGTAGGTCAATCGTCCCAAGAAACCTCTGACTTATTTCTCAGTACAGGGAGCTGGCATTTCTTGAATGACTTTAACATTGGCAAGATCAACTTTGATACCTTTATCACTGACGACAAAACCTAGGAGTTTACCGGATCTTACCCCAAAGGTGAACTTATTGGGATTCAGCCTTAACTTGTACTGTTTCAACCCCTCGAACAGCTTGTGTAGGTGGTCGAAAGGTTCTTCTTCAGTCTGAGACTTGGATATCATGTCATCAACGTAAACCTCTATCTCGTGATGGATAATATCATGGAACAAACCTACCATAGCACACTGATATGTTGCATCGACGTTCTTTAAACCAAAAGGCATAACTTTGTAACAAAAAGTGCCCTACTATGTGACAAAATTAGTCTTCTCTATGTCTTAAGGTTCCATCTTGATTTGATTATAACCAGAGAAACCATCCATGAAGGAAAATACTTTATGATGAGCAGTGTTGTCAACTAGAACATCAATATGCGGAAGCGGAAAGTCATCTTTGGAGCTGGCCTTGTTCAAATCCTTGTAGTATATACACATTAGCACCTTGCCATCCTTCTTAGGTACTGGAACCACATTTTCAACCCACTGAGTATAAGATGTAACATCAAAGAAACCTGTATTGAACTGCTTCATAACTTCAGCTTTGATCTTTTCAGACATCTCGGGACGCATACGACGAACCTTCTGTTTTATACGAGGACATCCTTCCTTCATCAGAAGACGTTGAACCACAATGTTAGTATCAATCTCTGGCATGTCTTCGTACAACCAAGCAAAGATCTCAACATAGTCACACAACATCTGGATTAATCTCTTTTTGACACTGTCTTCGAGGTTGTCACCTATCTTGACTTGTTTCTTGTCTTCTTCAGTACCCAAGTTCATAATCTCGACTGGCTCTTCACGCGGTTGTATGGCTCTTTCTTCATGCATTAACAACCTAGCAAGTTTTCCAGGTACTTCACAATCTTCTTCACCTTCGTTCTCAGCTTGGTAGATCGGATTTTTGAAGTCATAATTGGCAATAGCAGAACTGTTATCAGTGGGATCCAGGATGGATATGGATCTGTAATTTATTGTGTGGGTGTATGTAAGAAAACATGGCTATTTTGAAAGCAATAAAGTAAAAGAAAGATAAATAGCACAAAACTTGAATGCAAACATCTAATGATTTATTAAATGAAAATATGTGGATGAAAAATGAAAATCCTAACAATTGGACCGTTGTGCCTTGGGTAAGGCACAAGGTTTATCGTTATTGTTTAAATTACATAACCTAAAACTTAAAAGCAAGAAAACATAAAATAGCATTTACTCCTAACTAAAGGAGATTGGTATAAAGTCTACATCCTTCCAATTGTTGAGCCCATTGCCGATAGTAGGGAAAATCCAACTGTCTATGTCACAGTCGCTATCAGCGTCTTCCATAACATTGACTTGATTCTTGTGAATTCCATTGTTGTTGATGCAGAATGGCAATCTCCCAGAATTAGCACGAGCACGAAGGACAATCCTCTGAGCCTCTGAGGTGAAACCCAAACCAAATTTATCAAAATTGTAAAGGATGTTGGGAAGCTGACCCCAAACAGTGCCACCACCTTCTACCACCACAGCCTTAGTGTCTTCCAGAGAAGCAATTCTTGGTGGAATCCTGGTACCTTAGGAACGGTAGGAGTAGATTTGTCAACAAGGGTTGCCTGAGGAATAACTTCAAAGGTTTGGAAAGGAGTCTCGAAGAATTCACCATCCATCTCTACATACTTGAAGGATTTCAAATGGCTCACCATGTATTCTTCTTCACAACAAACTGTAATGATGTTTCCTTTTACGAGATACTTCAACTTTTGGTGTAAAGTAGAAGTAAAATCGCTTGTCCCATGAATCCAAGGATGTACAAGAAAACAGGAATAGGATGGACGAATGCCCATCAAATAGAAAGTAGAGTCGAAGACCTGGGAACCCACTTTGATTAGAAGATCAACCTCTCCATGCACCGTTCTCTTTGAACCATCAAAAGCTCTTACCACAATGTCATTGGGTTTTAGAATAATCCCTTCATAGTCAAGTTTGTCTAAAGCAGCTTTTGGAAATACATTCAATGAGGAACCTATGTCCACAAATACATGGGATAAGGTAGTGCCCCTACACTTAATAGAGACATGCAGGGCCTTATTATGGTTCCTTCATGCGGGAGTTAACTCAGCGTCAGAAAAGTCTAGCCCATTATCGGTTGTCAGGCTAGCAATATAATTTCTGAACTGATCAACAAAGATTTCCTACGGTACATGAGCAGATTTCAGGAACATTACTAGAGCCTGAGCATGGGCTTCAGAGCACAACAACAGAGATAACATAGATATTTTGGAGGGGGTCTTCCCCAACTATTCAATGATCTTATAGTCACTCTTTTGAATAATTTTCAAGACTTCTTCTATCTCTTGCTTGGAGGTATCTTCAATAGTAACCTCTTTTGGTGCCTCAGTCTGGGCAAGCTCAATCATATGTTTTTTGCCTCGAGTTTTAATAGTTGATTTAGTGGTAGTGATATGAAATTGTGTAGTAACGGCTTTTAGAGAGATCTCTGGAGAGAAAACCCTTCCACTTCTGGTAACATTACTAGTCCTATCAATATTTCCAACATCGGGATCAATAACTTTGGTATTTTCACTTTTAACAGCCAGTGGTTCTTTCTTGACGCCATGGTACTAGACATCGGCTCCATAATTCCAAGGGATAGCCTTGTAAGAGGAATATGAAATTGGCCAAGGTGCGATAATGATCATAGGAGAAACCATAGGTTCGACATTAATCTACACAGGACCCTTGAAGTGATCCTTACAGGAGTACCAGAAATTACAGACACGTCTTCAAGCTTTAGGTCTTGAGAAATACTCTCCACATAAGGAGTATTCTCAAATTGAATTACATGGTCATCCATCAAACACTGAACACCTTCTCTCAGCAGTGCATAATCATTGGATTAGGATTCACAGTAGTAGCACCTTTCAATGCAACCCGGAAATAAACTGGCTTGCAGCAAATTCTTCTTAATAATCATCAGAAGAGTAGTCAAGTCATTCACAGTAAAAACATCATCAACAACATTAACGATCTTGTCATGATTAGGCATAGGAGATGTTATCACATTAGGAGTCTTAGGAGTGTCAAACTCAATCTTCGTAGAGTCAATCATATCTTGAATCTTATTTTTCAGAGCCCAACAACCATTACCCCCTAAATCAAGTCGTATAAGTTCAATGGAACTGTTATTTTGGGATGAATCACACCGGTTTATGAGACATGACGAAAATACCATGTATCAGACCAAGCATGGGAGTTCATGATTCATCCATCATTGGGATCATGTTATGGGTCATTCCTGCACTATTAAATCTCATGAACACGTTAGCAAGTTTGTATGCACAAAAACACGAAGAAAACGAATATATGAAATATGCAATAACAAAACCGATGAGGCACGCATATGAGTTTTTAATGCCTTTTTGATCATTGCAATCGATCCAGCCTTACCCTATAATGTTCCTGGAAGTGAATGGAGATGTTAGTTTGCTTTGAGAGCGGCAACAATTAGGGTTTACAAGTTGCCCTAATTCTTTGATATTTTTGGAATCTTTGAGAGGTGTTTTGTGTAAGGATTTTTATGTGCATGCTTGTCTGAATGAATGAGGTATATAAAGCTTGAAATTAGGTCAAAGGTTGGGGGCTTGGACCTTGTAAGAAAAGCCTTTGTTTTATCTTTTTAATTTTGACTTTAAATTAATAAAAATAAAAATAATAAAAACCAAAGGGGTGTATGAACAAGTTTTGAGATTCATTTTGAGGTATAAAACACACATGGACCTTGAAACATCAGCCCAAAATCCCAAACAATCAAGTTTGGTCATTTTAGGTTTCATGCATTTGCTCAAAATTTCCCAACTTGCACCAATCATAACTCTCTCAATTTTTATCATTTAAAGGTGATCTGGGACTTTTTCGAAAGCTCAAGATGTCCTCTACAATCTCTATATTGATCATTTTTGCATTTGAAGACTTTATCTTAATGTAAGTTTCCTTGGGAAAAAGTGTCTTTTTGTTGACTTTTAAAATGACCTATAATGTATTGGCCCATATCTCTCAAATGAAGCATTTTTTGGACTTGAGCTTAGAGAGAAAAAGTTGTAGAGAATTGAATTTCCTTCAAAATGAGCTTTGCTTGAGAAAAATTTGATGAAGTATGTGAATGTTGTGCTTAGTCAAAGTTTAGTTTACTTCTCCTTAAGGAAACCCTAATTTGGTAACTTTTGACTTTTGATGAATTGAGTTTTTTTGATGAATCATGATTAACACTTGAGGTCGTAGAAACCCAATCTTCCTTGAGAAAAGTGAAACCCTAGATGTAGATCCATTGCTTAGGAGGAGAATTTATCTGATCAATTCTTGGACAATCTTGAGCAAATGAAGACCCTAGAAGCATGTCTTAAATAAAAATGGGAGGGAAAATTTTGGGGTACAACAGTGATGAACATGACATCATCGCACTACATTAGATAGATGGAAGAAAGATCTAAAAATGTCTTCATCTCCCTAGAGTCGATTGAGAAAATTTTAGGGGAAATTTGTTAGCTTGGACTTTCGACAAGACTCAAATTCCAGCATGGCAAAGAGGAAGGTGAGGAAACGTTTAGTGAAGGTTTGGTGATGTTCAGAGCATGATTGTCATACCTGTTGATGATTTTTTGACATAAAGGTGGTTAACTAAGATGTCGAAATCTGGCATTGAAAAAGAGTTATAGACTTAATAATTTTTCAAGCAGCGGGTAAACAAATTGGCAGACATTTCGACCACATCAGTTGAGATGAACAACATGGCTAAATAACTCCTTTTAGCCTTATCTGTTTGAAGAGATGCGTGAAAGAGGTTTTCAAAGCAAAAGACATGTAACAAAGAATGTGGCATTCAGTAGAGAAAAGCCCGTCATTAGTAGTTATTTAGATTTTAGTTTAAATAGTAGTTCTTATGGTAGAATTAGGGAGGCTCAAATTTACTAACAAACTCAAAAAAACTCAATGTACTAAACAAAGAGAGAAATGAGTTCCAAGAGTGTAATTTACGTTTGATCACCAGTTTACATTCATGCATAACTTTAGTTTTGAATTTCATTCCTGTTTCATTCTTTTCATTGTCAAACTCTTTACTTTTTTTGTCAAGTTTCACTTTAACTTGTTTTTACTTTCCTAAAATAATTTTGTCCACTGTCAAATCATTCATACTCTTACTATCTACACAGTATTTTGAAAACTTCACGCACATTATTTTAAGATTTCCAAATCGTCTTGCAAGTAACCTTTATTAAAAGACTAACAATGTTTACTAAATTTCGGGATAAACACATAGTTAAGTCGTGATTTAAGAGTAAAATAGAGAAGCACAAGAAAAACTAAAACAAATCTCAAGAACAAATAAAACAACATAGAAAAATCAAAACACTCCCTAGAAACTAAAAAGATACAAAGCCATGAAACAAGGATCTTGAAATTAGATAAAAATAACAAGCGTTATAGACTCTTTTGAAAGGCAAACATATTATATATAAATATATTTAAAAAAAACAAGTACAAAGAAACTAGGAACCAAAAACTAGTATAAGTGATGCACAAAACCTACAAATTAAAACACAAAAACAAAATATCAGCTACCAACACTTTCAGAAGCGGGAACCAAGCTCCAACTAGAGTATAGAACTATCAAGCTCTTATTGTATTCTCCTGAGTATGACTCAAAATAAAGAATCATATGGGTTCAACATATCCTTTAACCATACATTTACACAAGGAGTGATTTACGCACATCATGACCTTAGGTTTTCGACCGATCTTCGGGACAATCAGAATCTTTAAAACATCTACGCATCGTCCCTATAATTAGAAAATCAAAAACAATAGACTCCAATATGATGAAATATTGTATATAAAGTAAAGCGACAATTTGAAAAGATAAAAATAACTTACCTTCAACGTTTGTTGAACTAGTGTGATCGGTGGATCTGGAACTGACTGTTTAACGCTGGTTCGCGAAATGTCGCGGTAAGCAAGAGTCGCCACCGTCTTTTATTTTCTCCAAGTGGAAAGGACAAAAGCACAGAAAAATTCCTTTAAAGAGATTGCTCTCGGTTCGGGAGGTAGGTTATAGAAAGGGAAGGTATTAGCACCCTTTCTATCCATGGTTATCCATGGGCTCTTAGATACTTGCTCAATGTGTTTTCAAAATTGTTTGTTTGCTTTTCAATGTGGGTTTAAAAAAAGTTTCTTTGAAAAATTTCAGATCGACTCGTACGTCAGAGTGTTTGAAAAATTTGCTTTGAAAGCTTTTGAAAATGTGTTGGTGTGAAAAGTCTTTTTGTTTGAGATTAGAGCAAGTATCCTTGAGAACCTACCTACCCTAAGGAATTCGTCTGTGTAAATGTCCTTTAAAGTAGTGCCATCCCACCATTGAGAGGTAGGTAGCACCACCGTTGGAGGTGTTCGGGTCAATTCGAGTTTTAGGGACGTGGTGATCACCAGAGCAATGGGAAGACACCTTAGAAGCTACCCTCATGCCAGGTTCCCGGATCATGAGGACTTACTAAGACATCCTCTACTCGACGATCACCTTTCGAAAGGCAACAGTGAGGCGTACCCTAAGGGTGGTGTGTACGATTCGTGTGTCGTTTTCAGATATTTGTCTTGTCATGTTTATTTGTGTTCTACGCTTGATTTTAATTTGATCCATACATTCTTTCATGCTCTTTTAACAGTTAAATATTTGCGAGAAAAAATAAATCTAAGGCTATTACAAAGGCGCGGGTCCACATCGCCAAAATTAAACCGGACCCGATTTGACGGAAAATAAATAAAGCAAAGTAAAAGTGCGAGAAATTGAAATTACAATGCTTTGGGAGAGATACAAAATTATAATAAATGACATAAAATAAATGCGCAAATTAAATAATTAAAGATGTGGGCGTTGGACCCTTTGCAAAAAAAAATTAAATTAATAAGGAATTAAAATAAAAAATGAAAAATTAAATGTTTTTGGTATTTTATGTTTTTTAAGATTTACAAGGAGAAATTAATTAAAATTAAAAAGGAAGCGTCAAACCCTAATTCTAATGTTTTTTAAGTTTATTAAGAAAAAGATTGAATTTTTAACCTAATTTAAATCTAAGTTATTTATATACATTTAATTATACAAAATAAAATAAATAAATAAATAATATTGGTAGAAAAAAGAAAAATTAAAAAAGGAATTGAAATTGTTAATTAACCTAATTCTATATTTTTTGTGTTTTTATGATGAAAAGAATTAACAATAAACCCTAATCTAAATTAACTAATTAACATGCAAATTTTTATGAAAAAATAATTAAAATAAATATATATTATATTTTTGTCCTTTCTGAATTTTTGTGAATTTTTGTATTTTGTAAAAAAAATAAATCAATTAAATTGAGATAATAAATTAAATAAAATTGCAATTGAAAATAAGATAAAACAATGAAAAGAAAATGCAAACCAGGGGGGGTAGCCCCAAATTGGAGGTGTTGATCCAAAGGTTCTGGCCCATTAACGCTTTGGTCCATTGACTTTGCCAAATTGCATGCTAGCGCGTTGACCATTGCGTACGTGTTCTTTGAATCTTGGCCATTGATCTGATTGTACTAAGGACGTGGACGTCTGGATGAGGGGGATATATCGTGTACTCCACTACAAACGCTGCATAGGAACACTCATAGAAAAATAATATTGAAAGGTTACACAGACCTGGGGTTCGAACCCAGGTCTTGGATATTGCCAAGAGAGGTACCTGGCAGCTGAGCCATTTGGATTATTTGATATATTAATAATACACAAATAACAAAAAGAAAGAACAAGCGCATTAATAATTAAACGCGCGGAATTTGAAATCAGCGAATCAGTGAGGGACAACACATCGTCTTCCTCACTTTTTCTGAAACACAAGCCTATGGAAACGGTTTTGCACGCGTTGCTGTATACCACCTACAAGAAAATAACGATTAGAGGTTGGGTGTATATAAATTGTTCGCGAATGCACGAATCTCTTCGTCTTGGTATACTGAATGCAATGGTGGTACTGGGATGGCCTAATTTTGCTTGTATTGGGAAACCCCAATTTTGAAACCTGCAAACCCTAATATCCAAACATGGTAGATTCGCATATGTGGCACAAAAACACAATTGAATACGTTGGTTAGCTTAGAAACATCATTATGAGCATGAATCAATAAAGAAAAATGCAAAAAGATGCTTGAATTATGCTATACGATTTCAAGAATTTCGTGACTCAGTTTGAACATAATCTACCAATTCTTGGAGCTTTGCTTGTTGTTTATGATTGGCACACGTTCAGGAATGCCTAAGGAAGCTATTGGAAAAGGAATGGAGGCTTGAATTCACCTATAACCTTGAAATCAGTTTTGTGTTTTATGGGAAAAAATTCAAGTTCGTGTATGGCTTCTGAGCGCAGCTTCTAGTCCTTTGCCATTAGGTTTTGATTCAAGCATATGTAGTGAATAATTTAGGTCAACAAAACTGCACAATATCCATGGCATTGATAGTTTTCAATATTTGATTTTCTTAAGATTTTTCAAATCTTTTCCATATGCATTTTGCTCTCAATCATGCCAATCAGCTTCAAATCTTTCCCCTTTTGTATTTACACGAAATATTGAGTCCAAACCTGCATAAAAAGATTTGTTTTCATTAGGTTTGTATTTTTTATGCATTTTATTTAATTAAATGAATTATAAATGATAAATAATCCAAATAAATAAATAAAAATGGAAAAAAAACTTCCTTTTGGGCCTAATGGTCGTGCATAGGCTTGGAATGATGGATCATGGAAGAAAAATGGGCCCATTTGCATTTTTAGGTCATTTGAACCATTGTTGACTTTTCAAAATTCCCAAAAATTTCCCAACTTCCACAAGGCATAACTTGCTCAATTTTTAAGCTTTTCACATGTTCTTGGACATTTTGGAAAGGTCTTTGAGTCCTTTAACCAATGCCTTTGGTCCCATGTCATTTTGATTTACCAATCTCAAGTTATGGCCTTTGACTTAAAGTCCCTTTTTGTTGACTTTTGAAAATGACCTATAATGTTGAAATTGATAACTTTTTGTGAGAGCATTTCTTGGACTTATAATATGAAGATGAACTGTAGGAAATGTCCTTCTCTTCAAAATGAGCTTTGGATGGAATTTTTCTGATAATCCATGTGAAAGTTATGTCTTGGTCAATTTCAGTTGACTTTTTCAGCTGTCCAAATATAGCAACTTTTGCATCTTTGATGATTTCTGAGCCAAACTTTGAGAATCATGATCAAGCATTGATCAAATGATGTTTGTGGCTTCAAAATGATATGTTGACCAAAAATTTGAACTTTTGACTGTCAAATGACCATTTTGCCCCTACAGTTGACTGTAGTGCAATTTAGGGTTTTGACTGTGCAATTTTGAGCTGAATGCCTTGAAACTTGATATGGGGATACCTGACCATCTTTGTAGGCATGTGAGACATGATTGGGCCTTTAAAAACTTTCAATTCTTGATCAGAACACAAACCCTAGTTTTGACTGTATATGGGACAGTTGAACTGCACAACCCTTGGGGAATTTTGTGACCTTGACTTGACAAATCTTGGAGAATATGGGAGGGCAAATTTTGGGGTGCAACAGTTGCCCCTGTTCAATCTTCTTAGACCTGAGGATGCAGATTGGCTGACGTGCCTTTCGTAATCCGAGGGTAGAAGATGATTGGACACTAGAGTGCCCAGAAATTTGCGCTCACATAGTAGCAGTGATGATGGAAATGGGCTTATAGATGCCATTTGGAGATTGCTGGATTGGGTGATGGGCTTATAGATGCCATTTGGAGATAGCTGGGTAGTATGATGGGCTTATAGATGCCATCTGGATGTTGATCGCGTAGGAGATTCCTTAGCGAGAACCTGCATACCTGCAAAAGAAAAATGAGTACCTGACACGTTGCAGGAGCTGATTTTAGATGCTTGGTATAGATATGTCATGACTGGTTACAGGAGCTGAGTCTGGAGCTTCAAACGCTGATGAATGAACCAGGTATGGTTACTGTATTAGCGTGAATGGTAAGAGAACCTTGGGCGACTTTAACTTCAACAACGCTCGTTGAGAAAAATCTTGGCGGGAATTACCATCTTTGCAATATCGGGAAGAGAACCATAGTCAATTATAATCTGAAAGGAATGATCACCTCACACTCATCGTCGGAGAGGGAAACATCTGAAAAGGACTTGTCACCTCACACACCGTCGGAGAGGGAAACATCTGAAAAGGACTTGTCACCTCACACACCATCGGAGAGGGAAACATCTGAAAAAGGGATTACTACCTCACACGCCGTCGGAGAGGGAACCATAGGAGACTATCACCTCACACTCATCGTCGGAGAGGGAAACATCTGAAAAAGGGATTACTACCTCACACACCGTCGGAGAGGGAAACATCTTAAAAAAGGAATTACCACCTCACACTCATCGTCGGAGAGGGGACCATAGGAGAATATCACCTCACACTCATCGTCGGAGAGGGAACCACAGGGGACTATCACCTCACACTCATCGTCGGAGAGGGAAACATCTGAAAAAGGGATTACTACCTCACACACCGTCGGAGAGGGAAACATCTTAAAAAAGGAATTACCACCTCACACTCATCGTCGGAGAGGGGACCATAGGGGACTATCACCTCACACTCATCGTCGGAGAGGGAAACATCTTAAAAAAGGAATTACCACCTCACACTCATCGTCGGAGAGGGGACCATAGGAGAATATCACCTCACACTCATCGTCGGAGAGGGAAACATCTTAAAAAAGGAATTACCACCTCACACTCATCGTCGGAGAGGGGACCATAGGAGAATATCACCTCACACTCATCGTCGGAGAGGGAAACATCTTAAAAAAGGAATTACCACCTCACACTCATCGTCGGAGAGGGGACCATAGGAGAATATCACCTCACACTCATCGTCGGAGAGGGAAACATCTTAAAAAAGGAATTACCACCTCACACTCATCGTCGGAGAGGGGACCATAGGAGAATATCACCTCACACTCATCGTCGGAGAGGGGACCATAGGAGAATATCACCTCACACTCATCGTCGGAGAGGGAAACATCTGAAAAAGGGACTACTACCTCACACACCGTTGGAGAGGGGACCATAGGAGAATATCACCTCACACTCATCGTCGGAGAGGGAAACATCTAAAAAGGACTTCTGGAAGCAGTATCAGAACGTCACCGTATCTGGTTTACATCTGAAACTATATCTGGAAGGAAATATGGAAGCAGCATCAGAACGTCACCATCTCTGGATCATATCTGAAACTATATCTAGAAGGATATCTGGAAGCAGCATCAGAACGTCACCATATCTGGATCATATCTGAAACTATATCAAGAAGGAATTCTGGAAGCAGCATCAGAACGTCACCATCTCTGGATCATATCTGAAACTATATCTAGAAGGATATCTGGAAGCAGCATCAGAACGTCACCATATCTGGATCATATCTGAAACTATATCAAGAAGGAATTCTGGAAGCAGCATCAGAACGTCACCATCTCTGGATCATATCTGAAACTATATCTAGAAGGGTATCTGGAAGCAGTATCAGAACGTCACCATATCTGGTTTACATCTGAAACTATATCAAGAATGAATTGCGATAGTTGATAGTAGTCATTTTTGTATTGATCTTTTTCCTGAAAAGGTAAAACATAATTGTATGCAAAATCATGATGCATGAACTGTATGTCTTCAAAATCAATGAGATTAGCGTAGTATGATGCATATGCATGCTATGATGATGTATGTGACGTTTTATGAACATATGTTTTCGTCTCAGGAAAATAAATCCTTGACGGGTGCCGGGAAGTCGTATCCTGGGCTGATGTTGAAAAGTAGCTTTGCCTCCGTTAGGGATGATAGTTGCAAGTATACCGGTAGGAGAAGATAACTCCGTTGGGGAATAAACTTGGCGAATGAATAATTTGGCGGGAAGAAAAAGATATTCTAGCGACCATGCTGGGAAGAAATACTCTGTGGGGAGATGCTTTGGCTGAATTGCTGAGAGTGACTTGCTGTATTGGAAGTATGAATGGACTTCGCTGGGGATAAGAAGATTCTGTCGACGACGCTCTTTCCTTGGCTTTTGGCTGAGGATAACCCAGTTATATCCTGTTAAGGAAATAACTCTTTAAATAAAGTCGGGCGACGCGTTCGTGCTCTGCGAAGGATAAGCTTCCAGAATTTACTGGGGATAAGCTTACTGTTTGGGGAGATGGACTCCAACTTTTCTGGGGAATCAGATTGGACTCTCCTGGGGAAGTTTTGAACTGTGGGGAAAGTGATTCCTTTACGGAACCTACCCTGATACCTTGAAGGATAGAATAATCAGATTGCTTAGACCACTCTTTATTGCCCCTGTTTCTATGGAGGAGGCACCTGTGGGATGCTGATAATTGTTGATGGACAAAACTTCTTCTGGTAGACAGATGGCAGGACATAGTCGTACGCTTTAATCCCTAACTTTTGCCTGGACCGCCCTTTCGGGTTTTCAGTCCACCGGGATACCCATTTTTGCCCAAGCCGCCTTTTCAGGTTTTCGACTTGCCGGGTGTACAGACTTCTTCCTTTCATCCCTCATTTTGCCCGAACCCTTTTGGTTCGCCGGGAAGCCCTAATTTTTGCCTAGGCATATCAGCCTAGCGGGTCTTTGATTGTGCGTAGTATTTTTCCGACTATGTCCGTTCTCAGAAAGTAGGGAGTTTCCCCTGTTTTAGAAGTGTTTTGTCACCAGAAGATGTTTGATCAGGCGAGATTTGTTGTCGAAATGCCCCTACGTGACTCAGGTGGAGATTTGCCCCAGGCTGGTTGGCCTTTTGAGAGATTCTCCGAATCTTGATTGGACTGCCCCAGATGATGGACCATAGTCGTGCCATGCCCCTTGATTGGAGGTACTTTTGTTCATTAGGCATTCGTCGTGTAAACTTCTATACTGTTCAAACAAAAAGTCATACGCAAACAAAGTTATGTTAAAAGTGCAAAGCTTATGTCTGTCTTGAAGATTTTGAAAATGCATTTTTTTCATAAAACATGTGAATGTTTGTAAAGCATGATGTCAACTCTGTATTTACCGTAGCCTTAAGGAGTCAGGATACCTTCGTAATAGTATGCTTTCGAACTAACCCATGCTTCAGCTAGGACTTTTGAGGGTTATAACGTGGCTTGGTTCACGGTTTAAGAAACAAAGGATAAAGGCTCAAATTATTTGTACCCACCCACTCTTCGTGATGTTCTCCAAACCTAAACTTAGTTGATCATACGTTAGACCTTGTTTGAGTCTTTGCTTTGATATTCCAATAATGGTTCAGATGTTGATGACTTGTTTTGAATAGGCAGTCATTTTTGCTTTGGTTGAGGGTTTATGAGACCTCTTTCTTGATTTTGTTATCCCTTTCTTTTTTTGCCTGAACTGTTTCCTTTTTTGGAATCACAGTCAGCGGGATGCCCCAGTTTCATAAGTCCCCTTTGTAGGTTTAGACTTTTTGGGCTTTTCATATATGAATTTTGCTGATGACCGCCTGTCTTTATGATTGTTCTGAACCATCACTGTTTTTTCGTAAGGATCTCTTTGGTGCCATTCGTCATGCACTTGGATCAACTGAGAAGACTACCCTGCCCCGGGTTATGATAAAGGGTTTTAATTTTCGAAAATAAAAACTCCTACTTCTTTGGCTCAGATGGGTTGACGAGGGATTATCATCCTTATAACTCCAGTGTTTAGGGATTGAAACAATGCCTGTACCTCATCAGCGGAGGCTGTTCAAAAGCATACTGTAGATTCGGTATCGTTTTCGTCATCCTCCCTCAAGAGGCTTAGAATTAACGAGAGTTGACATCAGAAAAAATATGAAACAATTTGCATATAGTGAATGCGAATATATTGATTCAAAATAGACATAAGCGATGCATTAATAGAATAACAATGTTTTAGCATGAATAAATGTTTGAACGGTCAAAGGAAAAACACAACTTGAACATTCGAATGAACAAAAGTTCCCTAGTCTCGGAGTTTGTCACTTCAACTGGTGAGCCTTGGAGGAATGGTAGAAAAATTCAACCTGTCCATCTTGTGTGAACTCCACTGCCCCTTCATCGATCAGGTCCTGGATTTTGTTCCTCAGATCCCAACATTCATTGGTATCATGTCCTGGGCTAGCAGAGTGGTAGGCACACCTCTTATTGGGATCATAGGCAGGAGATGCTGTGTTGGGGTTCCGGGGATGAGCCCTTAATGTGATCAGATTCAACCTCAAGAGGCGTTGCAAAGCTTGAAACGGCGACATGTTGAGCTGGGTGAATTGCCTCCTGGGCTTGTCTGGCTGAACTTGGCGAGGTTGGCGCTGAATTTGTGGCACTGGAGTCATTTGAGGAGCTTTCCCCTTATCCTCTTGTCTTGAGGATGATTGAATGATGAATGGCTTTTTACCCTTAGATGTTTGCCCCAGTAGGTTACCCTGAAGCAGTTGGTTGAAAAGAAACCAGAGCTCCTCTTGTCTTTGAACTAGGCCTTGAATGACATTCCTCTGTCCTAGTATCTGGGCTTTCATAGCATCTATCTCAGCTTGTAGGTGTTCCAACTTTCCATCCTCAGCATTGCCCCTGACGAAGGTCTCCGTGAGAAGTATCCTTAGCTCCTCCTGCCCCTTGGATAGATTCAGGAGGATTTCCCCGAACCGAGTCTCTTGAGCAAGAAAGTCCTGGTTATCTTGTGGGCAAGCCATTGCTGAAATAAACAGCGAGAAAGGTAAGTGACCTGCAAAAGGGGTACCTGTAATGCAATGATGTGTATGATATGCATGCAATGTTTTCAAGGATCTCGCGGGGTAAACAAGAAAATTTGTTAGAGCTTGGATCCGGTAGCTTGATTGAAGGAACTTCATGTTGTTGAGAGCCCTTCTTCAAGGGTCAAAGGCTCACCATATCCAGTGGGTCATAGCCCCTGACACCCTTGGCTAGAGGAAAATAAATCCTCTTTGCCCCTTGCTGGGTAATTGGTTTATCATGACCTGCATCACAAGCCCTTGAGATCCTTGAAATGGGTTAGGATGTATGCAATGGTATGCGATGGTATGATGTCATGCTATGCATGGGGTGAAGTAGGTAAACCCTGTTATGAGTCCCAATTAAGGACTATAAACAAACCCTGCAAGAAATTCAGTATACTTTGTTATGAGTCCCAATTAAGGACTATAAACAAAACCTGCAAGAGATCTAGTAAACCCTGTTATGAGTCCCAGTTAAGGACTATAAACAACACCTGCAAGAAATTTGGTAAACCCTGTCATGAGTCCTAGTTAAGGACTATAAACAAGACCTGTAAGAAACTTAGTACCCTGTTATGAGTCCCAATTAAGGACTATAAACAAGACCTGCAAGAAATTTAGTACCCTGTTATGAGTCCCAGTTAAGGACTATAAACAACACCTGCAAGAAATTTGGTAAACCCTGTCATGAGTCCTAGTTAAGGACTATAAACAAGACCTGCAAGAAACTTAGTACCCTGTTATGAGTCCCAATTAAGGACTATAAACAAGACCTGCAAGAAATTTAGTACCCTGTTATGAGTCCCAGTTAAGGACTATAAACAAGACCTGCAAGAAACAAGTGTCAGGTAACAAGCACGCAGATAGTCAAGTACGAAGGCACACAAGTCACACAAAAGAGCCCTTAGAGTTTAGGCCAGCATGAGGTCTAGGTGTTACCCTCTTTCAGTTGGTTGGTTCATACCTGTCCTAATCAAAAGTAACCGGATTCTTAGAGGATCCCAATATCATTGACTACCCTCAATCGGTCATAACTCCAGCATCGCAATCTTTTCTTGCGGCCAGAACCATCACGAGAGTTTAGCCTCAATGGGCGTAGCATACTGCTACAATTCTAAAGGCCAAGTTGTGTCAATTAAGGTTCTAAGGTTGTTGGTGCTTAATGACTCCTTAGAAGACCCATATTATCCTCGTTGCGACACGAGGGATATCGGTACAGACTAAGGTGCCACACCAACGTAGCCACTGCTTCACCTGTGTCGGTCTACGCCGGACAGGTCCCTCACAGCTTATGCTACCTAAACAGGGTATCCCCAGATCCGGGTTAGGATCTATGTAACTCCCATGCAACCCACAAATTTAAAGCAGACAAATCAATACATTTGAAAACACAGTTATGAACTAACCCTAAGGTACACCTTACTTTAAAGGGTCCCCAGCAGAGTCGCCAGTTCTGGCGATCGGTGGATCTGGAACTGACTGTTTAACGCTGGTTCGCGAAATGTCGCAGTAAGCAAGAGTCGCCACCGTCTTTTATTTTCTCCAAGTGGAAAGGACAAAAGCACAGAAAAATTCCTTTAAAGAGATTGCTCTCGGTTCGGGAGGTAGGTTATAGAAAGGGAAGGTATTAGCACCCTTTCTATCCATGGTTATCCATGGGCTCTTAGATACTTGCTCAATGTGTTTTCAAAATTGTTTGTTTGCTTTTCAATGTGGGTTTAAAAAAAGTTTCTTTGAAAAATTTCAGATCGACTCGTACGTCAGAGTGTTTGAAAAATTTGCTTTGAAAGCTTTTGAAAATGTGTTGGTGTGAAAAGTCTTTTTGTTTGAGATTAGAGCAAGTATCCTTGAGAACCTACCTACCCTAAGGAATCCGTCTGTGTAAATGTCCTTTAAAGTAGTGCCATCCCACCATTGAGAGGTAGGTAGCACCACCTTTGGAGGTGTTCGGGTCAATTCGAGTTTTAGGGACGTGGTGATCACCAGAGCAATGGGAAGACACCTTAGAAGCTACCCTCATGCCAGGTTCCCGGATCATGAGAACTTACTAAGACATCCTCTACTCGACGATCACCTTTCGAAAGGCAACAGTGAGGCGTACCCTAAGGGTGGTGTGTACGATTCGTGTGTCGTTTTCAGATATTTGTCTTGTCATGTTTATTTGTGTTCTACGCTTGATTTTAATTTGATCCATACATTCTTTCATGCTCTTTTAACAGTTAAATATTTGCGAGAAAAAATAAATCTAAGGCTATTACAAAGGCGCGGGTCCACATCGCCAAAATTAAACCGGACCCGATTTGACGGAAAATAAATAAAGCAAAGTAAAAGTGCGAGAAATTGAAATTACAATGCTTTGGGAGAGATACAAAATTATAATAAATGACATAAAATAAATGCGCAAATTAAATAATTAAAGATGTGGGCGTTGGACCCTTTGCAAAAAAAAATTAAATTAATAAGGAATTAAAATAAAAAATGAAAAATTAAATGTTTTTGGTATTTTATGTTTTTTAAGATTTAGAAGGAGAAATTAATTAAAATTAAAAAGGAAGCGTCAAACCCTAATTCTAATGTTTTTTAAGTTTATTAAGAAAAAGATTGAATTTTTAACCTAATTTAAATCTAAGTTATTTATATACATTTAATTATACAAAATAAAATAAATAAATAAATAATATTGGTAGAAAAAAGAAAAATTAAAAAAGGAATTGAAATTGTTAATTAACCTAATTCTATATTTTTTGTGTTTTTATGATGAAAAGAATTAACAATAAACCCTAATCTAAATTAACTAATTAACATGCAAATTTTTATGAAAAAATAATTAAAATAAATATATATTATATTTTTGTCCTTTCTGAATTTTTGTGAATTTTTGTATTTTGTAAAAAAAATAAATCAATTAAATTGAGATAATAAATTAAATAAAATTGCAATTGAAAATAAGATAAAACAATGAAAAGAAAATGCAAACCAGGGGGGGTAGCCCCAAATTGGAGGTGTTGATCCAAAGGTTCTGGCCCATTAACGCTTTGGTCCATTGACTTTGCCAAATTGCATGCTAGCGCGTTGACCATTGCGTACGTGTTCTTTGAATCTTGGCCATTGATCTGATTGTACTAAGGACGTGGACGTCTGGATGAGGGGGATATATCGTTACTCCACTACAAACGCTGCATAGGAACACTCATAGAAAAATAATATTGAAAGGTTACACAGACCTGGGGTTCGAACCCAGGTCTTGGATATTGCCAAGAGAGGTACCTGCCAGCTGAGCCATTTGGATTATTTGATATATTAATAATACACAAACAACAAAAAGAAAGAACAAGCGCATTAATAATTAAACGCGCGGAATTTGAAATCAGCGAATCAGTGAGGGACAACACATCGTCTTCCTCACTTTTTCTGAAACACAAGCCTATGGAAACGGTTTTGCACGCGTTGCTGTATACCACCTACAAGAAAATAACGATTAGAGGCTGGGTGTATATAAATTGTTCGCGAATGCACGAATCTCTTCGTCTTGGTATACTGAATGCAATGGTGGTACTGGGATGGCCTAATTTTGCTTGTATTGGGAAACCCCAATTTTGAAACCTGCAAACCCTAATATCCAAACATGGTAGATTCGCATATGTGGCACAAAAACACAATTGAATACGTTGGTTAGCTTAGAAACATCATTATGAGCATGAATCAATAAAGAAAAATGCAAAAAGATGCTTGAATTATGCTATACGATTTCAAGAATTTCGTGACTCAGTTTGAACATAATATACCAATTCTTGGAGCTTTGCTTGTTGTTTATGATTGGCACACGTTCAGGAATGCCTAAGGAAGCTATTGGAAAAGGAATGGAGGCTTGAATTCACCTATAACCTTGAAATCAGTTTTGTGTTTTATGGGAAAAAATTCAAGTTCGTGTATGGCTTCTGAGCGCAGCTTCTAGTCCTTTGCCATTAGGTTTTGATTCAAGCATATGTAGTGAATTATTTAGGTCAACAAAACTGCACAATATCCATGGCATTGATAGTTTTCAATATTTGATTTTCTTAAGATTTTTCAAATCTTTTCCATATGCATTTTGCTCTCAATCATGCCAATCAGCTTCAAATCTTTCCCCTTTTGTATTTACACGAAATATTGAGTCCAAACCTGCATAAAAAGATTTGTTTTCATTAGGTTTGTATTTTTTATGCATTTTATTTAATTAAATGAATTATAAATGATAAATAATCCAAATAAATAAATAAAAATGGAAAAAAAACTTCCTTTTGGGCCTAATGGTCGTGCATAGGCTTGGAATGATGGATCATGGAAGAAAAATGGGCCCATTTGCATTTTTAGGTCATTTGAACCATTGTTGACTTTTCAAAATTCCCAAAAATTTCCCAACTTCCACAAGGCATAACTTGCTCAATTTTTAAGCTTTTCACATGTTCTTGGACATTTTGGAAAGGTCTTTGAGTCCTTTAACCAATGCCTTTGGTCCCATGTCATTTTGATTTACCAATCTCAAGTTATGGCCTTTGACTTAAAGTCCCTTTTTGTTGACTTTTGAAAATGACCTATAATGTTGAAATTGATAACTTTTTGTGAGAGCATTTCTTGGACTTAGAATATGAAGATGAATTGTAGGAAATGTCCTTCTCTTCAAAATGAGCTTTGGATGGAATTTTTCTGATAATCCATGTGAAAGTTATGCCTTGGTCAATTTCAGTTGACTTTTTCAGCTGTCCAAATATAGCAACTTTTGCATCTTTGATGATTTCTGAGCCAAACTTTGAGAATCATGATCAAGCATTGATCAAATGATGTTTGTGGCTTCAAAATGATATGTTGACCAAAAATTTGAACTTTTGACTGTCAAATGACCATTTTGCCCCTACAGTTGACTGTAGTGCAATTTAGGGTTTTGATTGTGCAATTTTGAGCTGAATGCCTTGAAACTTGATATGGGGATACCTGACCATCTTTGTAGGCATGTGAGACTTGATTGGGCCTTTAAAAACTTTCAATTCTTGATCAGAACACAAACCCTAGTTTTGACTGTATATGGGACAGTTGAACTGCACAACCCTTGGGGAATTTTGTGACCTTGACTTGACAAATCTTGGAGAATATGGGAGGGCAAATTTTGGGGTGCAACAACTAGGAAATAGGAAAAATAAGATAATTATAAAGTAAACAAATTTGATAATTTGAGTCATATTTTTTCTCTTTCATGTAAGAAAAGGTTCTATCACTTCATTATTTATAATTTATAAAGCTCTTTCTCTCCTTACAGAAATCAAATATTTGTTTAGCGTTAATCAAGTGGTAAAAGATACTTCCAAAAAGTTTAATCATAAATAAATGTCTATTAAGAACTTTAATGAGTTGTATATGTCCCTGTTGCATATTTAATAAAGAGTTGAAACTAAAAACATGTTATTCATAACAATTCATTATTTTATAACTAAATATCCATTAGTTTTATAACTTTTCGTGATAGGAAGGGATAAAAGCAAAAGTCTAATCATTATTTTGACAGCACATATATGTATAAGTTTTGTATATTTTATTGATGGATCAAAGTTAACTACTAAATGTGAAACATTGAGTATTAATCTCTAAATCAAATTTTCAAATTGTAACATATATTAAATGCAATATAATTTAATGACTAATATTAACTTTTTTTTAATCAAAACAAACTCAATGCATATCATTAATTAAAGATTATTCAATACAATGAGGAATCAAAGTAAATATATTACGCTTACATCTTGAATTGACTTTTATCGCTAAAGAGTGAACACTCGAATTTGCTTGATGCTTAATAAATTTAACCTTAAAGTTGGGATAAACGTGTAACAAACTGATAATCGACTTACTAATAATGTTAAACTCAAATCCACCATTATACTTTGATTGGATAGCTTGAACTATTCTTTGGGAGTCACTTTCGAAGATACATACTACATTTGCATAACTATAGCTCCATGAATTGCTTCTTTAAGTGTTATGATTCTGCTTCAATGATTGAGAGGATACCTGTATCTCAAACAACACCTGTAATGATGAAATTCCCTAAATCATCATGCACACACCATTCTATATTAGTAGTAACATGGTATTTATTAAAAGTTGCATCTACGTTACATTTCAACAATCCTACGGATGGCGTACTCCAAGATAATGTGAGGATGGCAATTCTCGTAATCACGATGCTCTTGTGCCGTAAAACATTCATGTCACTCACGGAATGCAAGTAAACCCAATTTATATGCTACCCCACTCTCATTATGTCAAATAAGATCATTCCTATTCTTCCAAATCACATATATCAGAACCGCAACTCTACCAGCAACCCTCATATCCTCCTTTAAACACAAATAAAAAACTAAATATAAAAACATTCGAATTAAAAGTTGTACATTTAACTTTTTAACAGTTAAAATATTATATTATTCAATGACAACATTCGACTTTTAGATTCATTAAGTCGTACCCTAAGGCACACGTTAGTAACACTCAAACTTTAATTTTCATGTCAATGAAGGACCCCTCACGTAACATTTGTTCCTTTTCTCTCTCTCTCTCTCTCTCTCTCTCTCTCTCTCTCTATATATATATATATATATATATATATATATATATATATATATATATATATATATATATATATATATATATATATATATATATATATATATATATATTATATTGACAATTACATTGTTTACACAAAATATTAAAATAAATAGTTTACAAAAAAATCTTTTCTCTTTTTAATGAATATCTTCGCTGATATCCATCATCTAAAGGTTGAGCTTCATTATTTGTGTAAGTTGAAACAAGAATATTTAAATAAATTATTACAACAAATGCAGTGTCATCATAGTTGTTGTTATTCTTGGAAAACACAAAGCTTTGTGTGTGCATGCTCTTTAAGTTAAAAGGTTTGAATGCATCAATCTCTAATAAGTTATTTGTTCCAAACATTGGAAAATATTTTTCTGCACCTGCAATCTATCATAGGAAGTTTATTCCAAAAATAAAATAACAATGTCAACACCATTATGTGAGATAGAATGCAAGGGCGGAAAAATGTTTTGTTCTAGATAGAAGAATATTGAAGATTTTTTTTGTCTTGCAATCCATCCCAAAGATTGGTGTATGAGAGTTTGGGGAAGCTTCATTAAAGTAAGGATTAGTGTAAAATTAAACGAGTACTTTTATAGTAAAATATGATTATTTTATCCCTCGGTTATATCGAAAATTGAAGGGCTAGATCATTTAGTTTACATTTGTAAACAAATAAAAACATAAACTACAGTAGTAGGGATTTGAAGTGTGCCCTGACTTGTCTCTTCCCTCGGTTATTTTAAAATACGAGGGTAAATTGTGGATTTTTATTTTTATAAATAATAAAAGATGGCGCACTGAAGGAATCGGTGGAAAATCATCGAATGAAAATCAATGAAGTTGCCATAGAGTATTTATTTATCCCACAGAAGGGAAAAAAATCATCGAAGAAAAACCTGAGAAGGGAGAAGTCACAATCTTATGATCGAGAGGGGTGAAAATACCTATGATAGACACCTAATGAAAAGAAAACAAACAAGAGCTAGGACTGACTCACTTAGCTGTCCTGAGTGAAGTCACCTGTTGAGGAAACTAGGAAAATGAACAATGAAGTCGCCATCAAATATTATTTATCTTGAAGAAGGGAAAGGAAAATATCGATTAAACCTGAGATAAAACAAGGTCTTGTGATCAAGATAAGGGTACAAGAGTCGATTACACAAGGGAAAGGTATTTGCACCCCTCACGTCTATGGTACTCCACGGGATCCACTCTTGTAGTTCTAATCAAAAGGTGTGTTCTATCTAAATCTTATAAGTTAAAATGCATGAATGCATAGTGTATGTACAAAGAAAAATGTTTTATTAGTCGTGCTTGCCTCGGTCGCGAACCTTTGTGCCTACGTACCATCTCAGTGCAATGAGAGATCAAGACACTCATGGTTCAGCTCAAAAAAATGGTTTGTTATACGTTTTTTTTATGAAAAATGATAATTTCGCATTCTACACAGCTTGATCTTTGGAGACTCACACATTGTAGTAGAAAGGAATTAACATGTTCTTACCTGAAAAATGTTTTTAAAGAAAAAAGGCCTGGAGGCAAAAAGGTTTGAATTGGTTAGTGTTTATGGTGAGATGATAGATACTGAATCCCGTGGGAGGGAGCACTCATTATTTCTTGGCTTATTTGCAAAAGAGTTTGTGATTTGAACCGTAATAAAGCCCAGAGTGAAAATAGAACAAGATTCAGTCTAAACATATTCGCTCTACCCCACAAGGCTCAACTGCATATGATTGGCATCTTCCATTATTAAGTGTTTTGAAGTTTTCTTAAAGAAAGAAGTTTTTTTTTATGAATGAAAAAGGGGAATAAAAAAGTATAAGGGAGACTAACAATCCTAGTGTTGTCATACAATGGCGGTCCTAAGGTTTGGATAACAAAGGAAAATCTCTACCTAAGTTAGCAAGCATAGATTACAACTTAATGTCCAACTTAAATCGAAAACAAAACAAGCAATCCTAAGGGAACAAGAAAAAGTATAAAGAAAAGTACAAACACAGGTGCACTCGAACAAAGTCGAACCAAAACCAATATAAAAATCAAGTGCGAGCTAGAAACAAACAATGAATCCAATAGATTTAAAAGTGGTAATAAGGAACTCTTTCCACTTGATTTTCTCAAGCACCAATATCAAATAATGTCTCAAAGAATCAAAGTTTAAAGAAACATGAGCTAACATCGTCAAAACAAATGACAAAGTGTGGGGGTTGGTTACAAACCCTTTTCCACTTTATTTTACTCAATTGACAAGAATAAGCATGTTTCAAAGCATCAACGTATAACGGGAGCTAAGAACTACACGAACTAGAAAGTGTGGGGGACGATTGCGGGTCTTTTACTCCACTTATTCACTCGATAGCAAGCACAGAGTAAAAGAGGAGTGGAATTTCCTTCTTTGAGGAGTTTAGAAAAATTGCCTCTTTTGAGGACTTTAAACAAACACAGACATTGCCTCTTTTGAGGTCTTTGAACGAACACAAACATTGCCTCCTTTGAGGACTTTTAACAGATTTTCCCACATAAAGTAAGGACAACCATTCATTCATTTCTATTCCTACTTCTCATTCCAAGGAAAAGAAAATACAATGCGGAATATAAACAGAATCAGAAACTATACCAAACGAACGATAAGTCTGTAGCAAAGCAATATCAAAGCAAAAGAAACCCGACGGTCTTCGTGCAAGCTTCACCAAGAAAAAGAGAAAGATTCAGAAAAGATGTCCAATATAAGAATCAAAGCATCGTCGTGTGAAAATAAGTCTATGCAACCAAAAATAATCCAAGCATCGCATGTCGCGTAACAATGCCTTCGGAAACTTGCACAAGCCATAAAATGAGTTAGAAAACAACAATGAAACATGAGCAAAACTAGAGAATCAATTCGAAACTTAAAAAAGATATTTAATTTCAAAGAAATCAAGTCCAAATAAGCATCGGAACATGGAAATTAAAATCCGGGAAGCAACACTGTTATTTCATAAACCGTATAAAAAGTCGATCTAAAATCGTCAAAGCTGAATGAAAATGCCAAACAAAAACCAAACCAAGCTTACCTATGCATTAAACAACAATTAAATCATGCGTTTATGCATACTTACCATATCTGGGAAGCACTACCATATCATGAAATTGCTCAAAAAATCACGTCGAAAACGACAAATCTCAATATCAATGATCAACAAACGCATAATTATGCTCAAGCATGCACCAATCAACATTTACAATGCAATTTAAAATGCATTTGCACTTCTGGACAAAAACATATACATGAACTGATATCAACCAAAATCGAATTCAAAAGTCACAATCGGATGCATAAAAATATTTATCGATTCAAGTAATGTTGCTAGGAAATTACAAATAAATTGCAAACAATTAATTCACATCAATGCATTGATTTCCAAGCACAAACCACAATATTCAAATCTTGATACAATTAATTGGATCAAAGGTTTTAAATTTCGAAAAAATTAAACCATCATTTAATGGAATTAAAATTGCATCAACACATGATTTCAATATTAATTCTCAAAAAAACTACACAATCAAGTAAATCGGATCGCATTTCGACACAAAAATTCAATCACAATTAGTAATTGGGTTTGCAAGATTAACATGAATAAATCGATAATTCAACCGATTCCATAACATGTCAACATTATCAACACAATTAATTCTTCAATTCAAGATTTCAACCATGCTTAATTCACAAAATCAATTTATTTAAAAAGCACTTAAATCAAGCAAACTTTAAGGATCAACAAAATTACCGAATGATTACCAAAAATTGAATTGAAGCAAGAAAGAGGTGTTGTCCGGAATTACAAGTCCGATCAAACTTAAAGGAGGCGCGCGATGGAGGGACTATGCGTGATAAAAGGAGAAGAATACTAGAAGACGGAGGCGCTAGGGGCGGGGGGATGGTCGACCGGTACGGGGCAAAAGTGTCTGATGCGGAGGGTGCAGGCCAGTGGAGCAAGGGAGACCGGTGAGGGAGTAGATCAGAGTGAGGGAGGAGGATGAAGTCCTCCCTTCTTTCAAGTTTGAGAGAAATTGAGAGAGAATTGAAGTTCTTTGTGTGATTTTTGATTAGTGAGAGAAGAAAGTGATTATGATTTGAATTTCAAAAATATATAGGCAACCCCCTAAGTCTTGTTTGGAAAGTGAATTTTTAAATAATGCAGAATTTTCGACTTATTTAGGTCTAAAGCTCAAGAACAAACCATAATAGCATGACTTTCGGTACCTAATCCTGACGCGTAACCTGATACAAAATCATTGATGTTGAAATTTTTGACCCAGTGCCGAAAGAATCGCCCCGATCTGATAAAAAATCAAGAAAGTCATGAATTTCACAACAACGAGAAACTTGCAGCCATATTTCCATCTTTTTTGTTGTGAAGAATTTTCAACTTATTTTTGTGTGCAGTCCGATAAAACTCACAAGGTCATCACTTTTGGGGCATAATCTACATTCGAGTCCTGAAGCAAAATCGTAGATGATAGAATTTATGACGTCGTGCCGAAATAATCCTCTTGTTACAATAAAAATTGAGGAAGTTATGAATTTTGCAA
Organism: Vicia faba; assembly: GCA_948472305.1. Lineage (NCBI taxonomy): Eukaryota > Viridiplantae > Streptophyta > Magnoliopsida > Fabales > Fabaceae > Vicia > Vicia faba. Next base: position 341,641,838 of record OX451737.1, on the reverse strand, counting down.
TAGCGAGAAACTTGCAGCCAGTTATCCGTATTTTTGGTTGCACAACTTTTCCAGTGGTCGTTTTGAGAAGCGAGCCATAAACCGTAGCCTTCGGAGAAAAATTCGACTTTGGGAACTAAAGCAAATTTGTAGCTAACACAATTTGTGATACCATGCTTTGAGAATCGTCTCAAAAGGTTCAAAATTGAGAGAGTTATGATTTTTTTGAATATTGAGAAAAACACTCGACTAGACATCCGTTTAACTGTGAAACTTTTAGGTAATTTGCACTTTTAGAGATCTTCTTTACATAATTTTCTTCCGACCATGTAATACGGTGGCAGAACTTACTTTTTGGTTTTATCCAAATGTGCGGATAGCTAGAGTCGCCACCGAATTTTCTTTTATCTAATATTTAAGAAAGGTGAAAAGAACAGGAAAGACCTTTGATAGATTTTGAGTTCGGGCGGTAAGTTATGAAAAGGGAAGGTGTTAGCACCCTTTTAATCCGTAGTTATCTACGGGTTCTTTATTTCTTAGCTCACTTTCGAAAATCTTGCTTTGCGCGTGTGATTTGTTTGAAAATATTTTAAAATCGCCAATGTAAGGCTGACTTTGTAATGATTCTTGTATCAGTTCTCAAGAATGTATACAAAGTGTTATTTTTGAAACTATTTATTTGAAAGTGTAGTGTGAAAAAAAGTTTTGCGAAATGTTATGAGAAAGCAATTAAGAGTTTGTTACCCACTAAAGTCTTTCTTATTCTTTTCCTTCTCCTTTGGAGATACTACTATACATACCAATAGTTGGTAGGTAACCCTATCTATTGGATGTGAAGGGACATGCGTAGGCTCATCATATGATCATCGAAGGCAACAAGTAAGGATACTTTAGCAATTGTATCAAAGGGACTATCATCGTTTTGTAGGAAACTCGAAGGGACTAGATCATCTTGTAGGCAACTTGAAAGGTCATCGAATGATTATGATCTTTATTCGAAAGGGACATGATAATTTGACCACGGGTCTTTTGCTAAAATATCCCCACTTCCGAGGGACGTGACCAATATTTCGTAAGGCAACGAGAGAGGATACCCTAGAGGTGCAAGTGTGAAGAGTTTTTGTGTCCAGTTTATTTTATCTTGAGAATTAGGGTTTTCTAGGTTCAATTATTAGACTTTCCATACAAACCCTAGTTACTAATCATAGCATAAAAATATAAGTGTGAGAATATAAATTTCATATGCTATTACATCCTCGGAGTAGATACATAATAAGAAAAAAATGCGAGAAAATAAACTTGCGCTATTACAATAGAGAGTGTGTCCTATACATTGGATCTATGAATTAAAATAAATTAAAAATAATAATAAAATGCTTTAAAGACCTAAAGTTCTAATTATTAATATTTTGATATTTTATGGAAAAGAACTTAAGTGATAATAATTAATAAATACTAAATTCTAATTGATTTTAATATTTAAGAAAAAAGATTGATTAATTAAAGTAATTAGGGTTAAAAAGAAAAAGAAAGAAAATTAGGTTAGAAAAAAATAGGGTAAAAGGATTTGCATGGGGTGGGTGTTGAACCCACGCCTTTGGCTTCACAAACTACGCTGCTTGCCACTAGGCCAAGCGTCTGTCGGTGTTTGAAAATAGGAATTGAATAATATATGTGAAACCTGCGCGTTAGTTTTAAAAAATAACAAAAAATGTTGCAAGGTAGAGGGATCGGACCCACGCCCTTCATGTTACATTCCTCCGTCTCAACCAACTATATTACACTTGAACTCTGTTATACAAGACAAACCAATAAATATATTATAAACAAGTGGACCAGAGAAGCGTTAGAGCCCTAGCTCCGGTCGTCCTCTCCGATGAGGTCATTCTTTAACCTGCATAAATAATGTGCGTTAGAGATTAAGAAGGACCCTATCCCCCTAATTTGACCCTTGTGGATCCAATGGTGGCCTTTTTTTTGGATAATTCAACCTGTACAGTAAGATACGATCAAAACAAAGCAACACGGTGAAATAATAATGGTGGAGTATTATGGCATCATGAGCCTCATGCAAGGGATAAAACATACGCTATTTTGTCTCAGGAACACATTGAAACTGATATTTTAAATCAAAACCTCATAAATATCAAATTATGCATTTCACAATATATGTAAAACTGACGATGTTTGGAATGCATGTTTTAGGCACCTTTGATCATCAAGAATGATTGGAACTTACTCTATGATTCCTCAAGAATGATTTGCAATGGATGTCTTGGACTGAAAGTGGTTGAACCTTTGATTTTGACTTTGCCCTAGTTTTGACAAAATTGAGATTTTTTGAGAGGGTGTTCTTGAGGAAATTTTCGTGTCCCTTTGGTCTGAATTTAGTGAGTATATATAGTGGAAGATTTAGGTAAACAAAAGTGGAATCAATATTTTGTATTTCATGATCAAATCTTTGATTGAATTTTTGCATGGAATCTTTCTTTTTTAGGCCAATCATGTACCGATCCATCTTTACACTTTTTTTGCAAGTTGTCACCAACTTTTTAGACTTATGATTTGATTCAAAAATAGATCTTTATGCCTTGATTCATTCACTTGGTATTTTATTTGATTTATTTTGCTTTTAATTGAATAAAATCAAAAATAAAAGAAATAAAAATCACAACAATAAATGAATGGATTTAGGAGTCTATTATGAGGTCAGGAACACGTTTGGACCTTAAAATATAGGCCCATTAGACCAAAAATTCAAATTTTCTTAATTTGGGTTTCATGCATTATCTCAAAATTTCCCAACTTACACAAATCATATTTCAGTCAATTTTTATCATATGAAGGTGATCTTGAAATCTTTGGAAATCTCAAGTTATCCCATACAATCTTCATGTTGGTCATTTTTTCATTTGAAGCCTTTATCTTGATGTAAATTGCTTTGACAAAAAGTGTCTTTTTGTTGACTTTTAAAATGACATGTAATGTTTTGGCCCATATCTCTCAAATGAAGCTTTTTTGGCCGTGAGCTTAGAGAGACAAAGTTGTAGAGAATTGAATTTCCTTCAAAATGATCTTTTGTTGAGAAATTTTAGATGAAGTATGTAAAAGTTCCCGCTTGGTCAAAGTTCAGTTGACTTGTCCTTAAGAAAACCCTAATTTAGTGACTTTTGACTTTTGACTTTTGATGAATCTTGAGTTTTCTTGATGAATCAAGATAAACCCTTGATCAAATTATGAATGTGACTTCAAAATGTTGATGTTGACCAAAAATCTTGAATTTTGACTGTAAATTGGTCAAAGTTAACTTTTTGCCCAATATAGTTGAGTTTTAATCATCTGACTAATTGACTGAGCAAACTTATGCTGCAAGGCTTGGAATTTGGCATGAGGATTCTTTGAGACATATGAGAAACCATTAAATACACTTGAGTAATTATAAGTCCAATTTTCCTTGAGAGAAATAAAACCCAAGTTGTAGGTCAACTGCTTAGGAGGAGGGTTTGTCTGATCAATCCTTGAGTAGTCTTGAGCAATTGAGAACCCTAGAAGCATGGGGAGACCTAGTGAAATAATTTGTATTGAATAATTGGAGGGAAAATTTTGTGGTACAACAGCTTCCCATGTTCAATCTTCTTAAACCTGAAGACTTAGATTGGCATGCTCACCATTTGTGATCTGAAGGTGGAAGATGATTGAACACTTAAGTTCCCAGAAATTTGCACTCACATTGGCGTGAAGTAAAACTGTTGGTAGATTTTATTGCTTGAATGGGCTTAAAGATGCCATTCAGAGAGGTGATAGAGTGTCGTCGAAGATGGGCTTATAGATGCCACATAAAGTGTCTATTGATAGGAGTATCAGAATCAGTCTACTTTTGACAGTATATGAGAAGTATACTAGAATGAGTCTGTGTCTGGCTGTATCTAGAAGATGTGCTAGGGAGAGTCAGAATGAATCTTATATCTTAACTGTATCTGAATGATGTTCTAGAATGAGTTTATATCTTGACTGTATCTACAAGAGGATCAGAATGAGTCTTCGCACGACTGTATCTGAGATCCGTATTAGAATGAGTCTACACCTGACTGTATCTAAAAGAAGTAACGAAATGAATATCATAATGAATCTATATCTCTATCGCATCTAAATTGTATCTAGAAGATGTACTGGAATGAGTATCAGAATGAATCTAGATCTCAATCATATCTGAATTATATCTAGAAGATGTATTGGAATGAGTATCAGAATGAATCTATATCTCGATCATATCTGAAATGTATCTAGACGATGTACTGGAATTAGTATACTCCTGACTGTATCTAAAGGAGTATCAAAATGAATCGTTGACTAATTGTATCTGAAGGATGATAAACTGTTGACAATATTTATCTGTTTGTGAACTAATCTGGAAAAAAAAGTTAGTTTTATGCAATGTCATGATGTATGTAATGCATTACGTAATGATTCTCTCGAAATAAATGAGAATACTATATGCGTTTCGTATGCATATGTTATGATATTCTGGAAATGATGTATGGGTGCAATATGTCACTGGAAAATATCGATAGCTTCGTATAACATCTTTGGTTAGGGAAATAAATCCCTGATTGTTTCTATGGATGAAGACAATAGTTTCTCAATTTTGTTTAGAACGTCTTTTGTAACATCCCAATTCTACCCCTCGTAATTAATAATAAAATCATAGTTTCAAAATTTCATCCAAACATAAATTGAGGTATCACATATTCGTGTTTTTCATCACTTTGCATTATAATGCACATCACAAAATCAAAAGTCGGATATACCGATTCATAACATAAATCATCATATAAACATACGACTAATCACCGCACAAAGGATGTGTTCACAAAATGTATGTATCATCATGTTATCATCAAAACATAAGGTCATAAGATAGTATACATAAACTATCCTATCAAAATAATAACGTCGCCCAAATCCCGAGTGTTACTACTATCAGAGCAGAGCGACTCAAAATAAAGAGACTCGAGCTAATCCTCATCATCCTCGCGGATCACATGCACGTTACCAATATAAAGGCAACAGCGAAACAAGTAAAGGGGGAGATACTCCAAAACATATAATTAAAGGCATGATAAAATATATAAATAGTTTTGGAATCATAATGATATAGGAATAATAAGAGTATGTCAGCACATATCCAAATCTCACACACTTTAAATCATCATTTAGTGTATAAAATCAACACTTTAATTTTGTCACATAATCATCATAATCATACCAAAACAAGACATAAACTTCATCGCCATAAACTCATATCGTCGCTTTACCGTCATGTCATATTCATCGCTTACTCATCATGAAATTATCGCATCATATTCACTTTATATTCAACACAAAAATCATCACAAAATAAAGTATCATATATCATCGTAATTCATCATAAGACATGAAATAAAACTCAACGCCAAAAGACTCAAAAATAAACATAACCGACTCCATGAGACACGAATATGTTATGCATGTGGTACTCGTCACTTTGTCCATAATTAGGGATATTCGGCATAAAAGCCCATTGTCGCTTTGGCATAAAAGCCCTCGTCGCTTGGCATAAAAGCCCTTGTCGCCAATGCAATGTACGTGACTCGAAAACACGACATCACAAACATGACACAACAAAACATCATCATCGCACATCAAAATTGGTATAAAACCCACGTCGCCATATTTATCCACATCAAGATAAACATATCATCACATCGCATATCATCAAGTATTCATTATAAATAAACCGTCGCAAACATCATATTTAATCACACCACATCATTATCAAATAATTCACTAAATTTCAAACACGGAAAAATAGTCAAACATCAATAATCATCGAGAAAGTCATTCATAATAATCGGCACCAATCATAATCATTAACGTAGCAATCGGATTGTCCATACGCGACTTAAACCGACTAAAACGCAACTCATTTCAAATTAACTGTAAATTGGACTATTTCGGGTTGCTTCATAAAAATTAAAAATCTCGAAAAACTAACCTCACCACGATGTTATACACGTCGAAATTAGCTAGCACGTCAATTTTTGTTCAATTCGGAGCAACTAGCTTCGTCGCCGAAATTGCCGAAATCGGGAAATCGGACATAATCGGGTTCCAAATTAAATCGGCTAACTCATGTCATATTTGTATTTAATTAATATAAATATTTAATATATTAAATTAATATAGTGCAAATTTTTTTTTAGTTTTCTTAATTCAAGTAACATACTGCTATACTTCATTTTTAATTTCTAAACTTCATTTAATTGAATATACTGCTACTTTACTTTAGTTTCTAAAACTTCATTTCAATTTTGCATACTGCTACTTTACTTAGTTTTTCTTAATTCAATTTCTATTAACATAACAATAATCCCACAACACTAACACCTAAATTAACTCTCCTAATTTATCTCAACAAATCTCAAGAACCTTAACACCAATTTTATCCTAAATCAAAATATACCAAATCAAACCCTAACTATAAGCATTGGAAATTCAAACCTCTTACCTTAGATGTTTGAAATGATTATTGATGTCCTAACCAACCCAAAACCCAAGCTTTGTTCTTGCTCCTCTTCTTCTCTTCCAAGACCTCTAGCTCTCTCTAACTCTCTCAAAGTGTGTTTTAGTGTTATGACATAAAACAAAGGAAATGGTGGGTTTGGTTTGTTTAGTAGCAAGACACAAGTCAAATTACCAACTAGCCCTTCTTGTAAAATATACTACTCAATAATACTAAATAATACTAAATAATATTATCACCACAAATAATTAAAATAACTCCGAAAAATTAAATATCGGTCAGAATAATATTTTACCGAACCGAACGGAATAAAAAACCGGACCGAACAAAATAATTACCGGTCCCTCAACACAAATACCAGACCCAATAAAATAATTACCAGTCCGAATAAAACGTCGCCGAATATATTAACAAATATAAAGGTTAATTTAAATATTCTCGTCGCAAAAATAAACGTCAACAGGTAACTCGAAAATATTAATATAATATAATATTAAATAAAACGGAGCGTTACAACTATCCCCCACTTAAAAAAGTTTCGTCCTCGAAATTACCTGACTCGAAAAGCTCGGGATAAGAATCCCGCATCTTGCTTTCCAACTCCCACGTCTTGCTTTCACCAGCTGCTCCTATCCAAACAACTTTAACCAAGGGGATCTCTTTTCCACGAAGAGACTTTATCTCACGATCTTCGATCCTTAAAGGCATCGTCTCCACCGTAAGATTGTCTCAAACTTGAATATCATCCATCTCAATCACATGTGAAGGATCCGGAACATACTTCCGAAGTTGCGACACATGGAATACATCATGCAAGTTTGAAATATTTTGCGGTAACTCCACTCTATAAGCCACTTTTCCCACTTTACTAGTAATTTGGTAAGGACCAATAAAGCAAAGAGTTAGCTTCTTCGACTTCAATGCTCTCCCAATGCCGGTTGTAGGAGTAACTCGCAAAAATACATGATCACCATCTTGAAATTCCAAGTCTTTTCTCCTTTTATCATGATAACTCTTTTATCGACTTTGAGAAATTCTCATCTTTTCTCTAATCATCTTCACCGTCTCAGTAGTCTCTCTAACCAATTCTGGTCCAAGCACCACACTTTCACCCGACCCGTGCCAACACAAAAGAGTTCTATACCTCTGACCATACAAAGCCTCAAACGGTTCCATTCCAATACTAGCATGAAAATTGTTGTTATAAGTAAACTCAATCAAAGGAAGGTATGTATCCCATGAACCACCATGTTCAAGAATACAAGCTCATAACAAGTCTTCCAACGATTGAACCGTCCTTTCTGTTTGACCATCGGTTTGAGGATGATAAGTCGAACTCAACCTCAACTTTGAACCCAAAGCCTCTTGCAAGATTTTCCAAAATTCAGAAGTAAACCTCGGATCTCTATCCGAAACAATACATAAAGGAATACCATGTAATCTCACAATCACATGCGTATAAATTTCCGCCAACTTCGATACAGGATAAGTTATGTTAATAGGAATAAAGTGAGTCGACTTCGTAAGCCTATCAACAATCACCCAAATTGCATCGTGTCCTCTTGGTGTATTCGGTAACCCCGTTACGAAATCCATAAAAATGTTATCCCATTTCCATTCTGGAATCTCTAACGGTTGCATCAACCCTGCAGGTTTCTGATGCTCCACTTTAGACTTCTGACAAGTCAAACAAGCATAAACAAACTGAGCCACCTCTCTTTTCATGCCCGACCACCAAAATAGTTTCTTTAAATCTTGATACATTTTGGTCGCTCCGGGATGAATACTCAAATTGCTTCTATGACTTTCTTCCAAGATCATTCTCTTCAAATCCACATCATCGGGAATACAAATCCTATCTCGAAACCTCAATACACCCTAAGCATCCAACCTGAAATCTTCATTTTCTATTTGTCCAATACCAACCAACAAATCAATAAGTTTCACATTAAGCTTATGAGCTTCTCTAACACTATCAAGGAAATCATTATTGATCTTTAACATTCCCAAGATAACACTCTTCGGCGTCACTTCTACTACAAGACTCATATCTCTAAATTGCTCAATCAATTCCAACTCTTTCACCATCAAAAGTGACATATGCAAAGTCTTTCGACTTAAAGCATTGGCCACCACATTAGCTTTACCAGGATGGTAATTCAATCCAAAATCATAATCTTTCAACAATTCAAGTCACCGTCTTTGCCTCATATTAAGCTCTTTTTGATTGAACAAGTACTTCAAACTTTTATGGTCACTAAATACTTCAAATCTAGAACCATAAAGATAATGCCTCCAAATCTTAAGCACAAAAACAACCGCTGCAAGCTCCAAATCGTGCGTAGGATAATTCTTCTCATGAATCTTAAATTGCCTAGAAGCATAAGAAACCACTTCTCCATTTTGCATAAGTACACCACCTAAACCCATCTTAGAAGCATCACAATAAACAACAAACGATTCTTCAGGATTAGATAGAATTAAGGTCGGATCCGTTGTCAACCTTTTCTTCAATTCAATAAAACTTTCTTCACACTTGACATCCCACACAAAAGCAGCTCCTTTACAAGTCAACTTTGTCAAAGGGAGCGCAAACTTAGAAAAACCTTCAATGAACCTTCTATAGTAACCAACCAATCCTAAGAAACTTCTAATCTCAATAACATACTTAGGAGTTTCCCATCTCAACACAACATCAACCTTAGAAGGATCAACTGTAATGCCATCACCAGAAATGACATGCCCTAAGAAGCTCACTTCACTTAACCAAAACTCGCACTTTGAAAACTTAGTATAAAGCTTCTTCTCTTTTAGAACTTCCAACACGATGCGCAAATGTTCTGCGTGCTCTTCTTCTGATTTAGAATAAACCAGAATATCATCAATGAAAAAAACCACGAAATGATCCAAGTAAGGATGGAAAATATGATTCATGTACTCCATGAATACTCCCGGTGCATTAGTGACACCGAAAGGCATCACCGAATATTCGTAATGTCCATACCTCGTCCTGAAAGTAGTTTTCTGAACATCTTCTTCTTTCACCCTTATTTGATGGTAACTCGATCTCAAATCAATCTTACTAAACATGCGAGCGCCAACCAATCGGTCCATCAAATAATCAATTCTAGGAAGTGGATACCTATTCTTGATAGTCACTTTATTCAACTGACGATAATCAATACAAAGTCTCATGCTACCGTCTTTCTTCTTCACCAATAACACATGAGCTCCCCACGGTGACACACTAGGTCTAACAAACTTCTTCGCGAGCAAATCTTCTAATTGGCTCTTCAATTCTGCTAACTTAGATGCGGACATCCTATATGGTTCCATAGAGATAGGTCTGGTACCAAGGACAAGATCCACAGAAAATTCAACTTCTCTTTCTGGAGGTGCACTAGGAATCTCATCAGGGAATACTTCGGGAAAATCGCACACCACCGGAAAGTTTGCTATCACAGCTTGACTCCATAGAAAGAGTCGCCATCAACAAGAAAACCAACACCTCATCCTTCATGAACTCATTCAACTGCTTCGTCGACACCAACATAGATTGTTCTTCTTCTACTAAGGAAGAAAACCTCACAGTGTTGTCATAGCAATTGATATGGACATAATTAGCTTTCAACCAGTTCATACCTAAAACCACGTCCAACCCGACAAGCGGTAAACAAACAAGATCCACCACAAAGTATCTATCAAAGATTGATAAAGGGCAACTTGCACACACAAAAGAAGTAGTAACTGTTCCCTTAGCCGGAACTTCTACCACCATATATCTATCCAGAGACGACAAAGTGAGACCCAATCTCTTTACACAATCAACAACAATAAAACGGTGAGTAGCACCAGTATCAATAATAGTAATAATAGGAAAGCTATTAATGAAACTAGTACCTCGAACAAGACCATCCTCGTTTACCGTCAGAGCACCCGAAAAAGCAAACACCTTTCCTTCTCCTTGAGTCCTCTAAGGCTTCTTACATTGAGCACTAATGTGACCTCTCTCTCCATAATTAAAACATACCACATCCTTATGTCTATAATTGCGTGTCATATGGCCCACTTCTCCACATCGGAAACATCTCACCTCATTCTCCTTAGCTCTAACATCACTTCGACAAACATTACTTTTGTGGCCAGGTTTCCCACACTTGTAACAAACAATACTAGCAGGAGCATCTCCCCCACTAGTTCTTCGCCCTTGAAACGCTTTCTGTTTCCCTTTACCAGCTGGAGCATCATACGGTTTTCCATGGATTTGCTGACCTTTGTTTCTCTTATCAGACATAATCTTATAATGAGCATTATTGTCCTTCTCAAAGATCCTACAACTAACAATCAAATCCGAAAAGACACGGATTTTCTGATAACCAACAACTTTCTTAATCTCCGGACGCAAACCATTTTCAAACTTGATGCATTTAGAGAACCCACCATTCGTCCCATCATAATGCGGATAAAACTTGGCCAACATAGTGAACCTTGCAGCATAATCAGTGATATACATGCTTCCTCATAAATTCCCTTCGGAAAACTTCCCATGTCACTTCCTCACCAGTAACCTCAAGCCTCTGACGGGTTTCAACCCACCAGTCATCTGCTTCAACACTTAGTTTATGAGTACCATAACAGATCCTTTGCACAGGAGTTCAATCCATCACACGGAAGATTCTTTCAATCTCCTTCAGCCACGCCAAAGCACCTTCGGGATCATACTTTCCTTGGAAAGTAGGAGGATTCTCTCTTGGGAAGGTTTCCAAACTACGAGACCCAGCGTTCTCGTCAGCATTCAGCGGGTTTTGGAAAGCCTGAGCCATTGCCTGCATAGCAGTAGCAAGAGCCTCATCATTCCTACCAGTGTTCCTTCCAGCCATAATAACTTCTTCTCAAAACAAAACAAGGATTAGAATCAATAAATAACAATACTTGATTGATAGACGACAACAAACTCAACAACTTAGCCGGACAGACCGACCTGCTCTGATACCACAAATGTAACACCCCAATTCTACCCCTCGTAATTAATAATAAAATCAGAGTTTCAAAATTTCATCCAAACATAAATTGAGGTATCACATATTCGTGTTTTTCATCACTTTGCATTATAATGCACATCACAAAATCAAAAGTCGGATATACAGATTCATAACAAAAATCATCCTATAAACATATGACTAATCACAGCACAACGGATGTGTTCACAAAATGTATGTATCATCATGTTATCATCAATATATAAGGTCATAAGATAGTATACATAAACTATCCTATCAAAATAATAACGTCACTCAAATCCCGAGTGTTACTACTATCAGAGCAGAGCGACTCAAAATAAAGAGACTAGAGCTAATCCTCATCATCCTCGCGGATCACCTGCACGTTACCAATATAAAGGCAACGGCGAAACAAGTAAAGGGTGAGATACTCCAAAACATATAATTAAAGGCATGATAAAATATATAAATAGTTTTGGAATCATAATGATTAATAAGAGTATGTCAGCACATATCCAAATCTCACACACTTTAAATCATCATTTAGTGTATAAAATCAACACTTTAATTTCGTCACATAATCATCATAATCATACCAAAACAAGACATAAACTTCATCGCCGTAAACTCATATCGTCGCTTTACCGTCATGTCATATTCATCGCTAACTCATCATGAAATTATCGCATCATATTCACTTTATGTTCAACACAAAAATCATCACAAAACAAAGTATCATATATCATCGCAATTCGTCATAAGCCATGAAATAAAACTCAACGCCAATAGACTCAAAAATAAACATAACCGACCCCATGAGACACGACTATGTTATGCATGTGGTACTCGTCGCTTTGTCCATAATTAGGGACATTCGGCATAAAAGCCCATCGTCGCTTTGGCATAAAAGCCCTCGTCGCTTGGCATAAAAGCCCTCGTCGCCAATGCAATGTATGTGACTCGACAACACGACATCAAAAACACGACACAACAAAACATCATCATCGCACATCAAAATTGGTATAAAGCCCACGTCGCCATATTTATCCACATCATTATAAATAAACCGTCGCAAACATCATATTTAATCACACTACATCATTATCAAATAATTCACTAAATTTCAAACACGGAAAAATAGTCAAACATCAATAATCGTTGCGAAAGTCATTCATAATAATCGGCACCAATCATAATCATTAACGTCGCAATTTGATTGTCCATACGTGGCTTAAACCGACTAAAACGCAACCCATTTCAAATTAACCGTAAATTGGCCTATTTCGGACTGCTTCATAAAAATTCAAAATCTCGAAAAACTAACCTCACCACAACGTTATACACGTAGAAATTAGCTAGCACGTCAATTTTCGTTCAATTCGGAGCAACTAGAGCTCCGTCGCCGAAATTGTCGAAATCGGGAAGTCGAACATAATCGGGTTCTAAATTAAATCGGCTAACTTATGTCATATTTGTATTTAATTAATATAAATATTTAATATATTAAATTAAGAAAAGAAAAACAAAACATAAATTAATTAATTTTCTAAACTTGGTTTCAATTCCATACTGTAAGTTTTTTTTTAAACGTAATATACTGCTAGTCTTGCTTCTAAACTTCATTTCCATGAATGTACTACTACTCTTAGTTTCTAAACTTAATATAATGAATATACTGCAAGTTTTTTTTTTTAGTTTTCTAAATTTAATATAAGGAATATAATGCAAGTTTTTTTTTAGTTTTCTTAATTCAAGTAACATACTGTTATACTTCATTCTTAATTTCTAAACTTCATTTAATTGAATATACCGCTACTTTACTTTAGTTTCTAAAACTTCATTTCAATTTTGCATACTGCTACTTTACTTAGTTTTTCTTAATTCAATTTCTATTAACATAACAATAATCCCACAACACTAACACCTAAATTAATTCTCCTAATTTATCTCAAATAATCTCAAGAACCCTAACATCAATTTTATCCCAAATCAAAATATACCAAATCAAACCCTAACTATAAGTATTGGAAAATCAAACCCCTTACCTTAGATGTTTGAAATGATTCTTGATGTTCCAACCAACCCAAAACCCAAGCTTTGTTCTTGCTCCTCTTCTTCTCTTCAAAGACCTCTAGCTCTCTCTAACTCTCTCAAAGTGTGTTTTATTGTTATGACATAAAACAAAGGAAATGGTGGGTTTGGTTTGTTTAGTAGCAAGACACAAGTCAAATTACCAACTAGCCCTTCTTGTAAAATATACTACTCAATAATACTAAATAATACTAAATAATATTATTACCCCAAATAATTAAAATAACTCCAAAAAATTAAATATCGGTCCGAATAATATTTTACCGAACTGAATGGAATAAAAAACTGGACCGAACAAAATAATTACCGGTCCCTCAAAACAAATATTGAATTGAATAAAATAATTACCGGTCTGAATAAAACGTCGCCGAATATATTAACAGATATAACGGTTAATTTAAATATTCTCGTCTCAAAAATAAACATCAACCGGTAACTCGAAAATATTAATATTATATAATATTAAATAAAACGAGGCGTTACATCTTTGCTGGGGAATCTCGCTTTCTGTTTGAGGACACTCCGATTGGGACATTCGACTTCTGCTTGGGGATAGAAGAATTCTAGGAAATTTGATTATTCCTCGTTCTTTTGAAGGATTTGATTCTTATGTACCCTGACTAGGGATAAAAGAGATGGATAATCCTCCGATGTGTTGTCTGACCAAATTTCAGATATGGGTGTCAACTCTTATGGGGAGGACAAATTTGAAAGACATATGGCCGAGAAGAGAATCCTGTCAGGGAATTGCAATATCGTAGAAATAAACTCTGTTGGGGAAATAAACCATGTAGACTGCATTAAGGAAATAATCTGTGATGGGAATCGAGATTTCATAGGCTGCGCTGAGGAAGTTTCCACCGTATTCTAGGGAAATGATCAAACTTCCTTATCCACTAGGGGCCTATTAGGGAAGATGATCATGTCGAGCTATCCATCAGGGATATAGAGGTGAATCGCTGGAAGATGACCTAATTTATGTCTGATGGCATTTAGATTCTCTGGGGAATATATCTTTGTTGGGGATAAGCTTGTGAAGATAACTCTGTAGAGATAGTTCTGTGGAGATTGCTTTGTGGAGATTTGTTGATGAATTGAATATTATCCCAACTCCTAGAGTCTTTAGTAAATGCTAATCTTGTTTTTATGCATATATTTTGTTAACAGTAATCTTTTACAAATGCACATTTTCAATCAATTTAATCATTGGACGTTTTTGAAAACAAAATAGAGAAAGTAAAAAAAATTTGAATTTTGAAATCTAATTGCATTGATTTTGAAAGTTTTCCTATAAGCAGGCCGTTTTATACAAAGAGACAGAAATCCTAGTAAGAGGAAATCGTCGTAAGAATGAAGAAAGGGTACAAAGAAAAACAAGGAAAAACAGATATGTGGAAATGATCCCATCAAGTTTCAACTCTGCTATTGCCCCTATGTCTTCAAGCATCTCATCACTTGATATTGGAAGACGATGATTGAATTATTTTGTACCGTTTGAACTTGACGCTAGTAATGAAGCTGGTTGTAAGTAGATGGGTGATCCAACGGGATATAGTCGTGCGCTTTAATCCCTAACTTTTTCCTGGAACACCCTTTCGGGTTTTCAGTCCATCGGGTTACCCTTTTTTGCCCAAGCCACCTTTTCAGATTTTTGACTTTCCGGATGTACAATTTTTTTATATATATCCCTAATTTTTGCCTGAACCCTTTTGGTTCGTTGCGATGCCTTTACTTTTTCCTAGGCCTGTCAACCTAGCGGGTCTCTTTTACGCGTAGTATTTTTTTTACTATGTTTGTGTTCACAGGGTGTGTAAAATCTTCACCCTCTATGGTTGTAAGTATCATAGCACCACCAGAAAATATCTTTTTGATCACAAATGGTCCTTTGAATGTGGGAGTCCATTTTCCCCTGGGATCACCTTGTGGTGGGATAATGTGCTTTATCACCAAATCACCAGCCTGGGATACCCGATGTTTGACTTTCCTATTAAAGGCTTTGATCATGCATTTTTGATACATCTGACCATGACAAACATCCACAAGCCTTTTTTCATTTATTAAATTTATTTGGTCCATTCAAGTCCGAGTCCATTCGTCTTTATCTAAACCTGCGTCTTTCATAATCCTTAGGGAAGGAAGCTGGACACCAGTAGGTAAGACAACCTCCATACTGTAGACTAGATAGAACAAGGTTGCTCCAGTTGATATACATACTGAAGTGAGATAACCATGAAGAGCAAATTATAACATCTCATGCCAATCTTTGTATGTCACTATCATCTTCTTGATATTATTCTTGGCGGCTTCCATTGTGCCATTTATCTTTGGTCGGTACGGAGAAGAATTATGATGCTTAATCATGAACTGCGTGCAGAGTTCCTAGACCATAGTATTGTTAATATTGGTACCATTGTTCTTGATAATCCTTTCAGGGATGCCATACCGACTGATAAGGTTATATTTAATAAACTGAGCCACGACATTCTTGCTAATGGAAGCTAACGAGGCTGCTTTAACCCACTTCGTGAAGTAATCAATAGCGACCAGGATGGAACGATGCCCATTGGCAGCCGTAGGCTTAATCTCTCAAATCATATCAATATTCCACATTGCAAACGGCCAAGAAGCAGTCAAGACATTCAAAGGAACCTGAGGCACATGTACTTTGTCAGCATAAATCTGGCATTTGTGGCAAGTTCTGGAATGATGATGGCAATCAGTTTCCATAGTAGAACAATAATAACCCGCTCTCAAAATCTTCTTAGCCATTATATGCCCACTGGAGTGAGTACCAAAGACTCCTTCATGCATATCTTCCGTAATTTTCTCAACTTCCTTCTTGTCTGCACAATGAAGCAAAGTCGAATCGTGGTTGCGCTTGTACAAGATTTCGTTACTCAAAAAGAACTTGGTAGAGAACCTCCTTAGAAATTTCTTATCGTTGGTAGATTCTCCTTCCAGATATTCTCGAGTTTCAAAGTATCTTTTTACATTGTGTTACCAACGTTTTTCCTCTACTCCATCAGTATCAACTTTGTAACAATGCGCCGGTTCGTCTAGTCTCTCAACAATAATTCAAGAAGCTTCATTATCCCATATGACTTTTAAAATAGATGACATGGTAGCTAATGTGTCTACCAATTGATTCTCTTCTCGTGGAATATGTTCAAAGGTGATTTCCTCGAAGTACGAAATTAATGTCAACACATGCTCTTAATAAGGAATGAGATTTGGATGCTTCGTATCAAATTCTCCCTTAATCTGACTGATCACTAGGGCTGAGTCCCCATATACATTCAAGAATTTAATTCTCATATTGATGGAAGCTTTGATACCCATGATACATGCTTCATACTCGGCCATGTTGTTGGTACAGTCAAAACAAAACCTGGTTGTGAAGGGTGTATGACAACCCTTGGGAGAGATAATCACAACACTCATTCCATTACCAAATGTGTTAGAAGCTCCATCAAAAACCATAGTCCATCGAGATCCCAATTCAGGTCCTTCATACGGTCCAGGTTCTTCATAATCAATAACTAGCATAATATTCTCATCTGGAAACTCAAAATTCATATACTGCTAATCATTTATAGCTTGAGGAGCCAAATGATCTGCCAATACACTTCCTTTGATTTCCTTCTGGGTAGTATACTGAATGTTATATTCAGTCAAGACCATTTTCCATCTTGCTATTCTACCGGAGAGAGAGGGTTTCTCGAATATGTATTTTATTGGATCCATCTTAGAGATCAACAAAGTAGTATGAGTCAACATATATTGTCTTAGTCGGCGAGCAACCCATGCCAAAGTGTATCACGTTTTCTCAAGCAACCAGTATCTTGTTTCACAGTCAGTAAACGTTTTTCTAAGGTATTATATTACATGCTCTTTTTGACCTGACTCGTCATGTTACCCCAATACACATCCCATTGAGTTCTCTAATACTGTCAGGTACATGATAAGAGGTTTTCCTTCAACCAATGGCATCAGAAATGGAAGTTCCTGGAGGTACTCCTTGATTTTTTCGAAGGCTATCTGACAATCGTTGTTCAACTTCACTACTTGATTTTTCTTCAGCAACTTGAAGATTGGCTCACAAGTAGAGGTCAAGTGGGAAATAAATCTGGCAATGTAGGTCAATCGTCCCAAGAAACCTCTGACTTATTTCTCAGTACAGGGAGCTTGCATTTCTTGAATGACTTTAACATTGGAAAGATCAACTTTGATACCTTTATCACTGACGACAAAACCTAGGAGTTTACCGGATCTTACCCCAAAGGTGAACTTATTGGGATTCAGCCTCAACTTGTATTGTTTCAACCCCTCGAACAGCTTGTGTAGGTGGTCGAAAGGTTCTTCTTCAGTCTGAGACCTGGATATCATGTCATCAACGTAAACCTCTATCTCGTGATGGATAATATCATGGAACAAACCTACCATAGCACACTGATATGTTGCATCGACGTTCTTTAAACCAAAAGGCATAACTTTGTAACAAAAAGTGCCCCACTATGTGACAAAATTAGTCTTCTCCATGTCTTCAGGTTCCATCTTCATTTGATTATAACCAGAGAAACCATCCATGAAGGAAAATACTTTATGATGAGCAATGTTGTCAACTAGAACATCAATATGCGGAAGCGGAAAGTCATCTTTGGAGCTGGCCTTGTTCAAATCCTTGTAGTCTATACACATTAACACCTTGCCATCCTTCTTAGGTACTAGCACCATATTTTCAACCCACTGAGTATAATATGTAACATCAAAGAAACCTGCATTACACTGCTTCATAACCTCAGCTTTGATCTTTTCAGACATCTCGGGACGCATACGACGAACCTTCTATTTTATACGAGGACATCCTTCCTTCATCAGAAGACGGTGAACCACAATGTTAGTATCAATCTCTGGCATGTCTTCGTACAACCAAGCAAAGATCTCAACATAGTCACACAACATCTGGATTAATCTCTTTTTGACACTGTCTTCTAGGTTGTCACCTATCTTGACTTGTTTCTTGTCTTCTTCAGTACCCAAGTTCACAATCTCGACTGGCTCTTCACGCGGTTGTATGGCTCTTTCTTCATGCATTAACAA
Organism: Vicia faba; assembly: GCA_948472305.1. NCBI lineage: Eukaryota > Viridiplantae > Streptophyta > Magnoliopsida > Fabales > Fabaceae > Vicia > Vicia faba. The sequence continues at coordinate 341,623,106 of OX451737.1, read as the reverse complement.
CCTAGAAAGTTTTCCAGGTACTTCACAATCTTCTTCACCTTCGTTCTCAGCTTGGTAGATCGGATTTTTGAAGTCATAATTGGCAATAGCAGAACTGTTATCAATGGGATCCAGGATGGATATGGATCTGTAATTTATTGTATGGGTGTATGTAAGAAAACATGGCTATTTTGAAAGCAATAAAGTAAAAGAAAGACAAATATCACAAAACTTGAATGCAAACATCTAATGATTTATTAAATGAAAATATGTGGATGAAAAATGAAAATCCTAACAATTGGACCGTTGTGCCTCGGGTAAGGCACAAGGTTTAACGTTATTGTTTAAATTACATAACCTAAAACTTAAAACAAGAAAACAGAAAATAGCATTTACTCCTAACTAAAGGAGATTGGTATAAAGTCTCCATCCTTCCAATTGTTGAGCCCATTGTCGATAGTAGGGAAAATCCAACTGTCTATGTCACAGTCGCTATCAGCGTCTTCCATAACATTGACTTGATTCTTGTGAATTCCATTGTTGTTGATGCAGAATGCCAATCTCCCAGAATTAGCACGAGCACGAAGGACAATCCTCTGAGCCTCTGAGGTGAAACCCAAACCAAATTTATCAAAATTGTAAAGGATGTTGGGAAGCTGACCCCAAACAGTGCCACCACCTTCTACCACCACAGCCTTAGTGTCTTCCAGAGAAGCAATTCTTGGTGGAATCCTGGTACCTTAGGAACGGTAGGAGTAGATTTGTCAACAGGGGTTGCCTGAGGAATAACTTCAAAGGTCTGGAAAGGAGTCTCGAAGAAGTCACCATCCATCTCAACATACTTGAAGGATTTCAAATGGCTCACCATGTATTCTTCTTCACAACAAACTGTAATGATGTTTCCTTTTACGAGATACTTCAACTTTTGGTGTAAAGTAGAAGTAAAATCGCCTGTCCCATGAATCCAAGGGCGTACAAGAAAACAGGAATAGGATGGACGAATGTCCATCAAATAGAAAGTAGAGTCGAAGACCTGGGAACCCACTTTGATTGGAAGATCAACCTCTCCATGCACCATTCTCTTTGAACCATCAAAAGCTCTTACCACAATGTCATTGGGTTTTAGAATAATCCCTTCATAGTCAAGTTTGTCTAAAGCAGCTTTTGGAAATACATTCAATGAGGAACCTATGTCCACGAATACATTGGATAAGGTAGTGCCCCTACACTTAATAGAGACATGCAGGGCCTTAATATGGTTCCTTCATGCGGGAGTTAACTCAGCATCAGAAAAGTCTAGCCCATTATCGGTTGTCAGGCTAGCAACATAATTTCTGAACTGATCAACAAAGATTTCCTACGGTACATGAGCAGATTTCAGGAACATTACTAGAGCCTGAGCATGGGCTTCAGAGCACAACAACAGAAATAACATAGATATTTTGGAGGGGGTCTTCCCCAACTATTCAATGATCTTATAGTCACTCTTTTGAATAATTTTCAAGACTTCTTCTATCTCTTGCTTGGAGGTATCTTTAACAGTAACCTCTTTTGGTGCCTCAGTTTGGGCAAGCTCAATCATATGTTTTTTTCCTCGAGTTTTAATAGTTGATTTAGTGGTAGTGATATGAAATGGTGTAGTAACGGCTTTTAGAGAGATCTCTGGAGAGAAAACCCTTCCACTTCTGGTAACATTACTAGTCCTATCAATATTTCCAACATCGGGATCAATAACTTTGGTATTTTCACTTTTAACAGCCAGTGGTTCTTTCTTGACGCCATGGTAGTAGACATCGGCTCCATAATTCCAAGGGATAGCCTTGTAAGAGGAATATGAAATTGGCCCAGGTGCGATAATGATCAGAGGAGAAACCATAGGTTCGACATTAATCTACACAGGACCCTTGAAGTGATCCTTATAGGAGTACCAGAAATTACAGACACGTCTTCAAGCTTTAGGTCTTGAGAAATACTCTCCACAGAAGGAGTATTCTCAAATAGAATTACATGGTCATCCATCAAAAACTGAACACCTTCTCTCAACAGTGCATAATCATTGGATTAGGATTCACAGTAGTAGCACCTTTCAATGCAACCCGGAAATAAACTTGCTTGCAGCAAATTCTTCTTAATAATCATCAGAAGAGTAGTCAAGTCATTCACAGTAAAAACATCATCAACAACATTAACGATCTTGTCATGATTAGGCATAGGAGATGTTATCACATTAGGAGTCTTAGGAGTGTCAAACTCAATCTTCGTAGAGTCAATCATATCTTGAATCTTATTTTTCAGAGCCCAACAACCATTACCCCCTAAATCAAGTCGTATAAGTTCAATGGAACTGTTATTTTGGGATGAATCACACCGGTTTATGAGACATGACGAAAATACCATGTATCGGACCAAGCATGGGAGTTCATGATTCATCCATCACTGGGATCATGTTATGGGTCATTCTTGCACTATTAAATCTCATGAACACGTTAGCAAGTTTGTATGCACAAAAACACGAAGAAAATGAATATATGAAATATGCAATAACAAAACCGATGACGCACACATATGAGTTTTTAATGCCCTTTTGATCATTGCAACCGATCCAGCCTTACCCTATAATGTTCCTGGAAGTGAATGGAGATGTTAGTTTGCTTTCAGAGCGGCAACAATTAGGGTTTACAAGTTGCCCTAATTCTTTGATATTTTTGGAATCTTGGAGAGGTGTTTTGTGTAAGGATTTTCGTGTGCATTCTTGTCTGAATGAATGAGGTATATAAAGCTTGAAATTAGGTCAAACGTTGTGGGCTTGGACCTTGTAAGAAAAGCCTTTGTTTTATCTTTTTAATTTTGACTTTAAATTAATAAAAATAAAAATAAAAATAATAAAAAACAAAGGGGTGTATGAACAAGTTCTGAGATTCATTTTGAGGTATAAAACACACATGGACCTTGAAACATCAGCCCAAAATCCCAAACAATCAAGTTTGGTCATTTTAGGTTTCATGCATTTGCTCAAAATTTCCCAACTTGCATCAATCATAACTCTCTCAATTTTTATCATTTAAAGGTGATCTGGGACTTTTTCGAAAGCTCAAGATGTCCTCTACAATCTCTATATTGATCATTTTTGTATTTGAAGAATTTATCTTAATGTAAGTTTCCTTGGAAAAAAGTGTCTTTTTGTTGACTTTTAAAATGACCTATAATGTATTGGCCCATATCTCTCAAATGAAGCATTTTTTGGACTTGAGCTTAGAGAGACAAAGTTGTAGATAATTGAATTTCCTTCAAAATAAGCTTTGCTTGAGAAAAATTTGATGAAGTATGTGAATGTTGTGCTTAGTCAAAGTTTAGTTGACTTTTCCTTAAGGAAACTCTAATTTGGTAACTTTTGACTTTTGATGAATTGAGAGTTTTTTTGATGAATCATGATTAACACTTGAGGTCGTAGAAACCCAATCTTCCTTGAGAAAAGTTAAACCCTAGTTGTAGATCCATTACTTAGGAGGATAATTTATCTGATCAATTCTTGGACAATCTTGAGCAAATGAAGACCCTAGAAGCATGTCTTAAATAAAAATGGGAGGGAAAATTTTGGGGTACAACAGTGATGAACAAGACATCATCGCACTACATTAGATAGATGGAAGAAAGATCGAAAAATGTCTTCATCTCCCTAGAGTCGAATGAGAAAATTTTAGGGGAAATTTGTTAGCTTGGACTTTCGACAAGACTCAAATTCCAGCATGGTAAATAGGAAGGTGAGGAAACGTTTAGTGAAGGTTTGGTGATGTTCAAGAGCATGATCGTCATACCTGTTGATGATTTTTTGACATAAAGGTGGTTAACTAAGATGTCGAAATCTGGCATTGAAAAAGAGTTATAGGCTTAATAATTTTTCAAGCAGCAGGTAAACAAATTGGCAGACATTTCGACCACATCAGTTGAGATGAACAACGTGGCTAAATAACTCCTTTTAGCCTTATCTGTTTGAAGAGATGCGTGAAAGAGGTTTTCGAAGCAAAAGACATGTAACAAAGAATGTGGCATTCAGTAGAGAAAAGCCTGTCATTAGTAGTTATTTAGATTTTAGTTTAAATAGTAGTTCTTATGGTAGAAGTAGGGGGGCTCAAATTTACTAACAAACTCAAAAAAACTCAATGTACTAAACAAAGAGAGAAATGAGTTCCAAGAGTGTAATTTACGTTTGATCACCAGTTTACATTCATGCATAACTTTAGTTTTGAATTTCATTCATGTTTCATTCTTTTCATTGTCGAACTCTTTACTTTTTTTCGTTAAGTTTCACTTTAACTTGTTTTTACTTTCCTAAAATAATTTTGTCCACTGTCGAAATCATTCATACTCTTACTATCTACACAGTATTTTGAAAACTTTACGCACATTATTCTAAGATTTCCAAATCGTCTTTCAAGTAACCTTTATTAAAAGACTAACAATGTTTACTAAATTTCGGGATAAACACATAGTTAAGTCGTGATTTAAGAGTAAAACAGAGAAGCACAAGAAAAACTAAAACAGATCTCAAGAACAAATAAAACAACACAGATCTCAAGAACAAATAAAACAACACAGAAAAATCAATACACTCCCGAGAAACTAAAAAGATACAAAGCCATGAAACAAGGATCTTGAAATTAGATAAAAATAACAAGCGTATAGACTCTTTTTAAAGGCAAATATATACAATATTATGTATAAATATATTTAAAAAAACAAGTACAAAGAAACTAGGAATCAAAAACTGGTATAAGTGATGCACAAAGCCTACAAAGTAAAACACAAACAAAATATCAGCCACCAACATTTTCAGAAGTGGGAACCAAGCTCAAACTAGAGTATTGAACTATCAAGCTCTTATTGTATTCTCTTGAGTATGACTCAAAATAAAGAATCATATGGGTTCAACATATCCTTTAACAATACATTTACACAAGGAGTGATTTACGCACATCATGACCTTAGGTTTTCGACACCAATCTTTGGGACAATCAGAAACTTTAAAACATCTACGCATCCTCCCTATAATTAGAAAATAAAAAACAATAGACTCCAATATGATGAAATATTGTATATAAAGTAAAGCGACAATTTGAAAAGATAAAAATAACTTACCTTCAACGTTTGTTGAACTAGGAAATAGGAAAAATAAGATAATTATAAAGTAAACAAATTTGATAATTTGAGTCATATTTTTTCTCTTTCATGTAAGAAAAGGTTCTATCACTTCATTATTTATAATTTATAAAGCTCTTTCTCTCCTTACCGAAATCAAATATTTGTTTAGCGTTAATCAAGTGGTAAAAGATACTTCCAAAAAGTTTAATCATAAATAAATGTCTATTAAGAACTTTAATGAGTTGTATATGTCCCTGTTGCATATTTAATAAAGAGCTGAAACTAAAAACATGTTATTCATAACAATTCATTATTTTATAACTAAATATCCATTAGTTTTATAACTTTTCGTGATAGGAAGGGATAAAAGCAAAAGACTAATCATTATTTTGACAGCACATATATGTATAAGTTTTGTATATTTTATTGATGGATCAAAGTTAACTACTAAATGTGAAACATTGAGTATTAATCTCTAAATCAAATTTTCAAATTGTAACATATATTAAATGCAATATAATTTAATGACTAATATTAACTTTTTTTTAATCAAAACAAAAATCAATGCATATCATTAATTAAATATTATTCAATACAATGAGGAATCAAAGTAAATATATTACGCTTACATCTTGAATTGACTTTTATCGCTAAAGAGTGAACACTCGAATTTGCTTGATGCTTAATAAATTTAATCTTAAAGTTGGGATAAACGTGTAACAAACTGATAATCGACTTACTAATAATGTTAAACTCAAATCCACCATTATACTTTGATTGGATAGCTTGAACTATTCTTTGGGAGTCACTTTCGAAGATACATACTCCATTTGCATAACTATAGCTCCATGAATTGCTTCTTTAAGTGTTATGATTCTGCTTCAATGATTGAGAGGATACCTGTATCTCAAACAACACCTGTAATGATGAAATTCCCTAAATCATCATGCACACACCATTCTCTATTAGTAGTAACATGGTATTTATTAAAAGTTGCATCTACGTTACATTTAAACAATCCTACGGATGGCGTACTCCAAGATAATGTGAGGATGGCCATTCTCGTAATCACGATCCTCTTGTGCCGTAAAACATTCATGTCACTCACGGAATGCAAGTAAACCTAATTTATATGCTACCCCACTCTCATTATGTCAAATAAGATCATTCCTATTCTTCCAAATCACATATATCAGAACCGCAACTCTACCAGCAACCCTCATATCCTCCTTTAAACACAAATAAAAAACTAAATATAAAAACATTCGAATTAAAAGTTGTACATTTAACTTTTTAACAGTTAAAATATTATATTATTCAATGACAACATTCGACTTTTAGATTCATTAAGTCGTACCCTAAGGCACACGTTAGTAACACTCAAACTTTAATTTTCATGTCAATGAAGGACCCCACACGTAACATTGTTTACACAAAATATTAAAATAAATAGTTTACAAAAATTTTTTTTCTCTTTTTAATGAATATCTTCGCTGATATCCATCATTTAAAGGTTGAGCTTCATTCTTTGTGTAAGTTGAAACAAGAATATTTAAATAAATTATTACAACAAATGCAGTGTCATCATAGTTGTTGTTATTCTTGGAAAACACAAAACTTTGTGTGTTCATGCTCTTTAAGTTAAAAGGTTTGAATGCATAAATCTCTAATAAGTTATTTGTTCCAAACATTGGAAAATATTTTTCTGCACCTGCAATCTATCATAGGAAGTTTATTCCAAAAATAAAATAACAATGTCAACACCATTATGTGAGATAGAATGCAAGGGCGGAAAAATGTTTTGTTCTAGATAGAAGAATATTGAAGATTTTTTTTTGTCTTGCAATCCATCCCAAAGAATTGTGTATTAGAGTTTGGGGAAGCTTCATTAAAGTAAGGATTAGTGTAAAATTAAACGAGTACTTTTATAGTAAAATATGATTATTTTATCCCTCGGTTATATCGAAAATTGAAGGGCTAGATCATTTAGTTTACATTTGTAAACAAATAAAAACATAAACTACAATAGTAGGGATTTGAAGTGTGCCCTGACTTGTATCTTCCCTCGGTTATTTTAAAATCCGAGGGTAAATTGTGGATTTTTATTTTTATAAATAATAAAAGATGGCGCACTGAAGGAACCGGTGGAAAATCATCGAATGAAAATCAATGAAGTTGCCATAGAGTATTTATTTATCCCACAGAAGGGAAAAGAAAATCATCGAAGAAAAACCTGAGAAGGTAGAAGTCACAATCTTATGACCGAGAGGGGTGCAAATACCTATGATAGACACCCAATGAAAAGAAAACAAACAAGAGCCCGGACTGACTCACTTAGCTGTCCCGAGTGAAGTCACCTGTTGAGGAAACTAGGAAAATGAACAATGAAGTCGCCATCAAATATTATTTATCTTGAAGAAGGGAAAGGAAAATATCGATTAAACCTGAGATAAAACAAGGTCTTGTGATCAAGATAAGGGTACGGGAGTCGATTACGCAAGGGAAAGGTATTTGCACCCCTCACGTCTGTGGTACTCCACGGGATCCACTCTTGTAGTTCTAATCAAAAGGTGTGTTCTTTCTAAATCTTATAAGTTAAAATGCATGAATGTATAGTGTATGTACAAAGAAAAATGTTTTATTAGTCGTGCTTGCCTCGGTCGCAAACCTTTGTGCCTACGTACCATCTCAGTGCAATGAGAGATCAAGACACTCATTGTTCAGCTCAAAAAAATTGGTTTGTTATACGTTTTTTTATGAAAAATGATAATCTCGCATTCTACACAGCTTGATCTATGGAGACTCACACATTGTAGTAGAAAGGAATTAACATGTTCTTACCTGAAAAATGTTTTTAAAGAAAAAAGGCCTGGAGGCAAAAAGGTTTGAATTGGTTAGTGTTTATGGTGAGATGATAACAACTGAATCCCGTGGGAGGGAGCACTCATTATTTCTTGGCTTATTTGCAAAAGAGTTTGTGATTTGAACCGTAATAAATCCCAGAGTGAAAATAGAACAAGATTCAGTCTAAACATATTCGCTCTACCCCACAAGGCTCAACTGCATATGATTGGCATCTTCCATTATTAAGTGTTTTGAAGTTTTCTTAAAGAAAGAAGTTTTTTTTTATGAATGAAAAAGGGGAATAAAAAAGTATAAGGGAGACTAACAATCCTAGTGTTGTCATACAATGGCGGTCCTAAGGTTTGGACAACAAAGGAAAATCTCTACCTAAGTTAGCAAGCATAGATTACAACTTAATGTCCAACTTAAATCGAAAACAAAACAAGCAATCCTAAGGGAACAAGAAAAAGTATAAAGAAAAGTACAAACACAGGTGCACTCGAACAAAGTCGAACCAAAACCAATATAAAAATCAAGTGCGAGCTAGAAACAAACAATGAATCCAATAGATTTAAAAGTGGTAATAAGGAACTCTTTCCACTTGATTTTCTCAAGCACCAATATCAAATAATGCCTCAAAGAATGAAAGTTTAAAGAAACATGAGCTAACATCGTCAAAACAAATGATAAAGTGTGGGGGTTGGTTAAAAACCCTTTTCCACTTTATTTTACTCAATTGACAAGAATAAGCATGTTTCAAAGCATTAACGTATAACGGGAGCTAAGAACTACACGAACTAGAAAGTGTGGGGGACGATTGCGGGTCTTTTACTCCACTTATTTACTCGATAGCAAGCACAAAGTAAAAGAGGAGTGGAATTTACTTCTTTGAGGAGTTTAGAAAAATTTCCTCTTTTGAGGACTTTAAACAAACAGAGACATTGCCTCTTTTGAGGTCTTTGAACGGACACAAACATTGCCTCCTTTGAGGACTTTTAACAGATTTTCCCACATAAAGTAGGGACAAACATTCATTCATCTCTATTCCTACTTCTCATGCCTAGGAAAAGAAAATACAATGCGGAATATAAACAGAATCAGAAACTATACCAAACGAACGATAAGTCTGTAGCAAAGCATTATCAAAGCAAAAGAAACCCGACGGTCTTCGTGCAAGCTTCACAAAGCAAAAGAGAAAGATTCAAAAAAGATGTCCAATATAAGAATCAAAGCATCGTCGTGTGAAAATAAGTCTATGCAACCAAAAATAATCCAAACATCGCATGTCGCGTAACAATGCCTTCGAAAACTTGCACAAGCCATAAAATGAGTTAGAAAACAACAATGAAACATGAACAAAACTAGAGAATCAATTCCCAACTTAAAAATGATATTGAATTTCAAAGAAATCAAGTCCAAATAAGCATCGGAACATGGAAATTAAAATCCGGGAAGCAACACCGTTATTTCATAAACCGTATAAAAAGTCGATCTAAAATCGTCAAAGCTGAATGAAAATGCCAAACAAAAACCAAAGCAAGCTTACCTATGCATTAAACAAAAATTAAATCATGTGGTTATGCATACTTACCATATCTGGGAAGCACTACCATATCATGAAATTGCTCAAAAAATCACGTCGAAAACGATAAATCTCAATATCAATGATCAACAAACGCATAATTATGCTCAAGCATGCACCAATCAACATTTACAATGCAATTTAAAATGCATTTGCACTTCTGGACAAAAACATATACATGAACTGATATCAACCAAAATCGAATTCAAAAGTCACAATCGAATGCATAAAAATATTTACCGATTCAAGTAATGTTGCTAGGAAATTACAAATAAATTGCAAACAATTAATTCACATCAATGCATTGATTTCCAAGCACAAACCACAATATTCAAATCTTGATACAATTAATCGGATCAAAGGTTTTAAATGTCGAAAAAATTAAACCATCATTTAATGGAATTAAAATTGCATCAACACATGATTTCAATATTAATTCTCAACAAAACTACGCAATCAAGTAAATTGGATCGCATTTCGACACAAAAATTCAATCACAATTAGTAATTGGGTTTGCAAGATTTACATGAATAAATCGATAATTCAACCGATTCCATAACATGTCAACATTATCAACACAATTAATTCTTCAATTCAAGATTTCAACCATGCTTAATTCACAAAATCAATTTATTTAGAAAGCACTTAAATCAAGCAAACTTTAAGGATCAACGAAATTACCGAATGATTACCAAAAATTGAATTGAAGCAAGAAAGAGGTGTTGTCCAGAATTAAAAGTCCGATCAAACTTAAAGGAGGCGCGCGATGGAGGGAATATGCGTGATAAAAGGAGAAGAATACTAGAAGAAGGAGGCGCTAGGGGCGGGGGGATGGTCGACCGGTACGGGGCAAAAGTGTCTGATGCGGAGGGTGCAGGCCAGTGGAGCAAGGGAGACCGGCGAGGGAGTAGATCAGAGTGAGGGAGGAGGATGAAGTCCTCCCTTCTTTCAAGTTTGAGAGAAATTGAGAGAGAATTGAAGTTCTTTGTGTGATTTTTGATTAGTGAGAGAAAAAAGTGATTATGATTTGAATTTCAAAAATATATAGGCAACCCCCTAAGTCTTGTTTGGAAAGTGAATTTTTAAATAATGCAGAATTTTCGACTTATTTAGGTCTACAGCTCAAGAAAAAACCATAATAGCATGACTTTCGGTACCTAATCCTGACGTGTAACCTGATACAAAATCATTGATGATGAAATTTTTGACCCAGTGCCGAAAGAATCGCCCCGATACGATAAAAATCAAGAAAGTCATGAATTTCACAACCACGAGAAACTTGCAGCCATATTTCCATCTTTTTTGTTGTGAAGAATTTTCAACTTATTTTTGTGTGCAGTCCGATAAAACCTGCAAGGTCATCACTTTTGGGGCATAATCTACATTCGAGTCCTGAAGCAAAATCGTAGATGATAGAATTTATGACGTCATGCCAAATAATCCTCTTGATACAATAAAAATTGAGGAAGTTATGAATTTTGCAATAGCGAGAAACTTGCAGCCAGTTATCCGTCTTTTTAGTTGCGCATTTTTTCCAGTGGTCGTTTTGAGAAGCGAGCCATAAACCGTAGCCTTCGGAGAAAAATTAGACTTTGGGAACTAAAGCAAATTTGTAGCTAACACAATTTGTGATACCATGCTTTGAGAATCGTCTCAAAAGGTTCAAAATTGAGAGTTATGATTTTTTTGAATATTGAGAAAACACTCGACTAGACATCCGTTTAACTGTGAAACTTTCAGGTAATTTGCACTTTTAGAGATCTTCTTTACATAATTTTCTTCCGACCATGTAATACGGTGGCATAATTGACTTTTTGGTTTTATCCAAATATGCGGATAACTAGAGTCGCCACCGAATTTTCTTTTATCTAATATTTAAGAAAGGTGAAAAGAACAGGAAAGACCTTTGATAGATTTTGAGTTCGGGCGGTAAGTTATGAAAAGGGAAGGTGTTAGCACCCTTTTAATCCGTAGTTATCTACGGGCTCTTTATTTCTTAGCTCACTTTCAAAAATCTTGCTTTGCGCGTGTGATTTGTTTGAAAATATTTTAAAATCGCCAATGTAAGGCTGACTTTGTAATGATTCTTGTATCAGTCCTCAAGAATGTATACAAAGTGTTATTTTTGAAACTATTTGTTTGAAAGTGTAGTGTGAAAAAAAGTTTTGCGAAATGTTATGAGAAAGCAATTAAGAGTTTGTTACCCACTAAAGTCTTTCTTATTCTTTTCCTTCTCCTTTGGAGATACTACTATACATACCAATAGTTGGTAGGTAACCCTATCTATTGGATGTGAAGGGACAGACGTAGGCTCATCATATGATCATCGAAGGCAACAAGTAAGGATACTTTAGCAATTGTATCAAAGGGACTATCATCGTTTTGTAGGCAACTCGAAGGGACTAGATCATCTTGTAGGCAACTTGAAAGGTCATCGAATGATTATGATCTTTATTCGAAAGGGACATGATAATTTGACCACGGATCTTTTGCTAAAATATCCCCACTTCCGTGGGACGTGACAAATATTTCGTAAGGCAACGAGAGAGGATACCCTAGAGGTGCAAGTGTAAAGAGTTTTTGTTTCCAGTTTATTTTATCTTGAGAATTAGGGTTTTCTAGGTTCAATTATTAGACTTTCCATACAAACCCTAGTTACTAATCATAGCATAAAAATATAAGTGTGAGAATATAAATTTCATATGCTATTACATCCTCGGAGTAGATACATAATAAGAAAAAAATGCGAGAAAATAAATCTGCGCTATTACAATAGAGAGTGTGTCCTATACATTGGATCTATTAATTAAAATAAATTAAAAATAATAATAAAATGCTTTAAAGACCTAAAGTTCTAATTATTAATATTTTGATATTTTATGGAAAAGAACTTAAGTGATAATAATTAATAAATCCTAAATTCTAATTGATTTTAATATTTAAGAAAAAAGATTGATTAATTAAAGTAATTAGGGTTAAAAAGAAAAAGAAAGAAAATTAGGTTAGAAAAAAATAGGGTAAAAGGATTTGCATGGGGTGGGTGTTGAACCCACGCCTTTGGCTTCACAAACTACGCTGCTTGCCACTAGGCCAAGCGTCTGTTGGTGTTTGAAAATAGGAATTGAATAATATATGTGAAACCTGCGGGTTAGTTTTAAAAAATAACAAAAAATGTTGCAAGGTAGAGGGATCGGACCCACGCCCTTCACGTTACATTCCTCCGCCTCAACCAACTATATTACACTTGAACTCTGTTATACAAGACAAACCAATAAATATATTATAAACAAGTGGACCGGAGAAGCGTCAGAGCCCTAGCTCCGGTCGTCCTCTCCGGTGAGGTCATTCTTTAACCTGCATAAATAATGTGCGTTACAGATTAAGAAGGACCCTATCCCCCTAATTTGACCCTTGCGGATCCAATGGTGGCCTTTTTGTTTGGATAATTCAACTTGTACAGTGAGATATGATCAAAACAAAGCAACATGGTGCAATAATAATGGTGGAGTATTATGGCATCATGAGCCTCATGCAAGGGATAAAACATACGATATTTTGTCTCAGGAACACATTGAAACTGATATTTTAAATCAAAACCTCATAAATATCAAATTATGCATTTCACAATATATGTAAAATCGACGATGTTTGGAATGCAAGTTTTAGGCACCTTTGATCATCAAGAATGATTGGAACTTACTCTATGATTCCTCAAGAATGATTTGCAATGGATGTCTTGGACTGAAAGTGGTTGAACCTTTGATTTTGACTTTGCCCTCGTTTTGACAAAATTGAGATTTTCTGAAAGGGTGTTCTTGAGGAAATTTATGTGTCCCTTTTGTCTGAATTTAGTGAGTATATATAGTGGAAGATTTAGGTAAACAAAAGTGGAATCAATATTTTGTATTTCATGATCAAATCTTTGATTGAATTTTTGCATGGAATCTTTCTTTTTTGGGTCAATCATGTACCGATCCATCTTTACACTTTTTTTGCAAGTTGTCACCAAATTTTTAGACTTATGATTTGATTCAAAAATAGATCTTTATGCCTTGATTCATTCACTTGGTATTTTATTTGATTTATTTTGCTTTTAATTGAATAAAATCAAAAATAAAAGAAATAAAAATCACAACAATAAATGAATGGATTTAGGAGTCTATTATGAGGTCAGGAACATGTTTGGACCTTAAAATATAGGCCCATTAGACCAAAAATTCAAATTTGCTTAATTTGGGTTTCATGCATTATCTCAAAATTTCCCAACTTACACAAATCATATTTCACTCAATTTTTATCATATGAAGGTGATCTTGAAATCTTTGGAAATCTCAAGTTATCCCATACAATCTTCATGTTGGTCATTTTTTCATTTGAAGCCTTTATCTTGATGTAAATTGCTTTGACAAAAAGTGTCTGTTGTACCCCAAAATTTGCCCTCCCATATTCTTCAAGAAATTGCCAAGCCAAGTCACAAAAGTCCCCCAAGGGTTGCACAGTCCAACTGTCTCCTATACAGTCAAAAATAGGGTTTGTGTCCTGACCAAGAAAAGGTAGTTTTCAAAGGCCCAATCAAGTCTCACATGCCTCCAAATATGGTCAGGCATCCTCATATCAAGTTTCAAGGCATTCAGCTCAAAATTGCACAGTCAAAACCCTAAATTGCACTACAGTCAACTGTAGGGGCAAAATGGTCATTTGGCAGTCAAAAGTTCAAATTTTTGGTCAACATATCATTTTGAAGCCACAAACATCATTTGATCAATGTTTGATCATGATTCTCAAAATTTGGCTCAGAAAATCATCAAGATGCAAAAGTTTCCTTATTTGGACAGCTGAAAAAGTCAACTGAAATTGACCAGGCCATAACTTTCACATGGATTATCAGAAAAATTCCATCCAAAGCTCATTTTGCAGAGAAAGACATTTCCTACAACTCATCTTTATACTTCAAGTCCAAGAAATGCTCTCACAAAAAGTTATCAATTTCAACATTATAGGTCATTTTCAAAAGTCAACAAAAAGGGACTTTAAGTCAAAGGCCATAACTTGAGATTGGAAAATCAAAATGACATGGGACCAAAGGCATTGGTTAAAGGACTCAAAGACCTTTCCAAAATGTCCAAGAACATGAGAAAAGCTTAAAAATTGAGCAAGTTATGCCTTGTAGAAGTTGGGAAATTTTTGTGAAATGGCAAAAGTCAACTATCCTTGAAACTTCAAATTTTGACAAAAGGGCCCACTTTCTTCCACTTAATTCAGCCTTGTCATGCCACACACGTGTGCCATGATTAATTTCAAGATCAAACATTGATTTTTCTATTTTATTTAATTTTTATTAATTTAATTCATTTTAAATCTTTAATAATTCAAATAAAATTAAAAATCAATGGAATAGTGTCATTTGAATTTGAATAGCTTCCATATATCATGTGCCAGCTCACAAACTCATGCTAGGGTTATGTTGTACACCAAGTCTTGGTTTTGCTTAAAAAAGGGAAAGTTTGTTAATGGTGAAAGACCTAAGACTAATTCTCTCATGGGCATGGATCAAGGCCAGCTAATGACCTAATTCCCTTCCCTCATAAGTGCTGAGTCAAAACCTAATGCCCACACACAAAATGCTGCGCTGAAAGGCCATAGAAAAAGTTGGAAAAACTCCTTGAAAACTAAAAACTGAAATCAGTGATAGAGGGCGATTAAAAGCTTAACTCCTTTTCCAAAAGCTTCCTTGTGGTCTCCTGAACGTATTCCAATCCCTAACATCAACTCAAACCCCAGGAATTGGTATATAGAACCTTCCCTGGACAGCAAAAAAGTGATGATCGTATTTTCAGTTTTAGACATCCTCATTGCATTTTAATTATATATTCTTGTTCCTTGTGATGTTTTAAAGCTAATCCATACCTTTAATTGCATTTTTCTGTGTTGTATGAGATTATGCCATGGCTGTTATTCTAGGGTTTTCAGGAGGATAAATTAGGGCTTTTGCAATAAGGCAAAATTAAGCCTCCAAACCATGACCATCCAACTCAGCGCAGAGAGACGAAGAAGGAACACTTGTCGCGAACAATTTATGAGCCCTGTAGCGCTATTCGCTATTTTCCCTAAAGCCCTCTAAAACCACGCTCTGAAAACCGTGGCTCAATGTTTTTAGTTTCAGGGGAAACGAGGAAGAAGACCTCGTGGCAAAGCATGATTCGTTGTTTTTAAATTTCGCGCGCTCCAACCTCTAATGCTTTCGTTTTTCTTTTTGTTATTTGTTTATTATAATATGTTAACATATGTTTCATAGCTCAGCTGGCAAACGTTGAAGGCAATAACGTCCAAGACCTGGGTTCGAGTCCCAGGTCTATGTAACTTTCAATATTATTTTTCCATATTAGTTCCTATGCAGGCACAACATTGTGGATCACCATACGCTCATCATCTCAAACCATCCACACGTCTAGCACATTCAAATCAAAGGCCAGGATTCAACGAACACGCTGCACCCCCAGTCAACAAGCCACATAATGCATGGAAAGGTCAACGAATTGCAAGCTTATTGGGCCAGCTTCTTGGATCACACCTCACAATTGGGGCCTGAACCCCCCTGGTTTGCATTCTCCATATTTTTTATTATTTTATTTTTAATTGTTGTTTTATTCCCTTTATTGTTCTAAATTAATTAATTATTTTTTCTAAATACAAAAAATGCCTAAAAACCAGAAAAAGATGAAAAATATAATAAATATTTAATTTAATTATTTTCATAAATAAATTAACTTGTAAATTAATTTAGTATTAATTTAGGTTGCAACTTTAATTCCTTTCATAATAAAATATAAAAAACATAGAATTAGGTAATTGATAATTTTTTCCTTTTAATCTTTTTTCCCTTTTTTCCCATAACATTATTTACTTATTTTATTTTTATAATTAACTTGTAAATTAATTAGGGTTTCATTTAGGTTAAAAAAGGTCAATATTTTCTTAATAAACTTAAAATAATTAGAATTAGGTCCAATTTTTAGTTTTAATTAATTCTTTTTTCCATTAAATCTTAAAAAACACAAAATACAAAAAAAAAACATTTTCAGTTAATCTTAATTTTAATTATTAATTAATTTAATTTGCAAAAGGGTCCAACGCCCTCGTTCGTAATTTATTTAATTCTCACATTTATTTTATCTCGCTTAATTCATTATGTATCTCTCCTAAAGCGTTGTAACTTAAATTTCTCGCACTTTTATTTCTTTTGCTTTATTTACTTTCCGTCAAATCGGGTCCGGTTTAATTTTGGCGATGTGGACCCGCGCCATTTGTAATAGTTTAGATTTATTTTCCCGCAAATATTTTTTAACTGTTAATAAAAGCATGAAAGAATGTGTGGACTTAAATAAAATCAAGCATAGATCACAATGAACATGACAAGACAAATATCAATGAAAACGACACACAAATCGCACACACCACCCCTAGGGTACGCCTCACTGTTGCCTTGCCTCGAAAGGTGATCGTCGAGTAGAGGACGTCTTAGTAAGTCCTCATGATCCGGGAACTTGGCATGAGGGTAGCTTCTAAGGTGTCTTCCTATTGCTCCGGTGATCACCATGTCCCGAACCTCGAATTGACCCGAACACCTCCAATGGTGGTGCTACCTACCTCTCAATGGTGGGATGGCACTACTTTAAAGGACATTTACACAGACGAATTCCTTAGGGTAGGTAGACGACTCGTAGATACTTGCTCTCTTCAAAAACAAACAAAAATCTTTTCACACCCACACTTTTCCAAAGCTTTCAAAGCAATTTTTCAAACACTCTGACACAAGAGTCGAACTGAAATTTTCAAAGAAACTTTTTTAAAACCCACAATTGAAAAGCAAACAACCATTTTTGAAAACACAATGAGCAAGTATCTAAGAGCCCATGGATAACCATGGATAGAAAGGGTGCTAACACCTTCCCTTTCTATAACCTACCTCCCGAACCGAGAGCAATCTCTATAAGGAATTTTTTTGTGCTTTTGTCCTTTCCATTTGGAGAAAATAAAAGACGATGGCGACTCTTGCTTCCGCGACATTTCGCGAACCAGCGTTAAACAGTCAGTTCCAGATCCACCGATCATAGAACTGGCGACTCTGCTGGGGAATTAAACTTAAAGTGAGGTATACCTTAGGGCTAGGTCATAACTATGTTTTCAATTGTCTTCTTTGCTTGCTTTATTATTGTGGGTTGCTTGGGAGTTCTATAGATCCTAACCTGGATCTGGGGGATACCTTCTTAGAAAGTAGCAACAAGGCTGTGAGGGAACTGTGCGGGGTATACCGACATGGTTGAAACAGTCTGCTACGTTGATGTGGCACTTTGGTGTGTACCGGTAACCCTTGAGTTCAGTCAAGAAGAGTACGGGGCCTCCGCGTGGTGTCGTGAAGCATCAACAGACCTTAGGAACCTTAATTGAACTATCTTGGCCTCTTTAGGGTAGTGAGATAACTGACTTTGGTGCAGTCCGGGGTTGGTTGATACTCGATACTACACCCAATTGAGGGTTGCTTTCCTGGGATATTTCGGTCGCCAGTTCAGTGGCTAAATCGAAACGATGAACAATGAAAGCGATCCCGTGATATTGGGAACCTTAGAACCCGGTTACTTTGATTAGGACAGGTTGAACCCACCAACTTCAAGAGGGTAATACCTAGACCCCATGCTGGCTTAAACCCTAAGGGTTTCTCTTGTGTGACTTGTGTGCCTTTGTACTTGCCTACTTGCATGCTTGTTAGCTGACACATGAACTACTTGCAGGTTTTGTTTATAGTCCTTAACTAGGACTCATGACAAGGTTAACCAAATTTCTTGCAGGTTTTGTTTATAGTCCTTAACTGGGACTCATAACAGGGTTACTAGATCTCTTGCAGGTTTTGTTTATAGTCCTTAATTGGGACTCATAACAAAGTATACTGAATTTCTTGCAGGGTCTGTTTATAGTCCTTAATTGGGACTCATAACATGGTTTACCTACATCACCCCATGCATAGCATGACATCATACCATTGCATACATCCTAACCCATTTCAAGGATCTCAAGGGCTTGTGATACAGGTCGTGATGAATCAAACATCTAGCAAGGGGCAAAGAGGATTTATTTTCCTCTAGCCAAGGTTGTCAGGGGCTATGACCCACTGGATATGGTGAGCCTTTGACCCTTGAAGAAGGGCTCTCTACAACAGGAAGTTCCTTCAATCAAGTTGCCAGTTTCCAACTCTAACAAATTTCTCTGTTTACCCTACGAGGTCCTTGAAATCATTGCATGCATGTCATACATCTCATTGCATTGTAGGTGTCCCCTTGGACAGGTTGCTTACCCTTCTTCGCTGTTTATTTCAGCCGATCGTCATGAATCCTGAATCATCAGCTGAGCAGTCCATCAAGGCCCTCCAGGCTCAGAACGCCCAGTTCCAAGAGTTGATCATGAACTTGACCCAGGGGCAACAAGATCTGAAGGCTCTGCTCTTGAAGAAAGAAAAGAAGAAGAGGAGGACTGTTTTGTTCAGCCCTAGACGCAGATCTGGGAACACCCTGCAGGATCAAGCTGAGAGGACAACTCCATCTGTGGGGAAAGGCAGTCATCAAGAGGAAAGGGTTCTCAGTCCAGTGGTCTCTGACAATGAGACAGATTTCAACGACGAACAGTACCCTCCGGCTGAGGACAAGTACAAACAGTTGGAGGATAGGCTGAATGCTATGGAGATCCAACAGGTACCGGGGCTGGATTTTGGAGATCTGGGTTTGTCAACTGGTGTGGTTATTCCTCGGAAATTTAAAGCACCATCCTTCACCAAGTATGACGGGGCGTCGTGTCCCAAGTTACATCTCAGGTCCTATGTTCGGAAGATTCAACCATATACGGTGGACAAGAACCTGTGGATCCACTTCTTCCAGGAGAGTCTTTCAGGGACTCATCTCGAATGGTTCTATCAACTAGATGGGACCAAGGTTCGTAACTGGGAGGAGTTGGCTACTGCTTTCTACAAGCAGTATCAGTATAATGCCGACCTTGCTCCTACGCGTACCCAACTCCAGGGTATGTCGTTAGGATTAAGTGAAGGTTTTAAAGAATATGCGCAGAAATGGAGGGATCTTGCTGGAAGGGTACAACCACCTCTGACTGATCGGGAACTTGTCGATATGTTCTTGGGGACCCTGTCTGGTCCGTTCTACAACCACCTAATTGGGAATTCGTCTGCTGGATTCACAGATCTTATCTTGACTGGAGAGCGAATAGAAGCTGGCATCCGATCTGGGAAAATTCAAGAGGCTGCACCCTCTGATAAAAAGCCTCATCATGGAAAGAAAGAATCCAATGCTGTGCACGGTAAAAAGAGCCGTCATGAGGCAGGGGCAATCCAGATCTCCAATCCTGGACCTGCTCAACAAGGACAGGGGCAGCAGCGCAAGGAGAAACGACAGTATACCAAACTCAACATGTCGTTGGATCAAGCACTGCAACAAATGTTAAAAGCAGGACTGATCACCTTAAGGGCTCCTCTTCGGAATCCGAACACTTCTGCTCCCAACTATCATCCCAACGATAGGTGCGCATATCATTCAGATAGCCCGGGGCATACTACAGACAACTGTTGGCCTCTCAAGAACAAGATCCAAGATATGATTGACGCCGGAGAGATTCAGTTTGAAGTGCCAGAGACTCCGAACATAATCACTGCTCCGTTACCCAATCGTTGAAGACCTTTTGTTTATTTGAATTTTTGAGTTGTATTTTTTTTTGCTTATACAAACAATTAATGTCATAGCAAACCCTTTTATTCTATCAATGCATCGCATATGTCTGTTTTGGGAATTAATACAATTATTTTCACTATGTTCAAATTTCTTTTCATATTTTTTCTGATGATCAACTCTTGGTTAATAATTCTGAGCCTCTTGAGGGAGGATGACGAAAACGATACCATAATCTACAGTATGCTTTTGAACAGACCCCGCTGATGAGGTACAGGCATTGTTTCAATTCCCAAACACTGGAGTAATAAGGATGATAATCCCTCGCCAACCCCTCTGAGCCAAAGAAGTAGGAGTTTTTCTTTTCGAAATTTAAAACCCTTAATCATAATCCGGGGCAGGGTAGTCTTCTCAGTTGATCCAAGTGCACAATGAATGGCACCAAATGAGTTTTTCCAAAAAAACAAAAGACAGTGATGGCTCCGTACAATCATAAGGACAGGCAGTCATTATCAAAAAATCATAAATGAAAAGCCCATTAAGTCAAAACCCATGAAGGAGACTTACAAAACTGGGGCATCCCGCTGACTGTAATTCCAAAAAAGGAAACAGTTCAGGCAAAAAAGAAAGGGATAACAAAAAATCAAAAGAAAGAGGTCTCACAAACCCTCAACAAAAAAAGGGAGATGACTGCCTATTCAAATAAATTGTCAACATCCGAACCATCACCGGAAAATCAGAGCAAAAAAACTCAAACAAAGTCTAACGTATGATCAACTGAGTTTAGGTTTGGAGAACATCATGAAGAGCGGGTGGGTACAAATAAAATTTGAGCCTTTATCCTTTGTTTCTTAAACCGTGAACCAGGCCATGATATAACCCTTAAAAGTCCTAGCTGAAGCATGGGTTAGTCCGAAAGCATACTGTTACGAAAGGTATCCTGACTCCTTAAGGCTTACGGTAAATACGGAGTTGACATCACGTTTTACAAACATTCACTTGTTTTATGAAAAAGAATGCATTTTTAAAAAAAAAATCCTCAAGACAGACATAAGCTTTGCATTTTTAACATAACTTTGTTTGCATATGACTTTTTGTTTGAACAGCAGGGAAATTCGCACGATGAATACCTAGTGAACAAAAGCAATTCCAATCAAGGGGCAGACGTGATTATTGTCCATCATCTGGGGCAATTCAGTCAAGATTCGGAGAATCTCTCAAAGGCCAAATAGCCTGAGGCAAATCTCCGCCTAAGTCACTTGGGGCATTGGACAGGAATTCCAGCAACAAATCTTGCACGATCAGACATCTTCTGGTAATATGGCTACACAATGCTACTGACAGGGGCACCTCCCTACATTCTGAAAGCACGGACATAGTCGAAAAAATACTACGCAAAATCAAAGACCCGCTAGGTTGACACACCTAGGCAAAAATAAGGGCTTCCCGGCGAACCAAAAGGGCTCGGGCAAAATGAAGGGATGAAATGAAAAATCTGTACACCCGGCAAGTCGAAAACCTAAAAAGGCGGCCTGAGCAAAAATGGGTATCCCGGTGGACTGAAAACCCGAAAGGGCGGTCCAGGCAAAAATTAGGGATCAAAGCGTACGACTATGTCCTGTCATCTTGTCACCTGCCTACCAGAAGAAGGTTTGCTCATCAACAACTATCAAGCACCTCCACAGGTATCTTCTGCTCCCACATCAGAAACAGGGGCAATAATGGATGGTCTAAGCGATCTGATTGTTCTATCCTCCAGGGTATCAAGGTAGGTTCCGTTGAAGAACATAACTAACACAGTTCAATACTTCCCCAGGAGAGTCCAATCTAGTCTCCCCAGGAAAGCTGGAATTCATATCCCCAAGCAGCAAGCTTATCCCAGTAGATTCTGGAAGCTTATCCTCTCGCAGAGCACGAACGCGTCGTCCGGCTTGGTTTAAAGAGTTATTTCCTCAACAGGATATAACTGGGTTATCCTCAGCCAAAAGCCAAGGAAAGGTCGTCGTCAACGTAGTTCTTTCCTATCCCCAGCGAAGTCCATCAATACTTCCAACATAACAACGGTATCCTCAGCAAGTTATCAACAACGCAGCAAGGCATCCCTCTTCCCACAGAGTATTGCTTCTCAGCATGGTCACTAGAGTATCTTTTCTCCCCGCAGAATCCGTCATTTGCCAAGTTCATTCCCCAACGGAGTTATCTTCTCCTACCGGTATACTTGCAACTATCATCCCCAGCGGAAGCAAAATCTATTCCTCAACATCAGCCCAGGATACGACTTCCCGGCACCCGTCAAGGATTTATTTTCTTAGACAAATATACATTCATAAACATCACATCTTCATACATTATAGCATGCATATGCGTCATACTACACGAATTTCATTAATTTTGAAGACATACAGTTCATGCATCATGATTAGGCATACAATTATGTTTTGCCTTTTCAGGAAAAAGATCAATACAAAAGAGATTACTACCAACTATCGCAATTCTCTTCTAGATATAGTTTCAGATATGACCCAGAGATGGTGACGTTCTGATGCTGCTTCCAGATTTCCTTCTAGATATAGTTTCGGATATGATCCAGATATGGTGACGTTCTGATGCTGCTTCCAGATTTCCTTCTAGATATAGTTTCGGATATGATCCAGATATGGTGACGTTCTGATGCTGCTTCCAGATTTCCTTCTAGATATAGTTTCGGATATGATCCAGATATGGTGACGTTCTGATGCTGCTTCCAGATTTCCTTCCAGATTTAGTTTCAGATATGACCCATATATGGTGACGTTCTGATGCTGCTTCCAGATCTCCTTCCAGATATAGTTTCAGATGTAAACCAGATATGGCGACGTTCTGACACTTATTCCAGTTAAGGATATTTCAAGACCTAGACCGGTTCAGTTAAATCGACCCTAAGATTTTCCTAATTCTTATCCAGTCAAAAACCTTCTCTGGTTCAGTCAGATCGACCCTAAGATCTCCCTGATGCTTATCCAGTTGAAGATATTTCAAGACCTTGTCCGGTTCAGTTAAATCGACCCTAAGATTTTCCTGATTCTTATCCAGTCAAAAACCTTCTCTGGTTCAGACAGATCGACCCTAAGATCTCCCTGATGCTTATCCAGTTGAAGATATTTCAAGACCTAGACCGGTTCAGTTAAATCGACCCTAAGATTTTCCTGATTCTTATCCAGTCAAAAACCTTCTCTGGTTCAGTCAGATCGACCCTAAGATCTCCCTGATGCTTATCCAGTTGAAGATATTTCAAGACCTAGACCGGTTCAGTTAAATCGACCCTAAGATTTTCCTGATTCTTATCCAGTCAAAAACCTTCTCTGGTTCAGTCAGATCGACCCTAAGATCTCCCTGATGCTTATCCAGTTGAAGATATTTCAAGACCTTGTTCGGTTCAGTTAAATCGACCCTAAGATTTTCCTGATGCTTATCCAGTCAAAGGCCTTCTCTGGTTCAGTCAGATCGACCCTAAGATCTCCGTGATGCTTATCCAGTTGAAGATATTTCAAGACCTAGACCGGTTCAGTTAAATCGACCCTAAGATTTTCCTGATTCTTATCCAGTCAAAAACCTTCTCTGGTTCAGTCAGATCGACCCTAAGATCTCCCTGATTCTTATCCCCGTAGAAGACATCCAAGATTTTTTCTCAACGAGCGTTGTTGAAGTAGAAGACACCCCAGATTTTTCTCAACGAGCGTGGTTGAAGTTAAAATCACCCAGATTTTTCTCAACGAGTGTTGTTGAAGTTAAAGTCGCCCAAGATGGTCCCCTCTCCGACAAGTGCGTGAGGTGGTAATTCCTTCTTCAGATGTTTCCCTCTCCGGCGGTGAGTGTGAGGTGATAGTTTCTTATGGTTCCCTCTCCGACGGCGAGTGAGGTGTTAAGTCCTTTTTCAGATATTTCCCTCTCCGACGGTGAGTGAGGTGATCATTCCTTTCAGATCATAATCGCCTATGGTTCTCTTCCCGATACTGCAAAGATGGTAATTCCCGCTAAGATTTTTCTCAACGAGCGTTGTTGAAGTTAAAGTCGCCCAAGGTTCTCTTACCATTCATGCTAAGGTAGTAACCATCCCTGGTTCTTTCATCGCCGTTTGAAGCTCCAGACTCAGCTCCTGTAACCAGTCAGGACACATTTATACCAGGCATCTAAAAATCAGCTCCTGCAACGTGTCAGGTACTCATTTTCTGTTTTGCAGGTATACAGGTTCTCGCCAAGGAATCTCTTACGCAATCAAACATCCAGATGGCATCTATAAGCCCATTCCACCATCACTGCCACTATGTGAGCGCAAATTTCTGGGCACTCTAGTGTCCAATCATCTTTTACCCTCAGATTACGAAAGGCACGTCCGCCAATCTGCATCCTCAGGTCTAAGAAGATTGAACAGGGGCAACTGTTGTACCCCAAAATTTTCCCTCCCATATTCTTCAAGAAATTGCCAAGCCAAGTCACAAAACTCCCCCAAGGGTTGCACAGTCCAACTGTCTCCTATACAGTCAAAACTAGGGTTTGTGTCCTTACCAAGAAAAGGTAGTTTTCAAAGGCCCAATCAAGTCTCACATGCCTCCAAATATGGTCAGGCATCCTCATATCAAGTTTCAAGGCATTCAGCTCAAAATTGCACAGTCAAAACCCTAAATTGCACTACAGTCAACTGTAGGGGCAAAATGGTCATTTGGCAGTCAAAAGTTCAAATTTTTGGTCAACATATAATTTTGAAGCCACAAACATCATTTGATCAATGCTTGATCATGATTCTCAAAATTTGGCTCAGAAAATCATCAAGATGCAAAAGTTTCCTTATTTGGACAGCTGAAAAAGTCAACTGAAATTGACCAGGGCATAACTTTCACATGGATTATCATAAAAATTCCATCCAAAGCTCATTTTGAAGAGAAAGACATTTCCTACAACTCATCTTCATACTTCAAGTCCAAGAAATGCTCTCACAAAAAGTTATCAATTTCAACATTATAGGTCATTTTCAAAAGTCAACAAAAAGGGACTTTAAGTCAAAGGCCATAACTTGAGATTGGAAAATCAAAATGACATGGTACCAAAGGCATTGGTTAAAGGACTCAAAGACCTTTCCAAAATGTCCAAGAACATGAGAAAAGCTTAAAAATTGAGCAAGTTATGCCTTGTAGAAGTTGGGAAATTTTTGTGAAATGGCAAAAGTCAACTATCCTTGAAACTTCAAATTTTGACAAAAGGGCCCACTTTCTTCCACTTAATTCAGCCTTGTCATGCCACACACGTGTCCCATGATTAATTTCAAGATCAAACATTGATTTTTCTATTTTATTTAATTTTTATTCATTTAATTCATTTTAAATCTTTAATAATTCAAATAAAATTAAAAATCAATGGAATAGTGTCATTTGAATTTGAATAGCTTCCATATATCATGTGCCAGCTCAAAAACTCATGCTAGGGTTATGTTGTACACCAAGTCTTGGTTTTGCTTAAAAAAGGGAAAGTTTGTTAATGGTGAAAGACCTAAGACTAATTCTCTCATGGGCATGGATCAAGGCCAGCTAATGACCTAATTCCCTTCCCTCATAAGTGCTGAGTCAAAACCTAATGCCCACACACAAAATGCTGCGCTGAAAGGCCATAGAAAAAGTTGGAAAAACTCCTTGAAAACTAAAAACTGAAATCAGTGATAGAGGGCGATTAAAAGCTTAACTCCTTTTCCAAAAGCTTCCTTGTGGTCTCCTGAACGTATTCCAATCCCTAACATCAACTCAAACCCCAGGAATTGGTATATAGAACCTTCCCTGGACAGCAAAAAAGTGATGATCGTATTTTCAGTTTTAGACATCCTCATTGCATTTTAATTATATATTCTTGTTCCTTGTGATGTTTTAAAGCTAATCCATACCTTTAATTGCATTTTTGTGTTGTATGAGATTATGCCATGGCTGTTATTCTAGGGTTTTCAGGAGGATAAATTAGGGCTTTTGCAATAAGGCAAAATTAAGCCTCCAAACCATGACCATCCAACTCAGCGCAGAGAGACGAAGAAGGAACACTTGTCGCGAACAATTTATGAGCCCTGTAGCGCTATTCGCTATTTTCCCTAAAGCCCTCTAAAACCACGCTCTGAAAACCGTGGCTCAATGTTTTTAGTTTCATGGGAAACGAGGAAGAAGACCTCGTGGCAAAGCATGATTCGTTGTTTTTAAATTTCACGCGCTCCAACCACTAATGCTTTCGTTTTTCTTTTTGTTATTTGTTTATTATAATATGTTAACATATGTTTCATAGCTCAGCTGGCAAACGTTGAAGGCAATAACGTCCAAGACCTGGGTTCGAGTCCCAGGTCTGTGTAACTTTCAATATTATTTTTCCATATTAGTTCCTATGCAGGCACAACATTGTGGATCACCATACGCTCATCATCTCAAACCATCCACGCGTCTAGCACATTCAAATCAAAGGCCAGGATTCAAGGAACACGCTGCACCCCCAGTCAACAAGCCACATAATGCATGGAAAGGTCAACGAATTGCAAGCTTATTGGGCCAGCTTCTTGGATCACACCTCACAATTGGGGCCTGAACCCCCCTGGTTTGCATTCTCCATATTTTTTATTATTTTATTTTTAATTGTTGTTTTATTCCCTTTATTGTTCTAAATTAATTAATTATTTTTGCTAAATACAAAAAATGCCTAAAAACCAGAAAAAGATGAAAAATATAATAAATATTTAATTTAATTATTTTCATAAATAAATTAACTTGTAAATTAATTTAGTATTAATTTAGGTTGCAACTTTAATTCCTTTCATAATAAAATA
The DNA here is from genome assembly GCA_948472305.1 of Vicia faba. Lineage (NCBI taxonomy): Eukaryota > Viridiplantae > Streptophyta > Magnoliopsida > Fabales > Fabaceae > Vicia > Vicia faba. Next base: position 341,596,012 of record OX451737.1, on the reverse strand, counting down.
TAAAAAACATAGAATTAGGTAATTGATAATTTTTTCCTTTTAATCTTTTTTCCCTTTTTTCCCATAACATTATTTACTTATTTTATTTTTATAATTAACTTGTAAATTAATTAGGGTTTCATTTAGGTTAAAAAAGGTCAATATTTTCTTAATAAACTTAAAATAATTAGAATTAGGTCCAATTTTTAGTTTTAATTAATTCTTTTTTCCATTAAATCTTAAAAAACACAAAATACAAAAAAAAACATTTTCAGTTAATCTTAATTTTAATTATTAATTAATTTAATTTGCAAAAGGGTCCAACGCCCTCGTTCGTAATTTATTTAATTCGCACATTTATTTTATCTCGCTTAATTCATTATGTATCTCTCCCAAAGCGTTGTAACTTAAATTTCTCGCACTTTTATTTCTTTTGCTTTATTTACTTTCCGTCAAATCGGGTCCGGTTTAATTTTGGCGATGTGGACCCGCGCCATTTGTAATAGTTTAGATTTATTTTCCGGCAAATATTTTTTAACTGTTAACAAAAGCATGAAAGAATGTATGGACTTAAATAAAATCAAGCATAGATCACAATGAACATGACAAGACAAATATCAATGAAAACGACACACAAATCGCACACACCACCCCTAGGGTACGCCTCACTGTTGCCTTGCCTCGAAAGGTGATCGTCGAGTAGAGGACGTCTTAGTAAGTCCTCATGATCCGGGAACTTGGCATGAGGGTAGCTTCTAAGGTGTCTTCCTATTGCTCCGGTGATCACCATGTCCCGAACCTCGAATTGACACGAACACCTCCAATGGTGGTGCTACCTACCTCTCAATGGTGGGATGGCACTACTTTAAAGGACATTTACACAGACGAATTCCTTAGGGTAGGTAGACGACTCGTAGATACTTGCTCTCTTCAAAAACAAACAAAAATCTTTTCACACCCACACTTTTCCAAAGCTTTCAAAGCAATTTTTCAAACACTCTGACACAAGAGTCGAACTGAAATTTTCAAAGAAACTTTTTTAAAACCCACAATTGAAAAGCAAACAACCATTTTTGAAAACACAATGAGCAAGTATCTAAGAGCCCATGGATAACCATGGATAGAAAGGGTGCTAACACCTTCCCTTTCTATAACCTACCTCCCGAACCGAGAGCAATCTCTATAAGGAATTTTTCTGTGCTTTTGTCCTTTCCATTTGGAGAAAATAAAAGACGGTGGCGACTCTTGCTTCCGCGACATTTCGCGAACCAGCGTTAAACAGTCAGTTCCAGATCCACCGATCACAGTGTCTTTTTGTTGACTTTTAAAATGACATGTAATGTTTTGGCCCATATCTCTCAAATGAAGCTTTTTTGGTCGTGAGCTTAGAGAGACAAAGTTGTATAGAATTGAATTTCCTTCAAAATGATCTTTTGTTGAGAAATTTCAGATGAAGTATGTAAAAGTTCCCGCTTGGTCAAAGTTCAGTTGACTTCTCCTTAAGAAAACCCTAATTTAGTGACTTTTGACTTTTGACTTTTGATGAATCTTGAGTTTTCTTGATGAATCAAGATAAACCCTTGATCAAATTATGAATGTGACTTCAAAATGTTGATGTTGAGAAAAAATCTTGAAGTTTGACTGTAAATTGGTCAAAGTTAACTTTTTGCCCAATATAGTTGAGTTTTAATCATCTGACTAATTGACTGAGCAAACTTATGCTGCAAGGCTTGGAATTTGGCATGAGGATTCTTTGAGACATATGAGAAACCATTAAATACACTTGAGTAATTATAAGTCCAATTTTCCTTGAGAGAAATAAAACCCAAGTTGTAGGTCAACTGCTTAGGAGGAGGGTTTGTCTGATCAATCCTTGAGTAGTCTTGAGCAATTGAGAACCCTAGAAGCATGGGGAGACCTAGTGAAATAATTTGTATTGAATAATTGGAGGGAAAATTTTGTGGTACAACAGCTTCCCCTGTTCAATCTTCTTAAACCTGAAGAGTTAGATTGGCATGCTCACCATTTGTGATCTGAAGGTGGAAGATGATTGAACACTTAAGTTCCCAGAAATTTGCACTCACATTGGCGTGAAGTAAAACTGTTGGTAGATTTTATTGCTTGAATGGGCTTAAAGATGCCATTCAGGGAGGTGATAGAGTGTCATCGAAGATGGGCTTATAGATGCCATATAAAGTGTCTATTGATAGGAGTATCAGAATCAGTCTACTTTTGACAGTATATGAGAAGTATACTAGAATGAGTCTGTGTCTGGCTGTATCTAGAAGATGTGTTGGGGAGAGTCAGAATGAATCTTATATCTTAACTGTATCTGAATGATGTTCTAGAATGAGTTTATATCTTGACTGTATCTACAAGAGGATCAGAATGAGTCTTCGCCCGACTGTATCTGAGATCCGTATTAGAATGAGTCTACACCTGACTGTATCTAAAAGAAGTAACGAAATGAATATCATAATGAATCTATATCTTTATCGCATCTAAACTGTATCTAGAAGATGTACTGTAATGAGTATCAGAATGAATCTAGATCTCGATCATATCTGAATTGTATCTAGAAGATGTATTGGAATGAGTATCAGAATGAATCTATATCTCGATCATATCTGAAATGTATCTAGACGATGTACTGGAATTAGTATACTCCTGACTGTATCTAAAGGAGTATCAGAATGAATCGTTGACTAATTGTATCTGAAGGATGATAAACTGTTGACAATATTTATCTGTTTGTGAACTAATCTGGAAAAAAAAAGGTTAGTTTTATGCAATGTCATGATGTATGTAATGCATTATGTAATGATTCTCTCGAAATAAATGAGAGTACTATATGCGTTTCGTATGCATATGTTATGATATTCTGGAAATGATGTATGGGTGCAATATGTCACTGGAAAATATAGATAGCTTCGTATAACATCTTTGGTTAGGGAAATAAATCCCTGATTGTTTCTATGGATGAAGACAATAGTTTCTCAATTTTTTTTAGAACATCTTTTGTAACATCCCAATTCTACCCCTCGTAATTAATAATAAAATCAGAGTTTCAAAATTTCATCCAAACATAAATTGAGGTATCACATATTCGTGTTTTTCATCACTTTGCATTATAATGCACATCACAAAATCAAAAGTCGGATATACCGATTCATAACATAAATCATCATATAAACATATGACTAATCACAGCACAAAGGATGTGTTCACAAAATGTATGTATCATCATGTTATCATAAAAACATAAGGTCATAAGATAGTATACATAAACTATCCTATCAAAATAATAACGTCGCCCAAATCCCGAGTGTTACTACTATCAGAGCAGAGCGACTCAAAATAAAGAGACTCGAGCTAATCCTCATCATCCTCGTGGATCACCTGCACGTTACCAATATAAAGGCAACATCGAAACAAGTAAAGGGCGAGATACTCCAAAACATATAATTAAAGGCATGATAAAATATATAAATAGTTTTGGAATCATAATGATATAGGAATAATAAGAGTATGTCAGCACATATCCAAATCTCACACACTTTAAATCATCATTTAGTGTATAAAATCAACACTTTAATTTTGTCACATAATCATCATAATCATACCAAAATAAGACATAAACTTCATCGCCATAAACTCATATCGTCGCTTTACCGTCATGTCATATTCATCACTTACTCATCATGAAATTATCGCATCATATTCACTTTATGTTCAACACAAAAATCATCACAAAATAAAGTATCATATATCATCGTAATTCATCATAAGACATGAAATAAAACTCAACGCCAAAAGACTCAAAAATAAACATAACCGACTCCATGAGACACGACTATGTTATGCATGTGGTACTCGTCGCTTTGTCCATAATTAGGGACATTCGGCATATAAGCCCATCGTTGCTTTGGCATAAAAGTCCTCGTCGCTTGGCATAAAAGCCCTTGTCGCCAATGCAATGTACGTGACTCGAAAACACGACATCACAAACATGACACAACAAAACATCATCATTGCACATCAAAATTGGTATAAAACCCACGTCGCCATATTTATCCACATCAAGATAAACATATCATCACATCGCATATCATCAAGTATTCATTATAAATAAACCGTCGCAAACATCATATTTAATCACACCACATCATTATCAAATAATTCACTAAATTTCAAACACGGAAAAATAGTCAAACATCAATAATCATCGGGAAAGTCATTCATAATAATCGGCACCAATCATAATCATTAACGTCGCAATCGGATTGTCCATACGCGACTTAAACCGACTAAAACGTAACTCATTTCAAATTAACCGTAAATTGGACTATTTCGGGTTGCTTCATAAAAATTAAAAATCTAGAAAAACTAACCTCACCACGATGTTCTACACGTCGAAATTAGCTAGTACGTCAATTTTTGTTCAATTCAGAGCAACTAGCTCCGTCGCCGAAATTGCCGAAATCGGGAAATCGGACATAATCGGGTTCCAAATTAAATCGGCTAACTCATGTCATATTTTTATTTAATTAATATAAATATTTAATATATTAAATTAATATAGTGCAAGTTTTTTTTTTTAGTTTTCTTAATTCAAGTAACATACTGCTATACTTCATTCTTAATTTCTAAACTTCATTTAATTGAATATACTGCTACTTTACTTTAGTTTCTAAAACTTCATTTCAATTTTGCATACTGTTACTTTACTTAGTTTTTCTTAATTCAATTTCTATTAACATAACAATAATCCCACAACACTAACACCTAAATTAACTCTCCTAATTTATCTCAACAAATCTCAAGAGCCCTAACATCAATTTTATCCCAAATCAAAATATACCAAATCAAACTCTAACTATAAGCATTCGAAATTCAAACCTCTTACCTTAGATGTTTGAAATGATTCTTGATGTCTCAACCAACCCAAAACCCAAGCTTTGTTCTTTCTCCTCTTCTTCTCTTCCAAGACCTCTAGCTCTCTCTAACTCTCTCAAAGTGTGTTTTAGTGTTATGACATAAAACAAAGGAAATGGTGGGTTTGGTTTGTTTAGTAGGAAGACACAAGTCAAATTACCAACTAGCCCTTCTTGTAAAATATACTACTCAATAATACTAAATAATATTATCACCCCAAAAAATTAAAATAACTCCGAAAAATTAAATATCGGTCAGAATAATATTTTACCGAACCGAACGGAATAAAAAACCGGACCGAACAAAATAATTACCGGTCCATCAACACAAATACCAGACCGAATAAAATAATTACCAGTCCGAATAAAACGTCGCCGAATATATTAACAAATATAACGGTTAATTTAAATATTCTCGTCGCAAAAATAAACGTCAACAGGTAACTCGAAAATATTTATATAATATAATATTAAATAAAACGGAGCGTTACAACTATCCCCCACTTAAAAAAGTTTCGTCCTCGAAATTACTTGACTCGAAAAGCTCGGGATAAGAATCCCGCATCTTGCTTTCCAACTCCCACGTCGTGCTTTCACCAGCTGCTCCTATCCAAACAACTTTAACCAAGGAGATCTCTTTTCCACGAAGAGACTTTATCTCACGATCTTCGATCCTTAAAGGCATCGTCTCCACCGTAAGATTGTCTCGAACATGAATATCATCCATCTCAATCACATGTGAAGGATCCGAAACATACTTCCGAAGTTGCGACACATGGAATACATCATGCAAGTTCGAAATATTTGGCGGTAACGCCACTCTATAAGCCACTTTTCCCACTTTACTAGTAATTTGGTAAGGACCAATAAAGCAAAGAGTTAGCTTCTTCGACTTCAATGCTCTCCCAATGCCGGTTGTAGGAGTAACTCGCAAAAATACATGATCACCATCTTGAAATTCCAAGTCTTTTCTCCTTTTATCATGATAACTCTTTTATCGAATTTGAGAAATTCTCATCTTTTCTCTAATCATCTTCACCGTCTCAGTAGTCTCTCTAACCAATTCTGGTCCAAGAACCACACTTTCACCCGACCCATGCCAACACAAAATAGTTCTATACCTCCGACCATACAAAGCCTCGAACGGTGCCATTCCAATACTAGCATGAAAATTGTTGTTATAAGTAAACTCAATCAATGGAAGGTATGTATCCCATTAACCACCATGTTCAAGAATACAAGCTCGTAACATGTCTTCCAACGATTGAATCGTCCTTTCCGTTTGACCATCGGTTTGAGGATGATAAGTCGAACTCAACCTCAACTTTGAACCCAAAGCCTCTTGCAAGATTTTCCAAAATTCAGAAGTAAACCTCAGATCTCTATCCGAAACAATACATAAAGGAATACCATGTAATATCACAATCACATGCGTATAAATTTCCGCCAACTTCGATACGGGATGAGTTATGTTAATAGGAATAAAGTGAGTCGACTTCGTAAGCCTATCAACAATCACCCAAATTGCATCGTGTTCTCTTGGTGTATTCGGTAACCCCGTTACGAAATCCATAGAAATGCTATCCCATTTCCATTCTGGAATCTCTAACGGTTGCATTAACCCTGCAGGTTTCTGATGCTCCACTTTAGACTTCTGACAAGTCAAACAAGCATAAACAAACTGAGCCACCTCTCTTTTCATGCCCGACCACCAAAATAGTTTCTTTAAATCTTGATACATTTTGGTCGCTCCGGGATGAATACTCAAATTGCTTCTATGACTTTCTTCCAAGATCATTCTCTTCAAATCCATATCATCGGGAATACAAATCCTATCTCGGAACCTCAATACACCCTAAGCATCCAACCTGAAATCTTCATTTTCTATTTGTCCAATACCAACCAACAAATCAATAAGTTTCACATCAAGCTTATGAGCTTCTCTAACACTATCAAGGAAATCATTATTGATCTTTAACATTCCCAAGATAACACTCTTCGGCATCACTTCTACTACAAGACTCATATCTCTAAATTGGTCAATCAATTCCAACTCTTTCACCATCAAAAGTGACATATGCAAAGTCTTTCGACTTAAAGCATCGGCCACCACATTAGCTTTACCAGGATGGTAATTCAATCTAAAATCATAATCTTTCAACAATTCAAGTCACCGTCTTTGCCTCATATTAAGCTCTTTCTGATTGAACAAGTACTTCAAACTTTTATGGTCACTAAATACTTCAAATCTAGAACCATAAAGATAATGCCTCCAAATCTTAAGCACAAAAACAACCGCTGCAAGCTCCAAATCGTGCATAGGATAATTCTTCTCATGAATCTTAAATTGCCTAGAAGCATAAGAAACCACTTCTCCATTTTGCATAAGTACACCACCTAAACCCATCTTAGAAGCATCACAATAAACAACAAACGGTTCTTCAGGGTTAGATAGAATCAAGGTCGGAGCCGTTGTCAACCTTTTCTTCAATTCAACAAAACTTTCTTCACACTTGACATCCCACACAAAAGCAGCTCCTTTACAAGTCAACTTTGTCAAAGGGAGCGCCAACTTAGAAAAACCTTCAATGAACCTTCTATAGTAACCAGCCAATCCTAAGAAACTTCTAATCTCAGTAACAGACTTAGGAGTTTCCCATCTCAACACAGCATCAACCTTAGAAGGATCAACTGTAATGCCATCACCAGAAATGACATGCCCTAAGAAGCTCACTTCACTTAACCAGAACTCGCACTTTGAAAACTTAGTATAAAGCTTCTTCTCTTTCAGAACTTCCAACACGATGCGCAAATGTTCTGCGTGCTCTTCTTCTGATTTAGAATAAACCAGAATATCATCAATGAAAAAAACCACGAAACGATCCAAGTAAGGATGGAAAATACGATTCATGTACTCCATGAATACTCCCGGTGCATTAGTGACACCGAAAGGCATCACCGAATATTCATAATGTCCATACCTCGTCCTGAAAGCAGTTTTTTGAACATCTTCTTCTTTCACCCTTATTTGATGGTAACCCGATCTGAAATCAATCTTACTAAACATGCGAGCGCCAACCAACCGGTCCATCAAATAATCAATTCTAGGAAGTGGATACCTATTCTTGATAGTCACTTTATTCAACTGACGATAATCAATACAAAGTCTCATGCTACCGTCTTTCTTCTTAACCAATAACACATGAGCTCCCCACGGTGACACACTAGGTCTAACAAACTTCTTCTCGAGCAAATCTTCTAATTGGCTCTTCAATTCTTCTAACTTAGATGTGGACATCCTGTATGGTTCCATAGAGATAGGTCTGGTACCAAGGACAAGATCCACAGAAAATTCAACTTCTCTTTCTGGAGGTGCACTAGGAATCTCATCAGGGAATACTTAGGGAAAATCGCACACCACCGGAAAGTTTGCTATCACAGCTTGACTCTCCATAGAAAGAGTCGCCATCAACAAGAAAACCAACACCTCATCCTTCATGAACTCATTCAACTGCTTCGTCGACACCAACATAGATTGTTCTTCTTCTACTAAGGAAGAAAACCTCACAGTGTTGTCATAGCAATTGATATGGACATAATTAGATTTCAACCAGTCCATACCTAAAACCACGTCCAACCCGACAAGCGGTAAACAAACAAGATCCACCACAAAGTATCTATCAAAGATTGATAAAGGGCAACTTGCACACACAAAAGAAGTAGTAACTGTTCCCTTAGCCGGAACTTCTACCACCATATCTCTATCCAGAGACGACAAAGTGAGACCCAATCTCTTTACACAATCAACAACAATAAAACGGTGAGTAGCACCAGTATCAATAATAGTAATAATAGGAAAGCTATTAATGAAACTAGTACCTCGAACAAGACCATCCTCGTTTGCCGTCAGAGCACCCGAAAAAGCAAACACCTTTCCTGCTCCTTGAGTCCTCTTAGGCTTCTTACATTGAGCACTAATGTGACCTCTCTCTCCATAATTAAAACATACCACATCCTTATGTCTACAATCGCGTGTCATATGGCCCACTTCTCCACATCAGAAACATCTCACCTCATTCTCCTTAGCTCTAACATCACTTCGACAAACATTACTTTTGTGGCCAGGTTTCCCACACTTGTAACAAACAATACTAGCAGGAGCATCTCCCCCACTAGTTCTTCGCCCTTGAAACGCTTTCCGTTTCCCTTTACTAGCTGGAGCATCATACGGTTTTCCACGACTTTGCTGACCTTTGTTTCTCTTATCAGACATAATCTTATAATGAGCATTATTGTCCTTCTCAAAGATCCTACAACTAACAATCAAATCCGAAAAGACACGGATTTTCTGATAACCAACAACTTTCTTAATCTCCGGACGCAAACCATTTTCAAACTTGATGCATTTAGAGAACCCGCCATTCGGCCCATCATAATGCGGATAGAACTTGGCCAACATAGTGAACCTTGCAGCATAATCAGTGATTTACATGCTTCCTTGCTTTAATTCAAGAAACTCTATATCCTTCTTTCCCCGAACATCTTCCGGGTAATACTTCCTCATAAATTACCTTCGGAAAACTTCCCATGTCACTTCCTCACCAGTAACCTCAATCCTATAACGGGTTTCAACCCACCAGTCATCTGCTTCAACACTTAGTTTATGAGTACCATAACGGATCCTTTGCACAGGAGTTCAATCCATCACACGGAAGATTCTTTCAATCTCCTTCAGCCACGCCAAAGCACCTTCGGGATCATACTTTCCTTGGAAAGTAGGAGGATTCTCTCTTGGGAAGGTTTCCAAACTACGAGACCCTGCGTTCTCGTCAGCATTCAGCGGGTTTTGGAAAGCCTGAGCCATTGCCTGCATAGCAGCAGCAAGAGACTCATCATTCCTACCAGTGTTCCTTCCAGCTATAACAACTTATGCTCAAAACAAAACAAGGATTAGAATCAACAAATAACAATACTTGATTGATAGACGACAACAAACTCAACAACTTGGCCGGACAGACCGACCTGCTATGATACCACTAATGTAACACCCCAATTCTACCCCTCGTAATTAATAATAAATCAGAGTTTCAAAATTTCATCCAAACATAAATTGAGGTATCACATATTCGTGTTTTTCATCACTTTGCATTATAATGCATATCACAAAATCAAAAGTCAGATATACAGATTCATAACATAAATCATCATATAAACATATGACTAATCACAACACAACTGATGTGTTCACAAAATGTATGTATCATCATGTTATCATCAATATATAAGGTCATAAGATAGTATACATAAACTATCCTATCAAAATAATAACGTTGCTTAAATCCCGAGTGTTACTACTATCAGAGCAGAGCGACTCAAAATAAAGAGACTAGAGTTAATCCTCATCATCCTCGCGGATCACCTGCACGTTACCAATATAAAGGCAACGGAGAAACAAGTAAAGGGTGAGATACTCCAAAACATATAATTAAATGCATGATAAAATATATAAATAGTTTTGATATCGTAATGATTAATAAGAGTATATCAGCACATATCCAAATCTCACACACTTTAAATCATCATTTAGTGTATAAAATCAACACTTTAATTTCGTCACATAATCATCATAATCATACCAAAACAAGACATAAACTTCATCGCCGTAAACTCATATCGTCGCTTTACCGTCATATCATATTCATCGCTAACTCATCATGAAATTATCGCATCATATTCACTTTATTTTCAACACAAAAATCATCACAAAACAAAGTATCATATATCATTGTAATTCGTCATAAGCCATGAAATAAAACTCAACACCAAAAGACTCAAAAATAAACATAACCGACCCCATGAGACACGACTATGCTATGCATGTGGTACCCGTTGCTTTGTCCATAATTAGGGACATTCTACATAAAAGCCCATCGTCGCTTTGGCATAAAAGCCCTCGTTGCTTGGCATAAAATCCCTCGTCGCCAATGCAATGCATGTGACTCGACAACACGACATCACAAACACGACACAACAAAACATCATCATCGCACATCAAAATTGGTATAAAACCCACGTCGCCATATTTATCCACATCATTATAAATAAACCGTCGCAAACATCATATTTAATCACACTACATCATTATCAAATAATTCACTAAATTTCAAACACGGAAAAATAGTCAAACATCAATAATCGTCGCGAAAGTCATTCATAATAATCGGCACCAATCATAATCATTAACATCGCAATTGGATTGTCCATACGCGGCTTAAACCGACTAAAACGCAACCCATTTCAAATTAACCGTAAATTGGCCTATTTCGGGTTGCTTCATAAAAATTCAAAATCTCAAAAAACTAACCTCACCACGATGTTATACACGTCGGAATTAGCTAGCGCGTCAATTTTCGTTCAATTCGGAGCAACTAGAGCTCCGTCGCCGAAATTGTCGAAATCGGGAAGTCAGACATAATCGGGTTCTAAATTAAATCGGCTAACTTATGTCATATTTGTATTTAATTAATATAAATATTTAATATATTAAATTAAGAAAAGAAAAACAAAACATAAATTAATTAATTTTCTAAACTTGGTTTCAATTCCATAATGTAAGTTTTTTTTGTAAACGTAATATACTGCTAGTCTTGCTTCTAAACTTCATTTCCATGAATGTACTGCTAGTCTTAGTTTCTAAACTTAATATAATGAATATACTGCAAGTTTTTTTTTTTAGTTTTCTAAATTTAATATAAGGAATATAATGCAAGTTTGTTTTTAGTTTTCTTAATTCAAGTAACATACTGTTATACTTCATTCTTAATTTCTAAACTTCATTTAATTGAATATACTGCTACTTTACTTTAGTTTCTAAAACTTCATTTCAATTTTGCATACTGCTACTTTACTTAGTTTTTCTTAATTCAATTTCTATTAACATAACAATAATCCCACAACACTAACACCTAAATTAATTCTCCTAATTTATCTCAAATAATCTCAAGAACCCTAACATCAATTTTATCCCAAATCAAAATATACCAAATCAAACCCTAACTATAAGTATTGGAAAATCAAACCCCTTACCTTAGACGTTTGAAATGATTCTTGATGTTCCAACCAACCCAAAACCCAATTTGTTCTTTCTCCTCTTCTTCTCTTCCAAGACCTCTAGCTCTCTCTAACTCTCTCAAAGTGTGTTTTATTGTTATGACATAAAACAAAGGAAATGGTGGGTTTGGTTTGTTTAGTAGCAAGACACAAGTCAAATTACCAACTAGCCCTTCTTGTAAAATATACTACTCAATAATACTAAATAATACTAAATAATATTATTACCCCAAATAATTAAAATAACTCCAAAAAATTAAATATCGGTCCGAATAATATTTTACCGAACCGAACGGAATAAAAAACCGGACCGAACAAAATAATTACCGGTCCCTCAAAACAAATATCGAATTGAATAAAATAATTACCGGTCTGAATAAAACGTCGACGAATATATTAACAGATATAACAGTTAATTTAAATATTCTCGTCTCAAAAATAAACGTCAACCGGTAACTCAGAAATATTAATATAATATAATATTAAATAAAACGGGGCGTTACATCTTTGCTGGGGATTCTCGCTTTCTGTTTGAGGACACTCCGATTGGGACATTCGACTTCTGCTTGGGGATAGAAGAATTCTAGGAAATTTGATTGTTCCTCGTTCTTTTGAAGGATTTGATTCTTATGTACCCTGACTAGGGATAAAAGAGATGGATAATCCTCTGATGTGTTGTCTGACCAAATTTTAGATATGGGTGTCAACTCTTCTGGGGAGGACAAATTTGAATGACATCTGGCCGAGAAGAGAATCTTGTCAGGGAATTGCAATATCGAAGAAATAAACTCTGTTGGGGAAATAAACCATGTAGACTGCATTAAGGAAATAATCTGTGATGGGGATCGAGATTTCATAGGCTGCGCTGAGGAAGTTTCCACCGTATACTAGGGAAATGATCAAACTTCCTTATCCACTAGGGGCCTATTAGGGAAGATGATCATGTCGAGCTATCCATCAGGGATATAGAGGTGAATCGCTGGAAGATGCTCTAATTTATGTCTGATGGCATATTAGATTCTCTGGGGAATATATCTCTGTTGGGGATAAGCTTGTGAAGATAACTCTGTAGAGATAGTTCTGTGGAGATTGCTTTGTGGAGATTTGTTGATGAATTGAACATTATCCCAACTCCTAGAGTCTTTAGTAAATGCTAATCTTGTTTTTATGCATATATTTTGTTAACAGTAATCTTTTACAAATGCACATTTTCAATCAATTTAATCATTGGACGTTTTTGAAAACAAAATAGAGAAAGTAAAATAATTTTGAATTTTGAAATCTAATTGCATTGATTCTGAAAGTTTTCCTATAAGCAGGCCGTTTTATCCAAAGAGACAGAAATCCTAGTAAGAGGAAATCGTCGTAAGAATGAAGAAAGGGTACAAAGAAAAACAAGGAAAAACAGATATGTGGAAACGATCCCATCAAGTTTCAACTCTGCTATTTCCCCTATGTCTTCAAGCATCTCATCACTTGATATTGGAAGAAGATGATTGAATTATTTTGTACCGTTTGAACTTGACGCTAGTAATGAAGCTGGTTGTAAGTAGATGGGTGATCCAACGGGATATAGTCGTGCGCTTTAATCCCTAACTTTTTCCTGGAACACCCTTTCGGGTTTTCAGTCCATCGGGTTACCCTTTTTTGCCCAAGCCACCTTTTCAGGTTTTTGACTTTCCGGATGTACAATTTTTTTATATATATCCCTAATTTTTGCCTGAACCCTTTTGGTTCATTGTGATGCCCTTACTTTTTCCTAGGCCTGTCAACCTAGCGGGTCTCTTTTACGCGTAGTATTTTTTTTACTATGTTTGTGTTCATAGGGTGTGTAAAATATTCACCCTCTATGGTTGTAAGTATCATAACACCACCAGAAAATATCTTTTTGATCACAAATGGTCCTTTGAATGTGGGAGTCCATTTTCCCCTGGGATCACCTTGTGGTAGGATAATATGCTTTATCACCAAATCACCAGCCTGGGATACCCGATGTTTGACTTTCCTATTAAAGGCTTTGATCATGCATTTTTTATTCATCTGACCATGACAAACATCCGCAAGCCTTTTTTCATTTATTAAATTTATTTGGTCCATTCAAGTCCGAGTCCATTCGTCTTTATCTAAACCTACGTCTTTCATAATCCTTAGGGAAGGAAGCTGGACATCAGTAGGTAAGACAACCTCCATACCGTAGACTAGATAGAACAAGGTTGCTCCAGTTGATATACATACTGAAGTGAGATAACCATGAAGAGAAAATTATAACATCTCATGCCAATCTTTGTATGTCACTGTCATCTTCTTCAAGATCTTCTTGATATTCTTCTTGGCGGCTTCCACTGTGCCATTTATCTTTGGTCGGTACGGAGAAGAATTATGATGCTTAATCATGAACTGCGTGCAGAGTTCATAGACCATAGTATTGTTAATATTGGTACCATTGTTCGTGATAATCCTTTCAGGGATGCCATACCGACTGATAAGGTTATATTTAATGAACTGAGCCACGACATTCTTGCTAATGGAAGCTAACGGGGCTGCTTCAACCCACTTCGTGAAGTAATCAATAGCGACCAGGATGGAACGATGCCCATTGGCAGCCGTAGGCTTAATCTCTCAAATCATATCAATATTCCACATTGCAAACGGCCAAGAAGCAGTCAAGACATTCAAAGGAACCCGAGGCACATGTACTTTGTCAGCATAAATCTGGCATTTGTGGCAAGTTCTGGAATGATGATGGCAATCAGTTTCCATAGTAGAACAATAATAACCCGCTCTCAAAATCTTCTTAGCCATTATATGCCCACTGGAGTGAGTACCAAAGACTCCTTCATGCATATCTTCCATAATTTTCTCAACTTCCTTCTTGTCTGCACAATGAAGCAAAGTCGAATCGTGGTTGCGCTTGTACAGGATTTCGTTACTCAAAAAGAACTTGGTAGAGAACCTCCTTAGAAATTTCTTATTATTGATAGATGCTCCTTCTAGATATTCTCTAGTTTCAAAGTATCTTTTTACATTGTGTTACCAATGTTTTTCCTCTACTCCATCAGTATCAACTTTGTAACAATGCGCCGGTTCGTCTAGCCTCTCAATAATAATTTAAGGAGCTTCATTATCCCATCTGACTTTGAAAATAGATGACATGGTAGCTAATGTGTCTACCAATTGATTCTCTTCTCGTGGAATATGTTCAAAAGTGATTTCCTCAAAGTACGAAATTAATGTCAACACATGCTCTTAATAAGGAATGAGATTTGGATGCTTCGTATCAAATTCTCCCTTAATCTGACTGATCACTAGGGCTGAGTCCCCATATACATTCAAGAATTTAATTCTCATATTGATGGAAGCTTTGATACCCATGATACGTGCTTCATACTCGGCCATGTTGTTGGTACAGTCAAAACAAAACCTGGTTGTGAAGGGTGTATGACAACCCTTGGGAGAGATAATCACAACACTCATTCCATTACCAAATGCGTTGGAAGCTCCATCAAAAACCATAGTCCATCGAGATCCCAATTCAGGTCCTTCATACAGTCCAGGTTCTTCATAATTAATAACTAGCATAATATTCTCATCTGGAAACTCAAAATTCATATACTGCTAATCATTTATAGCTTGGGGAGCCAAATGATCTGCCAGTACACTTCCTTTGATTGCCTTCTAGGTAGTATACTGAATGTCATATTTTGTCAAGAACATTTTCCATCTTGCTATTCTACCGGAGAGAGAGGGTTTCTCGAATATGTATTTTATTGGATCCATCTTAGAGATCAACAAAGTAGTATGAGTCAACATATATTGTCTTAGTCGGCGAGCAGCCCATGCCAAAGTGTATCACGTTTTCTCAAGCAACCAGTATCTTGTTTCACAGTCGGTAAACGTTTTTCAAAGGTATTATATTGCATGCTTTTTTTGACCTGACTCGTCATGTTACCCAAATACACATCCCATTGAGTTCTCTAATACTGTCAGGTACATGATAAGAGGTTTTCCTTCAACCAATGGCATCAGAAATGGAAGTTCCTGGAGGTACTCCTTGATTTTTTCGAAGGCTATCTGACAATCGTTGTTCAACTTCACTACTTGATTTTTCTTCAGCAACTTGAAGATTGGCTCACAAGTAGAGGTCAAGTGGGAAATAAATCTGGCAATGTAGGTCAATCGTCCCAAGAAACCTCTGACTTATTTCTCAGTACAGGGAGCTGGCATTTCTTGAATGACTTTAACATTGGAAAGATCAACTTTGAT
Source organism: Vicia faba (assembly GCA_948472305.1). Taxonomy (NCBI): domain Eukaryota; kingdom Viridiplantae; phylum Streptophyta; class Magnoliopsida; order Fabales; family Fabaceae; genus Vicia; species Vicia faba. Next base: position 341,579,726 of record OX451737.1, on the reverse strand, counting down.
ACCTTTATCACTGACGACAAAACCTAGGAGTTTACCGGATCTTACCCCAAAGGTGAACTTATTGGGATTCAGCCTTAACTTGTACTGTTTCAACCCCTCGAACAGCTTGTGTAGGTGGTCGAAAGGTTCTTCTTCAGTCTGAGACCTGGATATCATGTCATCAACGTAAACCTCTATCTCGTGATGGATAATATCATGGAACAAACCTACCATAGCACACTGATATGTTGCATCGACGTTCTTTAAACCAAAATACATAACTTTGTAACAAAAAGTGCCCTACTATGTGACAAAATTAGTCTTCTCCATGTCTTAAGGTTCCATCTTGATTTGATTATAACCAGAGAAACCATCCATGAAGGAAAATACTTTATGATGAGCAGTGTTGTCAACTAGAACATCAATATGCGGAAGCGGAAAGTCATCTTTGGAGCTGGCCTTGTTCAAATCCTTGTAGTATATACACATTAGCACCTTGCCATCCTTCTTAGGTACTGGAACCACATTTTCAACCCACTGAGTATAAGATGTAACATCAAAGAAACCTGTATTGAACTGCTTCATAACTTCAGCTTTGATCTTTTCAGACATCTCGGGACGCATACGACGAACCTTCTGTTTTATACGAGGACATCCTTCCTTCATCAGAAGACGTTGAACCACAATGTTAGTATCAATCTCTGGCATGTCTTCGTACAACCAAGCAAAGATCTCAACATAGTCACACAACATCTGGATTAATCTCCTTTTGACACTGTCTTCGAGGTTGTCACCTATCTTGACTTGTTTCTTGTCTTCTTCAGTACCCAAGTTCACAATCTCGACTGGCTCTTCACGCGGTTGTATGGCTCTTTCTTCATGCATTAACAACCTAGCAAGTTTTCCAGGTACTTCACAATCTTCTTCACCTTCGTTCTCAGCTTGGTAGATCGGATTTTTGAAGTCATAATTGGCAATAGCAGAACTGTTATCAGTGGGATCCAGGATGGATATGGATCTGTAATTTATTGTGTGGGTGTATGTAAGAAAACATGGCTATTTTGAAAGCAATAAAGTAAAAGAAAGATAAAGAGCACAAAACTTGAATGCAAACATCTAATGATTTATTAAATGAAAATATGTGGATGAAAAATGAAAATCCTAACAATTGGACCGTTGTGCCTTGGGTAAGGCACAAGGTTTAACGTTATTGTTTAAATTACATAACCTAAAACTTAAAAGCAAGAAAACATAAAATAGCATTTACTCCTAACTAAAGGAGATTGGTATAAAGTCTACATCCTTCCAATTGTTGAGCCCATTGCCGATAGTAGGGAAAATCCAACTGTCTATGTCACAGTCGCTATCAGCGTCTTCCATAACATTGACTTGATTCTTGTGAATTCCATTGTTGTTGATGCAGAATGGCAATCTCCCAGAATTAGCACGAGCACGAAGGACAATCCTCTGAGCCTCTGAGGTGAAACCCAAACCAAATTTATCAAAATTGTAAAGGATGTTGGGAAGCTGACCCCAAACAGTGCCACCACCTTCTACCACCACAGCCTTAGTGTCTTCCAGAGAAGCAATTCTTGGTGGAATCCTGGTACCTTAGGAACGGTAGGAGTAGATTTGTCAACAAGGGTTGCCTGAGGAATAACTTCAAAGGTTTGGAAAGGAGTCTCGAAGAATTCACCATCCATCTCTACATACTTGAAGGATTTCAAATGGCTCACCATGTATTCTTCTTCACAACAAACTGTAATGATGTTTCCTTTTACGAGATACTTAAACTTTTGGTGTAAAGTAGAAGTAAAATCGCTTGTCCCATGAATCCAAGGATGTACAAGAAAATAGGAATAGGATGGACGAATGCCCATCAAATAGAAAGTAGAGTCGAAGACCTGGGAACCCACTTTGATTAGAAGATCAACCTCTCCATGCACCGTTCTCTTTGAACCATCAAAAGCTCTTACCACAATGTCATTGGGTTTTAGAATAATCCCTTCATAGTCAAGTTTGTCTAAAGCAGCTTTTGGAAATACATTCAATGAGGAACCTATGTCCACAAATACATGGGATAAGGTAGTGCCCCTACACTTAATAGAGACATGCAGGGCCTTATTATGGTTCCTTCATGCGGGAGTTAACTCAGCGTCAGAAAAGTCTAGCCCATTATCGGTTGTCAGGCTAGCAATATAATTTCTGAACTGATCAACAAAGATTTCCTACGGTACATGAGCAGATTTCAGGAACATTACTAGAGCCTGAGCATGGGCTTCAGAGCACAACAACAGAGATAACATAGATATTTTGGAGGGGGTCTTCCCCAACTATTCAATGATCTTATAGTCACTCTTTTGAATAATTTTCAAGACTTCTTCTATCTCTTGCTTGGAGGTATCTTCAATAGTAACCTCTTTTGGTGCCTCAGTCTGGGCAAGCTCAATCATATGTTTTTTGCCTCGAGTTTTAATAGTTGATTTAGTGGTAGTGATATGAAATTGTGTAGTAACGGCTTTTAGAGAGATCTCTGGAGAGAAAACCCTTCCACTTCTGGTAACATTACTAGTCCTATCAATATTTCCAACATCGGGATCAATAACTTTGGTATTTTCACTTTTAACAGCCAGTGGTTCTTTCTTGACGCCATGGTACTAGACATCGGCTCCATAATTCCAAGGGATAGCCTTGTAAGAGGAATATGAAATTGGCCCAGGTGCGATAATGATCATAGGAGAAACCATAGGTTCGACATTAATCTACACAGGACCCTTGAAGTGATCCTTACAGGAGTACCAGAAATTACAGACACGTCTTCAAGTTTAGGTCTTGAGAAATACTCTCCACAGAAGGAGTATTCTCAAATAGAATTACATGGTCATCCATCAAACACTGAACACCTTCTCTCAGTAGTGCATAATCATTGGATTAGGATTCACAGTAGTAGCACCTTTCAATGCAACCCGGAAATAAACTGGCTTGCAGCAAATTCTTCTTAATAATCATCAGAAGAGTAGTCAAGTCATTCACAGTAAAAACATCATCAATAACATTAACGATCTTGTCATGATTAGGCATAGGAGATGTTATCACATTAGGAGTCTTAGGAGTGTCAAACTCAATCTTCGTAGAGTCAATCATATCTTGAATCTTATTTTTCAGAGCCCAACAACCATTACCCCCTAAATCAAGTCGTATAAGTTCAATGGAACTGTTATTTTGGGATGAATCACACCAGTTTATGAGACATGACGAAAATACCATGTATCAGACCAAGCATGGGAGTTCATGATTCATCCATCATTGGGATCATGTTATGGGTCATTCCTGCACTATTAAATCTCATGAACACGTTAGCAAGTTTGTATGCACAAAAACACGAAGAAAACGAATATATGAAATATGCAATAACAAAACCGATGAGGCACGCATATGAGTTTTTAATGCCTTTTTGATCATTGCAATCGATCCAGCCTTACCCTATAATGTTCCTGGAAGTGAATGGAGATGTTAGTTTGCTTTGAGAGCGGCAACAATTAGGGTTTACAAGTTGCCCTAATTCTTTGATATTTTTGGAATCTTTGAGAGGTGTTTTGTGTAAGGATTTTTATGTGCATGCTTGTCTGAATGAATGAGGTATATAAAGCTTGAAATTAGGTCAAAGGTTGGGGGCTTGGACCTTGTAAGAAAAGCCTTTGTTTTATCTTTTTAATTTTGACTTTAAATTAATAAAAATAAAAATAAAAATAATAAAAACCAAAGGGGTGTATGAACAAGTTTTGAGATTCATTTTGAGGTATAAAACACACATGGACCTTGAAACATCAGCCCAAAATCCCAAACAATCAAGTTTGGTCATTTTAGGTTTCATGCATTTGCTCAAAATTTCCCAACTTGCACCAATCATAACTCTCTCAATTTTTATCATTTAAAGGTGATCTGGGACTTTTTCGAAAGCTCAAGATGTCCTCTACAATCTCTATATTGATCATTTTTGCATTTGAAGACTTTATCTTAATGTAAGTTTCCTTGGGAAAAAGTGTCTTTTTGTTGACTTTTAAAATGACCTATAATGTATTGGCCCATATCTCTCAAATGAAGCATTTTTTGGACTTGAGCTTAGAGAGAAAAAGTTGTAGAGAATTGAATTTCCTTCAAAATGAGCTTTGCTTGAGAAAAATTTGATGAAGTATGTGAATGTTGTGCTTAGTCAAAGTTTAGTTTACTTCTCCTTAAGGAAACCCTAATTTGGTAACTTTTGACTTTTGATGAATTGAGTTTTTTTGATGAATCATGATTAACACTTGAGGTCGTAGAAACCCAATCTTCCTTGAGAAAAGTGAAACCCTAGATGTAGATCCATTGCTTAGGAGGAGAATTTATCTGATCAATTCTTGGACAATCTTGAGCAAATGAAGACCCTAGAAGCATGTCTTAAATAAAAATGGGAGGGAAAATTTTGGGGTACAACAGTGATGAACATGACATCATCGCACTACATTAGATAGATGGAAGAAAGATCTAAAAATGTCTTCATCTCCCTAGAGTCGATTGAGAAAATTTTAGGGGAAATTTGTTAGCTTGGACTTTCGACAAGACTCAAATTCCAGCATGGCAAAGAGGAAGGTGAGGAAACGTTTAGTGAAGGTTTGGTGATGTTCAGAGCATGATTGTCATACCTGTTGATGATTTTTTGACATAAAGGTGGTTAACTAAGATGTCGAAATCTGGCATTGAAAAAGAGTTATAGACTTAATAATTTTTCAAGCAGCGGGTAAACAAATTGGCAGACATTTCGACCACATCAGTTGAGATGAACAACATGGCTAAATAACTCCTTTTAGCCTTATCTGTTTGAAGAGATGCGTGAAAGAGGTTTTCAAAGCAAAAGACATGTAACAAAGAATGTGGCATTCAGTAGAGAAAAGCCCGTCATTAGTAGTTATTTAGATTTTAGTTTAAATAGTAGTTCTTATGGTAGAATTAGGGAGGCTCAAATTTACTAACAAACTCAAAAAAACTCAATGTACTAAACAAAGAGAGAAATGAGTTCCAAGAGTGTAATTTACGTTTGATCACCAGTTTACATTCATGCATAACTTTAGTTTTGAATTTCATTCCTGTTTCATTCTTTTCATTGTCAAACTCTTTACTTTTTTTGTCAAGTTTCACTTTAACTTGTTTTTACTTTCCTAAAATAATTTTGTCCACTGTCAAATCATTCATACTCTTACTATCTACACAGTATTTTGAAAACTTCACGCACATTATTTTAAGATTTCCAAATCGTCTTGCAAGTAACCTTTATTAAAAGACTAACAATGTTTACTAAATTTCGGGATAAACACATAGTTAAGTCGTGATTTAAGAGTAAAATAGAGAAGCACAAGAAAAACTAAAACAAATCTCAAGAACAAATAAAACAACATAGAAAAATCAAAACACTCCCTAGAAACTAAAAAGATACAAAGCCATGAAACAAGGATCTTGAAATTAGATAAAAATAACAAGCGTTATAGACTCTTTTGAAAGGCAAACATATTATGTATAAATATATTTAAAAAAAACAAGTACAAAGAAACTAGGAACCAAAAACTAGTATAAGTGATGCACAAAACCTACAAAGTAAAACACAAAAACAAAATATCAGCTACCAACACTTTCAGAAGCGGGAACCAAGCTCCAACTAGAGTATAGAACTATCAAGCTCTTATTGTATTCTCCTGATTATGACTCAAAATAAAGAATCATATGGGTTCAACATATCCTTTAACCATACATTTACACAAGGAGTGATTTACGCACATCATGACCTTAGGTTTTCGACACCGATCTTCGGGACAATCAGAATCTTTAAAACATCTACGCATCGTCCCTATAATTAGAAAATCAAAAACAATAGACTCCAATATGATGAAATATTGTATATAAAGTAAAGCGACAATTTGAAAAGATAAAAATAACTTACCTTCAACGTTTGTTGAACTAGTGTGATCGGTGGATCTGGAACTGACTGTTTAACGCTGGTTCGCGAAATGTCGCGGTAAGCAAGAGTCGCCACCGTCTTTTATTTTCTCCAAGTGGAAAGGACAAAAGCACAGAAAAATTCCTTTAAAGAGATTGCTCTCGGTTCGGGAGGTAGGTTATAGAAAGGGAAGGTATTAGCACCCTTTCTATCCATGGTTATCCATGGGCTCTTAGATACTTGCTCAATGTGTTTTCAAAATTGTTTGTTTGCTTTTCAATGTGGGTTTAAAAAAAGTTTCTTTGAAAAATTTCAGATCGACTCGTACGTCAGAGTGTTTGAAAAATTTGCTTTGAAAGCTTTTGAAAATGTGTTGGTGTGAAAAGTCTTTTTGTTTGAGATTAGAGCAAGTATCCTTGAGAACCTACCTACCCTAAGGAATTCGTCTGTGTAAATGTCCTTTAAAGTAGTGCCATCCCACCATTGAGAGGTAGGTAGCACCACCGTTGGAGGTGTTCGGGTCAATTCGAGTTTTAGGGACGTGGTGATCACCAGAGCAATGGGAAGACACCTTAGAAGCTACCCTCATGCCAGGTTCCCGGATCATGAGAACTTACTAAGACATCCTCTACTCGACGATCACCTTTCGAAAGGCAACAGTGAGGCGTACCCTAAGGGTGGTGTGTACGATTCGTGTGTCGTTTTCAGATATTTGTCTTGTCATGTTTATTTGTGTTCTACGCTTGATTTTAATTTGATCCATACATTCTTTCATGCTCTTTTAACAGTTAAATATTTGCGAGAAAAAATAAATCTAAGGCTATTACAAAGGCGCGGGTCCACATCGCCAAAATTAAACCGGACCCGATTTGACGGAAAATAAATAAAGCAAAGTAAAAGTGCGAGAAATTGAAATTACAATGCTTTGGGAGAGATACAAAATTATAATAAATGACATAAAATAAATGCACAAATTAAATAATTAAAGATGTGGGCGTTGGACCCTTTGCAAAAAAAAATTAAATTAATAAGGAATTAAAATAAAAAATGAAAAATTAAATGTTTTTGGTATTTTATGTTTTTTAAGATTTAGAAGGAGAAATTAATTAAAATTAAAAAGGAAGCGTCAAACCCTAATTCTAATGTTTTTTAAGTTTATTAAGAAAAAGATTGAATTTTTAACCTAATTTAAATCTAAGTTATTTATATACATTTAATTATACAAAATAAAATAAATAAATAAATAATATTGGTAGAAAAAAGAAAAATTAAAAAAGGAATTGAAATTGTTAATTAACCTAATTCTATATTTTTTGTGTTTTTATGATGAAAAGAATTAACAATAAACCCTAATCTAAATTAACTAATTAACATGCAAATTTTTATGAAAAAATAATTAAAATAAATATATATTATATTTTTGTCCTTTCTGAATTTTTGTGAATTTTTGTATTTTGTAAAAAAAATAAATCAATTAAATTGAGATAATAAATTAAATAAAATTGCAATTGAAAATAAGATAAAACAATGAAAAGAAAATGCAAACCAGGGGGGGTAGCCCCAAATTGGAGGTGTTGATCCAAAGGTTCTGGCCCATTAACGCTTTGGTCCATTGACTTTGCCAAATTGCATGCTAGCGCGTTGACCATTGCGTACGTGTTCTTTGAATCTTGGCCATTGATCTGATTGTGCTAAGGACGTGGACGTCTGGATGAGGGGGATATATCGTGTACTCCACTACAAACGCTGCATAGGAACACTCATAGAAAAATAATATTGAAAGGTTACACAGACCTGGGGTTCGAACCCAGGTCTTGGATATTGCCAAGAGAGGTACCTGCCAGCTGAGCCATTTGGATTATTTGATATATTAATAATACACAAACAACAAAAAGAAAGAACAAGCGCATTAATAATTAAACGCGCGGAATTTGAAATCAGCGAATCAGTGAGGGACAACACATCGTCTTCCTCACTTTTTCTGAAACACAAGCCTATGGAAACGGTTTTGCACGCGTTGCTGTATACCACCTACAAGAAAATAACGATTAGAGGCTGGGTGTATATAAATTGTTCGCGAATGCACGAATCTCTTCGTCTTGGTATACTGAATGCAATGGTGGTACTGGGATGGCCTAATTTTGCTTGTATTGGGAAACCCCAATTTTGAAACCTGCAAACCCTAATATCCAAACATGGTAGATTCGCATATGTGGCACAAAAACACAATTGAATACGTTGGTTAGCTTAGAAACATCATTATGAGCATGAATCAATAAAGAAAAATGCAAAAAGATGCTTGAATTATGCTATACGATTTCAAGAATTTCGTGACTCAGTTTGAACATAATCTACCAATTCTTGGAGCTTTGCTTGTTGTTTATGATTGGCACACGTTCAGGAATGCCTAAGGAAGCTATTGGAAAAGGAATGGAGGCTTGAATTCACCTATAACCTTGAAATCAGTTTTGTGTTTTATGGGAAAAAAATTCAAGTTCGTGTATGGCTTCTGAGCGCAGCTTCTAGTCCTTTGCCATTAGGTTTTGATTCAAGCATATGTAGTGAATAATTTAGGTCAACAAAACTGCACAATATCCATGGCATTGATAGTTTTCAATATTTGATTTTCTTAAGATTTTTCAAATCTTTTCCATATGCATTTTGCTCTCAATCATGCCAATCAGCTTCAAATCTTTCCCCTTTTGTATTTACACGAAATATTGAGTCCAAACCTGCATAAAAAGATTTGTTTTCATTAGGTTTGTATTTTTTATGCATTTTATTTAATTAAATGAATTATAAATGATAAATAATCCAAATAAATAAATAAAAATGGAAAAAAAATTCCTTTTGGGCCTAATGGTCGTGCATAGGCTTGGAATGATGGATCATGGAAGAAAAATGGGCCCATTTGCATTTTTAGGTCATTTGAACCATTGTTGACTTTTCAAAATTCCCAAAAATTTCCCAACTTCCACAAGGCATAACTTGCTCAATTTGTAAGCTTTTCACATGTTCTTGGACATTTTGGAAAGGTCTTTGAGTCCTTTAACCAATGCCTTTGGTCCCATGTCATTTTGATTTACCAATCTCAAGTTATGGCCTTTGACTTAAAGTCCCTTTTTGTTGACTTTTGAAAATGACCTATAATGTTGAAATTGATAACTTTTTGTGAGAGCATTTCTTGGACTTATAATATGAAGATGAACTGTAGGAAATGTCCGTCTCTTCAAAATGAGCTTTGGATGGAATTTTTCTGATAATCCATGTGAAAGTTATGCCTTGGTCAATTTCAGTTGACTTTTTCAGCTGTCCAAATATAGCAACTTTTGCATCTTTGATGATTTCTGAGCCAAACTTTGAGAATCATGATCAAGCATTGATCAAATGATGTTTGTGGCTTCAAAATGATATGTTGACCAAAAATTTGAACTTTTGACTGTCAAATGACCATTTTGCCCCTACAGTTGACTGTAGTGCAATTTAGGGTTTTGACTGTGCAATTTTGAGCTGAATGCCTTGAAACTTGATATGGGGATACCTGACCATCTTTGTAGGCATGTGAGACATGATTGGGCCTTTAAAAACTTTCAATTCTTGATCAGAACACAAACCCTAGTTTTGACTGTATATGGGACAGTTGAACTGCACAACCCTTGGGGAATTTTGTGACCTTGACTTGACAAATCTTGGAGAATATGGGAGGGCAAATTTTGGGGTGCAACAGTTGCCCCTGTTCAATCTTCTTAGACCTGAGGATGCAGATTGGCTGACGTGCCTTTCGTAATCCGAGGGTAGAAGATGATTGGACACTAGAGTGCCCAGAAATTTGCGCTCACATAGTAGCAGTGATGATGGAAATGGGCTTATAGATGCCATTTGGAGATTGCTGGATTGGGTGATGGGCTTATAGATGCCATTTGGAGATAGCTGGGTAGGATGATGGGCTTATAGATGCCATCTGGATGTTGATCGCGTAGGAGATTCCTTAGCGAGAACCTGCATACCTGCAAAAGAAAAATGAGTACTTGACACGTTGCAGGAGCTGATTTTAGATGCTTGGTATAGATATGTCCTGACTGGTTATAGGAGCTGAGTCTGGAGCTTCAAACGCTGATGAATGAACCAGGTATGGTTACTGTATTAGCGTGAATGGTAAGAGAACCTTGGGCGACTTTAACTTCAACAACGCTCGTTGAGAAAAATCTTGGCGGGAATTACCATCTTTGCAATATCGGGAAGAGAACCATAGTCAATTATAATCTGAAAGGAATGATCACCTCACACTCATCGTCGGAGAGGGAAACATCTGAAAAGGACTTGTCACCTCACACACCGTCGGAGAGGGAAACATCTGAAAAGGACTTGTCACCTCACACACCGTCGGAGAGGGAAACATCTGAAAAAGGGATTACTACCTCACACGCCGTCGGAGAGGGAACCATAGGAGACTATCACCTCACACTCATCGTCGGAGAGGGAAACATCTGAAAAAGGGATTACTACCTCACACACCGTCGGAGAGGGAAACATCTTAAAAAAGGAATTACCACCTCACACTCATCGTCGGAGAGGGGACCATAGGAGAATATCACCTCACACTCATCGTCGGAGAGGGAACCACAGGGGACTATCACCTCACACTCATCGTCGGAGAGGGAAACATCTGAAAAAGGGATTACTACCTCACACACCGTCGGAGAGGGAAACATCTTAAAAAAGGAATTACCACCTCACACTCATCGTCGGAGAGGGGACCATAGGGGACTATCACCTCACACTCATCGTCGGAGAGGGAAACATCTTAAAAAAGGAATTACCACCTCACACTCATCGTCGGAGAGGGGACCATAGGAGAATATCACCTCACACTCATCGTCGGAGAGGGAAACATCTTAAAAAAGGAATTACCACCTCACACTCATCGTCGGAGAGGGGACCATAGGAGAATATCACCTCACACTCATCGTCGGAGAGGGAAACATCTTAAAAAAGGAATTACCACCTCACACTCATCGTCGGAGAGGGGACCATAGGAGAATATCACCTCACACTCATCGTCGGAGAGGGAAACATCTTAAAAAAGGAATTACCACCTCACACTCATCGCCGGAGAGGGGACCATAGGAGAATATCACCTCACACTCATCGTCGGAGAGGGGACCATAGGAGAATATCACCTCACACTCATCGTCGGAGAGGGAAACATCTGAAAAAGGGACTACTACCTCACACACCGTTGGAGAGGGGACCATAGGAGAATATCACCTCACACTCATCGTCGGAGAGGGAAACATCTAAAAAGGACTTCTGGAAGCAGTATCAGAACGTCACCGTATCTGGTTTACATCTGAAACTATATCTGGAAGGAAATCTGGAAGCAACATCAGAACGTCACCATCTCTGGATCATATCTGAAACTATATCTAGAAGGATATCTGGAAGCAGCATCAGAACGTCACCATATCTGGATCATATCTGAAACTATATCAAGATGGAATTCTGGAAGCAGCATCAGAACGTCACCATCTCTGGATCATATCTGAAACTATATCTAGAAGGATATCTGGAAGCAGCATCAGAACGTCACCATATCTGGATCATATCTGAAACTATATCAAGAAGGAATTCTGGAAGCAGCATCAGAACGTCACCATCTCTGGATCATATCTGAAACTATATCTAGAAGGGTATCTGGAAGCAGTATCAGAACGTCACCATATCTGGTTTACATCTGAAACTATATCAAGAATGAATTGCGATAGTTGATAGTAGTCATTTTTGTATTGATCTTTTTCCTGAAAAGGTAAAACATAATTGTATGCAAAATCATGATGCATGAACTGTATGTCTTCAAAATCAATGAGATTAGCGTAGTATGATGCATATGCATGCTATGATGATGTATGTGACGTTTTATGAACATATGTTTTCGTCTCAGGAAAATAAATCCTTGACGGGTGCCGGGAAGTCGTATCCTGGGCTGATGTTGAAAAGTAGCTTTGCCTCCGTTAGGGATGATAGTTGCAAGTATACCGGTAGGAGAAGATAACTCCGTTGGGGAATAAACTTGGCGAATGAATAATTTGGCGGGAAGAAAAAGATATTCTAGCGACCATGCTGGGAAGAAATACTCTGTGGGGAGATGCTTTGGCTGAATTGCTGAGAGTGACTTGCTGTATTGGAAGTATGAATGGACTTCGCTGGGGATAAGAAGATTCTGTCGACGACGCTCTTTCCTTGGCTTTTGGCTGAGGATAACCCAGTTATATCCTGTTAAGGAAATAACTCTTTAAATAAAGCCGGGCGACGCGTTCGTGCTCTGCGAAGGATAAGCTTCCAGAATTTACTGGGGATAAGCTTACTGTTTGGGGAGATGGACTCCAACTTTTCTGGGGAATCAGATTGGACTCTCCTGGGGAAGTTTTGAACTGTGGGGAAAGTGATTCCTTTACGGAACCTACCCTGATACCTTGAAGGATAGAATAATCAGATTGCTTAGACCACTCTTTATTGCCCCTGTTTCTATGGAGGAGGCACCTGTGGGATGCTGATAATTGTTGATGGACAAACCTTCTTCTGGTAGACAGATGGCAGGACATAGTCGTACGCTTTAATCCCTAACTTTTGCCTGGACCGCCCTTTCGGGTTTTCAGTCCACCGGGATACCCATTTTTGCCCAAGCCGCCTTTTCAGGTTTTCGACTTGCCGGGTGTACAGACTTCTTCCTTTCATCCCTCATTTTGCCCGAACCCTTTTGGTTCGCCGGGAAGCCCTAATTTTTGCCTAGGCATATCAGCCTAGCGGGTCTTTGATTGTGCGTAGTATTTTTCCGACTATGTCCGTTCTCAGAAAGTAGGGAGTTGCCCCTGTTTTAGAAGTGTTTTGTCACCAGAAGATGTTTGATCAGGCGAGATTTGTTGTCGAAATGCCCCTACGTGACTCAGGTGGAGATTTGCCCCAGGCTGGTTGGCCTTTTGAGAGATTCTCCGAATCTTGATTGGACTGCCCCAGATGATGGACCATAGTCGTGCCATGCCCCTTGATTGGAGGTACTTTTGTTCATTAGGCATTCGTCGTGTAAACTTCTATACTGTTCAAACAAAAAGTCATATGCAAACAAAGTTATGTTAAAAGTGCAAAGCTTATGTCTGTCTTGAAGATTTTGAAAATGCATTTTTTTCATAAAACATGTGAATGTTTGTAAAGCATGATGTCAACTCTGTATTTACCGTAGCCTTAAGGAGTCAGGATACCTTCGTAATAGTATGCTTTCGAACTAACCCATGCTTCAGCTAGGACTTTTGAGGGTTATAACGTGGCTTGGTTCACGGTTTAAGAAACAAAGGATAAAGGCTCAAATTATTTGTACCCACCCACTCTTCGTGATGTTCTCCAAACCTAAACTTAGTTGATCATACGTTAGACCTTGTTTGAGTCTTTGCTTTGATATTCCAATAATGGTTCAGATGTTGATGACTTGTTTTGAATAGGCAGTCATTTTTGCTTTGGTTGAGGGTTTATGAGACCTCTTTCTTGAATTTGTTATCCCTTTCTTTTTTTGCCTGAACTGTTTCCTTTTTTGGAATCACAGTCAGCGGGATGCCCCAGTTTCATAAGTCCCCTTTGTAGGTTTAGACTTTTTGGGCTTTTCATATATGAATTTTGCTGATGACCGCCTGTCTTTATGATTGTTCTGAACCATCACTGTTTTTTCGTAAGGATCTCTTTGGTGCCATTCGTCATGCACTTGGATCAACTGAGAAGACTACCCTGCCCCGGGTTATGATAAAGGGTTTTAATTTTCGAAAATAAAAACTCCTACTTCTTTGGCTCAGATGGGTTGACGAGGGATTATCATCCTTATAACTCCAGTGTTTAGGGATTGAAACAATGCCTGTACCTCATCAGCGGAGGCTGTTCAAAAGCATACTGTAGATTCGGTATCGTTTTCGTCATCCTCCCTCAAGAGGCTTAGAATTAACGAGAGTTGACATCAGAAAAAATATGAAACAATTTGCATATAGTGAATGCGAATATATTGATTCAAAATAGACATAAGCGATGCATTAATAGAATAACAATGTTTTAGCATGAATAAATGTTTGAACGGTCAAAGGAAAAACACAACTTGAACATTCGAATGAACAAAAGTTCCCTAGTCTCGGAGTTTGTCACTTCAACTGGTGAGCCTTGGAGGAATGGTAGAAAAATTCAACCTGTCCATCTTGTGTGAACTCCACTGCCCCTTCATCGATCAGGTCCTGGATTTTGTTCCTCAGATCCCAACATTCATTGGTATCATGTCCTGGGCTAGCAGAGTGGTAGGCACACCTCTTATTGGGATCATAGGCAGGAGATGCTGTGTTGGGGTTCCGGGGATGAGCCCTTAATGTGATCAGATTCAACCTCAAGAGGCGTTGCAAAGCTTGAAACGGCGACATGTTGAGCTGGGTGAATTGCCTCCTGGGCTTGTCTGGCTGAACTTGGCGAGGTTGGCGCTGAATTTGTGGCACTGGAGTCATTTCAGGAGCTTTCCCCTTATCCTCTTGTCTTGAGGATGATTGAATGATGAATGGCTTTTTACCCTTAGATGTTTGCCCCAGTAGGTTACCCTGAAGCAGTTGGTTGAAAAGAAACCAGAGCTCCTCTTGTCTTTGAACTAGGCCTTGAATGACATTCCTCTGTCCTAGTATCTGGGCTTTCATAGCATCTATCTCAGCTTGTAGGTGTTCCAACTTTCCATCCTCAGCATTGCCCCTGACGAAGGTCTCCGTGAGAAGTATCCTTAGCTCCTCCTACCCCTTGGATAGATTCAGGAGGATTTCCCCGAACCGAGTCTCTTGAGCAAGAAAGTCCTGGTTATCTTGTGGGCAAGCCATTGCTGAAATAAACAGCGAGAAAGGTAAGTGACCTGCAAAAGGGGTACCTGTAATGCAATGATGTGTATGATATGCATGCAATGTTTTCAAGGATCTCGCGGGGTAAACAAGAAAATTTGTTAGAGCTTGGATCCGGTAGCTTGATTGAAGGAACTTCATGTTGTTGAGAGCCCTTCTTCAAGGGTCAAAGGCTCACCATATCCAGTGGGTCATAGCCCCTGACACCCTTGGCTAGAGGAAAATAAATCCTCTTTGCCCCTTGCTGGGTAATTGGTTTATCATGACCTGCATCACAAGCCCTTGAGATCCTTGAAATGGGTTAGGATGTATGCAATGGTATGCGATGGTATGATGTCATGCTATGCATGGGGTGAAGTAGGTAAACCCTGTTATGAGTCCCAATTAAGGACTATAAACAAACCCTGCAAGAAATTCAGTATACTTTGTTATGAGTCCCAATTAAGGACTATAAACAAAACCTGCAAGAGATCTAGTAAACCCTGTTATGAGTCCCAGTTAAGGACTATAAACAACACCTGCAAGAAATTTGGTAAACCCTGTCATGAGTCCTAGTTAAGGACTATAAACAAGACCTGCAAGAAACTTAGTACCCTGTTATGAGTCCCAATTAAGGACTATAAACAAGACCTGCAAGAAATTTAGTACCCTGTTATGAGTCCCAGTTAAGGACTATAAACAACACCTGCAAGAAATTTGGTAAACCCTGTCATGAGTCCTAGTTAAGGACTATAAACAAGACCTGCAAGAAACTTAGTACCCTGTTATGAGTCCCAATTAAGGACTATAAACAAGACCTGCAAGAAATTTAGTACCCTGTTATGAGTCCCAGTTAAGGACTATAAACAAGACCTGCAAGAAACAAGTGTCAGGTAACAAGCACGCAGATAGTCAAGTACGAAGGCACACAAGTCACACAAAAGAGCCCTTAGAGTTTAGGCCAGCATGAGGTCTAGGTGTTACCCTCTTTCAGTTGGTTGGTTCATACCTGTCCTAATCAAAAGTAACCGGATTCTTAGAGGATCCCAATATCATTGACTACCCTCAATCGGTCATAACTCCAGCATCGCAATCTTTTCTTGCGGCCAGAACCATCACGAGAGTTTAGCCTCAATGGGCGTAGCATACTGCTACAATTCTAAAGGCCAAGTTGTGTCAATTAAGGTTCTAAGGTTGTTGGTGCTTAATGACTCCTTAGAAGACCCATATTCTCCTCGTTGCGACACGAGGGATATCGGTACAGACTAAGGTGCCACACCAACGTAGCCACTGCTTCACCTGTGTCGGTCTACGCCGGACAAGTCCCTCACAGCTTATGCTACCTAAACAGGGTATCCCCAGATCCGGGTTAGGATCTATGTAACTCCCATGCAATCCACAAATTTAAAGCAGACAAATCAATACATTTGAAAACACAGTTATGAACTAACCCTAAGGTACACCTTACTTTAAAGGGTCCCCAGCAGAGTCGCCAGTTCTGGCGATCGGTGGATCTGGAACTGACTGTTTAATGCTGGTTCGCGAAATGTCGCGGTAAGCAAGAGTCGCCACCGTCTTTTATTTTCTCCAAGTGGAAAGGACAAAAGCACAGAAAAATTCCTTTAAAGAGATTGCTCTCGGTTCGGGAGGTAGGTTATAGAAAGGGAAGGTATTAGCACCCTTTCTATCCATGGTTATCCATGGGCTCTTAGATACTTGCTCAATGTGTTTTCAAAATTGTTTGTTTGCTTTTCAATGTGGGTTTAAAAAAAGTTTCTTTGAAAAATTTCAGATCGACTCGTACGTCAGAGTGTTTGAAAAATTTGCTTTGAAAGCTTTTGAAAATGTGTTGGTGTGAAAAGTCTTTTTGTTTGAGATTAGAGCAAGTATCCTTGAGAACCTACCTACCCTAAGGAATTCGTCTGTGTAAATGTCCTTTAAAGTAGTGCCATCCCACCATTGAGAGGTAGGTAGCACCACCGTTGGAGGTGTTCGGGTCAATTCGAGTTTTAGGGACGTGGTGATCACCAGAGCAATGGGAAGACACCTTAGAAGCTACCCTCATGCCAGGTTCCCGGATCATGAGAACTTACTAAGACATCCTCTACTCGACGATCACCTTTCGAAAGGCAACAGTGAGGCGTACCCTAAGGGTGGTGTGTACGATTCGTGTGTCGTTTTCAGATATTTGTCTTGTCATGTTTATTTGTGTTCTACGCTTGATTTTAATTTGATCCATACATTCTTTCATGCTCTTTTAACAGTTAAATATTTGCGAGAAAAAATAAATCTAAGGCTATTACAAAGGCGCGGGTCCACATCGCCAAAATTAAACCGGACCCGATTTGACGGAAAATAAATAAAGCAAAGTAAAAGTGCGAGAAATTGAAATTACAATGCTTTGGGAGAGATACAAAATTATAATAAATGACATAAAATAAATGCGCAAATTAAATAATTAAAGATGTGGGCGTTGGACCCTTTGCAAAAAAAAATTAAATTAATAAGGAATTAAAATAAAAAATGAAAAATTAAATGTTTTTGGTATTTTATGTTTTTTAAGATTTAGAAGGAGAAATTAATTAAAATTAAAAAGGAAGCGTCAAACCCTAATTCTAATGTTTTTTAAGTTTATTAAGAAAAAGATTGAATTTTTAACCTAATTTAAATCTAAGTTATTTATATACATTTAATTATACAAAATAAAATAAATAAATAAATAATATTGGTAGAAAAAAGAAAAATTAAAAAAGGAATTGAAATTGTTAATTAACCTAATTCTATATTTTTTGTGTTTTTATGATGAAAAGAATTAACAATAAACCCTAATCTAAATTAACTAATTAACATGCAAATTTTTATGAAAAAATAATTAAAATAAATATATATTATATTTTTGTCCTTTCTGAATTTTTGTGAATTTTTGTATTTTGTAAAAAAAATAAATCAATTAAATTGAGATAATAAATTAAATAAAATTGCAATTGAAAATAAGATAAAACAATGAAAAGAAAATGCAAACCAGGGGGGGGGGGGGGGGGGTAGCCCCAAATTGGAGGTGTTGATCCAAAGGTTCTGGCCCATTAACGCTTTGGTCCATTGACTTTGCCAAATTGCATGCTAGCGCGTTGACCATTGCGTACGTGTTCTTTGAATCTTGGCCATTGATCTGATTGTACTAAGGACGTGGACGTCTGGATGAGGGGGATATATCGTGTACTCCACTACAAACGCTGCATAGGAACACTCATAGAAAAATAATATTGAAAGGTTACACAGACCTGGGGTTCGAACCCAGGTCTTGGATATTGCCAAGAGAGGTACCTGCCAGCTGAGCCATTTGGATTATTTGATATATTAATAATACACAAACAACAAAAAGAAAGAACAAGCGCATTAATAATTAAACGCGCGGAATTTGAAATCAGCGAATCAGTGAGGGATAACACATCGTCTTCCTCACTTTTTCTGAAACACAAGCCTATGGAAACGGTTTTGCACGCGTTGCTGTATACCACCTACAAGAAAATAACGATTAGAGGCTGGGTGTATATAAATTGTTCGCGAATGCACGAATCTCTTCGTCTTGGTATACTGAATGCAATGGTGGTACTGGGATGGCCTAATTTTGCTTGTATTGGGAAACCCCAATTTTGAAACCTGCAAACCCTAATATCCAAACATGGTAGATTCGCATATGTGGCACAAAAACACAATTGAATACGTTGGTTAGCTTAGAAACATCATTATGAGCATGAATCAATAAAGAAAAATGCAAAAAGATGCTTGAATTATGCTATACGATTTCAAGAATTTCGTGACTCAGTTTGAACATAATCTACCAATTCTTGGAGCTTTGCTTGTTGTTTATGATTGGCACACGTTCAGGAATGCCTAAGGAAGCTATTGGAAAAGGAATGGAGGCTTGAATTCACCTATAACCTTGAAATCAGTTTTGTGTTTTATGGGAAAAAAATTCAAGTTCGTGTATGGCTTCTGAGCGCAGCTTCTAGTCCTTTGCCATTAGGTTTTGATTCAAGCATATGTAGTGAATAATTTAGGTCCCTTTTTGTTGACTTTTGAAAATGACCTATAATGTTGAAATTGATAACTTTTTGTGAGAGCATTTCTTGGACTTAGAATATGAAGATGAATTGTAGGAAATGTCCTTCTCTTCAAAATGAGCTTTGGATGGAATTTTTCTGATAATCCATGTGAAAGTTATGCCTTGGTCAATTTCAGTTGACTTTTTCAGCTGTCCAAATATAGCAACTTTTGCATCTTTGATGATTTCTGAGCCAAACTTTGAGAATCATGATCAAGCATTGATCAAATGATGTTTGTGGCTTCAAAATGATATGTTGACCAAAAATTTGAACTTTTGACTGTCAAATGACCATTTTGCCCCTACAGTTGACTGTAGTGCAATTTAGGGTTTTGACTGTGCAATTTTGAGCTGAATGCCTTGAAACTTGATATGGGGATACCTGACCATCTTTGTAGGCATGTGAGACTTGATTGGGCCTTTAAAAACTTTCAATTCTTGATCATAACACAAACCCTAGTTTTGACTGTATATGGGACAGTTGAACTGCACAACCCTTGGGGAATTTTGTGACCTTGACTTGACAAATCTTGGAGAATATGAGAGGGCAAATTTTGGGGTGCAACAACTAGGAAATAGGAAAAATAAGATAATTATAAAGTAAACAAATTTGATAATTTGAGTCATATTTTTTCTCTTTCATGTAAGAAAAGGTTCTATCACTTCATTATTTATAATTTATAAAGCTCTTTCTCTCCTTACAGAAATCAAATATTTGTTTAGCGTTAATCAAGTGGTAAAAGATACTTCCAAAAAGTTTAATCATAAATAAATGTCTATTAAGAACTTTAATGAGTTGTATATGTCCCTGTTGCATATTTAATAAAGAGTTGAAACTAAAAACATGTTATTCATAACAATTCATTATTTTATAACTAAATATCCATTAGTTTTATAACTTTTCGTGATAGGAAGGGATAAAAGCAAAAGTCTAATCATTATTTTGACAGCACATATATGTATAAGTTTTGTATATTTTATTGATGGATCAAAGTTAACTACTAAATGTGAAACATTGAGTATTAATCTCTAAATCAAATTTTCAAATTGTAACATATATTAAATGCAATATAATTTAATGACTAATATTAACTTTTTTTTAATCAAAACAAACTCAATGCATATCATTAATTAAAGATTATTCAATACAATGAGGAATCAAAGTAAATATATTACGCTTACATCTTGAATTGACTTTTATCGCTAAAGAGTGAACACTCGAATTTGCTTGATGCTTAATAAATTTAACCTTAAAGTTGGGATAAACGTGTAACAAACTGATAATCGACTTACTAATAATGTTAAACTCAAATCCACCATTATACTTTGATTGGATAGCTTGAACTATTCTTTGGGAGTCACTTTCGAAGATACATACTACATTTGCATAACTATAGCTCCATGAATTGCTTCTTTAAGTGTTATGATTCTGCTTCAATGATTGAGAGGATACCTGTATCTCAAACAACACCTGTAATGATGAAATTCCCTAAATCATCATGCACACACCATTCTCTATTAGTAGTAACATGGTATTTATTAAAAGTTGCATCTACGTTACATTTCAACAATCCTACGGATGGCGTACTCCAAGATAATGTGAGGATGGAAATTCTCGTAATCACGATGCTCTTGTGCCGTAAAACATTCATGTCACTCACGGAATGCAAGTAAACCCAATTTATATGCTACCCCACTCTCATTATGTCAAATAAGATCATTCCTATTCTTCCAAATCACATATATCAGAACCGCAACTCTACCAGCAACCCTCATATCCTCCTTTAAACACAAATAAAAAACTAAATATAAAAACATTCGAATTAAAAGTTGTACATTTAACTTTTTAACAGTTAAAATATTATATTATTCAATGACAACATTCGACTTTTAGATTCATTAAGTCGTACCCTAAGGCACACGTTAGTAACACTCAAACTTTAATTTTCATGTCAATGAAGGACCCCTCACGTAACATTTGTTCCTTTTCTCTCTCTCTCTCTCTCTCTCTCTCTCTCTATATATATATATATATATATATATATATATATATATATATATATATATATATATATATATATATATATATATATATATATATAAATATATATATATATATATATATATATATATATATATATATATATATATATATATATATATATATATATATATATATATTTATTTATATTGACAATTACATTGTTTACACAAAATATTAAAATAAATAGTTTACAAAAAAATCTTTTCTCTTTTTAATGAATATCTTCGCTGATATCCATCATCTAAAGGTTGAGCTTCATTATTTGTGTAAGTTGAAACAAGAATATTTAAATAAATTATTACAACAAATGCAGTGTCATCATAGTTGTTGTTATTCTTGGAAAACACAAAGCTTTGTGTGTGCATGCTCTTTAAGTTAAAAGGTTTGAATGCATCAATCTCTAATAAGTTATTTGTTCCAAACATTGGAAAATATTTTTCTGCACCTGCAATCTATCATAGGAAGTTTATTCCAAAAATAAAATAACAATGTCAACACCATTATGTGAGATAGAATGCAAGGGCGGAAAAATGTTTTGTTCTAGATAGAAGAATATTGAAGATTTTTTTTGTCTTGCAATCCATCCCAAAGAATGGTGTATGAGAGTTTGGGGAAGCTTCATTAAAGTAAGGATTAGTGTAAAATTAAACGAGTACTTTTATAGTAAAATATGATTATTTTATCCCTCGGTTATATCGAAAATTGAAGGGCTAGATCATTTAGTTTACATTTGTAAACAAATAAAAACATAAACTACAGTAATAGGGATTTGAAGTGTGCCCTGACTTGTCTCTTCCCTCGGTTATTTTAAAATACGAGGGTAAATTGTGGATTTTTATTTTTATAAATAATAAAAGATGGCGCACTGAAGGAATCGGTGGAAAATCATCGAATGAAAATCAATGAAGTTGCCATAGAGTATTTATTTATCCCACAGAAGGGAAAAAAAATCATCGAAGAAAAACCTGAGAAGGGAGAAGTCACAATCTTATGATCGAGAGGGGTGAAAATACCTATGATAGACACCTAATGAAAAGAAAACAAACAAGAGCTAGGACTGACTCACTTAGCTGTCCTGAGTGAAGTCACCTGTTGAGGAAACTAGGAAAATGAACAATGAAGTCGCCATCAAATATTATTTATCTTGAAGAAGGGAAAGGAAAATATCGATTAAACCTGAGATAAAACAAGGTCTTGTGATCAAGATAAGGGTACAAGAGTCGATTACACAAGGGAAAGGTATTTGCACCCCTCACGTCTATGGTACTCCACGGGATCCACTCTTGTAGTTCTAATCAAAAGGTGTGTTCTATCTAAATCTTATAAGTTAAAATGCATGAATGCATAGTGTATGTACAAAGAAAAATGTTTTATTAGTCGTGCTTGCCTCGGTCGCGAACCTTTGTGCCTACGTACCATCTCAGTGCAATGAGAGATCAAGACACTCATGGTTCAGCTCAAAAAAATGGTTTGTTATACGTTTTTTTTATGAAAAATGATAATTTCGCATTCTACACAGCTTGATCTTTGGAGACTCACACATTTTAGTAGAAAGGAATTAACATGTTCTTACCTGAAAAATGTTTTTAAAGAAAAAAGTCCTGGAGGCAAAAAGGTTTCAATTGGTTAGTGTTTATGGTGAGATGATAGATATTGAATCCCGTGGGAGGGAGCACTCATTATTTCTTGGCTTATTTGCAAAAGAGTTTGTGATTTGAACCGTAATAAAGCCCAGAGTGAAAATAGAACAAGATTCAGTCTAAACATATTCGCTCTACCCCACAAGGCTCAACTGCATATGATTGGCATCTTCCATTATTAAGTGTTTTGAAGTTTTCTTAAAGAAAGAAGTTTTTTTTTATGAATGAAAAAGGGGAATAAAAAAGTATAAGGGAGACTAACAATCCTAGTGTTGTCATACAATGGCGGTCCTAAGGTTTGGATAACAAAGGAAAATCTCTAGCTAAGTTAGCAAGCATAGATTACAACTTAATGTCCAACTTAAATCGAAAACAAAACAAGCAATCCTAAGGGAACAAGAAAAAGTATAAAGAAAAGTACAAACACAGGTGCACTCGAACAAAGTCGAACCAAAACCAATATAAAAATCAAGTGCGAGCTAGAAACAAACAATGAATCCAATAGATTTAAAAGTGGTAATAAGGAACTCTTTCCACTTGATTTTCTCAAGCACCAATATCAAATAATGTCTCAAAGAATCAAAGTTTAAAGAAACATGAGCTAACATCGTCAAAACAAATGACAAAGTGTGGGGGTTGGTTACAAACCCTTTTCCACTTTATTTTACTCAATTGACAAGAATAAGCATGTTTCAAAGCATCAACGTATAACGGGAGCTAAGAACTACACGAACTAGAAAGTGTGGGGGACGATTGCGGGTCTTTTACTCCACTTATTCACTCGATAGCAAGCACAAAGTAAAAGAGGAGTGGAATTTCCTTCTTTGAGGAGTTTAGAAAAATTGCCTCTTTTGAGGACTTTAAACAAACACAGACATTGCCTCTTTTGAGGTCTTTGAACGAACACAAACATTGCCTCCTTTGAGGACTTTTAACAGATTTTCCCACATAAAGTAAGGACAACCATTCATTCATCTCTATTCCTACTTCTCATTCCAAGGAAAAGAAAATACAATGCGGAATATAAACAGAATCAGAAACTATACCAAACGAACGATAAGTCTGTAGCAAAGCAATATCAAAGCAAAAGAAACCCGACGGTCTTCGTGCAAGCTTCACCAAGAAAAAGAGAAAGATTCAGAAAAGATGTCCAATATAAGAATCAAAGCATCGTCGTGTGAAAATAAGTCTATGCAACCAAAAATAATCCAAGCATCGCATGTCGCGTAACAATGCCTTCGGAAACTTGCACAAGCCATAAAATGAGTTAGAAAACAACAATGAAACATGAGCAAAACTAGAGAATCAATTCGAAACTTAAAAAAGATATTTAATTTCAAAGAAATCAAGTCCAAATAAGCATCGGAACATGGAAATTAAAATCCGGGAAGCAACACTGTTATTTCATAAACCGTATAAAAAGTCGATCTAAAATCGTCAAAGCTGAATGAAAATGCCAAACAAAAACCAAAGCAAGCTTACCTATGCATTAAAAAACAATTAAATCATGTGTTTATGCATACTTACCATATCTGGGAAGCACTACCATATCATGAAATTGCTCAAAAAATCACGTCGAAAACGACAAATCTCAATATCAATGATCAACAAACGCATAATTATGCTCAAGCATGCACCAATCAACATTTACAATGCAATTTAAAATGCATTTGCACTTCTGGACAAAAACATATACATGAACTGATATCAACCAAAATCGAATTCAAAAGTCACAATCGGATGCATAAAAATATTTATCGATTCAAGTAATGTTGCTAGGAAATTACAAATAAATTGCAAACAATTAATTCACATCAATGCATTGATTTCCAAGCACAAACCACAATATTCAAATCTTGATACAATTAATTGGATCAAAGGTTTTAAATGTCGAAAAAATTAAACCATCATTTAATGGAATTAAAATTGCATCAACACATGATTTCAATATTAATTCTCAAAAAAACTACACAATCAAGTAAATCGGATCGCATTTCGACACAAAAATTCAATCACAATTAGTAATTGGGTTTGCAAGATTAACATGAATAAATCGATAATTCAACCGATTCCATAACATGTCAACATTATCAACACAATTAATTCTTCAATTCAAGATTTCAACCATGCTTAATTCACAAAATCAATTTATTTAAAAAACACTTAAATCAAGCAAACTTTAAGGATCAACAAAATTACCGAATGATTACCAAAAATTGAATTGAAGCAAGAAAGAGGTGTTGTCCGGAATTACAAGTCGGATCAAACTTAAAGGAGGCGCGCGATGGAGGGACTATGCGTGATAAAAGGAGAAGAATACTAGAAGACGGAGGCGCTAGGGGCGGGGGGATGGTCGACCGGTACGGGGCAAAAGTGTCTGATGCGGAGGGTGCAGGCCAGTGGAGCAAGGGAGACCGGTGAGGGAGTAGATCAGAGTGAGGGAGGAGGATGAAGTCCTCCCTTCTTTCAAGTTTGAGAGAAATTGAGAGAGAATTGAAGTTCTTTGTGTGATTTTTGATTAGTGAGAGAAGAAAGTGATTATGATTTGAATTTCAAAAATATATAGGCAACCCCCTAAGTCTTGTTTGGAAAGTGAATTTTTAAATAATGCAGAATTTTCGACTTATTTAGGTCTAAAGCTCAAGAACAAACCATAATAGCATGACTTTCGGTACCTAATCCTGACGCGTAACCTGATACAAAATCATTGATGTTGAAATTTTTGACCCAGTGCCGAAAGAATCGCCCCGATCTGATAAAAAATCAAGAAAGTCATGAATTTCACAACAACGAGAAACTTGCAGCCATATTTCCATCTTTTTTGTTGTGAAGAATTTTCAACTTATTTTTGTGTGCAGTCCGATAAAACTCACAAGGTCATCACTTTTGGGGCATAATCTACATTCGAGTCCTGAAGCAAAATCGTAGATGATAGAATTTATGACGTCGTGCCGAAATAATCCTCTTGTTACAATAAAAATTGAGGAAGTTATGAATTTTGCAATAGCGAGAAACTTGCAGCCAGTTATCCGTCTTTTTGGTTGCACAACTTTTCCAGTGGTCGTTTTGAGAAGCGAGCCATAAACCGTAGCCTTCGGAGAAAAATTCGACTTTGGGAACTAAAGCAAATTTGTAGCTAACACAATTTGTGATACCATGCTTTGAGAATCGTCTCAAAAGGTTCAAAATTGAGAGAGTTATGATTTTTTTGAATATTGAGAAAAACACTCGACTAGACATCCGTTTAACTGTGAAACTTTTAGGTAATTTGCACTTTTAGAGATCTTCTTTACATAATTTTCTTCCGACCATGTAATACGGTGGCAGAACTTACTTTTTGGTTTTATCCAAATGTGCGGATAGCTAGAGTCGCCACCGAATTTTCTTTTATCTAATATTTAAGAAAGGTGAAAAGAACAGGAAAGACCTTTGATAGATTTTGAGTTCGGGCGGTAAGTTATGAAAAGGGAAGGTGTTAGCACCCTTTTAATCCGTAGTTATCTACGGGTTCTTTATTTCTTAGCTCACTTTCGAAAATCTTGCTTTGCGCGTGTGATTTGTTTGAAAATATTTTAAAATCGCCAATGTAAGGCTGACTTTGTAATGATTCTTGTATCAGTTCTCAAGAATGTATACAAAGTGTTATTTTTGAAACTATTTGTTTGAAAGTGTAGTGTGAAAAAAAGTTTTGCGAAATGTTATGAGAAAGCAATTAAGAGTTTGTTACCCACTAAAGTCTTTCTTATTCTTTTCCTTCTCCTTTGGAGATACTACTATACATACCAATAGTTGGTAGGTAACCCTATCTATTGGATGTGAAGGGACATGCGTAGGCTCATCATATGATCATCGA
Source organism: Vicia faba (assembly GCA_948472305.1). Taxonomy (NCBI): domain Eukaryota; kingdom Viridiplantae; phylum Streptophyta; class Magnoliopsida; order Fabales; family Fabaceae; genus Vicia; species Vicia faba. Next base: position 341,553,258 of record OX451737.1, on the reverse strand, counting down.
AGGCAACAAGTAAGGATACTTTAGCAATTGTATCAAAGGGACTATCATCGTTTTGTAGGAAACTCGAAGGGACTAGATCATCTTGTAGGCAACTTGAAAGGTCATCGAATGATTATGATCTTTATTCGAAAGGGACATGATAATTTGACCACGGGTCTTTTGCTAAAATATCCCCACTTCCGAGGGACGTGACCAATATTTCGTAAGGCAACGAGAGAGGATACCCTAGAGGTGCAAGTGTGAAGAGTTTTTGTGTCCAGTTTATTTTATCTTGAGAATTAGGGTTTTCTAGGTTCAATTATTAGACTTTCCATACAAACCCTAGTTACTAATCATAGCATAAAAATATAAGTGTGAGAATATAAATTTCATATGCTATTACATCCTCGGAGTAGATACATAATAAGAAAAAAATGCGAGAAAATAAACTTGCGCTATTACAATAGAGAGTGTGTCCTATACATTGGATCTATGAATTAAAATAAATTAAAAATAATAATAAAATGCTTTAAAGACCTAAAGTTCTAATTATTAATATTTTGATATTTTATGGAAAAGAACTTAAGTGATAATAATTAATAAATACTAAATTCTAATTGATTTTAATATTTAAGAAAAAAGATTGATTAATTAAAGTAATTAGGGTTAAAAAGAAAAAGAAAGAAAATTAGGTTAGAAAAAAATAGGGTAAAAGGATTTGCATGGGGTGGGTGTTGAACCCACGCCTTTGGCTTCACAAACTACGCTGCTTGCCACTAGGCCAAGCGTCTGTCGGTGTTTGAAAATAGGAATTGAATAATATATGTGAAACCTGCGCGTTAGTTTTAAAAAATAACAAAAAATGTTGCAAGGTAGAGGGATCGGACCCACGCCCTTCATGTTACATTCCTCCGTCTCAACCAACTATATTACACTTGAACTCTGTTATACAATACAAACCAATAAATATATTATAAACAAGTGGACCAGAGAAGCGTTAGAGCCCTAGCTCCGGTCGTCCTCTCCGATGAGGTCATTCTTTAACCTGCATAAATAATGTGCGTTAGAGATTAAGAAGGACCCTATCCCCCTAATTTGACCCTTGTGGATCCAATGGTGGCCTTTTTTTTGGATAATTCAACCTGTACAGTAAGATACGATCAAAACAAAGCAACACGGTGAAATAATAATGGTGGAGTATTATGGCATCATGAGCCTCATGCAAGGGATAAAACATACGCTATTTTGTCTCAGGAACACATTGAAACTGATATTTTAAATCAAAACCTCATAAATATCAAATTATGCATTTCACAATATATGTAAAACTGACGATGTTTGGAATGCATGTTTTAGGCACCTTTGATCATCAAGAATGATTGGAACTTACTCTATGATTCCTCAAGAATGATTTGCAATGGATGTCTTGGACTGAAAGTGGTTGAACCTTTGATTTTGACTTTGCCCTAGTTTTGACAAAATTGAGATTTTTTGAGAGGGTGTTCTTGAGGAAATTTTCGTGTCCCTTTGGTCTGAATTTAGTGAGTATATATAGTGGAAGATTTAGGTAAACAAAAGTGGAATCAATATTTTGTATTTCATGATCAAATCTTTGATTGAATTTTTGCATGGAATCTTTCTTTTTTAGGCCAATCATGTACCGATCCATCTTTACACTTTTTTTTGCAAGTTGTCACCAACTTTTTAGACTTATGATTTGATTCAAAAATAGATCTTTATGCCTTGATTCATTCACTTGGTATTTTATTTGATTTATTTTGCTTTTAATTGAATAAAATCAAAAATAAAAGAAATAAAAATCACAACAATAAATGAATGGATTTAGGAGTCTATTATGAGGTCAGGAACACGTTTGGACCTTAAAATATAGGCCCATTAGACCAAAAATTCAAATTTTCTTAATTTGGGTTTCATGCATTATCTCAAAATTTCCCAACTTACACAAATCATATTTCAGTCAATTTTTATCATATGAAGGTGATCTTGAAATCTTTGGAAATCTCAAGTTATCCCATACAATCTTCATGTTGGTCATTTTTTCATTTGAAGCCTTTATCTTGATGTAAATTGCTTTGACAAAAAGTGTCTTTTTGTTGACTTTTAAAATGACATGTAATGTTTTGGCCCATATCTCTCAAATGAAGCTTTTTTGGCCGTGAGCTTAGAGAGACAAAGTTGTAGAGAATTGAATTTCCATCAAAATGATCTTTTGTTGAGAAATTTTAGATGAAGTATGTAAAAGTTCCCGCTTGGTCAAAGTTCAGTTGACTTGTCCTTAAGAAAACCCTAATTTAGTGACTTTTGACTTTTGACTTTTGATGAATCTTGAGTTTTCTTGATGAATCAAGATAAACCCTTGATCAAATTATGAATGTGACTTCAAAATGTTGATGTTGACCAAAAATCTTGAATTTTGACTGTAAATTGGTCAAAGTTAACTTTTTGCCCAATATAGTTGAGTTTTAATCATCTAACTAATTGACTGAGCAAACTTATGCTGCAAGGCTTGGAATTTGGCATGAGGATTCTTTGAGACATATGAGAAACCATTAAATACACTTGAGTAATTATAAGTCCAATTTTCCTTGAGAGAAATAAAACCCAAGTTGTAGGTCAACTGCTTAGGAGGAGGGTTTGTCTGATCAATCCTTGAGTAGTCTTGAGCAATTGAGAACCCTAGAAGCATGGGGAGACCTAGTGAAATAATTTGTATTGAATAATTGGAGGGAAAATTTTGTGGTACAACAGCTTCCCATGTTCAATCTTCTTAAACCTGAAGACTTAGATTGGCATGCTCACCATTTGTGATCTGAAGGTGGAAGATGATTGAACACTTAAGTTCCCAGAAATTTGCACTCACATTGGCGTGAAGTAAAACTGTTGGTAGATTTTATTGCTTGAATGGGCTTAAAGATGCCATTCAGAGAGGTGATAGAGTGTCGTCGAAGATGGGCTTATAGATGCCACATAAAGTGTCTATTGATAGGAGTATCAGAATCAGTCTACTTTTGACAGTATATGAGAAGTATACTAGAATGAGTCTGTGTCTGGCTGTATCTAGAAGATGTGCTAGGGAGAGTCAGAATGAATCTTATATCTTAACTGTATCTGAATGATGTTCTAGAATGAGTTTATATCTTGACTGTATCTACAAGAGGATCAGAATGAGTCTTCGCACGACTGTATCTGAGATCCGTATTAGAATGAGTCTACACCTGACTGTATCTAAAAGAAGTAACGAAATGAATATCATAATGAATCTATATCTCTATCGCATCTAAATTGTATCTAGAAGATGTACTGGAATGAGTATCAGAATGAATCTAGATCTCAATCATATCTGAATTATATCTAGAAGATGTATTGGAATGAGTATCAGAATGAATCTATATCTCGATCATATCTGAAATGTATCTAGACGATGTACTGGAATTAGTATACTCCTGACTGTATCTAAAGGAGTATCAAAATGAATCGTTGACTAATTGTATCTGAAGGATGATAAACTGTTGACAATATTTATCTGTTTGTGAACTAATCTGGAAAAAAAAGTTAGTTTTATGCAATGTCATGATGTATGTAATGCATTACGTAATGATTCTCTCGAAATAAATGAGAATACTATATGCGTTTCGTATGCATATGTTATGATATTCTGGAAATGATGTATGGGTGCAATATGTCACTGGAAAATATCGATAGCTTCGTATAACATCTTTGGTTAGGGAAATAAATCCCTGATTGTTTCTATGGATGAAGACAATAGTTTCTCAATTTTGTTTAGAACGTCTTTTGTAACATCCCAATTCTACCCCTCGTAATTAATAATAAAATCATAGTTTCAAAATTTCATCCAAACATAAATTGAGGTATCACATATTCGTGTTTTTCATCACTTTGCATTATAATGCACATCACAAAATCAAAAGTCGGATATACCGATTCATAACATAAATCATCATATAAACATACGACTAATCACCGCACAAAGGATGTGTTCACAAAATGTATGTATCATCATGTTATCATCAAAACATAAGGTCATAAGATAGTATACATAAACTATCCTATCAAAATAATAACGTCGCCCAAATCCCGAGTGTTACTACTATCAGAGCAGAGCGACTCAAAATAAAGAGACTCGAGCTAATCCTCATCATCCTCGCGGATCACATGCACGTTACCAATATAAAGGCAACAGCGAAACAAGTAAAGGGGGAGATACTCCAAAACATATAATTAAAGGCATGATAAAATATATAAATAGTTTTGGAATCATAATGATATAGGAATAATAAGAGTATGTCAGCACATATCCAAATCTCACACACTTTAAATCATCATTTAGTGTATAAAATCAACACTTTAATTTTGTCACATAATCATCATAATCATACCAAAACAAGACATAAACTTCATCACCATAAACTCATATCGTCGCTTTACCGTCATGTCATATTCATCGCTTACTCATCATGAAATTATCGCATCATATTCACTTTATATTCAACACAAAAATCATCACAAAATAAAGTATCATATATCATCGTAATTCATCATAAGACATGAAATAAAACTCAACGCCAAAAGACTCAAAAATAAACATAACCGACTCCATGAGACACGAATATGTTATGCATGTGGTACTCGTCACTTTGTCCATAATTAGGGATATTCGGCATAAAAGCCCATTGTCGCTTTGGCATAAAAGCCCTCGTCGCTTGGCATAAAAGCCCTTGTCGCCAATGCAATGTACGTGACTCGAAAACACGACATCACAAACATGACACAACAAAACATCATCATCGCACATCAAAATTGGTATAAAACCCACGTCGCCATATTTATCCACATCAAGATAAACATATCATCACATCGCATATCATCAAGTATTCATTATAAATAAACCGTCGCAAACATCATATTTAATCACACCACATCATTATCAAATAATTCACTAAATTTCAAACACGGAAAAATAGTCAAACATCAATAATCATCGAGAAAGTCATTCATAATAATCGGCACCAATCATAATCATTAACGTAGCAATCGGATTGTCCATACGCGACTTAAACCGACTAAAACGCAACTCATTTCAAATTAACTGTAAATTGGACTATTTCGGGTTGCTTCATAAAAATTAAAAATCTCGAAAAACTAACCTCACCACGATGTTCTACACGTCGAAATTAGCTAGCACGTCAATTTTTGTTCAATTCAGAGCAACTAGCTTCGTCGCCGAAATTGCCGAAATCGAGAAATCGGACATAATTGGGTTCCAAATTAAATCGGCTAACTCATGTCATATTTGTATTTAATTAATATAAATATTTAATATATTAAATTAATATAGTGCAAATTTTTTTTTAGTTTTCTTAATTCAAGTAACATACTGCTATACTTCATTTTTAATTTCTAAACTTCATTTAATTGAATATACTGCTACTTTACTTTAGTTTCTAAAACTTCATTTCAATTTTGCATACTGCTACTTTACTTAGTTTTTCTTAATTCAATTTCTATTAACATAACAATAATCCCACAACACTAACACCTAAATTAACTCTCCTAATTTATCTCAACAAATCTCAAGAACCCTAACACCAATTTTATCCTAAATCAAAATATACCAAATCAAACCCTAACTATAAGCATTGGAAATTCAAACCTCTTACCTTAGATGTTTGAAATGATTATTGATGTCCTAACCAACCCAAAACCCAAGCTTTGTTCTTGCTCCTCTTCTTCTCTTCCAAGACCTCTAGCTCTCTCTAACTCTCTCAAAGTGTGTTTTAGTGTTATGACATAAAACAAAGGAAATGGTGGGTTTGGTTTGTTTAGTAGCAAGACACAAGTCAAATTACCAACTAGCCCTTCTTGTAAAATATACTACTCAATAATACTAAATAATACTAAATAATATTATCACCACAAATAATTAAAATAACTCCGAAAAATTAAATATCGGTCAGAATAATATTTTACCGAACCGAACGGAATAAAAAACCGGACCGAAAAAAATAATTACCGGTCCCTCAACACAAATACCAGACCCAATAAAATAATTACCAGTCCGAATAAAACGTCGCCGAATATATTAACAAATATAACGGTTAATTTAAATATTCTCGTCGCAAAAATAAACGTCAACAGGTAACTCGAAAATATTAATATAATATAATATTAAATAAAACGGAGCGTTACAACTATCCCCCACTTAAAAAAGTTTCGTCCTCGAAATTACCTGACTCGAAAAGCTCGGGATAAGAATCCCGCATCTTGCTTTCCAACTCCCACGTCGTGCTTTCACCAGCTGCTCCTATCCAAACAACTTTAACCAAGGGGATCTCTTTTCCACGAAGAGACTTTATCTCACGATCTTCGATCCTTAAAGGCATCGTCTCCACCGTAAGATTGTCTCAAACTTGAATATCATCCATCTCAATCACATGTGAAGGATCCGGAACATACTTCCGAAGTTGCGACACATGGAATACATCATGCAAGTTTGAAATATTTTGCGGTAACTCCACTCTATAAGCCACTTTTCCCACTTTACTAGTAATTTGGTAAGGACCAATAAAGCAAAGAGTTAGCTTCTTCGACTTCAATGCTCTCCCAATGCCGGTTGTAGGAGTAACTCGCAAAAATACATGATCACCATCTTGAAATTCCAAGTCTTTTCTCCTTTTATCATGATAACTCTTTTATCGACTTTGAGAAATTCTCATCTTTTCTCTAATCATCTTCACCGTCTCAGTAGTCTCTCTAACCAATTCTGGTCCAAGCACCACACTTTCACCCGACCCGTGCCAACACAAAAGAGTTCTATACCTCTGACCATACAAAGCCTCAAACGGTTCCATTCCAATACTAGCATGAAAATTGTTGTTATAAGTAAACTCAATCAAAGGAAGGTATGTATCCCATGAACCACCATGTTCAAGAATACAAGCTCATAACAAGTCTTCCAATGATTGAACCGTCCTTTCTGTTTGACCATCGGTTTGAGGATGATAAGTCGAACTCAACCTCAACTTTGAACCCAAAGCCTCTTGCAAGATTTTCCAAAATTCAGAAGTAAACCTCGGATCTCTATCCGAAACAATACATAAAGGAATACCATGTAATCTCACAATCACATGCGTATAAATTTCCGCCAACTTCGATACGGGATAAGTTATGTTAATAGGAATAAAGTGAGTCGACTTCGTAAGCCTATCAACAATCACCCAAATTGCATCGTGTCCTCTTGGTGTATTCGGTAACCCCGTTACGAAATCCATAAAAATGTTATCCCATTTCCATTCTGGAATCTCTAACGGTTGCATCAACCCTGCAGGTTTCTGATGCTCCACTTTAGACTTCTGACAAGTCAAACAAGCATAAACAAACTGAGCCACCTCTCTTTTCATGCCCGACCACCAAAATAGTTTCTTTAAATCTTGATACATTTTGGTCGCTCCGGGATGAATACTCAAATTGCTTCTATGACTTTCTTCCAAGATCATTCTCTTCAAATCCACATCATCGGGAATACAAATCCTATCTCGAAACCTCAATACACCCTAAGCATCCAACCTGAAATCTTCATTTTCTATTTGTCCAATACCAACCAACAAATCAATAAGTTTCACATTAAGCTTATGAGCTTCTCTAACACTATCAAGGAAATCATTATTGATCTTTAACATTCCCAAGATAACACTCTTCGGCGTCACTTCTACTACAAGACTCATATCTCTAAATTGCTCAATCAATTCCAACTCTTTCACCATCAAAAGTGACATATGCAAAGTCTTTCGACTTAAAGCATTGGCCACCACATTAGCTTTACCAGGATGGTAATTCAATCCAAAATCATAATCTTTCAACAATTCAAGTCACCGTCTTTGCCTCATATTAAGCTCTTTTTGATTGAACAAGTACTTCAAACTTTTATGGTCACTAAATACTTCAAATCTAGAACCATAAAGATAATGCCTCCAAATCTTAAGCACAAAAACAACTGCTGCAAGCTCCAAATCGTGCGTAGGATAATTCTTCTCATGAATCTTAAATTGCCTAGAAGCATAAGAAACCACTTCTCCATTTTGCATAAGTACACCACCTAAACCCATCTTAGAAGCATCACAATAAACAACAAACGATTCTTCAGGATTAGATAGAATTAAGGTCGGATCCGTTGTCAACCTTTTCTTCAATTCAATAAAACTTTCTTCACACTTGACATCCCACACAAAAGCAGCTCCTTTACAAGTCAACTTTGTCAAAGGGAGCGCAAAATTAGAAAAACCTTCAATGAACCTTCTATAGTAACCAACCAATCCTAAGAAACTTCTAATCTCAATAACATACTTAGGAGTTTCCCATCTCAACACAACATCAACCTTAGAAGGATCAACTGTAATGCCATCACCAGAAATGACATGCCCTAAGAAGCTCACTTCACTTAACCAAAACTCGCACTTTGAAAACTTAGTATAAAGCTTCTTCTCTTTTAGAACTTCCAACACGATGCGCAAATGTTCTGCGTGCTCTTCTTCTGATTTAGAATAAACCAGAATATCATCAATGAAAAAAACCACGAAATGATCCAAGTAAGGATGGAAAATATGATTCATGTACTCCATGAATACTCCCGGTGCATTAGTGACACCGAAAGGCATCACCGAATATTCGTAATGTCCATACCTCGTCCTGAAAGCAGTTTTCTGAACATCTTCTTCTTTCACCCTTATTTGATGGTAACCCGATCTCAAATCAATCTTACTAAACATGCGAGCGCCAACCAATCGGTCCATCAAATAATCAATTCTAGGAAGTGGATACCTATTCTTGATAGTCACTTTATTCAACTGACGATAATCAATACAAAGTCTCATGCTACCGTCTTTCTTCTTCACCAATAACACATGAGCTCCCCACGGTGACACACTAGGTCTAACAAACTTCTTCTCGAGCAAATCTTCTAATTGGCTCTTCAATTCTGCTAACTTAGATGCGGACATCCTATATGGTTCCATAGAGATAGGTCTGGTACCAAGGACAAGATCCACAGAAAATTCAACTTCTCTTTCTGGAGGTGCACTAGGAATCTCATCAGGGAATACTTCGGGAAAATCGCACACCACCGGAAAGTTTGCTATCACAGCTTGACTCTCCATAGAAAGAGTCGCCATCAACAAGAAAACCAACACCTCATCCTTCATGAACTCATTCAACTGCTTCGTCGACACCAACATAGATTGTTCTTCTTCTACTAAGGAAGAAAACCTCACAGTGTTGTCATAGCAATTGATATGGACATAATTAGCTTTCAACCAGTTCATACCTAAAACCACGTCCAACCCGACAAGCGGTAAACAAACAAGATCCACCACAAAGTATCTATCAAAGATTGATAAAGGGCAACTTGCACACACAAAAGAAGTAGTAATTGTTCCCTTAGCCGGAACTTCTACCACCATATATCTATCCAGAGACGACAAAGTGAGACCCAATCTCTTTACACAATCAACAACAATAAAACGGTGAGTAGCACCAGTATCAATAATAGTAATAATAGGAAAGCTATTAATGAAACTAGTACCTCGAACAAGACCATCCTCGTTTACCGTCAGAGCACCCGAAAAAGCAAACACCTTTCCTTCTCCTTGAGTCCTCTAAGGCTTCTTACATTGAGCACTAATGTGACCTCTCTCTCCATAATTAAAACATACCACATCCTTATGTCTATAATTGCGTGTCATATGGCCCACTTCTCCACATCGGAAACATCTCACCTCATTCTCCTTAGCTCTAACATCACTTCGACAAACATTACTTTTGTGGCCAGGTTTCCCACACTTGTAACAAACAATACTAGCAGGAGCATCTCCCCCACTAGTTCTTCGCCCTTGAAACGCTTTCTGTTTCCCTTTACCAGCTGGAGCATCATACGGTTTTCCATGGATTTGCTGACCTTTGTTTCTCTTATCAGACATAATCTTATAATGAGCATTATTGTCCTTCTCAAAGATCCTACAACTAAAAATCAAATCCGAAAAGACACGGATTTTCTGATAACCAACAACTTTCTTAATCTCCGGACGCAAACCATTTTCAAACTTGATGCATTTAGAGAACCCACCATTCGTCCCATCATAATGCGGATAAAACTTGGCCAACATAGTGAACCTTGCAGCATAATCAGTGATATACATGCTTCCTCATAAATTCCCTTCGGAAAACTTCCCATGTCACTTCCTCACCAGTAACCTCAAGCCTCTGACGGGTTTCAACCCACCAGTCATCTGCTTCAGCACTTAGTTTATGAGTACCATAACAGATCCTTTGCACAGGAGTTCAATCCATCACACGGAAGATTCTTTCAATCTCCTTCAGCCACGCCAAAGCACCTTCGGGATCATACTTTCCTTGGAAAGTAGGAGGATTCTCTCTTGGGAAGGTTTCCAAACTACGAGACCCAGCGTTCTCGTCAGCATTCAGCGGGTTTTGGAAAGCCTGAGCCATTGCCTGCATAGCAGCAGCAAGAGCCTCATCATTCCTACCAGTGTTCCTTCCAGCCATAATAACTTCTTCTCAAAACAAAACAAGGATTAGAATCAATAAATAACAATACTTGATTGATAGACGACAACAAACTCAACAACTTAGCCGGACAGACCGACCTGCTCTGATACCACAAATGTAACACCCCAATTCTACCCCTCGTAATTAATAATAAAATCAGAGTTTCAAAATTTCATCCAAACATAAATTGAGGTATCACATATTCGTGTTTTTCATCACTTTGCATTATAATGCACATCACAAAATCAAAAGTCGGATATACAGATTCATAACAAAAATCATCATATAAACATATGACTAATCACAGCACAACGGATGTGTTCACAAAATGTATGTATCATCATGTTATCATCAATATATAAGGTCATAAGATAGTATACATAAACTATCCTATCAAAATAATAACGTCGCTCAAATCCCGAGTGTTACTACTATCAGAGCAGAGCGACTCAAAATAAAGAGACTAGAGCTAATCCTCATCATCCTCGCGGATCACCTGCACGTTACCAATATAAAGGCAACGGCGAAACAAGTAAAGGGTGAGATACTCCAAAACATATAATTAAAGGCATGATAAAATATATAAATAGTTTTGGAATCATAATGATTAATAAGAGTATGTCAGCACATATCCAAATCTCACACACTTTAAATCATCATTTAGTGTATAAAATCAACACTTTAATTTCGTCACATAATCATCATAATCATACCAAAACAAGACATAAACTTCATCGCCGTAAACTCATATCGTCGCTTTACCGTCATGTCATATTCATCGCTAACTCATCATGAAATTATCGCATCATATTCACTTTATGTTCAACACAAAAATCATCACAAAACAAAGTATCATATATCATCGCAATTCGTCATAAGCCATGAAATAAAACTCAACGCCAATAGACTCAAAAATAAACATAACCGACCCCATGAGACACGACTATGTTATGCATGTGGTACTCGTCGCTTTGTCCATAATTAGGGACATTCGGCATAAAAGCCCATCGTCGCTTTGGCATAAAAGCCCTCGTCGCTTGGCATAAAAGCCCTCGTCGCCAATGCAATGTATGTGACTCGACAACACGACATCAAAAACACGACACAACAAAACATCATCATCGCACATCAAAATTGGTATAAAGCCCACGTCGCCATATTTATCCACATCATTATAAATAAACCGTCGCAAACATCATATTTAATCACACTACATCATTATCAAATAATTCACTAAATTTCAAACACGGAAAAATAGTCAAACATCAATAATCGTTGCGAAAGTCATTCATAATAATCGGCACCAATCATAATCATTAACGTCGCAATTTGATTGTCCATACGTGGCTTAAACCGACTAAAACGCAACCCATTTCAAATTAACCGTAAATTGGCCTATTTCGGACTGCTTCATAAAAATTCAAAATCTCGAAAAACTAACCTCACCACAACGTTATACACGTAGAAATTAGCTAGCACGTCAATTTTCGTTCAATTCGGAGCAACTAGAGCTCCGTCGCCGAAATTGTCGAAATCGGGAAGTCGAACATAATCGGGTTCTAAATTAAATCGGCTAACTTATGTCATATTTGTATTTAATTAATATAAATATTTAATATATTAAATTAAGAAAAGAAAAACAAAACATAAATTAATTAATTTTCTAAACTTGGTTTCAATTCCATACTGTAAGTTTTTTTTTAAACGTAATATACTGCTAGTCTTGCTTCTAAACTTCATTTCCATGAATGTACTACTACTCTTAGTTTCTAAACTTAATATAATGAATATACTGCAAGTTTTTTTTTTTAGTTTTCTAAATTTAATATAAGGAATATAATGCAAGTTTTTTTTTAGTTTTCTTAATTCAAGTAACATACTGTTATACTTCATTCTTAATTTCTAAACTTCATTTAATTGAATATACTGCTACTTTACTTTAGTTTCTAAAACTTCATTTCAATTTTGCATACTGCTACTTTACTTAGTTTTTCTTAATTCAATTTCTATTAACATAACAATAATCCCACAACACTAACACCTAAATTAATTCTCCTAATTTATCTCAAATAATCTCAAGAACCCTAACATCAATTTTATCCCAAATCAAAATATACCAAATCAAACCCTAACTATAAGTATTGGAAAATCAAACCCCTTACCTTAGATGTTTGAAATGATTCTTGATGTTCCAACCAACCCAAAACCCAAGCTTTGTTCTTGCTCCTCTTCTTCTCTTCCAAGACCTCTAGCTCTCTCTAACTCTCTCAAAGTGTGTTTTATTGTTATGACATAAAACAAAGGAAATGGTGGGTTTGGTTTGTTTAGTAGCAAGACACAAGTCAAATTACCAACTAGCCCTTCTTGTAAAATATACTACTCAATAATACTAAATAATACTAAATAATATTATTACCCCAAATAATTAAAATAACTCCAAAAAATTAAATATCGGTCCGAATAATATTTTACCGAACTGAATGGAATAAAAAACTGGACCGAACAAAATAATTACCGGTCCCTCAAAACAAATATTGAATTGAATAAAATAATTACCGGTCTGAATAAAACGTCGCCGAATATATTAACAGATATAACGGTTAATTTAAATATTCTCGTCTCAAAAATAAACATCAACCGGTAACTCGAAAATATTAATATAATATAATATTAAATAAAACGAGGCGTTACATCTTTGCTGGGGAATCTCGCTTTCTGTTTGAGGACACTCCGATTGGGACATTCGACTTCTGCTTGGGGATAGAAGAATTCTAGGAAATTTGATTGTTCCTCGTTCTTTTGAAGGATTTGATTCTTATGTACCCTGACTAGGGATAAAAGAGATGGATAATCCTCCGATGTGTTGTCTGACCAAATTTCAGATATGGGTGTCAACTCTTATGGGGAGGACAAATTTGAAAGACATATGGCCGAGAAGAGAATCCTGTCAGGGAATTGCAATATCGTAGAAATAAACTCTGTTGGGGAAATAAACCATGTAGACTGCATTAAGGAAATAATCTGTGATGGGGATCGAGATTTCATAGGCTGCGCTGAGGAAGTTTCCACCGTATTCTAGGGAAATGATCAAACTTCCTTATCCACTAGGGGCCTATTAGGGAAGATGATCATGTCGAGCTATCCATCAGGGATATAGAGGTGAATCGCTGGAAGATGACCTAATTTATGTCTGATGGCATTTAGATTCTCTGGGGAATATATCTTTGTTGGGGATAAGCTTGTGAAGATAACTCTGTAGAGATAGTTCTGTGGAGATTGCTTTGTGGAGATTTGTTGATGAATTGAATATTATCCCAACTCCTAGAGTCTTTAGTAAATGCTAATCTTGTTTTTATGCATATATTTTGTTAACAGTAATCTTTTACAAATGCACATTTTCAATCAATTTAATCATTGGACGTTTTTGAAAACAAAATAGAGAAAGTAAAAAAAATTTGAATTTTGAAATCTAATTGCATTGATTTTGAAAGTTTTCCTATAAGCAGGCCGTTTTATACAAAGAGACAGAAATCCTAGTAAGAGGAAATCGTCGTAAGAATGAAGAAAGGGTACAAAGAAAAACAAGGAAAAACAGATATGTGGAAATGATCCCATCAAGTTTCAACTCTGCTATTGCCCCTATGTCTTCAAGCATCTCATCACTTGATATTGGAAGACGATGATTGAATTATTTTGTACCGTTTGAACTTGACGCTAGTAATGATGCTGGTTGTAAGTAGATGGGTGATCCAACGGGATATAGTCGTGCGCTTTAATCCCTAACTTTTTCCTGGAACACCCTTTCGGGTTTTCAGTCCATCGGGTTACCCTTTTTTGCCCAAGCCACCTTTTCAGATTTTTGACTTTCCGGATGTACAATTTTTTTATATATATCCCTAATTTTTGCCTGAACCCTTTTGGTTCGTTGCGATGCCTTTACTTTTTCCTAGGCCTGTCAACCTAGCGGGTCTCTTTTACGCGTAGTATTTTTTTTACTATGTTTGTGTTCACAGGGTGTGTAAAATCTTCACCCTCTATGGTTGTAAGTATCATAGCACCACCAGAAAATATCTTTTTGATCACAAATGGTCCTTTGAATGTGGGAGTCCATTTTCCCCTGGGATCACCTTGTGGTGGGATAATGTGCTTTATCACCAAATCACCAGCCTGGGATACCCGATGTTTGACTTTCCTATTAAAGGCTTTGATCATGCATTTTTGATACATCTGACCATGACAAACATCCACAAGCCTTTTTTCATTTATTAAATTTATTTGGTCCATTCAAGTCCGAGTCCATTCGTCTTTATCTAAACCTGCGTCTTTCATAATCCTTAGGGAAGGAAGCTGGACACCAGTAGGTAAGACAACCTCCATACTGTAGACTAGATAGAACAAGGTTGCTCCAGTTGATATACATACTGAAGTGAGATAACCATGAAGAGCAAATTATAACATCTCATGCCAATCTTTGTATGTCACTATCATCTTCTTGATATTATTCTTGGCGGCTTCCATTGTGCCATTTATCTTTGGTCGGTACGGAGAAGAATTATGATGCTTAATCATGAACTGCGTGCAGAGTTCCTAGACCATAGTATTGTTAATATTGGTACCATTGTTCTTGATAATCCTTTCAGGGATGCCATACCGACTGATAAGGTTATATTTAATAAACTGAGCCACGACATTCTTGCTAATGGAAGATAACGAGGCTGCTTTAACCCACTTCGTGAAGTAATCAATAGCGACCAGGATGGAACGATGCCCATTGGCAGCCGTAGGCTTAATCTCTCAAATCATATCAATATTCCACATTGCAAACGGCCAAGAAGCAGTCAAGACATTCAAAGGAACCTGAGGCACATGTACTTTGTCAGCATAAATCTGGCATTTGTGGCAAGTTCTGGAATGATGATGGCAATCAGTTTCCATAGTAGAACAATAATAACCCGCTCTCAAAATCTTCTTAGCCATTATATGCCCACTGGAGTGAGTACCAAAGACTCCTTCATGCATATCTTCCGTAATTTTCTCAACTTCCTTCTTGTCTGCACAATGAAGCAAAATCGAATCGTGGTTGCGCTTGTACAGGATTTCGTTACTCAAAAAGAACTTGGTAGAGAACCTCCTTAGAAATTTCTTATCGTTGATAGATTCTCCTTCCAGATATTCTCGAGTTTCAAAGTATCTTTTTACATTGTGTTACCAACGTTTTTCCTCTACTCCATCAGTATCAACTTTGTAACAATGCGCCGGTTCGTCTAGTCTCTCAACAATAATTCAAGAAGCTTCATTATCCCATATGACTTTTAAAATAGATGACATGGTAGCTAATGTGTCTACCAATTGATTCTCTTCTCGTGGAATATGTTCAAAAGTGATTTCCTCGAAGTACGAAATTAATGTCAACACATGCTCTTAATAAGGAATGAGATTTGGATGCTTCGTATCAAATTCTCCCTTAATCTGACTGATCACTAGGGCTGAGTCCCCATATACATTCAAGAATTTAATTCTCATATTGATGGAAGCTTTGATACCCATGATACATGCTTCATACTCGGCCATGTTGTTGGTACAGTCAAAACAAAACCTGGTTGTGAAGGGTGTATGACAACCCTTGGGAGAGATAATCACAACACTCATTCCATTACCAAATGTGTTAGAAGCTCCATCAAAAACCATAGTCCATCGAGATCCCAATTCAGGTCCTTCATACGGTCCAGGTTCTTCATAATCAATAACTAGCATAATATTCTCATCTGGAAACTCAAAATTCATATACTGCTAATCATTTATAGCTTGAGGAGCCAAATGATCTGCCAATACACTTCCTTTGATTTCCTTCTGGGTAGTATACTGAATGTTATATTCAGTCAAGACCATTATCCATCTTGCTATTCTACCGGAGAGAGAGGGTTTCTCGAATATGTATTTTATTGGATCCATCTTAGAGATCAACAAAGTAGTATGAGTCAACATATATTGTCTTAGTCGGCGAGCAACCCATGCCAAAGTGTATCACGTTTTCTCAAGCAACCAGTATCTTGTTTCACAGTCAGTAAACGTTTTTCTAAGGTATTATATTACATGCTCTTTTTGACCTGACTCGTCATGTTACCCCAATACACATCCCATTGAGTTCTCTAATACTGTCAGGTACATGATAAGAGGTTTTCCTTCAACCAATGGCATCAGAAATGGAAGTTCCTGGAGGTACTCCTTGATTTTTTCGAAGGCTATCTGACAATCGTTGTTCAACTTCACTACTTGATTTTTCTTCAGCAACTTGAAGATTGGCTCACAAGTAGAGGTCAAGTGGGAAATAAATCTGGCAATATAGGTCAATCGTCCCAAGAAACCTCTGACTTATTTCTCAGTACAGGGAGCTGGCATTTCTTGAATGACTTTAACATTGGAAAGATCAACTTTGATACCTTTATCACTGACGACAAAACCTAGGAGTTTACCGGATCTTACCCCAAAGGTGAACTTATTGGGATTCAGCCTCAACTTGTATTGTTTCAACCCCTCGAACAGCTTGTGTAGGTGGTCGAAAGGTTCTTCTTCAGTCTGAGACCTGGATATCATGTCATCAACGTAAACCTCTATCTCGTGATGGATAATATCATGGAACAAACCTACCATAGCACACTGATATGTTGCATCGACGTTCTTTAAACCAAAAGGCATAACTTTGTAACAAAAAGTGCCCCACTATGTGACAAAATTAGTCTTCTCCATGTCTTCAGGTTCCATCTTCATTTGATTATAACCAGAGAAACCATCCATGAAGGAAAATACTTTATGATGAGCAATGTTGTCAACTAGAACATCAATATGCGGAAGCGGAAAGTCATCTTTGGAGCTGGCCTTGTTCAAATCCTTGTAGTCTATACACATTAACACCTTGCCATCCTTCTTAGGTACTAGCACCACATTTTCAACCCACTGAGTATAATATGTAACATCAAAGAAACCTGCATTAAACTGCTTCATAACCTCAGCTTTGATCTTTTCAGACATCTCGGGACGCATACGACGAACCTTCTGTTTTATACGAGGACATCCTTCCTTCATCAGAAGACGGTGAACCACAATGTTAGTATCAATCTCTGGCATGTCTTCGTACAACCAAGCAAAGATCTCAACATAGTCACACAACATCTGGATTAATCTCTTTTTGACACTGTCTTCTAGGTTGTCACCTATCTTGACTTGTTTCTTGTCTTCTTCAGTACCCAAGTTCACAATCTCGACTGGCTCTTCACGCGGTTGTATGGCTCTTTCTTCATGCATTAACAACCTAGAAAGTTTTCCAGGTACTTCACAATCTTCTTCACCTTCGTTCTCAGCTTGGTAGATCGGATTTTTGAAGTCATAATTGGCAATAGCAGAACTGTTATCAATGGGATCCAGGATGGATATGGATCTGTAATTTATTGTATGGGTGTATGTAAGAAAACATGGCTATTTTGAAAGCAATAAAGTAAAAGAAAGACAAATATCACAAAACTTGAATGCAAACATCTAATGATTTATTAAATGAAAATATGTGGATGAAAAATGAAAATCCTAACAATTGGACCGTTGTGCCTCGGGTAAGGCACAAGATTTAACGTTATTGTTTAAATTACATAACCTAAAACTTAAAACAAGAAAACAGAAAATAGCATTTACTCCTAACTAAAGGAGATTGGTATAAAGTCTCCATCCTTCCAATTGTTGAGCCCATTGTCGATAGTAGGGAAAATCCAACTGTCTATGTCACAGTCGCTATCAGCGTCTTCCATAACATTGACTTGATTCTTGTGAATTCCATTGTTGTTGATGCAGAATGGCAATCTCCCAGAATTAGCACGAGCACGAAGGACAATCCTCTGAGCCTCTGAGGTGAAACCCAAACCAAATTTATCAAAATTGTAAAGGATGTTGGGAAGCTGACCCCAAACAGTGCCACCACCTTCTACCACCACAGCCTTAGTGTCTTCCAGAGAAGCAATTCTTGGTGGAATCCTGGTACCTTAGGAACGGTAGGAGTAGATTTGTCAACAGGGGTTGCCTGAGGAATAACTTCAAAGGTCTGGAAAGGAGTCTCGAAGAAGTCACCATCCATCTCAACATACTTGAAGGATTTCAAATGGCTCACCATGTATTCTTCTTCACAACAAACTGTAATGATGTTTCCTTTTACGAGATACTTCAACTTTTGGTGTAAAGTAGAAGTAAAATCGCCTGTCCCATGAATCCAAGGGCGTACAAGAAAACAGGAATAGGATGGACGAATGTCCATCAAATAGAAAGTAGAGTTGAAGACCTGGGAACCCACTTTGATTGGAAGATCAACCTCTCCATGCACCGTTCTCTTTGAACCATCAAAAGCTCTTACCACAATGTCATTGGGTTTTAGAATAATCCCTTCATAGTCAAGTTTGTCTAAAGCAGCTTTTAGAAATACATTCAATGAGGAACCTATGTCCACGAATACATTGGATAAGGTAGTGCCCCTACACTTAATAGAGACATGCAGGGCCTTAATATGGTTCCTTCATGCGGGAGTTAACTCAGCATCAGAAAAGTCTAGCCCATTATCGGTTGTCAGGCTAGCAACATAATTTCTGAACTGATCAACAAAGATTTCCTACGGTACATGAGCAGATTTCAGGAACATTACTAGAGTCTGAGCATGGGCTTCAGAGCACAACAACAGAGATAACATAGATATTTTGGAGGGGGTCTTCCCCAACTATTCAATGATCTTATAGTCACTCTTTTGAATAATTTTCAAGACTTCTTCTATCTCTTGCTTGGAGGTATCTTTAACAGTAACCTCTTTTGGTGCCTCAGTTTGGGCAAGCTCAATCATATGTTTTTTTCCTCGAGTTTTAATAGTTGATTTAGTGGTAGTGATATGAAATGGTGTAGTAACGGCTTTTAGAGAGATCTCTGGAGAGAAAACCCTTCCACTTCTGGTAACATTACTAGTCCTATCAATATTTCCAACATCGGGATCAATAACTTTGGTATTTTCACTTTTAACAGCCAGTGGTTCTTTCTTGACGCCATGGTAGTAGACATCGGCTCCATAATTCCAAGGGATAGCCTTGTAAGAGGAATATGAAATTGGCCCAGGTGCGATAATGATCAGAGGAGAAACCATAGGTTCGACATTAATCTACACAGGACCCTTGAAGTGATCCTTATAGGAGTACCAGAAATTACAGACACGTCTTCAAGCTTTAGGTCTTGAGAAATACTCTCCACAGAAGGAGTATTCTCAAATAGAATTACATGGTCATCCATCAAAAACTGAACACCTTCTCTCAACAGTGCATAATCATTGGATTAGGATTCACAGTAGTAGCACCTTTCAATGCAACCCGGAAATAAACTTGCTTGCAGCAAATTCTTCTTAATAATCATCAGAAGAGTAGTCAAGTCATTCACAGTAAAAACATCATCAACAACATTAACGATCTTGTCATGATTAGGCATAGGAGATGTTATCACATTAGGAGTCTTAGGAGTGTCAAACTCAATCTTCGTAGAGTCAATCATATCTTGAATCTTATTTTTCAGAGCCCAACAACCATTACCCCCTAAATCAAGTCGTATAAGTTCAATGGAACTGTTATTTTGGGATGAATCACACCGGTTTATGAGACATGACGAAAATACCATGTATCGGACCAAGCATGGGAGTTCATGATTCATCCATCACTGGGATCATGTTATGGGTCATTCTTGCACTATTAAATCTCATGAACACGTTAGCAAGTTTGTATGCACAAAAACACGAAGAAAATGAATATATGAAATATGCAATAACAAAACCGATGACGCACACATATGAGTTTTTAATGCCCTTTTGATCATTGCAACCGATCCAGCCTTACCCTATAATGTTCCTGGAAGTGAATGGAGATGTTAGTTTGCTTTCAGAGCGGCAACAATTAGGGTTTACAAGTTGCCCTAATTCTTTGATATTTTTGGAATCTTGGAGAGGTGTTTTGTGTAAGGATTTTCGTGTGCATTCTTGTCTGAATGAATGAGGTATATAAAGCTTGAAATTAGGTCAAACGTTGTGGGCTTGGACCTTGTAAGAAAAGCCTTTGTTTTATCTTTTTAATTTTGACTTTAAATTAATAAAAATAAAAATAAAAATAATAAAAAACAAAGGGGTGTATGAACAAGTTCTGAGATTCATTTTGAGGTATAAAACACACATGGACCTTGAAACATCAGCCCAAAATCCCAAACAATCAAGTTTGGTCATTTTAGGTTTCATGCATTTGCTCAAAATTTCCCAACTTGCATCAATCATAACTCTCTCAATTTTTATCATTTAAAGGTGATCTGGGACTTTTTCGAAAGCTCAAGATGTCCTCTACAATCTCTATATTGATCATTTTTGTATTTGAAGAATTTATCTTAATGTAAGTTTCCTTGGAAAAAAGTGTCTTTTTGTTGACTTTTAAAATGACCTATAATGTATTGGCCCATATCTCTCAAATGAAGCATTTTTTGGACTTGAGCTTAGAGAGACAAAGTTGTAGATAATTGAATTTCCTTCAAAATAAGCTTTGCTTGAGAAAAATTTGATGAAGTATGTGAATGTTGTGCTTAGTCAAAGTTTAGTTGACTTCTCCTTAAGGAAACCCTAATTTGGTAACTTTTGACTTTTGATGAATTGAGAGTTTTTTTGATGAATCATGATTAACACTTGAGGTCGTAGAAACCCAATCTTCCTTGAGAAAAGTTAAACCCTAGTTGTAGATCCATTACTTAGGAGGATAATTTATCTGATCAATTCTTGGACAATCTTGAGCAAATGAAGACCCTAGAAGCATGTCTTAAATAAAAATGGGAGGGAAAATTTTGGGGTACAACAGTGATGAACAAGACATCATCGCACTACATTAGATAGATGGAAGAAAGATCGAAAAATGTCTTCATCTCCCTAGAGTCGAATGAGAAAATTTTAGGGGAAATTTGTTAGCTTGGACTTTCGACAAGACTCAAATTCCAGCATGGCAAATAGGAAGGTGAGGAAACGTTTAGTGAAGGTTTGGTGATGTTCAAGAGCATGATCGTCATACCTGTTGATGATTTTTTGACATAAAGGTGGTTAACTAAGATGTCGAAATCTGGCATTGAAAAAGAGTTATAGGCTTAATAATTTTTCAAGCAGCAGGTAAACAAATTGGCAGACATTTCGACCACATCAGTTGAGATGAACAACGTGGCTAAATAACTCCTTTTAGCCTTATCTGTTTGAAGAGATGCGTGAAAGAGGTTTTCGAAGCAAAAGACATGTAACAAAGAATGTGGCATTCAGTAGAGAAAAGCCTGTCATTAGTAGTTATTTAGATTTTAGTTTAAATAGTAGTTCTTATGGTAGAATTAGGGGGGCTCAAATTTACTAACAAACTCAAAAAAACTCAATGTACTAAACAAAGAGAGAAATGAGTTCCAAGAGTGTAATTTACGTTTGATCACCAGTTTACATTCATGCATAACTTTAGTTTTGAATTTCATTCATGTTTCATTCTTTTCATTGTCGAACTCTTTACTTTTTTTCGTTAAGTTTCACTTTAACTTGTTTTTACTTTCCTAAAATAATTTTGTCCACTGTCGAAATCATTCATACTCTTACTATCTACACAGTATTTTGAAAACTTTACGCACATTATTCTAAGATTTCCAAATCGTCTTTCAAGTAACCTTTATTAAAAGACTAACAATGTTTACTAAATTTCGGGATAAACACATAGTTAAGTCGTGATTTAAGAGTAAAACAGAGAAGCACAAGAAAAACTAAAACAGATCTCAAGAACAAATAAAACAACACAGATCTCAAGAACAAATAAAACAACACAGAAAAATCAATACACTCCCGAGAAACTAAAAAGATACAAAGCCATGAAACAAGGATCTTGAAATTAGATAAAAATAACAAGCGTATAGACTCTTTTTAAAGGCAAATATATACAATATTATGTATAAATATATTTAAAAAAACAAGTACAAAGAAACTAGGAATCAAAAACTGGTATAAGTGATGCACAAAGCCTACAAAGTAAAACACAAACAAAATATCAGCCACCAACATTTTCAGAAGTGGGAACCAAGCTCAAACTAGAGTATTGAACTATCAAGCTCTTATTGTATTCTCTTGAGTAAGACACAAAATAAAGAATCATGTGGGTTCAAGATATCCTTTAACCATGCATTTACACAAGGAGTGATTTACGCACATCATGACCTTAGGTTTTCGACACCAATCTTTGGGACAATCAGAATCTTTAAAACATCTACGCATCCACCCTATAATTAGAAAAGAAAAAACAATAGACTCCAATATGATGAAATATTGTATATAAAGTAAAGCGACAATTTGAAAAGATAAAAATAACTTACCTTCAACGTTTGTTGAACTAGGAAATAGGAAAAATAAGATAATTATAAAATAAACAAATTTGATAATTTGAGTCATAATTTTTCTCTTTCATGTAAGAAAAGGTTCTATCACTTCATTATTTATAATTTATAAAGCTCTTTCTCTCCTTACAGAAATCAAATATCTGTTTAGCGTTAATCAAGTGGTAAAGGATACTTCCAAAAAGTTTAATCATAAATAAATGTCTATTAAGAACTTTAATGAGTTGTATATGTCCCTGTTGCATATTTAATAAAGAGCTGAAACTAAAAACATGTTATTCATAACAATTCATTATTTTATAACTAAATATCCATTAGTTTTATAACTTTTCGTGATAGGAAGGGATAAAAGCAAAAGACTAATCATTATTTTGACAGCACATATATGTATAAGTTTTGTATATTTTATTGATGGATCAAAGTTAACTACTAAATGTGAAACATTGAGTATTAATCTCTAAATCAAATTTTGAAATTGTCAACATATATTAAATGCAATATAATTTAATGACTAATATTAACCTTTTTTTTTAATCAAAACAAACTCAATGCATATCATTAATTAGAGATTATTCAATACAATGAGGAATCAAAGTAAATATATTACGCTTATATCTTAAATTGATTTTTATCGCTAACGAGTGAACAATCGAATTTGCTTGACGCTTAATAAACTTAACCTTAAAATTGGGATAAACTTGTAACAAACTGATAATCGACTTACTAATAATGCTAAACACAAATCCACCATTATGCTTTGATTGGATAACCTGAACTACTCTTTCGGAGTCACTTTCGAAGATACATACTCCATTTGGATAACTATAGCTCCATGAATTGCTTCTTTAAGTGTCATGGTTCTGCTTCAATGATTGAGAGGATACCTGTATCCCAAAAAACACTTGTAATGATGAAATTCCCTAAATCATCATGCACACACCATTCTCTATTAGTAGTAACATGGTATTTATTAAAAGTTGCATCTACGTTAAATTTCAACAATCCTACGGATGGCGTACTCCAAGACATAATGTGAGGATGGCCATTCTCGTAATCATGATGTTCTTGTGCCGTAAAACATTCATGTAACTCACGAAATGCAAGTAAACCCAATTTATATGCTACCCCACTCTCATTATGCCAAATAAGATCATTCCTATTCTTCC
This sequence comes from Vicia faba, assembly GCA_948472305.1. Lineage (NCBI taxonomy): Eukaryota > Viridiplantae > Streptophyta > Magnoliopsida > Fabales > Fabaceae > Vicia > Vicia faba. The sequence continues at coordinate 341,529,070 of OX451737.1, read as the reverse complement.
AAATCACATACATCAGAACCGCAACTCTACCAGCAACCCTCATATCCTCCTTTAAAAAAAATAAAAAACTATATATAAAAACATTCGAATTAAAAGTTGTACATTTAACTTTTTAACAGTTAAAATATTATATTATTCAATGACAACATTCGACTTTTAGATTCATTAAGTTGTACCTTAAGGCACACGTTAGTAACACTCAAACTTTAATTTTTATGTCAATGAAGGACCCCACACGTAACATTTGTTCCTTTTCTTTATATATATATATATATATATATATATATATATATATATATATATATATATATATATATATATATATATATATTGACAATTACATTGTTTACACAAAAATATTGAAATAAATAGTTTACAAAAAATCTTTTCTCTTTTTAATGAATATCTTCGCTGATATCCATCATCTAAAGGTTGAGCTCAATTCTTTGTGTAAGTTAAAACAAGAATATTTAAATAAATTATTACAACAAATGCAGTGTCATCATAGTTGTTGTTATTCTTGGAAAACACAAAGCTTTGTGTGTGCATGCTCTTTAAGTTAAAAGGTTTGAATGCATCAATCTCTAATAAGGTATTTGTTACAAACTTTGGAAAATATTTTTTCTGCACCTACAATCTATCATAGGAAGTTTATTCCAAAAATAAAATAACAAAGTCAACACCATTATGTGAGATAGAATGCAAGGGCGGAAAAATGTTTTGTTCTAGATAGAAGAATATTGAAGATTTTTTTGGTCTTGCAATCTATCCCAAAGAATGGTGTATGAGAGTTTGGGGAAGCTTCATTAAAGTAAGGATTAGTGTAAAATTAAACGAGTACTTTTATAGTAAAGTATAATTATTTTATCCCTCGGTTATATCGAAAATTGAAGGGCTAGATCATTTAGTTTACATTTCTAAACAAATAAAAACATAAACTACAATAGTAGGGATTTGAAGTGTGCCCTGACTTGTCTCTTCCCTCGGTTATTTTAAAATCCGAGGGTAAATTGTGGATTTTTATTTTTATAATAATAAAAGATGGCGCACTAAAGGAACCGGTGGAAAATCATCGAGAGAAAATCAATGAAGTTGCCATAGAGTATTTATTTATCCCACAGAAGGGAAAAGAAAATCATCAAAGAAAAACATGAGAAGGGAGAAGTCACGATCTTACGACCGAGAGGGGTGAAAATACCTATGATAAACACCTAATGAAAAGAAAACAAACAAGAGCTAGGACTGACTCACTTAGGTGTCCCGGGTGAAGTCGCCAGTTGAGGAAACTAGGAAAATGAACAATGAAGTCGCCATCAAATATTATTTATCTTGAAGAAGGGAAAGGAAAATATCGATTAAACCTGAGAGAAAACAAGGTATTGTGATCAAGATAAGGGTACGGGAGTCGATTACGCAAGGGGAAGGTATTTTCAGCCCTCACGTCTGTGATACTCCACAGGATCAACTCTTGTAGTTATAATCAAATGGTGTGTTCTATCTAAATCTTATAAGTTAAAATGCATGAATGTATAGTGTATATACAAAGAAAAATGTTTTATTAGTCGTGCTTGCCTCGGTTGCAAACATTTATGCCTACGTACCATCTCAGTGCAATGAGAGATCAAGACCCTCGTGGTTCAGTTCAAAAAAATTGGTTTGTTATACATTTTTTTAATGAAAAATGATAATTTCGCATTCTACACAGCTTGATCTTTGGAGACTCACACATTGTAGTAGAAAGGAATTAACATGTTCTTACCTAAAAAAGGTTTTTAAAGAAAAAAGGCCTGGAGGCAAAAAAGTTTGAATTGGTTAGTGTTTATGGTGATATGATAGCAACTGAATCCCGTGGGAGGGAGCACTCATTATTTCTCGGCTTACTTGCAAAAGAGTTTGTGACCGTAATAAATCCCGGAGTGAAAATAGAACAAGATTCAGCCTAAACATATTCGCTCTACCCCACAAGGCTCAACTTCATATGATTGGCATCTTCCGTTATTAAGTGTTTTGAAGTTTTCTTAAAGAAAAAAGTTTTTTTTTATGAATGAAAAAGGGGAATGAAAAAGTATAAGGGAGACTAACAATCCTAGTGTTGTCATACAATGGAAGTCCTAAGGTTTGGATAACAAAGGAAAATCTCTACCTAAGTTAGCAAGCATAGATTACAACTTAATGTCCAACTTAAATCGAAAACGAAACAAGCAATCTTAAAGAAACAAGCAAAAGTATAAAGAAAAGTACAAACACAGGTGCACTCGAACAAAGTCGAACCAAAACCAATATAAAAATCAAGTGCGAGCTAGAAATAAATAATGAATCCAATATATTTAAAACTGGGAATAAGGAATTCTTTCCACTTGATTTGCTCTAGCACCAATATCAAATAATGCCTCAAAGAATCAACGTTTAAAGAAACATGAGCTAACATCGTCAAAACAAATGACAAAGTGTGGGGGTTGGTTACAAACCCTTTTCCACTTTATTTTACTGAATTGACAAGAATAAGCATGTTTCAAAGCATCAACGTATAACGGGAGCTAAGAACTACACGAACTAGAAAGTGTGGGGACGATTGTGGGTCCTTTACTCCACTTATTCAATCGATAGCAAGCACAAAGTAAAAGAGGAGGGGAATTGCCTTCTTTGAGGAGTTTAGAAAAATTGCCTCTTTTGAGGACTTTAAACAAACACAGACATTGCCTCTTTTGAGGTCTTTGAACGAACACAAACATTGCCTCCTTTGAGGACTTTTAACAGATTTTCCCACATAAAGTAGGGACAACCATTCATTCATATCTATTCCTACTTATCATGCCAAGGAAAATAAAATAGAATGTGGAATATAAATAGAATCAGAAACTATACCAAACGAACGATAAGTCTGTACCAAAGCAATATCAAAGCAAAAGAAACCCGACTGTCTTCGTGCAAGCTTCACCAAGCAAAAGAGAAAGATTCAGAAAAGATGTCCAATATAAGAATTAAAGCATCGTCATGTGAAAATAATTCTATGCAACCAAAAATAATCCAAACATCGCATGTCGCGTAACAATGCCTTTGGAAACTTGCACAAGCCATAAAATGAGTTAGAAAACAACAATTAAACATGAGTAAAACTCGAGAATTAATTCCCAACTTAAAACTTATATTGAATTTCAAAGAAATCAAGTCCAAATAAGCATCAGAACATGGAAATTAAAAGACGGGCAGCAACACCGTTATTTCATAAACCGTATAAAAAGTCGATCTAAAATCGTCAAAGCTGAATGAAAATGCCAAACAAAAACCAAAGCAAGCTTACCTATGCATTAAACAAAAATTAAATCATGTGGTTATGCATACTTACCATATCTGGGAAGCACTACACCATATCATGAAATTGCTCAAAAAATCGCGTCGAAAACGATAAATTTCAATATCAATGATCAACAAATGCATAATTATGCTCAAGCATGCACCAATCAACATTTACAATGCAATTTAAAATGCATTTGCACTTCTGGACAAAAACATATACATGAACTGATATCAACCAAAATTGAATTCAAAAGTCACAATCAGATGCATAAAAACATTTACCGATTCAAGTAATGTTGTTAGAAAATTACAAATAAATTGCAAACAATTAATTCACATCAATGCATTTATTTCCAAGCACAAACCACAATATTCAAATTTTGATACAATTAATCGGATCAAAGGTTTTAAATGTCAAAAAAATTAAACCATCATTTAATGGAATTAAAATTGCATCAACACATGATTTCAACATTATTTCCCAACAAAACTGCACAATCAAGTAAATCAGATCGCATTTCGACACAAAAATTCAATCATAATTAGTAATTGGGTTTGCAAGATTTATATGAATAAATTGATAATTCAACCGATTCCATAACATGTCAACATTATCAACACAGTTAATTCTTCAATTCAAGATTTCAACCATGCTTAATTCACAAAATCAATTTATTTAAAAAGCACTTAAATCAAGCAAACTTTAAGGATCAACGAAATTACCGAATGATTACCAAAAATTGAATTGAAGCAAGAAAGAGGTGTTGGTTATAATTACAAGTCCGGTCAAACTTAAAGGAGGCGCGCGATGGAGGGAATATGCGTGACAAAAGGAGAAGAATACTAGAAGAAGGAGGCGCTAGGGGAGGGGGGCTGGTCGACCGGTACGGGGAAAAAGTGTCTGGTGCGGAGGGTGCAGGACAGTGGAGCAAGGGAGACCAGTGAGGGAGTAGATCAGAGTGACATAGGAGGATGAAGATCTTCCCCCTTTCAAGTTTGCGAGAAATTGAGAGAGAATTGAAGTTCTTTGTGTGATTTTTGAGTAGTGAGAGAAAAAAGTGATTATGATTTGAATTTCAAAAAATATATAGGCAACCCCCTAAGTCTTGTTTGGAAAGTGAATTTTTAAATAATGAAGAATTTTCGACTTATTTAGGTCTACAGCTCAAGAAAAAACCATAATAGCATGACTTTCGGTGCCTAATCCTGACGCGTAACCTGATACAAAATCATTGATGATGAAATTTATGACACAGTGCCGAAAGAATCGCCCCGATACGATAAAAAATCAAGAAAGTCATGAATTTCACAATGAGAAACTTGCAGCCATATTTCCATCTTTTTTGTTGTGAAGAATATTTAACTTATTTTTGTGTGCAGTCCGATAAAACTCACAAGGTCATCACTTCTGGGGCATAATCTGCATTCGAGTCCTGAAGCAAAATCGTAGATGATAGAATTTATGACGTCGTGCCGAAATAATCCTCTTGATACAATAAAAATTGAGGAAGTTATGAATTTTGCAATAGCGAGAAACTTGCAGCCAGTTATCTGTCTTTTTGGTTGCTAAGCTTTTCCAGTGGTCGTTTTGAGAAGCGAGCCATAAATTGTAGCCTTCGGAGAAAAATTCGACTTTGGGAACTAAAGCAAATTTGTAGCTAACACAATTTGTGATACCATGCTTTGAGAATCGTCTCAAAAGGTTCAAAATTGAGAGAGTTATGATTTTTTTGAATATTGAGAAAACCCTCGACTAGACATCCGTTTCACTGTGAAATTTTCAGGTAATTTTCACTTTTAGAGATCTTCTTTACATAATTTGCTTTCGACCCTGTAATACGGTGGCAGAACTAACTTTTTGGTTTTATCCAAATGTGCGGATAGCTAGAGTCACCACAAAATTTTCTTTTATCTAATATTTAAGAAAGGTGAAAAGAACAGGAATGACGTTTGATAGATTTTTAGTTCGGGAGGTAAGTTATGAAAAGGGAAGGTGTTACAACCCTTTTAATCCGTAGTTATCTACGGGCTCTTTATTTCTTAGCTCACTTTCGAAAATATTGCTTTGTGCTTGTGATTTGTTTGAAAATATTTTAAAATCGCCAATGTGAGGCTGAATTTGTAATAATTCTTGTATCAGTCCTCAAGAATGTATATAAAGTGTTATTTTTGAAACTATTTGTTTGAAAGTGTAGTGTGAAAAAAAGTTTTGCGAAAAGTTATGAGAAAGCAATTAAGAGTTTGTTACCCACTAAAGTATTTCTTATTCTTTTCCTTCTCCTTTGGAGATACTACTATACATACCATTAGTTGGTAGGTAGACCTATATATTGGATGTGAAGGGACAGGCGTAGGCTCATCATATGATCATCGAAGGAAACAAGTAAGGATACTTTAGCAATTATATCGAAGGGACTATCATTGTTTTGTAGGAAACTCGAAGGGACTATATCATCTTGTAGGAAACTTGAAAGGTCATCGAATGATTATGATCTTTATTCGAAAGTGATATGATAATTTGACCGCGGGTCTTTTGCTAAAATATCCCCACTTCCGAGGGACGTGGCCAATATTTCGTAAGGCAACCAGAGAGGATACCCTAGAGGTGCAAGTGTGAAGAGTTTTTGTTTTCATTTTATTTTATCTTGAGAATTAGGGTTTTCTAGGTTCAATTATTAGACTTTCTATACAAACCCTAGTTACTAATCATAGCATAAAAATATAAGTGTGAGAATATAAATGTCACATGCTATTACATCCTCAGAGTAGATACATAATAAGAAAAAAATGCGAGAAAATAAATCTACGCTATTACAATAGAGAGTGTGTCCTATACATTGGATCTATGAATTAAAATAAATTAAAAGTAATAATAAAATGCTTTAAAGATCTAAAGTTCTAAGTATTAATATTTTGATATTTTATGGAAAAGAACTTAAGTGATAATAATTAATAAATCCTAAATTCTAATTGATTTTAATATTTAAGAAAAAAAGATTGATTAATTAAAATAATTAGGGTTAAAAAGAAAAAGAAAGAAAATTAGGTTAGAAAAAAATAGGGTAAAAGGATTTGCATGGGGTGGGTGTTGAACCCACGCCTTTGGCTTCACAAACTACGCTGCTTGCCACTAGGCCAAGCGCCTGTTGGTGTCTGAAAATACGAATTGAATAATATATGTGAAACATGCGCGTTAGTTTTCAAAAATAACAAAAAATGTTGCAAGGTAGAGGGATCGGACCCACGCCCTTCACGTTACATGCCTCTGTCTCAACCAACTGTGTTACACTTGAACTCTGTTATACAAGACAAACCAATAAATATATTATAAACAAGTGGACTGGAGAAGCGCCGGAGCCCTAGCTCCGGTCGTCCTCTCCGGTGAGGTCATTCTTCAACCTGCATAAATAATGTGCGTTAGAGATTAAGAAGGACCATATCCCCCTAATTTGACACTTGCGAATCCAATGGTGGCCTTCTTTTTGGATAATTCAACCTGTACAGTGAGACACGATCAAAACAAAGAAACACGGTGCAATAATAGTGGTGGAGTATTATGGCATCATGAGCCTCATGCAAGGGATAAAACATATGCTATTTTGTCTCAGGAACACATTGAAATTGATATTTTAAATCAAAACCTCATAAATATCAAATTATGCATTTCACAATATATGTAAAATCGACGATGTTTTAGGCACCTTTGATCATCAAGAATGATTGGAACTTACTCTATGATTCCTCAAGAATTATTTGCAATGGATTTCTTGGACTGAAAGTGGTTGAACCTTTGATTTTGACTTTGTCCTAGTTTTGACAAAATTGAGATTTTTTGAGAGGGTGTTCTTCAGGCAATTTCCGTGTCCTTTTGGTCAGAATTTAGTGAGTATATATAGTGGAAGATTTAGGTAAACAAAAGTGGAATCAATCTTTTGTATTTCATGATCAAATCTTTGATTGAATTTTTGCAAGGAATCTTTCTTTTTTAGGCCAATCATGTACCGATCCATCTTTACACTTTTTTTTGCAAGTTGTCACCAACTTTTTAGACTTATGATTTGATTCAAAAATAGAGCTTTATGCCTTGATTCATTCACTTGGTATTTTATTTGATTTATTTTGCTTTTAATTGAATAAAATCAAAAATAAAAGAAATAAAAATCACAATAATAGATGAATGGATTTAGGAGTCTATTATGAGGTCAGGAACACGTTTGGACCTTAAAAGATAGGCCCATTAGACCAAAAATTCAAATTTGCTTAATTTGGGTTTCATGTATTTTCTCAAAATTTTCCAACTTACACAAATCATATTTCACTCAATTTTTATCATATGAAGGTGATCTTGAAATCTTTGGAAAGCTCAAGTTATCCCATACAATCTTCATGTTGGTCATTTTTTTCATTTGAAGCCTTTATCTTGATGTAAATTGCTTTGACAAAAAGTGTCTTTTTGTTGACTTTTAAAATGACCTGTAATGTTTTGGCCCATATCTCTCAAATGAAGGTTTTTTGGACGTGAGCTTAGAGAGACAAAGTTTTAGAGAATTGAATTTCCTTCAAAATGAGATTTTGTTGAGAAATTTCAGATGAAGTATCTAAAAGTTACGGTTGGTCAAAGTTTAGTTGACGTCTCCTTAAGAAAACCCTAATTTAGTAACTTTTGACTTTTGATGAATCTTGAGTTTTCTTGATGAATCAAGATAAACCCTTGATAAAATGATGAATTTGACTTCAAAATGTTGATGTTGACCAAAAATCTTGAAGTTTGACTGTAAAATTGGTCAAACTTAACTTTTTGCCCAATATAGTTGAGTTTTAATCATCTGACAAATTGAATGAGCAAACTTATGCTGCAAGGCTTGGAATTTGGCATGAGGATTCTTTGAGACATATGAGAAACCATGAAATACACTTGAGTCACTATAAGTCCAATTTTCCTTGAGAGAAGCAAAACCCAAGTTGTAGGTCAACTGCTTAGGAGGAGGGTTTGTCTGATCAATCCTTGAGTAGTCTTGAGCAATTGAGAACCCTAGGAGCATGGGGAGACCTATTGAAATAATTTGTATTGAATAATGGGAGGGAAAATTTTGTGGTACAACAACTTCCCCTGTTCAATCTTCTTAAACCTGAAGAGTTAGATTGGCATGCTCACCATTTGTGATCTAAAGGCGGAAGAGGATTGAACACTTAAGTTCCCAGAAATTTGAACTCACGTGTGCGTGAAGTAACACTGTTGGTAGATTTTATTGCTTGAATGGGCTTAAAGATGCCATTCAGAGAGGTGATAGAGTGTCGTCGAAGATGGGCTTATAAATGCCATATAAAGTTCCTATTAATAGAAGTATCAGAATGAGTCTACTTTTGACAGTATATGAGAAGTATACTAGAATGAGTCTGTGTCTAGCTGTATCTAGCAGATGTGCTGGGGAGAGTCAGAATGAATCTTATATATTAACTGTATCTAAATGATGTTCTAGAATGAGTCTATATCTTGATTATATCTACAAGAGGATCACAATGAGTCTTCGCCCGCTGTATCTAAGATCCATATTAGAATGAGTCTACACCTGACTATATCTAAAATAAGTAATGAAATGAATATCATAATGAATCTATATCTCTATTGCATCCGAACTGTATCTAGAAGATGTATTGGAATGAGTATCAAAATGAATCTAGATCTCGATCATATCTGAATTGTATCTAGAAGATGTATTGGAATGAGTATTAGAATGAATCTATATCTCGATCATATCTGAAATGTATATAGACGATGTATTGGAATTAGTAAACTCCTGACTGTATCTAAAGGAGTATCAGAATGAATCGTTAACTAATTGTATCTGAAGGATGATAAACTGTTGACAATATTTATCTGTTTGTGAACTAACCTGAAAAAAACAAAGTTAGTTTTATGAAATGTCGTGATGTATGTAATGCATTACGTAATGATTCTCTCGAAATAAATGAGAATACTATATGCGTTTCGTATGCATATGTTATGATATTCTGGAAATGATGTATGGGTGCAATATGTCACTGGAACATATCGATAGCTTCGTATAACATCTTTGGTTGGGGAAATAAATCCCTGATTGTTTCTATGGATGAATACAATAGTTTCTCAATTTTGTTTAGAACGTCTTTGCTGGGGATTCTCACTTTCTGTTTGAGGACACTCCGATTGGGACATTCGACTTCTGCTTAGGGATAGAAGAATTCTAGGAAATTTGACTGTTCATCGTTCTTTTAAAGGATTTGATTCTTATGTAGCCTGACTAGGGATAAAAGAGATGGATAATCCTCTGATGTGTTGTCTGACCAAATTTCAGATATGGATGTCAACTCTTCTAGGGAGGACAAATTTGAATGACATCTGGCCGGGAAGAGAATCATGTCAGGGAATTGCAATATCGGTGAAATAAACTCTGTTGGGGAAATAAACCTTGTAGACTGCATTAAGGAAATAATCTCTGATGGGGATCAAGATTTCATAGGCTGCGCTGAGGAAGTTTCCATCGTATGCTAGGGAAATGATCAAACTTCCTTATCCGCTGGGGGCCTATTAGGGAAGATGATCATTGTCATACCCCAATTTTTGACCTAAGATCCCATTTTTATTTTTGCATTTTTATACAAAAGTCAAGGTCACTAAATACAGTCGGTTTTAACCTCTCACCTTCGAGCATTGATTATGCAGAAATTGTCAAGTGTTTTGAACATTCTTAGTCTATGTATCACTAACTTCTAATCAAGCACGAAATGTGTGTTTTTTGTTTCTTTGATTTCATGTGCTGACAGGTCTCCTTCGATTCAGCCTTTCGACTAGACAAGTTTATTGGCTGCAAGCCTGCTTCGACTGGACAAGTTTGCTGCCTGCAAGCCTGCTTCGACTGGACAAGTTTGTTGCCTGCAAGCCTACTTCGACTGGACAAGTTTGTTGCCTGCAAGCTTGCTTCGACTGAATAAGTTTGTTGTCTGAATGCTTGCTTCGTTTGGGCAAGTTTCGATGGGACAAAGTAACCATCTCTATGCATCCTTCGATCCAGCACCCTTCGACTGACTCTAAGCCTCCTTAGAATGCAAGTTTAGGTGCATCCTTCGTTTGGATTTGAAACCTCCTTCGAATGCAACTTGGATTACATCTTTAGTTTTGAGCAAGAGCCTCCTTCGAATGTAACTTGGGAATACCCTTCGACTCAGAAGCCAGGAACTTCCCTCACGCTAAAAGGCAATAACTCCCTTTATGTTTGTTTCTACCCAAGCTTCGATTGGGAAACATTGCTTCCTTCGAACACGGGCTTTCGATTGGGCAATATGTTTATTTCGATCCACATGCTTCGATTGGGCAACATTGCTTCCTTCGAACACGAGCTTTCGATTGGGCAATATATTTGTTTCGATCCAAGATTCGTTTGGGCATGTGGCTCCCTTCGTGCAAGTCTTTGTTTGAGCATTGACCTTTTTGTGTGCTTGCTTGGAGTCACAAAGTTTAGACCTCCTCCATGCAGGCTTCGACTATGTTTGTACTAGCTTCGACTGGACAACATTTCTCTTTAGTATGCTGCATTTCCATCCTTGACAAACTTTAGCACATGGTTGATGGCCCCCTCAAAAGACTTATAGTGGTGGACTTGAGGGGCATACATATGAGTCCCTGTCGAAGGGTACGCCTTACTAGTCCATTCGAAGCACATATTTGGCCCCTTCAAATGATGCACAAAGATGATTCGTTCAAAGGACACTTGTTGGAGGAAAGTCAAACAATGTGTTGGAAGAAAAATTTGGTCGAAGGAAGGTCAAAATGAAAGGATGAAATATTTGCCAAGTTCAGGCATGGTACACTGGCCAAAACTGCTGCACAGCAGTCCTGAAACACTGCCCAATTCTTGCACCGAAATAGCATACAAGCACTGTCCCTCGAAGGCTACAAAGAGCAGTTTACCCAAATTGTTCAAGTTATTTTGTTTTCCCTCCAAAAACTTCAGCCAACTTTGCCTATAAATAAGAGGCTCCAACACATGTTTAAGGGAGGATCTTTGGACCAGAGGAACGAATCCCCCAAATTTTCTCAAACACAACAAAACTCTCAAGTTCATCAACACTTGAGAAATCAAAACCCAGAATCCCAAACACTCATCTCTTTCGATTCTGAAGAACACCCCACACATAGAAGTTTGTTCAAACTCAAAGACAACCTTCTGTGACAACCCTTCGAACCAAAAGCAAACCCCCTGTGACTACTCTTCGAATTCCAGAAACATCCAGGTAGCATTTCAAGTTTGAATCCTACATCCATTCAAGGCCTGAAGCAAGGTAAGTCACTCTTACCCTTGAACTTTTCTTTTCATGGCATAACATGTAAATAATACTTTTCGTTCGTTTCAAACATGTATATACCATTGTTCCTTTCGTTTCCACCCATTTAACATGTTATTTTTCAGAGCTAACCATTTCGTTTTTTTGCTTTCTGTTTACCTGAACTTGCTTTAACTGTTAAACTGTTTACCAAACAAATACTAGCATGGCCCAGGCCATGTTTCCATTTAATGCTTTAAATGAAAGAAACAGGAAATAGGAAATAGGAAACAAAGCTTCTGGCTTCTACCCTCTTTCTCCAGGTCAAACGAAAGAGACAACCAGGAGGAAAACCATGTTGACTTCTAGGCCCAAACGAAAAGTATGCCTTCACTGACTTCCAGGCTCAGTCGAAAGGCATTCCCTCACTGCTTTCAACCTCCAGCCGAAGAAGGCAACAAGGCAGAATCAAAAGGCTTCGCCATACACTGACCTCGCCCCTGCCAAGGCCCAATCGAAAGACGTGACTTTGCTATTGCCAGCCCCAATCGAAGGAGGCCAACAGAATGAAAATCGAAGGCTGCTTCCCCCAATTGAAAGACACTCATTTTTCTTACTTTTATCTTATTTTTTCTTCTTCATATTTTTATGCCTTTCGATACGGTTGTAATAGCGTAGGATTTTATCTTTCTGCATTTTATTTACTTTGTACAAATGCTAGTAATTAGGCGTGTATGGCAAGATAAAATCAACATGTAAACAAACCAAAAAAATCCAAAAACACTCTTTAATCCTTACTTGAATATATCTTAAAACCCACAAAACACTCAACAAATCAAAACTCTCCCCAAGGGAATGTTATCTCCGTTCTACCGTGATACCGGCCGTGCCTATTGCTAGAATGCGTGTGTTAATGTCGCCCACTAAAAAACACAAACATATCAATTTTTTTCTAGAGGAACTACGGTGTTTTGATTCCTTCATTGGATACATAGGCAAAGGGTCGCGAAACCCTCACGAACGCAATAATAAAAACTCATTTCTTTCCCCTTAAGCAAACATAGTTGTAGATAAATACACCCTTGTATATAACAAACAATTTTAACCAAAAACAGATATTCCAAAAGGTTCCTACGGAGTACCGCAGATGCATTGGGTGCTAATACCTTCCCATTGTATAACCAACCCCCGAACTCTTGATCTCTTTCAAAAACACATTGTATTTTCATTACTTTTAAGTATTATTTTACATTGCATGTTTTAGGGTTTTATTTCGCTCTTTTCCCTTTCCCCTTGGAAATAATAAAGCGTGGTGGCGACTCTTGCTTTTGCGAGTCGAGTTAATTAATAGCTCGATCTCCGATTTTCACCTCTACAATCATGTCGAGTTATCCATCAGGGATACAAAGGTGAATCGCTGGAAGATGCCCTAATTTATGTCTGATGGCATATTAGATTCTCTGGGGAATATATCTCTGTTATGGATAAGCTTGTGAAGATAACTCTATAGAGATAGTTCTGTGGAGATTGCTTTGTGGAGATTTGTTGATGAATTGAACATTATCCCAACTCCTAGAGTCTTTAGTAAATGCTAATCTTGTTTTTATGCATATATTTTGTTAACAGTAATCTTGTTCAAATGCACATTTTTAATCAATTTAATCATTGGACGTTTTTGAAAATAAAATAGAGAAAGTAAAACAATTTTGAATTTTGAAATCTAATTGCATTGATTCTGAAAGTTTTCCTATAAGCAGTCTGTTTTATACAAAGAGACCGAAATCCTAGTAAGAGGAAATCGTCGTAAGAATGAAGAAAGGGTACAAAGAAAAACAAGGAAAAACAGATATGTGGAAACGATCCCATCAAGTTTCAACTCTGCTATTGCCCCTATGTCTTCAAGCATCTCATCACTTGATATTGGAAGAAGATGATTGAATTATTTTGTACCGTTTGAACTTGACTCTAGTAATGAAGCTGGCTGTAAGTAGATGGGTGATCCAATGGGACATAGTCGTACGCTTTAATCCCTAACTTTTTCCTGGAACACCCTTTCGGGTTTTCAGTCCATCGGGTTACCCTTTTTTGCCCGAACCTTTTTGGTTCATTGATGCCCTTACTTTTTTCTAGGCCTGTCAACCTAGAGGGTCTGTTTTACGCGTAGTATTTTTTTACTATGTCTGTGTTCACAGGGTCTGTAAAATCTTCACCCTCCATGGTTGTAAGTATCATAGCACCACCAGAAAATATCTTTTTGATCACAAATGGTCCTTCGAATGTGGGAGCCCATTTCCCCTGGGATCACCTTGTGGTAGGATAATGTGATTTATTACCAAATCACCAGCCTGGGATACCCGATGTTTGACTTTCCTATTAAAGGCTTTGATCATGCATTTTTGATACATCTGACCATGACAAACAACCGCAAGCCTTTTTTCATTCATTAAATTTATTTGGTCCATTCAAGTCTGAGTCCATTCGTCTTTATCTAAACCTGCATCTTTCATAATACTTAGGGAAGGAAGCTGGACATAAATAGGTAAGACAACCTCCATACCGTAGACTAGAGAGAACGAGGTTGCTCCAGTTGATGTACATACTGAAGTGAGATAACCATGAAGAGAAAATTATAACATCTCATGCCAATCTTTATATGTCACTGTCATCTTCTTCAAGATCTTCTTGATATTCTTCTTAGCGGCTTCCACTGTGCCATTTATCTTTGGTTGATACGTAGAAGAATTATGATACTTAATCATGAACTGCGTGCAGAGTTCCTAGATCATAGTATTGTTAAGATTGGTACCATTGTTCCTGATAATCCTTTCAGGGATGCCATACCGACTGATAAGGTTATATTTAATGAACTGAGCCACAACATTCTTGTTAATGGAAGCAAACGAGGCTGCTCCAACCCACTTTGTTAAGTAATCAATAGCGACCAGGATGAAACGATGCCCATTGGCAGCCGTAGGCTTAATATCTCCAATCATATCAATATTCCACATTGCAAACGGCCAAGAAGCAGTCAAGACATTCAAAGGAACCCGAGGGACATGTATTTTACCAGCATAAATCTGGCATTTATGGCAAGTTCTGGAATGATGATGGCAATCAGTTTCCATAGTAGAACAATAATAACCCGCTCTCAAAATCTTCTTAGCCATTATATGCCCACTGGAGTGAGTACCAAAGACTCCTTCATGCATATCTTCCATAATTTTCTCAACTTCCTTCTTGTCTGCACAATGAAGCAAAGTCGAATCGTGGTTGCGCTTGTACAAGATTTCGTTACTTAGAAAGAACTTGGTAGAGAACCTCCTTAGAAATTTCTTATCATTGATATATGCTCCTTCCAGATATTCTCGAGTTTCAAAGTATCTTTTTACTTTGTGGTACCAACATTTTTCCTCTACTCCATCAGTATCAATTTTGTAACAATGCGCCGGTTCGTCTAGTCTCTCAAAAATAATTTAAGGAGCTTCATTATCCCATCTGACTTTGAACATAGATGACATGGTATCTAATATGTCTATCAATTGATTCTCTTCTCGTGGAATATTTTCAAAAGTGATTTCCTCGAAGTACGAAATTAATGTCAACACATGCTCTTAATAAGGGATGAGATTTGGATGCTTCGTATCCCATTCTCCCTTAATATGACTGATCACTAGGGCTGAGTCCCCATATACATTAAAGAATTTAATTCTCATATTGATGGAAGCTTTGATACCCATGATACATGCTTCATACTCGGCCATGTTATTGGTACAGTCAAAACAAAACCTGGCTGTGAAAGGTGTATAACAACCCTTCGGAGAGATAATCACAACACTAATTCCATTACCAAATGCGTTGGAAGCTCCATAAAAAACCATAGTCCATCAAGATCCCAATTCAGGTCCTTCATACGGTCCAGGTTCTTCATAATCAATAACTAGCATAATATTCTCATCTGGAAACTCAAAATTCATATACTGCTAATCATCTATTGCTTGAGGAGCCAAATGATCTGCCAGTACACTTCCTTTGATTTCCTTCTGAGTAGTATACTGAATGTCATATTTTGTCAAGACCATTTTCCATCTTGCTATTCTACTGGAGAGAGCAGGTTTCTCAAATTTGTATTTTATTGGATCCATCTTAGAGATCAATAAAGTAGTATGAGTCAACATATATTGTCTTAGTCGGCGAGTAGCCCATGCCAAAGTGCATTACGTTTTCTCGAGCAAGCAGTATCTTGTTTCACAATCGGTAAACATTTTTCTAAGGTATTATATTGCATTCTCTTTTTGACATGACTCGTCATGTTACCCCAATACACATCCCATTGAGTTCTCTAATACTGTCAGGTACATGATCAGAGGTTTTCCTTCAACCGCTGGCATCAGAAATGGAGGTTCCTGGAGGTACTCCTTGATTTTATTGAAGGCTATCTGAAAATCATTGTTCCACTTCACTACTTGATCTTTCTTCATCAACTTGAAGATTGGCTCACAAGTAGAGGTCAAGTCGGAAATAAATCTGGCAATGTAGGTCAATCGTCCCAAGAAACCTCTGACTTCTTTCTCAGTACAGGGATCTGGCATTTCTTGAATGACTTTAACCTTGGCAAGATCAACTTTGATACCCTTATCACTGACGACAAAACCTAGGAGTTTATCGGATCTTACCCCAAAGGTGAACTTGTTGGGATTCAGCCTCAACTTGTACTGTTTCAACCCCTCGAACAACTTGTGTAGGTGGTCGAGATGTTCTTCTTTAGTCTGAGACTTGGATATCATGTCATCAATGTATGGAACAAAGCTACCATAGCACACTGATATGTTGCACCGACGTTCTTCAAACCAAAAGGCATAACTTTGTAACAAAAAGTTCCCCACTATGTGACAAAATTAGTCTTCTCCATGTCTTCAGGTGCCATCTTGATTTGATTATAACCAGAGAAACCATCCATGATGGAAAATACTTTATGATGAGCAGTGTTGTTAACTAGAACATCAATATGTGGAAGCAGAAAGTCATATTTGGGGCTGGCCTTGTTCAAATCCTTGTAGTCTATACACATTAGCACCTCGCCATCCTTCTTAGGTACTGGCACCACATTTTCAACCCACTGAGGATAAGATGTAACATCAGCTTTGATCTTTTCAGACATCTCAGGACGCATACGAAGAACCTTCTGTTTTATAGGAGGACAACCTTCCTTCATCAGAAGATGGTGAACCACAATGTTAGTATCAAGCTCTGGCATGTCTTCGTACGACCAAGCAAAGATCTCAACATAGTCACACAACATCTGGATTAATCTCTTTCTGACACTGTCTTCTAGGTTGGAAACTATCTTGACTTGTTTCTTGTCTTCTTCAGTACCCAAGTTCACAATCTCGATTGGCTCTTCACGCGGTTGTATGTCTCTTTCTTCATGCATTAACAACCTAGCAAGTTTTCCAGGTACTTCACAATCTTCTTCACCTTCGTCCTCAACTTGGTAGATCGTATTTTTGAAGTCATAATTGGCAATAGCAGAACTGTTATCAATGGGATTCGGGATGGATATGGATTTGTAATTTGTTGTGTGGGTGTATGTAAGAACACATGGCTATTTTGAAAGAAATAAAGTAAAAGAAAGACAAAGAGCACAAAACTTGAATGCAAACATCCAATGATTTATTAAATGAAAAAATGTGGATGAAAAATGAAAACCCTAACAATTGGACCGTTGTGCCTCGGGTAAGGCACAAGGTTTAACGTTATTGTTTAAATTACATAACCTAAAACTTAAAAGCAATAAAATAGAAAATATCATTTACTCCTAACTAAAGGAGATTGGTATAAAGTCTCCAGCCTTCCAATTGTTGAGCCCATTGCCGATAGTAGGGAAAATCCAACTGTCTATGTCATAGTCGCTATCAGCGTCTTCCACATCATTGACTTGATTTTTGTGAATTCCATTGTTGTTGATGCAGAATGGCAGTCTCCGAGAATTAGCATGAGCACGAAGGAAAATCCTCAGAGCCTCTGAGGTGAAACCTAAACCAAGTTTATCAAAATTGTAAAGGATGTTGGGAATCTGACCTCAAACAATGCCACCACCTTCTTCTACCACAACCTTAATGTCTTTCAGAGAAGCCATTCTTGGTGGAATCCTGGTACCTTAGGAACGGTAGGAGTAGATTTGTCAACAGGGGTTTCCTGAGGAATAACTTCAAAGGTCTGGCAAGGAGTCTTGAAGAATTCACCATCCATCTCAACATACTTGAAGGATTTCAAATGGCTCACCATGTATTCTTATTCACCACAAACTGTAATAATTTTTCCTTTTACGAGATACTTCAACTTTTGGTGTAAAGTAGAAGTAAAAGCGCATGTCCCATGAATTCAAGGACGTACAAGCAAACAGGAATAGGATGGACGAATGTCCATCACATAGAAAGTCGGGTCGAAGACCTGGGAACCCACTTTGATTGGAAGATCAACCTCTCCATGCACCATTCTCTTTGAATCATCAAAAGCTCTTACCACAATGTCATTGGGTTTTAGAATAATCCCTTCATAGTCAAGTTTGTCTAAAGCAGCTTTTGGAAATACATTCAATGAGGAACATGTTTCCATAAATACATGGGATATGGTAGTGCCCCTACACTTAATAGAGACATGCATGGCCTTATTATGGTTCCTTCATGCGGGAGTTAAGTCAGTGTCAGAAAAGTCTAGCCCATTATCGGTTGTCAGGCTAGCAACATAATCTCTGAACTGATCAACAGAGATTTCCTACGGTACATGAGCAAATTTCAAGAACTTTACTAGAGCCTGAGCATGGGCTTCAGAGCAAAACAACAGAGATAGCATAAATATTTTGGAGGGGGTCTTCCCAAACTATTCAATGATCTTATAGTCACTCTTTCGAATAATTTTCAAGACTTCTTCTATCTCTTGCTTGGAGGTATCTTCAACAGTAACCTCTTTTGGTGCCTCAGTCTGGGCAAGCTCAATCATATGTTTTTTGCCTCGAGTTTCAATAATTGATTTAGTGGTAGTGATACGAAATGGTGTAGTAACGGATTTTGGAGAGATCTCTGGAGAGAAAACCCTTCCACTTCTGGTAACTTTACTAGTCCCATCAATATTTCCAACATTGGGATCAATAACTTTGGTATTTTCACTTTCAACGGCCAGTGGTTCTTTCTTGACGCCATGGTAGTAGATATCGGCTCCATAATTCCAAGGGATAGCCTTGTAAGAGGAATATGAAATTGGCCTAGGTGCGATAATGATTAGAGGAGAAACCATAGGTTCGACATTAATCTACACAGGACCCTTGAAGTGATCCTTACAGGAGTACCAGAAATTACAGACACGTCTTCAAGCTTTAGGTCTTGAGAAATACTCTCAACAGAGGGAGTATTCTCAAATAGAATTACATGGTCATCCATCAAACACTGAACACCTTCTCTCAGCAGTGCATAATCATTGGATTAGGATGCACAGTAGTAGCACCTTTCAATGCAACCCGGAAATAAACTGGCTTGCAGCAACTTCTTCTTAATAATCATCAGAAGAGTAGTCAAGTCATTCACAGCAGAAACATCATCAACAACATTAAAGATCTTGTCATGATTAGGAATAGGAGATGTTATCACATTAGGAGTCTTAGGAGTGTCAAACTCAATCTCCGTAGAGTCAATCATATCTTGAATCTTATTTTTCAGAGCCCAACATCCATTAGTGTCATGTCTAGGACAATTGGAGTGATATGCACACCTCGCGTTAGGATTGTAACTGGGAGAAGAAGTATTGAGATTTTGAGGAGGATCCTTCAATGTAATCATATTTTCCCTCAACATGTGTTACAATGCTTAAGACAACGACAAGTTGATTTTAGCGAACTGTCTCCTGGGTGAGAGCCACCTATGTTGATTATTCAGTTGTTATTGTTGCACTTGCACATGATTAAATATTAGAACTTCCCCTACATATTAGTTGCGGTCACTCTTATTATGACCCTTCTGGCCGTACAAAATGTTATATTCTTTCTTACTATTGTATGACTTCTTCGCAATATTTGAAGATGTAGCCACCTTAATTTTACCACTTCTAATTTCATTCTCAACACGTTCCCCTGTCAATATCAGCTCAATGAAATCAGGTGAAGAAATTCCAAGTAGGTGATTATAGAAAGGACATGTTAGCATACTCATGAACATGTCGACCAATTCCCTATCAGCTAAAGGAGGTTGGACCCTGCCTGCAAGATCTCTCTATTTACGTGTGTACTCTTTAAAGCCTTTATCAGAACCCATGGACATACTCTATAGTTGCATGCAGGTTGGTGACAAATCAGAATTATATTGATATTGTCTATAGAAAGTTGCAGCCAAATCTTCCCATGTATTAATATTGGTACCTTCAAGTTGATAGTACATTTCCAATTGTGTTTCAGACAGTCTCTCTTTGAAGAAATGTGACCATAATTTCTTGTCAGAAATGTGTGGCTGGATTTTTCGAACATATGATCTCAAATGCAGCTTCGGGCAAGAAACACCGTCATACTTAGCAAATGTAGGAGTTTTGAACTTAGGAGGAATGAAGACTCCCGAGACTAAACCCAATTCCTCAAAGTTCAAGCCAGACACCTTCTGAATATCTATAGCTTTCAGACGCTCTTCTAACAGCTTATAATTCTCATTAGCAGGGGAATATTATTCATCCAAATAATCTTCTACCTCTTCATCAGAATATTTGTCAGCATCACGGTTGCTTATTTTTCTCAGTTTTAAAACTCTTACCAACGTCATCCTGTTCATCATCTTCGTCCAATGGGATATTAAGATCTTGAGCTCGCTTGACTGGACCTCTAAATATTTTCCCTATGTTAAGGATGGACACTGGTTTCTTTGTCTTCTTCTTCTTCTCTTTGGCGATGAGTGCCTTCAGTTCTTCTTTCCCCTTGATCTAAGCTTAGGAACATCTCTTGGAACTGAGAATTATGAGCTTGGAGATCTTTGACTGTCTGCTCAAGAGCCATTTTCTGCTGAAATAAATAACAAGAAGATGAGAAAACCTGTCTTGGAAACCTGTTATGTAATGATATGTATGGTATGTAGATGCATATGCAATGTTTTCAAGGACCTCATGGGATTTAAATTTGTTAAAGGAAACAACAACAAAGATTCTTGTTAGTAAGTTCAGATTATAAATGCATTTTAGGCTTACAATAAAAATAAAAAGAAGGGTTACAAAGGAATAAATTATGACTCAAGTCTCCTATGGACGCTTCCTCTTTGTGTTGACATATGCATTAAGGATCTTCTCTTTGTGAAGGCGTTTGTTCAGATCCAATACTTTCTTCTCATTAGCATAGAACTCAGTCTCAAAGGTGTCCCTTTCTTCTTTCAGTCGAATCCCAGACTTCTGTATCTCTTCAAGGTCAGTAGGCATATCTGGATGAAGAACGATATGAGGAATATCTTCTTCAGTAACAGGCTTCACAATTACTGGTAGGACCACGTGATATGGCATTATAAGATTTTGAGCACGAGATTGCACCCATCTGAGGCAGGGCTCCAGATGGATGGAGTTTTTATGTCCCAAAGTCTTGCTATTAATCTTATTCACCATGCCCCAAGCATGTAAAAACCTTTAACGGTAACCTTGAGAATCATTCTCGTAATCGAATACAATACCCTAGATGAGCATATCATGAGAACCGTCTCTTCGAGCATAACCAAATTGAATTAGAGCTAGGGAAGGATTATAAGTAATACCTGAATAAGTCTAGTCAATCCAATGGCTTAGTCTTAAACATTTTTACCGCTACAGAAAAAAATGGAGACTTCACTGGGGAAAGATTGACCTCTTGATGGTCAATCCCTAAGTGGGTTAAGCCTATCTTTGTTTATATTTGTATATGTGCTATTGTTGTTTATGTGTTATATGTTGTATATATGTTTATCTGGATTTTCCTGGTTTTCAGGGTGCTTGGGGATTAGTTATAAGTCTTATACCCGGACTTGGGCAAATTTTAAGATAGGACGGGCGGTATAGTCATGTTAACTTTGAGGGAGTAATCCCAAAAAAGGAGACATGAGATCCCTCACTCAGTGAAAACCCCTTTAACTATAGTTTCATTTACCGAGTAATCGGGAAGATGTATTGCTTTCGACTTGGGAGCCTGCTGAAGCTGAGGACCGTAGAATACCTAACCCATCTTGGCCTTTTAGGTGTAGTGCGGAAGCTATGACAGAGTAATCCGGAAATAGTTTTCACGCGATACTACGCTCAGACGAGTTTTTATTGAGATTATTACTAATTACTGAGTTAATCGAGAAATTGGTAATATCCAAAGGAAGGATGTAGACTTTGGGAACCTCTAGAACCTTATTCGGTAGTTGATAACTCTTAGACCATATCCTATGGGTAGTACCTTCGACCTCATGCTCGTGATGTCGAACCTATGAACCCTATGTTTGTGATCTTGTGTATGATTATTGCATCATGCATCCATGCACTCGTAATTATCTTTTGAAGATGTTATATTTCAAGGGACTTAAAATTAGACTATTTGTGAATATCTCAGGTACTTTTTGACTATGGATTCTGGAAAAAGAAAGACCGGAAAATACAGTTTCAAAGATCCCAAGATAGATGAGTTGATGAGTCTGATTCCCGAGATTGAGTGTTCTGCAGATTTTTGGAGGAAGTATGAGTCCATCATTTCTCTCATGAAGCTTAGGATAAAGGAAGGTATTCTCTCGACCTTGGTCCAGTTCTATGATCTGATGTATTGATGCTTTACTTTCCCTGACTATTAGTTGATGCATACACTAGAGGATTATTCTTATCTACTGAGTTTGCCTATTATCGATCGTGTACCTTTTACTGGTTTGGAGGGTGAGCCAAAACCACATGAGATTGCTACTTTGATCCATTTGGGAAAGTCTGAGGTTGAAGCCCACGTGACTACTAAAGGAGGTATTAGAGGATTACTAGCTCAGTTCTTATAGGATAAAGCTCGTTACTTTGAAAGGATGAAGAGTACAGTCGCTTTTGAGGCCATCTTTGCTCTACTTGCTTACGGGTTGTTCTTATTTCCTAATGTAGACAAGTGTGTTGACATTAATTCCACCAGGATATTCATGATAGGGAACCCAATTCCTACATTATTCGGTGATACTTATTATTCTATTCATCTTCGGGATTCTTATCATGGAGAGATTATTATTTTCTGCACGCCTCTAATGTACCAGTGGTTTACTTCTCATTTGCCTCAGTCTGATGTTTTCTGGGATATCAGGAAGGAATCCTGTTGGGCTCCTAAGATCATGGCACTTACCCACTCTGATATTGTTTGGTATCATCAGGCTTATCATGATATAGAGATTGTCGACAGTTGTGGTAGTTTCCCCAATGTACCTCTTCTTGGTACAAAGGGAGGAATTAACTACAACGATGTTCTTGCACTCATTTGAGTAGTTTCTTCCTGAAGGAGGGAGAAGACCACAAGGAAGCTAGGGAGCAGATTGCGAAGGCCTGGCATCACATTCACAGGAAGAGTAGGAAAGACTTGGGACCTAGGGGGGATATTTCTTTGGAGCCTTATCTTCAATGGGTACAAGACAAAGCTATTTGTTGAAGATGCCCTATTCTCGAGAAGCACCTATGCCTGGTTTGTTTGTGAAGACCACTCCTCCCCTATTGGATGATGTGGAAGAGCTATATCTTGCTTTAGTTAGGATTCAAGAAGAATAGGAAGCTTGGAAGAATAAGTTCCAAATTCTAGAGATTTCATAAAGAACAAACTTGAAGGAGAAAGCGACTTGATTGAGATTCTTGAGAGTCGGGCTGTAGAGAAGATGGGGAAGCAAGGGGATTTATTTTACCCTAAGCCTCAGTTGGATGCTAGTTGCTCACTTCCTTATTGAGGTGATTGGAAGGAGGTTTCCACCAGATATGCCGAAGAAAACCAGAGATTGAAGGCTCAGATTGCCAGACTTACAGGGAAGAGTTAGCGTATAGAGTGATCTCCATCAACTTTACTTCTTAGGGATTTAGACTTTAATTTCACCTTGAACTTGGGATTATTGAAACTTGTAACCCATTTTGAAGTTATTATAATAAAAATTTCAGTATTTCAATTGTGTTATTACTTTGATATTTTCAATGTTGTCTATAAATCTTTAAGTCCCTTGAAATAATAATATTGAAATAAATCATAAGAATTGCATATCATACATCATATTGTACATACTTCTTGCATTTACTATGCATATCTAGGTGTCTTACTGAGCTTCTTTACTTTGTTCATCTAGTTGTCTCACCGGTACAATACTCTGGCTAATTTCAGAAGGAAGATGGACAACCTAGAACAAGAGAATCGCGAGCTACGCGAGGAAGTTTCTTCTCTGAAGGTCGGTATGGCCAATCTCACTACTCTGATGGAATCTTTGGTGGCTTCTCAGAATCAACCACCAATTTCTCAGTCTCAACAGAAAATAGTTACTACTGAAGCTCCGACTGTTCCTGTGTCTGTTATTCTAGTTGTTATTTAGAATCGCATGCCTCAAGGTTATCCATGGGGAATTCCAGAGAACTTTGTGCTTGAAGGTTTTAAACTTGGTCCTCAAGTTACTCCAGTTATTCAGACCACCGTTACTCCTGCACCTCGTGTGGTGCATGTTACTCCTGTTGCACTTCCTTCAGTGAATGTTGTGCCTTTTGTTAATGACAAAGCTTATCGTCCTTTTCTTCCACCAAGTGAAGGCTTGGGTATCTATGATCGAATGGATGATTTTCAAGATCAGTTTGATAAGATGTAGAGGGAGATGAAGGCCCTCAGAGGAAAGGAATTATTCGGGCAGAATGTGAATGATTTATGCTTGGTCCTGAATGTCAAGATACCGACAAAATTTAAAGTTCCCGAATTCGAGAAGTACAAGGGAAATACTTGTCCTCGTGTTCATCTTGTGATGTATGTAAGAAGAATGTCTACCCACACTGATGATCAGCATCTGCTGATTCACTTTTTTCAGGATAGCTTGACTGGTGATGCATTGAAGTGGTACATGAGTTTGGACAGTGCCAATATTCATAATTTCAACGACTTGGGAGAAACATTTATCAGACAATACAAATACAATGTGGACATGGCTCCTGACTGTGATCAACTTAGAGCCATGGTCCAGAAAGACAGAGAATCATTTAAGGAATATGCACAAAGATGGCGTGAGGTAGCCTCCCAAGTGATTCCTTCAATGGAAGAAAAGGAGATGACAAATATTTTCCTGAAGACTCTAGGTGCTTTATACTATTAGAGGATGGTTGCGAGTACGCCAAGTGAATTTACTGAAATGGTGGGAATGGGTATTTGTTTGAAAGAGGCTGTAAGAGAGGGACGTCTAACAAAAATAGAAAGTCCCAGAAGTACGAAGAAGCCACCCTATGGGTTTTCCAAAAAGAAGGAAGGAGATAAAAATGTTGTTATTCAAGAAAGGAGGGTTAATTCCTGTGATAAGGTGGCAGAACCAGGCTGTTTTTAGGAAAATACTGGTTTGCATTTTGCATTTGTGTTTGCAAAATGTCACAGTAAGCAAGAGTCGCCACCGACTTTTATTTTATCCAACTGGAAAGGAAAAAAGCACATAAAAATTCCTTTTTTCGAGATTTTGAGTGTGGGGGATAGGTTATAGAAAGGGAAGGTATTAGCACCCTTTCTATCTGTAGTTTTCTACGGGCTCTTAGGTACTTGCTCATCATTTGAAAATTGCTTCCGTGTGTGTTTTGAAAAGTTTTTTGTTTTACTTCGTTTTAACCCTTGCTTCTGTCTTCAAGAGTGTTACGAAGTGTTTTTGAAAACTTTGTTTGAAAAGAGTGTAAGTGTGAAAAAGTTTATTTTGAGCAAGTACCTACTAGCATCTACCTACTCGAAAAAAGAATTATTTTGTTCCTGTTTCCCTTAGACGGTGCTATCCCACTATTAGTGAGTAGGTAGCACCATCGTTGGAGTTGTAAGGTTCAATTCTAAAGGGACGTACGATCACTAAAGCAATGCTAGGACGTCTTAGTAATAACCCTAATGTCTTAAGATCATACTCGAGGCAACATTTCCGAGGAAACCTTTCCGAGGCAACATTTCTGAACGGGACATTTGATCTTTGTTTCGACAACAGGGCGACCACTAAAACAACCTATACTTAATGATCGTTTACCGAAGGCAACCGAAGTGAGAGTATACCCTAGGAGTGCGCATGTGCGAGTGATTCAATTTCAAGTTATTATCTTTGCACATTTAGGGTTTGCTAACCATTTTAAAATTAACATACATTCTTGTCATGCAACCCTATTATCATACATCTAACAGTTAATATTTGCGAAAAAATTAAAATATGGAAAATAAAGCTACGCTATTACAAGGCTTCGGGTGGGGGATTAATTACATAGCCAAAAACCCGTAAAATGATAAAAGAAAAAAACCTAATTAAACTATTACATCCCATGAGCAATTACATCAATATTGTAAAAAATAAATAAACGCGCGATGAATCGAGAACGAAAGAAAACTAGGGTTTTGACCCCGTCTAAACCTAATTAAAAGAAAAATAACTTTTTGTTTTTTTTAATTATTTTAATAAAATAAGGTTTTAAATTAAATATGTACAAACCTAATTACTAATTAATTTAAATTAAGAAAATTAATTACATTTGACCTATTTTTGTATTTTGGTTATTTTGAGAAAATAAAATAAAAATTAAATTAAACAAAGCCCTAATTTTCTAATTGATTTTAATTTATTTACAGAGAAAATTAAAGTTACCTAAAAAATTAAATTAACTAATTGAATTAATTTTTGATAAAATAATATATAAAAAAAAGCCTAAATTCTAATTTGGTGAAAATTGATTTTATGATTTTTTATAAAAAAGGAATTAATTTTGTGTTAGTAAAAATAAATTAAATAAAGTAATAAAAAGAGAAAAAAAAAAGAAAAGAGAGAAGACGGGCCTTGTAATCAGCAATTGGAGGGGTGCCAATAGCATCCTTGGGGCCCAAAAGCAAAGGTCCACGTTGACCCTCCTGGATCCAACGCTACACTTTGACTAGGGACTTTGGTAGACTGTCAGATGATGACCTTTGGATCCAGCACGTGGACATCTGGCTGGCTAAGCATTGAAGGCGTATGGTGGACGACTTGGGAATCTGCACATGGAATCCCGTATAGAAAAATACATTGAAGAAACAAGGGGACCTGGGGATCGAACCCAGGTCCTATGGACTTTTCCCTCGCCTCAACACCAACTGAGTTGGCACACTTCTTTGTTCACTAAACAACAATCAATCATTATATTAAAAAAACATAAAATAATAATTATAGCGTGCGAATTTCAAACAGAGGAATCAGGGCTCGCCACGCCATCATCCCTAACCTTTCTCCGTTGCTAAAAGTTTGAGGACTTTTACCTACGGACAGGAAACGTAGGTACAACCTCTGCAACTTTCCTAAATCATCTATACGCATGATAAATGAAACCTAAAGCCATAGACCAATTCGCCTTGGCCTGGTGAGCATCATGGTGCCCTTCTTTTGGGCCAATTTTACTTGTACAAGAAGATCCCAAAACGAGACAAAAAACCCTAACAATGGCATATCTCTATAGGGTTAGCAAAAACACAATTAATTGTTACCAATAGCTTGCAAATGCTTCCAGGATTCAGAATATATACATGATTCATGCTACAAATGCCTAAACAATTATATTCAATTTCAAGAATATGTCAAGTCCGTGGATTACTTACAACGAGTTTTAATGCACGAAAAGGCTTGCTTTTGATTGCTATGGACTCCTTGAATGCCCAGGAAACGAAAGGAATGCTTGGCAAGGCTTGAAAGTACCTGGAAATATGAAAACAGATCACCACTTTTTCTTGATTTTTTTGAAGTTTGTTCTTCAACCTACACGCCACAAAAACCTGTCTTTTTGGTCTGCATTTGACCAATATATATCAATGACTAAATTAGTTTTGCAAATGTGCATCCAATCTTTTTCAATTATGGTCTTTGATCATGATTTGATTCCCATGAAGATCTTTCCAAAATAGGCCTAAAACCAATCTTTTTGTGCACAAACATGCCTTGCACGATTTTATTTGTTGCTAGCTATATAAGGGACCTGAAATATGCACCAAATCTCAAGACTTAAATGATTTTGATATTTCCATGGTTTATTTTGATTTAATTTGATTTAATTGGAATAAAATCTTTTAAAACCACACACAAAGCACCATTTCAAACAACTGAAAAGCAAAAGCAAGTGATCTAAATAAGTAACTAAGAGCCCATGGATAACCATGGATGAAAAGGGTGCTTGCACCTTCCCTTTTCATAATCTACTCCCCGAACCCAAGAAAACATCTCAAAGGACTTTCTTGTGCTTTTTGACCTTTCCTTAGGATAAAATAAAAAGTCGGTGGCGACTCTTGCTAAACCAAAACATTTGCAAACACAAACAAAAAATCCCAAGTCAGTTCTCCCACCGTATCACAGAACTGGCGACTCTGCTGGGGAATTTATCTGAAAGTAGAGTAACTTTGGGGTTTAAATCACCTCTGCATGCTTATCTTGTTTGCTCTAATTGCTTTACAATTGGTTCTATTGTTTGGGCTTGAAATCCTCTACCCGGATTTGGGAAACATTCATAGGTAAATAGAAATACGTTGTGGTAACTGTGCGGGGTATACCGACATGGTTGAAGCAATAGCTATATTAGTGCGACATATTTGTGGGTACCGGTAGCCTTTGAGTCAATCAAAGAGAATACGGGGCCGCTGAGTGATGTCATGAAGCACTAATGAACTCTTAGAACCTTTACTTGACCATCTTGGCCTTATTAGGGGTAGTGAGATGACCAGCTTTGGTGCATTCTGAAGCTGGTAGATACTCGATACTACCCTCATTGAGGGTTATTTTCTTGGAATATTTTGATCGCCAGTTAAGTGGCTAAACTGAAACAATGAACACACAAAATGATCCAGTGATATTGAGCCCCTTAGAACTCGGTTACTATTTATAGGACAGGTTGAACCAACTAACTTCAAGAGGGTACTAACCTATAAACCCCATGCAAGCCTGAACCTAAGGACTTGTCTGCTTTGTGTGAATATGACTGTTTGTATATACATTTGCTTACTCTTGCATACTTGTACATAACATCACAACATCATACCATAGCATTTTCAATAACCATTTCAAGTATCTTGAGGGTCTTTGATGCAGGGTCACGTTGAACCAGACGTCTACCAAAGGGCAAGAGGACTCATTTTCCTGTAAACAAATGCTGTTAAAGATCAAGTACAACAACTTGAGTCAAGGGCTATGACCCACTTGACATGGTGAGCTTGATTCTCGTGAAAAGACATCCACCAATACAAAGTTCTCCAGTCAAAGATGTTCAACCTCTAACATTTTCTTGTGTTTACCCCGCGAGATCCTTGAAAAAATGCATCCACATATCATGCATCATATCATGACAGGTTTTCCCCTTTAAAGTCTCCTTACCTTCCTACTGTTTATTTCAGTAGAGATGGCTCTAGAGAGGACTGTCAAAGATATCCAGGCCCGAAACGCTCAACTTCAAGAAATGTTCTTGAACCTGTCCACGGGGCAGGAAGAAGTGAAAGGTCTCCTCACAAGGGTCATGGTCACAGGGAATCCAGGGGTCATCAGGAATGATCAGTTGGAAGAGCTGCAGATTGAGATGGCGACAATGAGAATTCAGATGATGGGACAACTGGTGGGCCAGATGGCTCTCATCCAAAACTTGGCTCAAGGACAAGAGGAGCTAAAGGTCCTCATCAACAATCTGCATCAGGATGGATGTAACCAAGTAGGGAAAACAACTAGGGTTGAAGATCAAGTCACCATTCAGCCTCCTTTGAGACAAGAAGTCAAGGGAAAGTCTCCCCAATTTGCTTCAGGGTCACAAGCCCAACAATAACCTCACCAACATCAACAGGATAGTCGGCGTGAGCAAAATACATCGGAAAAGCACTCCACTGAGAGTAACATGCCATTATCCCAAGTGCTGCAACGCTTGTTGGAAGTCAAGCTGGTTGAATTAAGGGACCCTCCTCGGTGTCCCAAAACATCCTCCCCAAGGTACAATCCAAATGCGAGATGTGCATATCATTCCAACAGTCTTGGGCATGACACCGATAGCTGTTGGGCATTGAGAAACAAAATTCAAGATCTGGTTAAAGAAACAACGCTGGAGTTCACACAAGATGGTCAGATGAAAATCTTCCGCTGAGGGTGCTCCACCTGAAGTTTCAAGTTCAGACTAAGAGGCTTTTGTTTCATTTGAACTTTCAAGTTGTAATTTCTTTTGTTATTCAAACAATTATCTGTTAATGTCAAACTCTGTTTCATTAATGCATCGCATATGTTTGTCTTGAATTCATCCATTCGTTTTCACTATACTTGAACTATACTTTGTACTTTCTTTATGACATTTAACTCTTGCTAAAAGTTACAAGCCTTTAGAGGGAGGATGATGAAACAATGTCATAATCTCATACAATATGCTTTTGGAAAGACCTTGCTGACGATGTATAGGCGTTTCTTTCAAATCCTAAACACTGGAGTTATAAGGAAGATAATCCCTAGTCAACCCCTTCGAGCCAAAGAAGTATAAGTTTTCTGTTTTAAACGCAAATTGAAATCTTTAATCAAACCTGGGGCAGGGTAGTCTCTCAGTTAATTCAAATGTGCGTTTAAGCCGCAAACTCTCAGTTCGTAATACAGCGAATGATATAAAAAACATCCCTTTGGAACCAAAAGACAGTGATGGTTCCTTATCTCATTGGCAGTCATTATATATCAAAAAAGAGCCCACTGAGTCAAAACCTACAAAGGAGACTTGCGAAAGCTGGGGCATCCCGCTGATTGTAATCTTAAAAATAAGAATAGTCAGGAAAAAATTAGGGATAAATAAATCAAAAGAAAGAGGTCATTATAAATCCTCAACAACATGAAAAATTTTGCAAAAAATGTCTGCCTTCCAACAAATTTAACTTGTGTGAACCATCACCAAAAATGTCGTTCCAGACTCATTTGGCGTTCAAACGCATAATTAACTGAGTATAGGATTGAAGAACATCACAAAGAGAGGGTGGGTACAAATATACTTTGAGTCTTTATCCTTTGTTTCTTAAACCGTGAACCAAGCCACGTTACAACCCTTCAAAAGTCCTAATTGAAGCATGGGTTAGTTCGAAAGCATACTGTTACAAAAGGTATCCTGACTCCTGTAAGGCTTTGCTCTAAATCTTGTGTTGAATTTGTCTTATGAAAAGTTTTCTGCTAAAAAACGCATTTTTCAAAACTTCGAGACAGACATAAACTTTGCATTTCTTGAATATCATTGTTTGCATTTGGCTATTTGTTTGAAAGCGGAGAAATCCACACAACGAATATCCGATGAACGAAAGCTCTCTCAGTGAATAAAATCAATTCAAAAAGGATGACACTTCCATTACAACAATCTCCTATCAACAAGGGGCATGACATGTCACTATCCAGTTAACCTGGGGTAGTCCAGTCAAGATTTCCACAAATCTCTCAAAGTCCAGTTAACCTGGGGCAGTCCAATCAAGATTTCAACAAATCTCTCAAAGTCCAGTTAACCTGGGGCAGTCCAGTAAAGATTTCAACAAATCTCTCAAAGTCCAGTTAACCTGGGGCAGTCCAGTCAAGATTTCAACAAATCTCTCAATTGCAGAGTAACCAGGGGCAAGTCTCCGTCACCATCACTTGGGGAATTGAACGTTAATCCCAACAAAGGGTTACATACAGTCCAAATTTCCTGGCAGTATCACAAACATTTGATACTAGAGACAATGACGAATCTTTCCTCTCTAGCAGACCAGCGGTCACAGGGTTTATTTCCCCAACTCTTGTCAAGGATTTATTCCCCGAAACAAAATTAAAATTCAACAACATTCATAACATATGTAGATTGATCGGCAGGTAAAGGTTATCATTACCTTTTGGGGTAGCAGTCATCAAAAATTCCTTCATCACCTTTTGGAGTAGCAGTCATCAAAGATTCCTTCATCACCTTTTGGGGTAGTAGTCGTCAAAGATTCCTTCATCATTAGGTTGACTCAAAGTTGATTCAAGACCTTCTCTGGCTCAGTCAAATCGACACTAAGATCTCCCTGATTCTCGTTCCAGTGGAAGATATTTCGGGTTTTGCTGTTTCAGATAAATCTCTCAATGATTTATTCTGATTCACTTCCAGATTTTTCACTATCAGAGAAGAAGAATCCAAATCTTTTCTCCATCACCAGTTTGGGATTTATTTTCCCCAGTGAAGGTTGTCTTGAAAAACATTACACATCCGTACATCAGGACATCATACAACGTAATCTCATTTATTTTGAGAACGTCATTGTTTGATATATGCCATTAAACTTTACCTTTCAGGAAAGATACAATCAAATTCAAGCTATGAAGCCTGGACCACAACCAGATAATAGTGCATCCAATTTTCATCTTCAACAGAGATGATTTCTCAACAGAATAACGGACGATCGAGGTTCCCAAAATTCAACAGAGATGATTTCTCAACAGAATAACGGACGATCGAGGTTCCCAAAATTCAACAGAGATGATTTCTCAACAGAATAACGGACGATCGAGGTTCCCAAAATTCAACAGAGTTGATTTCTCAACAGAATAACTGACAACTGAATCTCCTAAAATTCTATTTATCTCAAGAATGAAGATTCTCATCCTTAAAACCTCAGAAGATTGGTACACTCCCAAGCTCCTAATACCCTTACCAGAATGAAGATTCTCATCCTTAAAACCTCAGAAGATTGGTACACTCCCAAGCTCCTGATACCCTTACCAGAATGAAGATTGTCATCCTTAAAACCTCAGAAGATTGGTATACTCCCAAGCTCTTGATACCCTTAACAGAATGAAGGTTCTCATCCTTAAAACCTCAGAAGATTGGCATACTCCCAACCTCCTGACCCAAACGCCTGAATAAAGATTCTCATTCTTGCTTCCCCAGTAGATTGGCATACTCCCAACTTCCTGACCCAAACTCCTGAATGAAGATTCTCATTCTTGCTTCCCTAGTAGATTGGCATACACCCAACCTCCTAACCCAACAGAATGAAGATTCTCATTCTCAAAGTGGTATACAACCTGAATTCCTGATATTCCCGACAGAATGAAGATTCTCATTCTCAAAGTGGCATACAACCTAACTTCTTCCAGACAGGAATAAGCATTTCTCAGAGTCCTGAGCTTACTCTCCAGCAGGATAGCTACTCCCAGCAGTACAACTATTCCCCAAAAAGTTTTTACTACCCCAACAAAATCAAGATTCTCATCCTTGATTCTCTAGTGAAGTTGCCAAAGCCTTTTTTACTCTCAGCATAAATTTGTCAGAGTTTTTAATCTCCTGCAGATCGAAGATTCTCATTCTTGACTCCTCAGCACAAATTCCCCTAGCAGAATGAAGATTATCATTCTTAATTCCCCATAGAGTTTTCAAAGTATTCCCCAGCGGAGTCCTTCTCAAACAACGAAACATGAATCCCCAGTAGATTGGCATACAACCCAAACTCCTGTTTTTCCCAGCAGTATAGCTTCTCCCCACAGAGGTTGTCAAAAAACTTGAAGACACATATACTCTTCAACAATGGTCCAGGATTTATCTTCCCCGACGGCAGTCAAAGATTTTATTATCTCCAGCTATCCAGGATTTATCTTTCTCAGCAAGACAACTCATCAGCTTACATGCGCATACATTACATTCATATATCATGAACATTGATAAAACACATATATTGCATCATACATTTCATGCAACATAACTTTGTGTTTCAGCTAATATTTTACCCTTTTCAGGATAAGATTAACAAACTACCAACCTCAAGAATCATGAAAACAGTTTACAGATGCTTCTAAACATGGATGTTAATCTATCGCTTATTCAGATTCAGCCTCATTGAAAATAGTTTACGGATGCACCAAACATGGATGTCAATCTAATGCTTGTTCAAACTTCAGGATCATGAAAACAGTTTACGGATGCTTCCCAACATGGATGTTAATCTATCGCTTGTTCAGATTCAGCCTCATTGAAAACAGTTTATGGATGCACCAAACATGGATGTTAATCTATTGCTTATTCAACTTCAAGGATCATGAAAACAGTTCACGGATGCTTCCCAACATGGATGTTAATTTATCGCTTGTTCAAACTTCAGGATCATGAAAACAGTTTACGGATGCTTCCAAACATGGATGTTAATCTATCGCTTGTTCAGATTCAACCTCATTGAAAACAGTTTACGGATGCACCAAACATGGATGTTAATCTATTGCTTATTCAACTTCAAGGATCGTGAAAACAGTTTACGGATGCTTCCCAACATGGATGTTAATCTATCGCTTGTTCAGATTCAGCTCATTGAAAACAGTTTACGTGTGCTTCCCAACATGGATGTTAATCTATCGCTTGTTCAAATTCAGCCTCATTGAAAACAGTTTACGGATGCTTCCCAACATGGATGTTAATCTATCGCTTGTTCATATTCAGCCTCATTGAAAACAGTTTACGGATGCACCAAACATGGATGTTAATCTATTGCTTATTCAACTTCAAGGATCATGAAAACAGTTTACGGATGCTTCCCAACATGGATGTTAATCTATCGCTTGTTCAGATTCAGCTCATTGAAAACATTTTATGGGTGCTTCCGAACATGGATGATCTATTGCTTGTTCAAACTCAAGGAATTCTAAAAACAGTTTACGGATGCTTCCCAACACGGATGTTAATCTATCGCTTATTCAGATTCAGCTTATTGAAAATAGTTTACGGATGCTTCCCAATATGGATGTTAACCTATCGCTTGTTCATATTCAACTTCTGAAAACAGTTTATGGGTGCTTCCAAACATGGATGTTAATCTATTTCTTATTCAGACCTCCAGTTCAGAGACGTTCCAAACATGGATACCTTTATGATACTCATTTCCAACATACAATTCCGTAAACATTCTCGGATGGCATCTTTAAGCCCATCTCCGACAAGATCCTGTCACATCTCCAAATGGCATATTTAAGCCCATTCCCCCAACTATGCTTTGACGAGTGCAAATTTATGGGCACTCTAGTGTCCAATCATCTTTTACCTTCGAGTCGCGAACGGCAAGCTCGCCGATCTAACTCTTCAGGTTCAAGAAGATTGAACAGGGGCAACTGTTTTACCCCAAAATTTGCCCTCCCTTTTTCACAAGAAATCACAAACCTAGGGTTTTCTCAGATTTTCAAGATTGGCTCAGGAATCGATCAAACAGACTTTTCTTTGGCAACAAATCAAGAATTAGGGTTTCTCTCGCATTTCCCATAAGAAACTGAATTCTCAGAGGTTCAATTAACTGTCACATGTTTTCACACTTTTCAAGTTTACTGGTTATTCTCAAGGTCTTGTTTATCTGGGATAAGAGATAGGGGTTGAGATGGTCATTTGGAATATTCAGGTTTTGTCTGATCCAGGTTAACCAGATGATGTGCGACTGTTAAAATGTTTGCTTGTTAATGAAATGAAATGCTTGCTTTGTTTATTGGAATACCCAGTGCGTTTTTTGATTTGTATGCTGTTGCAAGGTTATAAGACTACAAAGTTATTGGATTACTTAAAGTTTAAGCTATCTGTATTAGAATTGTTGGAATGCAATTTCAATTATTTTGATCTGAGAATCTTAAAGGAATAAGTGAAGACTTGAAGAAAGAATGGCAAGATTATTGGATAGTAAATGATTTTATTGGATATCAGTTTGCCTCACAAAGATTTTTCAGATGATTGATACAAAAATAATTTATTATTTGAATATTGTAAGTTTTTACAACTTATAGTATTTGAAAAAATAAATGTTACAATTAATGGAAAATCTATCTAATCTAAGCCTAAGCCTCCTAAGCTAACATTGCTCCCATGCTCAAGGTCTCTTGCTTCCTCTGCTTCCTCTATCATCCAATTGGTGCTCACATGAAAAAGACAAAGGAAAAGAAGATTAGTACAATTAATTGAAAAGAATTTTCAAATGAAAAAGAAAGGAAAAGAGTCATCATTAAAGTTTGCCGTCTGGAATCAGAGCGCTATTGTTTGTCATGTTTTTATTTTTCTCTTTGCAAATCACAAGAAGATTGCTCTTCTTGGTTCACAAAGAGAAAAGTAAAATATGCAAATGCAAGCATACAAAAGCAATTGGTTCAAATGCAAAACATAGGCCATGCTGTACAAAGCAAGCATACAAAGCTAGCATACAAAGGAAAACAATGCATTACATAACAGGCGCCAAAACTGTACCAAAGCACAAGGCCAAACAAAGTCAGCAAACTGAACCATTGCAACTCAACCAAAGAATAAGACAAACTGTTATGCAAACATAAGCATAGAAACTAAAGCAAAATGAATACAAAAAGGAAGCAAACTGGATGTAGCAAGTATGCAATGCAGAAAGTACAGTAGGCCAAAAGTAAATAGCAGGAAGTGAACCAAATCACAAGCCAAAAAGCTTGTCATAGCTATCATCATTTTCCAGCAGACATAGGCAAACTTTTCAGAATAATAAGAAAAGCAAAAAATGCTTTTTCATAGAGAGAGAAGGATATCACCTTTTTGAAGTGTACAGTTTGGCAAGAAGGAGATCACAAGTGACAAACAAGAAAAAGATATAAGACTATCAAATGACAGTTTGAAAAGGGGGAAACACTTTGTCAAAACCACAAAACTATCAAACCTGCAGTTTCAAAAACTATAACAAGCTACAACAAAACAACCACAAAAACCTGCAAGTTTCAAACATCACCAAACTGCAAATCAAAACACACAACCACAAACTATAACTCTCCCAAAATCACCAAAAGCCTGTGACAACAAAACTGTGTAAACCACCAAAGCTAAAACTACAAAACCATTGCAAAACTGCACAGGCTGCAAGCTTTCCAAACTGCAAACTGTACACCAGTTCCACAACCAAACCTGCAGTTCCAAACTGCAAACCAAAAACTACAAACCTGCTATCAAGCCAACAGCCAAGTCTGCCATCAAAAAACTACACAAGCTGCAAGCTTGCCAAACTGCATATCAGTACCAAAATACCCCAAGCCTGCCAAACAGTTTCAAGCCATCACAAAAAATCTACAAACTGCAAAGCCAGCAAAACTGCAAACAAGCCACAAAAGCCAACCAAATCTGCAATTCCCAAATCATAAAGAAACTTGCTGGCATACCAATAAATCAACAACAAGTTTCAACAAAATCAACCA
The DNA here is from genome assembly GCA_948472305.1 of Vicia faba. Taxonomy (NCBI): domain Eukaryota; kingdom Viridiplantae; phylum Streptophyta; class Magnoliopsida; order Fabales; family Fabaceae; genus Vicia; species Vicia faba. The sequence continues at coordinate 341,492,120 of OX451737.1, read as the reverse complement.
ACCAAAACAGAATTTCAGAACCATTGTCATCATCAAACTCAAAGAGAAAAGAAAAGAGTTCCAGAAGCATTTCATTATCATCAACATCAACATTCAGATTCAAGGAAAAGAAAGGCAACAAGGTTTCAGAACCACAATTCATCATTAACAAAACATCAACCAACATTCAAAATCAAGAAAGAGGAAGGAGTTTTAAAAATATTTAGCAATCATCATCAACATTTTAATGTTTCAGCAACAATTATCATCAACAATTTTTAGAAGCATTTCATTATCATCAACATCAGCATTTAAAAGAGAGGAAACAAAGTTTTCAGAAAAGAAATAACCAAAAGCTTCAGAATAATCATCATCAACAAAAAGGGTTAGCAACAAAACGCGCCTTGCTCGTCATCATTTCCTCTCCGCCTCTATGCCACCAAGGAACGCCTCCATCTCCCCGTCTCACTCTCCCCCCCCCCCCCATTTTCCAGAAAAATCTCCAAGGTACGTTTTTTTCTCAAACCCTCTTTGCTCCATCTCAAGCATGTAAACACCATGGATTAAAAACAAAACTGAACAAAACATGAAGCAAGCTTAATCAAACAAACAGTAAAAATCAAACAAACATAACCAAATGTAAAACTCAGAAAAGAGAACGAACTATACCGTTTGCAACAAAACCTTGGTCATCGTTAGGAGAAGGCAAGAGACGGAGGTGGCACTTCGGTGGCTTGAGAGGAGGGAGAATCAACGCATGAGATTGAGAAAGATGAAGAGGAAAGGATGAAGAAACGGCGCCGCTGGGATACACGCACAAACCCTAAGTTTCTGAACCCTAATTGTTCAAACCACTAACAATTGTACAAAACCCTTGCACTGGGCCTGTCCGCCCCAAACAACCCTAGGTCCATAACGTTGCTGGCTTGCACCCCCCTCCCTTCCATTCTGACTCTTATTCTTTTGGGCCTAATCTCCATATCACACTTTAAGCCCACTTTTTAATTATTTTTTCTTTTCTTTTCTTTTGTTTAAACAAATACTTATTTTTCTTATTAATTCATTTTATTTTAATTTGTTTTCTTTTTAAGTTAATGATAAAGCTAATAATAAAACTTTGGTTTTCTAAAAATTATTTTTATTAAATAATCTTGCTTTATTTGATAAAATACCAAAAAAACATTTAATTTGATTTAATTAATTTTTTTTCTTTAAAACTCTTTTTATTGATTAATAAAAATACAAAAATAATAGAAATTTTGTTTAATTAATTTTTTTTAAACTTTCCCTTTCATGATTAATAAAAAACACATACAAAAAGAATAATAATAGTATAATGTTTAATCTTTCTTTTTTAGAATATATTTGTATTTGTTTATTTTTAAATAAATACATGCATCTCATAATATTATTGATTTCTTCATTTGTTATAATTTTACATTAAATTGCGACAATTCGATTTGGTTGTGATATTTAGACATTACTATTCTTGTGAGACTCATCCCCATTTGTAATAAAATTGTATCCCCCTCCCCATAATCATGTTGTAATAGTTTAGACTTTTAATTCTCGCACTTTATGCTTTCAATTATGCCATGGTTAGAGATTAGGGTTTGTATGCAAAAATCCGAAATCAATCGCTAGATAACCTAATACAAGACCTAAATGCATGAAAATGACAAACACAATGCACACTTGCACCTCTAGGTAACCTCGCTTGTTGCCTCGGAAATACAATCATGTCCCTCGAATATGAGACACTCTAGTAAATGCCCCTTCGATAAACAAAGATCGTAGTCCCTCGATGACCCTCGATGTTGCATTCGATAAAACGATCTCGTCCCTTACAAAATTGCTAGAGCGTCTCACAAGTTGCTTTCAATGATTGTATATGATGACCCGCGCCTGTCCCATTTAACATCCTAATACAAGGTTGTTTACCAAATGCAATGGTAAAATAACACTATCAAAAGGGTTAAAAACATATAGGAAAGATCTTTGAGTAAAATAGGGTAGATAACTCTTAGTTACTTGATCAAAACTTGCAAAACATCCTTGCTATTTTCAAACAAACTTCACAACACAATTTCAAAAACATTTCTCAAATCAAACTTTCAAAACATTGAAAAAGACAAAAACACCTTTGTATACATTCAAACAAGAATCATTACAAAGGTTGCCACAACGATGGCCTCTTTTCAAAACATCTTTTAAAACCACACACAAAGCACCATTTCAAACAATTGAAAAGCAAAAGCAAGTGATCTAAACAAGTAACTAAGAGCCCATGGATAACCATGGATGAAAAGGGTGCTTGCACCTTCCCTTTTCATAATCTACTCCCCGAACCCAAGAAAACATCTCAAAGGTCTTTCCTGTGCTTTTTGACCTTTCCTTAGGATAAAATAAAAAGTCGGTGGCGACTCTTGCTAAACCGAAACATTTGCAAACACAAACACAAAATCCCAAGTCAGTTCTCCCACCGTATCACAGGAAGTGTTCAAAGGTTATCTCTTCAAAGTGTGGGAGCAATGTCAGTACATACTCTTTGTAAGGAATAAGATTTGGTTGCTTCATATCCCACTCGCCTTTTATCTGACTGATCACCAGAGCAGAATCTTCGAATACACTCAAGAACTTAATCCTTAGGTCCATAGCAGCTTGAAGACCCAGGATACACGCTTCATACTCCGCCATATTGTTGGTGCAGTTAAAACATAGTCGGGCGGTGAACGGAGTATGACAGTGAAGGGGTGAAAAACACAAGAAGGGGGGGTTGAATTGTAAAACTGAAACCTTAAAGCAATTGACAAGATATTTTTATCCTGGTTCGTTTGATCTCAAACTACTCCAGTCCACCCGTCAAGGTGATTTCGCCTCTCTCCAACGAGGTCTTAATTCACTATATTCAACTGAATATTACAAACTGCTTTAACAACTGCTAAAGCCTTCTTGATTCAAACCACAACCCGGTTTGTCAAGGCAACACTTTCTTACAAAGGTATAAAACAATGTGTGTGGATGTTTTCTACAAAACTTTATCACAACTGTGATGTATACACAAAATGAAGCTTAGAAACTAGATTGCTAAACTGTGATGGAATATCAGAGTATGTGGTTTAGCAAAACTGGTAGAGCGAAGATTATGGTTCAGCTTTGTGCGTGTAGAGATTTGGAGAGCATTAGCCATTATAATCTTCAAAGCCTTGTTTATATAGCACTTGAGAAGATGAACGTTGAATGCAATATTCTTGATTCAATGCTAATAACAAGCTTTCCTTTTTGAGCAGATCTTGTCTAGAATGAGGCCGTTGGAATTAATTAGCGTTTAATGCACAGTACCGTTGCTTCTTCAATGCACATTCTGGCTTGGCTCATTCTGATTCTGCTTCGCTGCTGATGAACTATTGTGTTTCTGTATCAGAGTGTTTGAGCGCAGTTCTGTTCATCAAGCTTCAGCATGAACGTGAGTTGATCATCTGATCTTGACGTTCTGATGTAGCAACTTCTGATGCTGGTGTATGAGATCAAATTCTGATGCTGAATAAACGTGATCTTGCTTATTTCAATCAGAGTATCTGCAAGTCAGAACATAATAATTTTAGGCAGCAGATAGTTCATTCATGACACTTATAAATACTGTATCTTTTCACTTTGTTATCATCAAAACTTAAATATAGGGTAGTAGATTCAAACATTGTTCTAACAATCTCCCCCTTTTTGATGATGACAAAAACTAGATATTTTAAATGAAAAATAACGTGAAAAGGTATCAGAGTTAAGAAGTACGGAGAAGTCAGAGTTAAGAGATACTCCCCCTGAGTTGATTACTTCCCTTTGATTATACGTGTTCTTCAAGATCAGATCTTTTTCTTTCTTTGAACATCAGATTATCAGAGTCTTTGACTTATCAGAGAGCAGAGCTTCAGAGCTTTTCTTGTCAGAGCTTTGCTTTGGATCAGAGTATTAGGACGATCAGAACTTCATATTGATCAGAGCAACATTGATCAGAGTTTCTAGTCTTCAGAGTGTCCAGGAGCTTCCTTGTGCCTGTAGACTTTAAACAAAACAGAAAAAACATTTCAAGTAATAAAGTTAGAATGTTTGAGAATTTCTGTCTAGTTAGCCGTTATTGATTTAAATATCATTCTTGTTCTCCCCCTTTTTGTCAGCAATCAAAAAGTGTTGGTGATGTGCTAAAACAATTAAGATCAGAAAAACAAATTGTATTAAGATAGTTCAGAATCAGAGCAAGAAAATATTACAAAAACTTAATCAAAACAGTACATCAGAAAATGAAGAAATCATGAAAAAAAGGTCATGCATGAAAAAGATTTAAGGTTGAGGAGGCATGCGTGTGAACAGGCTCTCCAGCATCGCTTGAATCTTTTCAGAAGTTTCATTTTGCTTCTGCACCATGCTGACAACAGAGTCAATCTTGCTGTCCTACACATCCATTCTTGCTTTCATCTTCTGATCATTTTCTTCCATCCGCTGCTGTAGATGCAAGTCATTCAGCCTTAATTCTTCCAGAGTCTGCCTGTCCAAGGCAGCTTGAGAAGCATCAGAAGGAGGAGGCTTCTCAGAACTTTCAGCAACATCAGCTGCTTGACTTTCATCCTGAATGGTCTTGTCTTCTTCAGATGGTTGCACCTTTGCAGCTTGCTGTTTCTCAGACCAAGATTCACTGTCCAGAGGGAGCACAACTTCCTGAGGCAGCTGACTTTTAACTTCCTTCAGCAGCTTGCTGAAGTTCTGTTGTGCCTGCTCATAGTTGATATCCTGCAACTTGAGGGCTTCAGCACGTACCCATAGTCTGAACTATGACCAGAGCTGATCAAAAGCAGCTGGGTCAATCATCCCAGGACAGACTTGCTTCAAAGAAGCAATCCATTGCAGCACACCTATTTCAAAATTCAAAATACCAGAGCCAACATCTGGTTGCTTTGGTTTTGGGATGGCAATTTTGTGTCTTAGATCAGCAAGACGTTCAAGACTGGTTAAGTCAATGAAAGTTCTGCTGGGGTTTTCAGCGGTTTTCTGAGAGGCTGTTTGTTTTGGAGGAGGGGTATCAGAATCAGATATTTCGATTGGAGTGGGTGGTGTTTTGGGAGTTTTTGGTGGTGTTGATTCTTCTGAAGATGGTAACTGGGGCATGACAATAGTGGTTCCACATGGCAACTGGATTGCCAGCGGTGAAGGTTGAGGTGAGTGAGGGTCAGATTTATGAGGAGAAGGGGTTTCAGAATGGTGAAACTCTGTTTGTGGTGAAGGTGGATTTATTTCTGGTTGGGGAGAGGGAGGTGGAATCTCTGATTGCTCAGGGATCAGAGGTTCTTCTGCGAGTGGTTGTTGTTGGTGTGGTTCTGGTTCTGGTTGTTGTTGTTGTTCTGGTTGTGGAGGAGGAATGTTTTGTGGTTCAGAGGTTGGTTTAGCAGAGGCATGTTCACGCTCAATATCAGCCAGCACTTGGTCAAGTGCTGTTGTTGTTGAAATTGTTGGTTGTTTGGGGAGTTTGGTTCTGGGTCTTCTGAGTAGTAAGGCCTCAGAAGGGTCTTCTGGTATGGTTTCATCAATGGTAGGGATTGGAATTGATATTCTATGGGAGGTTTGAGGAGCAGCAGATGCTGGAATAGTAAAAGATTTTGAAATAGGGGCAGCAGATGAAATACCTCTTTTCTTTGGAGTCTGATGAGATGATCCTTCTGATGGCGCTTTCCTCTTCTTTGTCTTCTTCAGAGTCACTTCTGGTTGGGGTTGACTCAGATCTTTGATCTTCAGCTTTGAACCTGTATCTTCTGCCTTATACGCATCTGGGTACCTGAGAAACATCTCTGGTTTGGATTCCATTTCAGAAAATACCGGAAAATCACTCAGAGGCACTCTTCTGCTGGAGATATCAGCAGTTGAAGTAGCTCTGGGTTCCTTCTGAATATTTTCTATCAGCTTCATCTTTTTCAGATTCTTTGCGTTCAGAGGCTTCCCAATGGTTGGTTCAATAGTGCTCAGCTCCTGAGCTTCAATCAGATGTTCAATCAGCCTATTCTCTGTCAGAATATCTGATATAAGCCTTCCAAATGGTATCCAGTCCGTCTTGGTTCTTTCTTCTTCTCTTGTCTCTTTCACACTGGTCTTGAGATGGTTGAACAAGAAGTGAGCCAGATTGATCTTTATCTTCTGATCAATAAAGTAGATCAGAAACTGCTGATCCACGTTTATATAATCAGGAGAACTTGTTGGTTTCCTGTGGTTGAAGCATCCCAGAACAATCTTAGCCCATACTCTGCAGTGATCCTTCAGATCCTTAATCTTGCTGCTGGGCATTCCAAGAGTGAAAATCTTGTTAGCTACCACACCTACATCAGCGCATCTTTCGGCCATGTCCACACAACGGACTCCACCACCACTTTGACCGATTAGCCTTGCAATGAGATCTTCAGAAATCACAATCTTCTTCCCCATGACAGAGGAGATGACTAGATGTTTTGAAACCTTGGCGTGAATCCAAAATTCCTTGACTAGCGCTGGGAATGTTGGTCCAACCAACCTATCAAAGTACCTTTCCCACTTTTGAGCCCTAATTTCTTCAGTTAGGTCAAAACCATTTTCCTTCAAGCTTTCAAAATCGATGATTAACTCAGAGAGCACTTCAAGGTTCTTCACCGGAGTGAGGAGAGTTCTGAGTGGCACCTGATATTGCTCAGAAGTTGCTTTCTTCTGATTGCCTGCAGAAATGCTGGAGGATGCCATTGTTCACACTAAAAAGCTTTGAGAATGAATTGAGAAAAAAGTTTGTAGGAGATGAACTCAGAGATATGCAGAAAAAGCTTGAGTGTTAATGAGAAAGCGTAAGGAATAAGAATGAGAGATTAATGTGCTTAAATAGAGTTATCAAAATTATTTTGAAAAGATAAACGTTTTTAAGAGAGAGAAAAATAATGATTGCCATTTAAAAAGCGTGATTACTTTTCATTAAATGCTTGCTGATTTTGGGGGATTTGAGAAAGATACTTAAAAACGGTTACCAGACATGTGTCTCAATGCACCCAATCAGCGCTTTGCCTTCTCAGAAGCGTGCACGCGTTCTGCTTCAGAGATATGCTGATGATTGGATGACACTTGTTTGATGTAGTGATCAGCACGTCTGTCTTTGAGATTAGACTCTCAGATCTTTAGACTTGTATCTGATACAATCTGCATGTTCTATCTTTCTGAAAGGAGATTGATCAGAAGTTCACAGTAAAAATAATTACATTCTGAAGATAAATATATGGAATTAAAACATTTTCATTCTGGGCATACTTTCATGCTGAGATGTTTCAGAATGAAATTAAACCTATCTTCTGAAAGGGGTTTGGTAAAGATATAAGCCCATTGATGGTCTGTATCTATAAATTTTAAGTTCAAAATACCTTTCTGAATATAGTCCCTAATGAAATGATGCTTTATTTCTATATGCTTAGCTCTAGAATGTAAAATAGGATTCTTACTTAAGCAAATAGCAGAAGTATTATCACAAAGTATAGGAATGTTACTCTCAAAAATCTGGAAGTCTTCAAGCTGACTTTTCATCCAGAGCATTTGTGTGCTACATCCTGCTGCTGCTATGTACTCAGCTTCTGCTGTTGACAGAGCAATTGTTGATTGCCTTTTGCTGGACCAAGAGATTAGATTTTCTCCCAGAAACTGGCAGCTTCCAGAAGTACTTTTACGTTCCACTCTGTCTCCAGCAAAATCAGCATCACAGTAGCCTACTAAGCTGTAATCACTAGATTTTCTATAAAACAAACCCAGATTAGTAGTACCTTTCAGATACTTGAAAATTCGCTTAACAGCTGTTAAGTGAGATTCTCTAGGATCTGATTGGAATCTAGCACAGATGCAAACGCTGAATAATATGTCAGGTCTTGAAGCAGTCAGATAGAGGAGAGAACCAATCATACCTCTGTAGACTTTCTGTTCTACACTTTTGCTTACCTCTTCTCTTTCCAGAATGCACGTGGGATGCATTGGAATCTTTGATGGCTTACATTCTGAGAGGTCAAATTTCTTCAGAAGATCTCTGATGTATTTGCTCTGATGAATGTAAGTTCCTTCTGGAGTTTGATTGATCTGAATTCCTAGAAAGAATTTCAGTTCCCCCATGAGGCTCATCTCAAATTCTGCCTGCATACACTTAGCAAATTTTCTTCCAAGAGAAGGATTAGTAGAACCAAAAATGATATCATCAACATAAATTTGACAGACTAAGATGTCACTCTTAACTGTTTTACAGAATAGAGTAGTGTCCACTTTCCCTCTGGTGAATTCATTTTCAAGCAGAAAGTTACTTAGCCTTTCATACCAAGCTCTGGGAGCTTGTTTCAGACCATACAGTGACTTCTTTAGTTTGAAAACATGTTCTGGATGTTTTGTATTTTCAAAACCTGGGGGTTGGTGAACATAAACTTCTTCTTCTATATAACCATTTAAGAATGCACTTTTGACATCCATCTGATACAGAGTGATGCCTCTATTAACAGCAAACGAAATTAAAAGTCTGATAGATTCTAACCTGGCGACTGGGGCAAAGGTTTCTGTATAGTCTATCCCCTCTTGCTGTCTATAACCTTGTGCAACCAGTCGTGCCTTGTTTCTGATGACTTCACCTTGTTCATTTAGCTTGTTTCTGAACACCCATCTTGTTCCAATGACGTTGAATCCTTTTGGTCTGGGAACGAGATCCCATACGTCGTTTCTGGTGAATTGATTCAGCTCTTCTTGCATTTCCAGAATCCAGTCATTATCCAGAAGTGCTTCATCAATAGAAGAAGGTTCAATCAGAGACACAAGTCCCATAAGAGTTTCTTCAGAGTTTCTGAAGCTTGCTCTTGTTCTGATTGGATCTTCCTTTCTTCCTAGGATGGTCTCTTCTGGGTGATCCAAGCTGCTTCTGGGTAATCTCTTCTGAGGTTGATCAGCAGCTGTTGAAGGATTTCTAGCAGTGCTCCTTTCATACGTTGAAGGAATGTCTGTGTTGAGAGCTTCTGATGACTTGTCTTCAGAACCTGCAAATTCAATTTCTATACCTGCAAAAATTTCATTCTGCTTTGACTTTTCAGAGTCAAGCTTATCATCAAAACGAACACTGATTGATTCTTCCACAATCTGTGTTTCTGTATTGTATACTCTGTACCCTCTTGAGCGTTCAGAGTATCCTAACATAATACACTTTTGTGCCTTAGAGTCAAACTTGTTCAAATAATTCTTTGTATTCAATATAAAGCAAGTACATCCAAATGGATGAAAATATGAAATGTTGGGCTTTCTGTTCTTCCACAATTCATATGGAGTCTTTTCCAGAATAGGTCTTATTGAGATTCTATTCTGAATGTAGCACGCTATGTTTATTGCCTCTGCCCAGAAAGTCTTAGCAACGTTTGTCTCATTGATCATGGTTCTGGCCATTTCTTGCAATGTTCTGTTCTTTCGTTCTACAACTCCATTTTGTTGGGGAGTTCTAGGACAAGAGAAATCATGCAGAATGCCTTTGTCATTAAAGAATGACTCAAAGTCTTTATTTTCAAATTCTCCACCATGATCACTTCTGACTTTAACGATTCTAAGATCTTTTTCATTCTGAACTTGGTTACAGAAGGTAACAAACACAGAGTGTGACTCGTCCTTGTGTCTTAAGAACTTTACCCATGTCCATCTGCTATAGTCATCTACGATTACTAACCCATACTTCTTACCACTGACTGAAGCAGTTTTAACTGGTCCAAATAAGTCAATGTGCAGAAGTTCTAATGGTTTAGAGGTAGAAACAACATTTTTGGATTTAAAAGAGGGTTTTGCAAATTTGCCTTTCTGACATGCTTCACACAGAGCATCTGAATTGAACTTCAAATTTGGAAGTCCTCTGACCAGATTGAGTTTGTTAATCTGAGATATTCTTCTCATACTAACATGCCCCAATCTTCTGTGCCAGATCCACTGCTCGTTGTTAACAGACAGAAGACATTTTACATTCTGACTCTTTAGTTCAGAAAGTTTGATTTTGTAAATGTTGTTTTTCCTTACCATTAAACAGGATAGTCCCATCTTTCTGACTAACAGCTTTACATGATTTTTGATTAAAGATTATATCATAACCGTTATCACTTAATTGACTTATGGATAACAGATTATGCATCAATCCATCTACTAGCAGAACATTATTAATAGAGGGAAGATTTCCATTACCTACAGTTCCAGAGCCAATTATCTTTCCCCTCTGATTGCCTCCAAAGCCAACGTGGCCTCCAGGCTTAAGTTCCAAGCTTTGGAACATATGCCTTCTTCCCGTCATGTGTCGTGAGCAGCCAGAGTCCAGGTACCATGACTGGTGTTTCTGACTTGCTGCTAAAGATATCTGCAACATGTATTATTTTGTCCTTAGGTACCCAGATTTTCTTGGGTCCTGACTTGTTAGTTTTACCAAAACTCTGGTTGAATTTTGGTTTCACAGAGTGCTTACTACTAGTGTATTTGATATCATGTGTGTGACCATACACAAAGTGTGAATTCAAAGGAGTGTGTTTAATGGTTAAGTCCATGACATTATTTGGTGTAGGAACCTTACCTTGGTATCCTATTCCTTTCCTGCCGTTTCTGCTAACTCCATAGATCATTGAAGCCATTCTGCTTCTATCTATGCTTTTAGCAAGGAACTTCTGGAAACTGTGATCATACTCCTTGATGATCTCATCAGCGTTGCTGGGAGTTTCAGAAATTGGTTCCTTCTGAGAGTTTTGTAAAGTGTTTTCTAATTTTGAAATTTTATCTCTCAGCTCAGAATTTTCCAATTTGAGACTCTCAGACTTATTAGAGTCAGATTCAAGATTCCTTTTCAGGTCTCTGAATTTAGCTCTAATCTGCTGATAACGTTCCAGAATTTCATTGAGGCTTTCAGCAAGTTCAGCCTTTGTAAAGTTAACAGCGAAGTTAGGAAATACCTTTTTTGTGTCTGATTCTGAGTCTGATTCAGAAGCTTCACTATCATCTGGAATGTTAGCCATGAGAGCTATGTTTGCCCTTTCATCATCTAATTCTGAGTCAGCTTCAGACGAGTCAGAGTCATCCCATGTGGCCATGAGACTTTTCTTCTTCTCTCTTCCAAACTTCTTTTTGGGCTTTTCCCTCTGAAGCTTTGGGCAGTCACTCTTGTAGTGTCCTTGCTCATTGCACTCGTAGCAGATGATGTCTTTGGTGTTTGGCTTCTTGCTACTGGAGGAGCCTTCAGATCTTCTGTATCCAGAGGAAGAATCTGTCCTTCTGTATCTGGAAGAATACTCGTTCTGATCAGATCTTCTGGGATTCCTGAACTTCCTTTGTCTTTGCTTCCACAGTTGATTTACTCTTCTGGAGAGAAGGGAAAGTTCGTCTTCTTCTGATGAGGATCCATCAGATGTTTCTTCAACTGCCTGCAAAACTTTAGACTCAAATTTTTTGTTAGATTTTAATGCTAAAGGCTTACCTTGCTTCTGAGGCTCATCAGCTTCTAGCTCTATCTCATGACTTCTGAGGGAGCTTATAAGTTCCTCCAGAGTGATTTTGTTGAGATCTTTAGCTAGTTTCAGAGAAGTAACCATAGGCCTCCACTGCTTGGGTAAACTTCTGATTATTTTCTTGACATGGTCAGCAGTAGAGTATCCTTTGTCCAGAACTTTGAGACCAGCTACCAGAATCTGGAATCTAGAGAACATAGTTTCAATGGATTCAGATTCTTCCATTTTGAACGCCTCATACTTCTGAATGAGCACCAGAGCTTTTGTTTCTTTGACCTGAACATTGCCCTCATGCGTCATTCTGAGAGAATCAAAGATATTTTTTGCTGTGTCTCTGTTGGAGATCTTTTCATACTCAGTATAGGAGATGGCACTGAGGAGGATGGTTCTGGCCTTGTGGTGATTCTTGAAGTCACGCTTTTGTTGATCAGTCATTGATTTTCTATCAATCTTCTGACCACTTGCATTCACAGGGTGCGTGTATCCATCTGTCACCATATCCCACAGATCAGCATCATGTGCTAGAAAGAAGCTTTCAATTCTGTCTTTCCAGTAATCAAAGTTTTCTCCATCAAAAACTGGAGGTTTGCCACTGAATTTGTCTCTGTCCTCATTGTTGTCATTGCTGAAGTGAGAATTGTTTCCTGCCATTGTGTTTTTCTGACGCTGGATCTTGTACTGACACGGTTAAGTGATTTAGCTCAGAACCAGGCGCTCTGATGCCAATTGAAGGGGTGAAAAACACAAGAAGGGGGGGGTTGAATTGTAAAACTGAAACCTTAAAGCAATTGACAAGATATTTTTATCCTGGTTCGTTTGATCTCAAACTACTCCAGTCCACCCGTCAAGGTGATTTCGCCTCTCTGCAACGAGGTCTTAATTCACTATATTCAACTGAATATTACAGACTGCTTTAACAACTGCTAAAGCCTTCTTGATTCAAACCACAACCCGGTTTGTCAAGGCAACACTTTCTTACAAAGGTATAAAACAATGTGTGTGGATGTTTTCTACAAAACTTTATCACAACTGTGATGTATACACAAAATGAAGCTTAGAAACTAGATTGCTAAACTGTGATGGAATATCAGAGTATGTGGTTTAGCAAAACTGGTAGAGCGAAGATTATGGTTCAGCTTTGTGCGTGTAGAGATTTGGAGAGCATTAGCCATTATAATCTTCAAAGCCTTGTTTATATAGCACTTGAGAAGATGAACGTTGAATGCAATATTCTTGATTCAATGCTAATAACAAGCTTTCCTTTTTGAGCAGATCTTGTCTAGAATGAGGCCGTTGGAATTAATTAGCGTTTAATGCACAGTACCGTTGCTTCTTCAATGCACATTCTGGCTTGGCTCATTCTGATTCTACTTCGCTGCTGATGAACTATTGTGTTTCTGTATCAGAGTGTTTGAGCGCAGTTCTGTTCATCAAGCTTCAGCATGAACGTGAGTTGATCATCTGATCTTGACGTTCTGATGTAGCAACTTCTGATGCTGGTGTATGAGATCAAATTCTGATGCTGAATAAACGTGATCTTGCTTATTTCAATCAGAGTATCTGCAAGTCAGAACATAATAATTTTAGGCAGCAGATAGTTCATTCATGACACTTATAAATACTGTATCTTTTCACTTTGTTATCATCAAAACTTAAATATAGGGTAGTAGATTCAAACATTGTTCTAACAGACAACCCTCAGGGGATACGATCACGGTGCCAATGCCATTACCCAATGCGTTTGAAGCTCCGTCAAAATACATAGACCATCAGGATCCTTTCTTAGGTCCTTCATCCGGTCCAGGTTCTTCATAATCGGTCACCAACATGATGTTCTCATCCGCGAACTCGAAATTCATGGATTGGTAATCATCCACGGCCTGGTGCGCCAAATGATCTGCCAATACACTCCCCTAGATTGCTTTCTGGGTTGTGTATTGGATGTTGTTGTACCCCAAAATTTGCCCTCCCTTTTTCACAAGAAATCACAACTTCAGAGTTTTCCACTTTTTGTTGAGATTGGCTCAAGAATTGATCAAACATACTTTTCTTTATCAGTCAATCCAAAATTAGGGTTTCCACTGATTTTTGCTGAGATTGACCCAAGAATCGGTCAAACAGACTTTTCTTTGTCAGTCAATCCAGAATTAGGGTTTCCATTGATTTTATTGAAATTGGCTCAAGAATTGATCAAGCGGACTTTTCTTTGACGACAAATCTGGAATTAGGGTCTTTTCACTCGTTTTTCTCAAAAGAAATTGAATCCACAATAATTCAATTGACTGTTACATTATTTTTACGCTTGTTCCAGATTATCAGTTATTTCTCAAAATCTAAATATCTGGGATAGGAGCTGATGCTTTGATTGAAACTTTGAGACATTGGTTCGATCAATGAAGAGAGAAGTGTATGGAATGCTTGTTTGTTTAACTGTACAAAGCATATGATTAATTGGAATGTCGGGCGTATTATGGTTAATGTAAGGTTGCGAGAGTGCAAAGTTTGTTGATTATTTATTTTATCTGGGTTAAAATTATTGGGATGCATTTCCAGTTGTTTTAATTTAAGAGATTTAAATAATTAAATAGACAGTGCAAAGGAAAGAAGGAAATATTTGACAGTAAAGAATTCTTATTTGACAAAGATTTTTATTTATTTCAAATATTGTTACAAATGTTATTCGAATATTGTAAATTTATTTACAGTGTTCACAATAATATTTATTACAATAAATGAAAAGAAAATAAATCTAAAGCCTAAGTTTCTTGAAATCTTCTATCTTCTATTGTTTCTTCCATTATTCAACTGATAATTACCTGCAAAGGACATAAGAAAAAGAAATCAGTGCAGATAAATTGAAAAGCAGTTTTAAGCAGATAAATAAAAAAGATCATCATTAAAGCTTGTTGGCCGGAATCAGATTGTTTTGGGTTTCATCATGTTTTACTCGTCTTCTTTGCAAATCACAAGAAGATTTCTCTTCTTGGTTCACAAAGAGGAAAGTAAAATAATTTGCAAAGCATACAAATCAATTAAATGCAAAGATACAAGGCACAAGGCTGCACACAAAGAAGGCACAAGGCTGCACAATGTCAAACTGAACAGCAAATTGCATTAGTCAACCAAAAGCGAACCAAGTTGCACAAAAGCAAACTAAGTACACAAAGTTGTCCAAACCAAGTACACAAAGCTGTCAAACAAGTACACAAGCTGTCAAAAAGCATACAATATGGAAAGTAAAATGCAGAGGTAAACCAAGATACAAGCAAGAAGGCTTGTCATTATTCATCATCACATTCTGGTCAAAACAAGTTTTCAGATTAAAAATATATTAAGCAAAAAGATGCTTTTATGGAGAGAGAAAGAGAGAGTGAAGTAGGTTTTGCAGTTTGGCAGGCTGTACAAAAGCAATGACAAAGAAAATAAATAGAAGAGTTTTAACAGTTCAGAAGGAGAGCCACAAACTGCAACTAAAAGCAAATCAGAAGCAAAAACTGCCTCAGAACCATACAAACTTGCACAACAAAAACACAACCTGCAAGTTATCAAACTGCTTGTAAACACAAGCATAACAAGACAGCCTGCTTTCAAAACCTTCAAACAGCTAAACCTTACCAAACAAGCCTTCAAGCCTGCCCTTTTCAAAGATACAAGCCTATTCAAACCTGCAAAACTGCAAGTATAAGAATAACTCAAGCTTGCCTTCCAAAAGACCAGCCTACCTTCAACAAGCAAACTGACAGAAGTAAGTATGTTTCAAAACCTGCAAAAACTCAGAAAGCAAGAACAAAACCTGCCTTCCCAAACACTCAGTTACAAACCTGCAGAAGCAAGCATGTTGCCTTCCCAAAACTCAAAACACAGTCTGCCTCCAAAGTCATAAACATAAATTACCAACTTGAAAGCCTGTTTCAAAAACATCCAAAACTGCCTAAAACCCACTCAAACACTAAAAAACCATCAAACAAACCACATGAGCCTGTCAAGCAAGCACAAGCCTGCCTAAAGTTCATCAAATGGTCAACTCACAAACTTACAGCCTGCATATCAAACTCAAATCCAACCTAACAACAAGCCCTTTTTCAGAATACACATGTTTATCACATAATAAACAAGGTATTCAAAGAAGAAGAAAGATGCAGAAGCGATAAACGAATCAGAAACAAATAAGCAAAAGTTCAGAACAAGCTCATCATCACCAAGCAACGACGACAGTTAATCTCAGAACACAATCATCATTGACTAAACAAGCAGAGGAAGAGAGAAAGATCAAAGCAACAAGTTCATCATCAACAAATCATAAGCCAAATTAACAAACAAAGATCAAATCTCAGAAAGATCATCATTGATATCAAAAGCCATCACTAACATAGCACAAGAGAAGAAGAAGATAAAATTCAGAAGCAGATTGGTATAGCGTTTTTAGAAATAGGTTTCATCATCAAACAATTCAAGAGGAGCCAAAAGATACGAAATACCAGCAAATTGTCATCACAGTCCTCTTTCGCCGAGCCTCCTGGAAGCGCCGCCGGCCAATTCACCTTCCTCCTCCTTCAAATTACAGAACAAAACGCCAAGGTACATCTCTCAAAACTCCTACCACATAAAAAAAATCAAAAGTAACATGGATTAAAACTCGTATACAATGATCAAGCAGAATGAAAGAGTAATATCACAAAAAAATCTAAAACAAGTTAACAAATCATACCATCACGAAGTAAGAACCCTAGACCACTGTGAAGGAATGGCGGAAGGTGGATGGAAGCGATGCTCCGGTGGCTAAGGCGAGGAGAGAGGATATCCGTTTGTCCATGGCTGAGAACGATGAGATGAGAGGCGAAGAGAAGATGAGAGGAGCTGCGCCGTAGAGGCCAAAGAACCAAACCCTAATTCTGAAAACATGAAACACAAACCCTAGAAAAAAAACATTGTATGTTTCGTTTGGGCTTTTGCCCCTTGAACCAACATAAAGCCCATTTTGCTTTCAGCGCCTACACCCCCCATTTTCCCTTCAGCATCCTTTGTCTTTATACCACTTTGGGCCAAAACATGTACCTGGGCCCATCACTCTTCCTTTTAATTTCCAAAATAATACCCTTTTCTTTGTTAATTAATTTACTCTCTTTAGAAAAAAAATAATACTTTTCTTTTTGTTTTTCTAAAAAGTTTTTATTTTGTTAATAATAAAGAGAACTAATAATAAATTTTGTTTTGATATATTTTCTGTAATATTTGTATATTTAATTAAATACTTTGTTTGATTAATCTTTTTATATAAGTTTCTAAAAACATTAATAAAAAATACAAAAAAATAATAATAAATACGTAATTTTCACTAGGTTAATATTTTTATTTTGATCATTTGTAAATAACCATATACATCTCACGATACTTTTGATTCTCTTTATTTTTTATGTCTTGTTACAATTTTATATTGAGAATGCGACAATTCAATTTGGTTGTAACCCACAATATTCGGGACATTACTATTCTGATAAGACTCATCCCCATTTGTAAACATTTGTACCCCCATCCCCGGATACTTATTTGTAATAACTTAGACTTTAAATTCCCGCAATTTATCGCTTTCCATATACTGTGTAGTAATTAGGGTTTGTATGCGAAGATTCAAAATCAACCGCTAGATGACCTAATACAAGATAAATGCATGAAAATCAATACACAATTCACACTTGCACCTCTAGGGTAACCTCGCTTGTTGCCTCGGAAATGCAATCATGTCCCTCGAGTATGAGACATTCTAGAAAATGTCCCTTCGATAAACAAAGATCGTAGTCCCTCGATGACCCTCGATGTTGCCTTCGATAAAACGATCTCGTCCCTTACAAAATTGCTAGAGCGTCTCACAAGTTACCTTCAATGATTGTATACGATGACCTGCGCCTGTCCCGTTTGACATCCTAACGCAAGGTTGTTCATCAAACACAATGGTGAAACAATACTGTTAAAAGGGTTAAAAACATAAGAAAAATCTTTGAGTAAAATAGGGTAGACAACTCTTACTTACTTGATCAAAAATCTTGCAAAACATCCTTGCCAGTTTCAAACACACTTCACAACACAACTTCAAAATAATTTCAAAACAACTTTCAAAACATTGAATTATCTTTTCAAAAAGACACACGCCTTTGTATATATTCAAACAAGAATCATTATAAAGGTTGCCTAGGCAAGGCATCTTTTTCAAAACATTTTCAAAAACCACACACACAAAGCACCATTTCAAACAATTGAAAAGCAAAAGCAAGTGATCTAAAACAAGTAACTAAGAGCCCATGGATAACCATGGATGAAAAGGGTGCTAGCACCTTCCCTTTTCATAATATACCCCCCGAACCCAAGAAAACATCTCAAAGGTCTTTCCTGTGCTTTTTGTCCTTTCCTTTGGATAAAATAAAAAGTCGGTGGCGACTCTTGCTAAACCGAACAAGTGCGAAAACAAACGCAAAATCCCAAGTCAGTTCTCCACCGTATCACAGATGTCATACTCAGTTAAGATTATCTTCCATCTTACTATTCTTCCGGATAAGGCAGGCTTTTCGAAGATATACTTTATTGGATCCATCTTTTTGATATCAATAAGGTAGTGTGAGTCAGCATATACTGTTTCAGCCGGCGAGCAGCCCATGCCAAAGCGCAGCAAGTTTTCTCTAGAAGTGAGTATCGGGTCTCATAGTCGATAAACATTTTGCTAAGGTAGTAAATAACGTGCTCTTTTCGGCCAGACTCGTCATGCTGCCCCAGCACGCACCCCATTGAATTATCCAGCATTGTTAAGTATAAGATCAAAGGTCTTCCTTCAACTGGAGGCATAAGAATAGGTGGCTCTTGGAGGTATTCCTTGATCCTTTCGAAAGCGGTCTGTTGTACCCCAAAATTTGCCCTCCTATTTTTCCACAAGAAATCACAGCTTCGGGCTTTTCCTGATTTTTCAGATTGGCTTAAGAATCAGTCAAACAGACTTTTTCTTATCAGTCTATCCAAATTAGGGTTTTCACGGACTCTGGAACAGTTCAAGCAGATTATTAGGGTTTGGTTGAGTTTGGCTCAGGGTTTGATCAGGAAGGCGTTTCTTTGACATTAAAATAAGAATCAGGGTTTTGTGCGTGCATTCTCTGAAAGAATTAATTCTACAGTTCTTTTCAATTTACTCTGAGATATGGATTG
The DNA here is from genome assembly GCA_948472305.1 of Vicia faba. Lineage (NCBI taxonomy): Eukaryota > Viridiplantae > Streptophyta > Magnoliopsida > Fabales > Fabaceae > Vicia > Vicia faba. Next base: position 341,473,425 of record OX451737.1, on the reverse strand, counting down.
AGGCTTCTGATTGAGAGTTTGCAGTGTTTGATTTAATCAGTAAAAGGAATAAGCATGTGGACATTTGTTTGATTAACTGTGCATTAGTATGGTTAATTGGGACGCCGAGTTTATTATTGATTGCAAGACGACAGTGTTTATTAATTTTTTTATTTATTCTAAGTTAGAATAGTTGGGATTTACTTCCAATTATTTTGATTTCAGAAACTTAAATAATTAAATGGACAGTGAATTGAAAAAAGAATTAACTGAAAAAGAAGGATTTTTATTCATCTTTAATTGTTTGTTACAAATTATTATTTGAACAACTGTAAATTTATTTACATTTTGTTTACAATAATAATATTACAAATGGTTAAAGTAAAATAAAATTGCATCCTAATTTTTCTAAATCTTCATCCTCTATTGCTGCTCCCCATTGCTCAATTGATTTTCATCTGCAACAAAGAAAAGAAAAGAAGTCAGCACAGGTGAAATCAAAAGCAGACAGTTAATTTAAAGACTCATCATTAAAAGTGATTGGCCGGAATTAGTTATTCACCCTCTCTGCAAATCACAAGAAAATTCTTGGTTCACAAAGAGGGATAGAAAATGTTTGTAAACAATTAAATGCACAAATCTACATGGAAATATACAAGGCTGCAGAAATTGTCAAACAAAGAGGCAAACTGAACTGCACAAATTGCAAGTGAATAAGCCAACCAAGTTGCATTGTCAAACTGAAAAGCAAAGCTGTCAAAATTCCAAACTAAGTCACAAATTGAAAACTGAACTGCACATGCCTAACCAAGTTTAAAATGTCAAACAAACTGTCCAAAGGCTGTCAAAAAGATGTCAACCAAAATGTCCAAAGATATCAAAAGATATCAAGTTGCCATCAAAGAAAAGAAGAAAGTACACAGAGGAAAGAGACAATGCAAGCAATATTCAAAATTACATCATTTCCCAAGCCAATCACCTTTTCAGAAAAGCTATTTTAAAGCAATATAATATGCTTTAATAGAGAGAAGGAGAGAGAGAAGAAGCTTACAGTACATCAGGCCTAAAGATATAAACAAAGGATATCAGAACAAGCAAAAAGAGGCAGAATATCACAAAAACGATAGAGCCCACAAATTGTTACATAACACAAACAAGAGCCTGCCTCCAAAACAAGCTTGAAGCCAAACCTGTTTCAAACAATAGAGCCCTCAAACTATAACATAACACAAGCCTCTAAACAGCAAGCCACAAACCTTGAAGCCTTCACCTGCGTAAACACAAGCCTTCACCTGCAGAACCACAAGCCTCAAGCCTTTCAAGACTCAGCCTGAAGCCTGTCAAACAACCAAGAACACAAGCGAGCCAACTGATAAACCTCATGCCTGCTTGAACAAATCTTGTTCATTTTCAAAACCTGCATAATACCAGTTACAAGTATCCAAATATACAGAAACCCCAACAAACCCAGTATCAAAAACCTATCAAAGCTTGTCTCAAGCCCAAAGCCTAAACCTTTAGCCTGTCAAAGCCAAAAAGCCATACAACCTATTTCAAACCACAGGCCAGCCTCAGAACTAACTTCCTCATAGGCTACACAAATCCCAATCCTAGAGTCAATATCATACAAGCATCTTCATCAAATCAAAGCATTCAATCCCAAAACCCTCAGAGCAACCTCGTCATTGGGCCAACAATATCATAAACATCATCAAAACAATACTCAGAATCAACCTCAACATATCATCAAATAATCTCAGAGGCAAACAAAAGAAGAGGAAAAGAAGCAAATAGGCAAGCATTCAAGCAGACAGAGGAGGAAAAGAAAATTATACAAGGGTTTTCAGTGTTCATCACAAAGCCATCAAAAAAGCGAAATACGAGTACCAGTTTTCCACAGAGCAAGCTCAGCATCGCGCTCCCTCGCCTTGGCCGCCCTAGGACGCCTACTGTCCACCTCCAGAACCTCCCTCTCCAAGCGACGAACCCCAAAGGTAGTATCACTTCCTTTTCCTTTTCACGCACCTCAAACAGAAACAAATAACAACATAAAGATCAGGGCTAAGAAAAGATTAAGCACATGCAAAGCTCGAAACCCTAATAAGACAGAAATTATACCTTTGTGTCATCATTGCTTGAGTAATCCATGGAGGGAGAAGGAGCTGACGGCGGCGCCTGGTGGCCATGGGCGGAGATTTTTATTCAGAAAAAGCTTGGCTTGAGAAAGTGAAGAGGACGGAGAAGAAGGGAACAGCGCCTCCGTAACCCTAGGTTCTGAGACGAGACAAACGAAACCATAAAACAATTGTTAAAACCCATCTGGGCCTTGCCCCATCCTAATACCTAAGCCCATCAGCATTACACGCCTTACACCCCCCCTGTCCTAGTCTTATGTGTTTTGTTTGGGCCATAAATCCCCTTAAGCCCATATAACCCTTTTTTTTATTAACCAACACCTTTTTTATAACTTAATTCTTTTCTTTGTTAAATAAATAATATATTAATAATAAATTTATTTTAACAATATTTTTATTATACTTATTTTAACAATATTTTTATTATACTTAAAAATATGTAAATCTTAGGTGTATTAAGCTTAAACATTTTTTTAAAACCTTTTTTTGTTTGTTTACATAAAAAATATAAACTAAAATACATAAGCATTAATTTTTCTTAAGCTTAAAACATTTTTCTTTTTTCTTTTAATTAGAACATTTGTTTGTACATATTTAACAAAAACACAAAAAAGATAATAATACTTAATAAATACTTAATTTTTCATTAAGTTAACATCTTGCATCATTTGTAAATAAATCACATACACTTTCACCAATACATTTGCTTATCTTTTATTCTTGTACTTTGCTACATTTTACATTGAGATTGCGATTCAATTTGGTTGTAAATATATTTGGACACTACTCTCCTAATAAGTCTCATCCCCATTTGTAAATATTTGTACCCCCATCCCCGGATACTTATCTGTAATAGCTTAGACTTTAGATTCCCGCAATTTATCGCTTTCTATATATTGTATAGTAATTAGGGTTTGTATGCGAAGATTCAAAATCAACCACTAGATAAACTAATACAAAGACAAATGCATGATAATCAATACACAATTCACACTTGCACCCCTAGGGTAATCCCGCTTGTTGCCTTCCAAAATGGGCCATGTTTGCATGTTGAGTTTCTTTGGCAAAACAAAACAAATCAAATGATCATAGTCCCTCGATGACGCTTTCAAAGTTGCCTAAATAAAATGATCATAGTCCCTCAAGCAAATTGCTAAAGACACTTGGCACCGTTGCATTCATGGTCTAAAATATGACCCGCGCCTGTTCCGTTAACATCCTAACGCAAGATTGTCCACCAAATACAATGGTGGAACAATACTGTTAAAAGGGTTAAAACATAGGAAAAATCTTTGAGTAAATTTAGGGGTAGACAACTCTTAGTTACTTGATCAAACTTGCAAAACACACTTGCCTACTTTCAAAACACACTCCACAACACACTTTCAAAACAAGTCTCAAAAACCTTGAAACATCTTTTCGAAAAGATAAACACCTTTGTAAAACATTCAAGTAAAGAATTGTTACAACGGTTGCCTAGACAAGGCATCTTTTTCAAAACATTTTCAAAACACACACACACACCACCATTTCAAGCAATTGAAAATCAAAGGCAAGTGATCTAAAATAAGTAACTAAGAGCCCATGGATAACCATGGATGAAAAGGGTGCTAATACCTTCCCTTTTCATAATCTACCCCCCGAACCCACGAAAACATCTCAAAGGTTTTTCCTGTGCTTTTTAACCTTTCCTTTAGGATAAAATAAAAAGTCAGTGGCGACTCTTGCTAAACCGAACAAGTGCGAAAACAAACACAAAACCTCAAGTCAGTTCTCCCACCGTATCACAGAACTGGCGACTCTGCTGGGGAGAAATTTAAAAGTGGGGTTACCTTAGGGATAGATCACCTTTACATTCTTGCTTTGATTGATTTGATTGCTTTACTTTTTTGGGTCCTTGTTTGGGTTTGTTGTAAATCCTACACCCGGATTTGGGGGCACCTCTTTAGGTAAATAGCAATAAAACTGTGAGGGAACTGTGCGGGGTATACCGATATGGTTGAAGCAGTAAGCTATGTTAGTGTGACATATTTGTGAGTACCGGTAACCCTTGAGTTCAATCAAGGAGAGTACGGGGCCGTTGAGTGATGTCATGAAGCACTAACGAACTCTTAGAACCTTAATTGACCATCTTAGCCTTTTTAGGGGTAGTGAGATGACCGACTTTGGTGCAGTCCGAAGTTGGTAGATACTCGATACTACACTCATTGAGGGTTGTTTTCTTGGAATATTTTGGTCGCCAGTTAAGTGGCTAAACCAAAACAATGAACACAGAAAATAATCCAATGATATTGAGCTCCTTAGAACCCGGTTTCTATTTTAGGATAGGATGAGCCAACTAACTTCAAGAGGGTACTTACCTACAAACCCCATGCAAGCCTAAACCTAAGGACTTGTTTGCTTTGTGTGAATATGATTGCCTGTATATACACTTACTTGCTTTTGCATACATGTACATAACATCATGACATCATACCATAGCATTTTTTCACTAACCATTTCAAGGATCTCGAGGGTCTTTTGATGGAGGGTCATGTTGAACCAGACGTCTACCAAGGGGAAAGAGGTTTTCTCCTCTAAATAAATGCCATCAAAGATCGAGTGCAACAACTTGAATCGGGGGCATGGTGAGCTTGATTCTCGTGGAAAGACATCCACCGATGCAAAGTTCTCCAATCAAAGATCAAAGTTGAACCTCTAACATTCTCTTGTGTTTACCCCAAGAGATCCTTGAAAACATTGAATACATATATCATACATATCATTGCATAACAGGTTTCTCCCATACGGGTCTCCTTATCTTCCTACTGTTTATTTCAGTAAGATGGATACGGAACAAACAGTGAAATATCTCGAAGCTCAAAACGCTCAATTCCAACAAATGCTTCTGGCTATGGGCAAAGGGAAAGAGGATCTGAAAGCCCTCCTTCTCAAAAACAAGAAGAAGAAGTCCAAGAAGTCAGCGGGCATCCTGAACTTGAGGAGAAGACCTAAAGCCCTAGACCTTGCAACTCCATCCAACATGGGAGATAGTCTTGAAGAAGACCACAATGTGGAGATTGTTGAAGAGGAAGCTGACTACTCCAAGGAACAATACCCTCTCGCTGATGACAAGTACAAACAGTTGGAGGATCGCCTCAATGCTATGGAGGTTCAACAAATACCTGGCTTGGATTTAGGAGACATGGGTTTGGTTCCTGGATTGGTCATCCCTCCAAAGTTCAAAGTCCCTACCTTGGCTCTGTATGATGGAGTCTCTTGCCCTAAGATGCATCTAAAGTCTTATGTCCGCAAGATTCAACCATACACAACTGATCCAAGGCTTTGGATCCATTTCTTCCAAGAAAGCCTGGTAGGGGCTCAACTCGAGTGGTTCTATCAATTGGAGAGTTCTCGCATTCACACCTGGGAGGACTTAGCTAGGGATTTTTACAAACATTATCAGTACAATGCTGATCTTGCACCAACTCGTGTGCAATTGCAGAACATGACCATGGGTTCTGACGAGAACTTCAAAGGATACTCTCAATAGTGGAGAGATCTGGTTGGTAGGGTGCAACCCCCTTTAACTGATAGAGAGCTGATTGACATCTTCATGGGAACTTTGACAGGGCCTTTCTTCAATCACTTAGTTGGGAGCTCCTCAGCCGGGTTCACCGAGCTAATACTGACCGGCGAAAGGGTCGAAGCTGGCATCAAAAGTGGAAAGATCCAAGGAACTAAACCCTCGGATACTCAGATAATTCCCTACAATGGGAAGAAAGAGTCCAATGCTGTGAACAGTCAGAAGAGTCGCCGTGACCAACATGTAGGGGCAGTCCTGATCTCTGGTTCTACGTCACACCGACAACAGCGAAAGGGAAATCAACGAAGGCCAGACGCGCCTAAAAGACAATATACCAAGATCAACATGTCATTAGCTTAGGCGCTACAACACACGTTGAAGAAAGAGTTGATTACATTAAAGGTTCCTCATCCGGACCCTAAGACTTCTTCTCCCAATTACGACCCGGATGCAAGATGTGCTTATCATTGTGATAGCCCGGGGCATGACACAAACAGCTGTTGGGCTCTGAAGAACAAGGTCCAAGACATGATTGAAGCCAAGGAGATCGATTTTGACCCTCCAGAGACTCTAGCATAATCACTGCTCTTATGCCAAATCATTGGGAATGTTTTTGTTTCGTTTGAATTTTCAAGTTGTAATCTCTTTGTTATTCAAACAATTATCTATTAATGTCAAACTTTGTTTCATTAATGCATTACATATGTTTGTCCTGATTTGATCCACTCATTTTCATTACACTTGAACTATGCTTTCTACTTTCTTTATGATATTTAACTCTTGATAAAAAGCTGCAAGCCTTTAAAGGGAGGATGACGAAACAATACCATAATCTCATACATTATGCTTTTGAACAGACCTTGCTGATGATGTACAGGCATTTCTTTCAATTCCCAAACACTGGAGTTATAAGGAAGATAATCCCTAGTCAACCCCTTCGAGCCAAAGAAGTAGGAGTTTTCTGTTCTAAACAAATTGAAACCTTTGATTTAAACCTGGGGCAGGGTAGTCTCTCAGTTAATTCGGAAAAAAAATGTGCGCATCAAAGTCGCAAACTCTCAGTTCGTAATACAACGAATGACATAAAAAACATTCCTTTGGAATCAAAAGACAGTGATGGTTCCCTATCTCATAGGCAGTCAATCTCTCAAAAAAAAAAAGAAGAGAGCCCACTAAGCCAAAACCTACAAAGGAGGCTTAAGAAAGTTGGGGCATCCCGCTGACTGTAATCTCGAAAACAAGAACAGTCAGGCAAAAGTTAGGGATAACAAATCAATAGAACGGGGTCAATACAAATCCCCAACAACATGAAAAATGTTGCAAAAAAAAAAGGAGATGATGACTGCCCCCTAAATTCAATTGGTGAACCATCACCCAAAAGTCGTTCCAAACTCGAATAGAGTGCGACGCACAATTAACTGAGTTTAGGATTGAAGAACATCACGAAGAGCGGGTGGGTACAAATATACTTTGAGCCTTTATCCTTTGTTTCTTAAACCGTGAACCAAGCCACGTTACAACCCTTCAAAAGTCCTAATTGAAGCATGGGTTAGTTTGAAAGCATACTGTTACAAAAGGTATCCTGACTCCTGTAAGGCTTTGCTCTAAATCTTATGTTGAATTTGTCTTATGAAAAGTTTTCTGCTAAAAAACGCATTTTTCAAAACTTCGAGACAGACATAAACTTTGCATTTCTTGAATATCATTGTTTTCATTTGGCTATTTGTTTGACAACGGAGAAATCCACACAACGAATATCCGATGAACGAAAGCTCTCTCAGTGAATAAAATCAATTCAAAAAGGATGACACTTCCATTACAATAATCTCCTATCAACAAGGGGCATGACATGTCACTATCCAGTTAACCTGGGGTAGTCCAGTCAAGATTTCCACAAATCTCTCAAAATTTCAGTGAACTTGGGGCAAGTCTCCTTCATCATCACTTGGGGCATTCGAATGTCAAAAGTGTTTAACAATTCCTTCATCACCTGTTGGAAGATACGGTCCAGTTATGCTCCAGACACGGTTGCCTTTCTGTAACCTTTCTTATGTTCCAGATTAATACCTGTAGCAAGCCAGGAAAATATCTGTGGACGACTGATTGTAGATCAACACCTGTAACAAGCCAGGAAACCATCTACATGAAGAGATTGAAGATTAATACCTGTAACAAGCCAGGAAAGCTATCTTTCTTTCTCAGGTCAGAGATCAATACCTGAAAACAGCCAGGACAGTATCTCCTTGACCAACCTTTCCAAGTTCCAGATCAATACCTGAAACCAGCCAGGAAAACTATCTGTGAACGACTGATTGTGGATTAATACATGAAGCAAGCCAGGAAATTATCTACATGAGGAGATTGAAGATCAATACCTGAAACAAGCCAGGGAACCATCTTTCTTTCTCAGGTCAGAGATCAACACCTGAAACAAGCCAGGACAGTATCTCCTTGACCAACCTTTCCAAGTTCCAGATCAATACCTGAAACCATCCAGGAAAAATATCTGTGAACGACTGATTGTAGATTAATACCTGAAACCAGCCAGGAAATTATCTACATGAAGAGATTGAAGAGTAATACCTGAAACAAGCCAGGGAACCATCTTTCTTTCTCAGGTCAGAGATCAACACCTGAAACTAGCCCGGACAGCTATCTCACCGACCAACCTTTTCAAGATCCCAGATCAATACCTGCAGCAATCAAAAGATTCTTGCAATCCCCAGCGGAGCTAAAAATTCCAACTATCAATCCCCAAGCAGAGTGAAGACTCTCATTCTCAGTTTCTCAGAGTATTCAAATATTCTCCAGTGAAGATCTCCTCAAGACAGGAATCCCCAACAGATTAGCATACAACCCAAGCTCCTGATTCCCCAACAGTGGTCCCAAGACTTCTCATTTTCAACAATCAAAGGATTTTCAATCCCCTACAGCAGTCAAAGATTCACTTTCCCCGACAGCAGTCAAGATTCTTTTATCTCTAGCTATCCAGGATTCGTCTTCCTCAGCAAGACAGCTCATCAGCTTACATGCGCATTCATCACTTTCATATCATAAACATTGATATACGCATAATGCATCATACATTTCATGCAACATAACTTTGTGTTTCAGCTAATATTTTACCCTTTTCAGGATAAGATTGATAAGCTTCGACTTCTGAAAACAGTTCACAAGTTCTCCAGTAACGGATGTTAACTTATCGCTTGTTCAGATTCCAAGAATTCTGAAAACAGTTCACGGGTCCTCCAGTAACGGATGTTAACCTATCGCTTGTTCAGAATCCAAGACTTCTGAAAACAGTTCACGGGTTCTCCAGTAACGGATGTTAACCTATCGCTTGTTCAGATTCTAAGACTTCATAAAACAGTTCACGGGTCCTCCAATAACGGATGTTAACCTATAGCTTGTTCAGATTCCAAAACTTCTAAAAATAGTTCACAGGTTCTCTAGTAACGGATGTTAACCTATCGCTTGTTCAGATTCTAAGACTTCTGAAAACAGTTCACGGGTTCTCCAGTAACGGATGTTAACCTATCGCTTGTTCGGATTCCAAGACTTCTGAAAACAGTTCACGGGTCCTCCAGTAACGGATGTTAACCTATCGCTTGTTCAGATTCCAAGACTTCTGAAAACAGTTCACGGGTTCTCCAGTAACGGATGTTAACCTATCGCTTGTTAAGATTCCAAGACTTCTGAAAACAGTTCACGGGTCCTCCAGTAACGGATGTTAACCTATCGCTTGTTCAGATTCCAAGACTTCTGAAAACAGTTCACGGGTTCTCCAGTAACGGATGTTAACCTATCGCTTGTTCAGATTCCAAGACTTCTGAAAATAGTTCACGGGTCCTCCAATAACGGATGTTAACCTATCGCTTGTTCAGATTCCAAAACTTCTAAAAACAGTTCACAGGTTCTCTAGTAACGGATGTTAACCTATCGCTTGTTCAGATTCCAAGACTTCTGAAAACAGTTCACGGGTTCTCCAGTAACGGATGTTAACCTATCGCTTGTTCAGATTCCAAGACTTCTGAAAATAGTTCACGGGTCCTCCAATAACGGATGTTAACCTATCGCTTGTTCAGATTCCAAGACTTCTGAAAACAGTTCACGGGTTCTCCAGTAACGGATGTTAACCTATCGCTTGTTAAGATTCCAAGACTTATGAAAACAGTTCACGGGTCCTCCAGTAACGGATGTTAACCTATCGCTTGTTCAGATTCCAAGACTTCTGAAAACAGTTCACGGGTTCTCCAGTAACGGATGTTAACCTATCACTTGTTCAGATTCCAAGACTTCTGAAAACAGTTCACGGGTTCTCCAGTAACGGATGTTAACCTATCGCTTGTTCAGATTCCAAGACTTCTGAAAACAGTTCACGGGTCCTCCAGTAACGGATATTAACCTATCGCTTGTTCAGATTCCAAGACTTCTGAAAACAGTTCACAGGTTCTCTAGTAACGGATGTTAACCTATCGCTTGTTCAGATTCCAAGACTTCTGAAAACAGTTCACGGGTTCTCCAGTAACGGATGTTAACCTATCGCTTGTTCAGATTCCAAGACTTCTGAAAATAGTTCACGGGTTCTCCAGTAACGGATGTTAACTTATTGCTTGTTCAGACTCGACTTTTGAAAACAGTTTACGGACGCTTCCCAACATGGATGCTGATCTATTGCTTATTCATCTCCAAGACTTCTGAAAACAGTTTACAGACGCTTCCCAACATGGATGCTGATTTATTGCTTATTCATCTCCAAGACTTCTGAAAACAGTTTACGGATTCTCCAAACAAGGATGTTAATCTATCGCTTGTTCAGACTCAACCTTTGAAAACAGTTTACGGACGCTTCCCAACAACGAATGCTGCTCTATTGCTTATTCAACTTCAAGACTTCTGAAAACAGTTTACAGGTTCTCCAGACACGGATGTTAACCTACCGCTTGTTTAGACTCAACTTTTGAAAACAGTTCACGGATGCTTCCAGATACGGATGTCAATCTATTTCTTATTCAGACCCCCAGTTCAGAGACGTTCCAAAACATGGATACCTTTCTGATACTTACCCACTCACCAATGACATACAGTTCAACAATCACCTTCAGATGGCATCTATAAGCCCATCCTCCTCCAAACATTTCCAGATGGCATCTCTAAGCCCATCCTCCTACCAGCAATTTCCAGACGGCATCTCTAAGATCATCCTCCTACCAGCAATTTCCAGATGGCATCTCTAAGCCCATCCCCCGACAAGATTCTGTCACATCCCTAGATGGCATCTCTAAGCCCATCACCAAATGGCATCTTCAAGCCCATTCCCTCTACCATCACATCACCGAGTGCAAATTTTTTGGGCACTCTAGTGTCCAATCTCCTTTTAACCTCGAGTCGCGAAAGGAAAACTTGCCAATCTAACTCTTCAGGTTCAAGAAGATTGAACAGGGGGCAACTGTTGTACCCCAAAATTTGCCTCCTATTTTTCCAAAAGAAATCACAGCTTCGGGCTTTTCCTGATTTTTCAGATTGGCTTAAGAATCAGTCAAACAGACTTTTTCTTATCAGTCTATCCAAATTAGGGTTTTCATGGACTCTGGAACAGTTCAAGCAGATTATTAGGGTTTGGTTGAGTTTGGCTCAGGGTTTGATCAGGCAGGCCTTTCTTTGACATTAAAACAAGAATCAGGGTTTTGTGCGTGCATTCTCAGAAAGAATTAATTCTACAGTTCTTTTCAATTTACTCAGAGATATGGATTGAGGCTTCTGATTGAGAGTTTGCAGTGTTTGATTTAATCAATAAAGGAATAAGCATGTGGATGTTTGTTTGATTAACTGTGCATTGCTATGGTTAATTGGGACGTCGAGTTTATTATTGATTGCAAGACGACAATGTTTATTAATTATTTATTTATTCTAAGTTAGAATAGTTGGGATTTACTTCCAGTTATTTTAATTTCAGAAACTTAAATAATTAAATGGGCAGTGAATTGAAAAAAGAATTAACTGACAAAGAAGGATTTTTATTCATCTTTAATTGTTTGTTACAAATTATTATTTGAACAACTGTAAATTTATTTACATTTTGTTTACAATAATAATATTACAAATGGTTAAAGTAAAATAAAATTGCATCCTAATTTTTCTAAATCTTCATCCTCTATTGCTGCTCCCCATTGCTCAATTGATTTTCATCTGCAACAAAGAAAAGAAAAGAAGTCAGCACAGATGAAATCAAAAGCAGACAGTTAATTTAAAGACTCATCATTAAAAGTGATTGGCCGGAATCAGTTATTCACCCTCTCTGCAAATCACAAGAAAATTCTTGTTTCACAAAGAGGGATAGAAAATGTTTGCAAACAATTAAATGCACAAAGCTACATGGAAATATACAAGGCTGCATAAATTGTCAAACAAAGAGGCAAACTGAACTGCACAAATTGCAAGTGAATAAGCCAACCAAGTTGCATTGTCAAACTGAAAAGCAAAGCTGTCAAAATTCCAAACTAAGTCACAAATTGCAAACTGAACTTCACATGCCTAACCAAGTTTAAAATGTCAAACAAACTGTCCAAAGGCTGTCAAAAAGATGTCAACCAAACTGTCCAAAGATATCAAAAGATATCAAGTTGCAATCAAAGAAAAGAAGAAAGTACACAGAGGAAAGAGACAATGCAAGCAATATTCAAAATTACATCATTTCCCAAGCCAATCACCTTTTCAGAAAAGCTATTTTAAAGCAATATAATATGCTTTAATAGAAAGAAGGAGAGAGAGAAGAAGCTTACAGTACAACAGGCCTAAAGATATAAACAAAGGATATCAGAACAAGCAAAAAGAGGCAGAATATCACAAAAAAGATAGAGCCCACAAACTGTTACAGAACACAAACAAGAGCCTGCCTCCAAAACAAGCTTGAAGCCAAACCTGTTTCAAACAATAGAGCCCTCAAACTGTAACATAACACAAGCCTCTAAACAGCAAGCCACAAACCTTGAAGCCTTCACCTGCGTAAACACAAGCCTTCACATGCAGAACCACAAGCCTCAAGCCTTTCAAGACTCATCCTGAAGCCTGTCAAACAACCAAGAACACAAGCGAGCCAACTGATAAACCTCATGCCTGCTTGAACAAATCGTGTTCATTTTCAAAACCTGCATAATACCAGTTACAAGTATCCAAATATACAGAAACCCCAATAAACCCAGTATCAAAAACCTATCAAAGCCTGTCTCAAGCCCAAAGCCTAAACCTTTAGCCTATCAAAGCTAAAAAGCCATACAACCTGTTTCAAACCACAGGCCAGCCTCAGAACTAACTTCCTCATAGGCTACACAAATCCCAATCTCAGAGTCAATATCATACAAGCATCTTCATCAAATCAAAGCATTCAATCCCAAAACCCTCAGAGCAACCTCATCATTGGGCCAACAATATCATAAACATCATCAAAACAATACTCAGAATCAACCTCAACATATCATCAAATAATCTCATAGGCAAACAGAAGAAGAGGAAAAGAAGCAAATAGGCAAGCATCCAAGCAGACAGAAGAGGAAAAGAAAATTATACAAGGGGTTTCAGTGTTCATCACAAAGCCATCAAAAAAGCGAAATACGAGTACTAGTTTTCAACCGAGCAAGCTCAGCATCGTGCTCCCTCGCCTTGGCTGCCCTAGGACGCCTCCTGTCCACCTCCAGAACCTCCCTCTCCAAGCGACGAACCCCAACGGTAGTATCTCTTCCTTTTCCTTTTCACGCACCTCAAACAGAAACAAATAACAACATAAAGATCAGGGCTAATAAAAGATTAAGCACATGCAAAGCTCGAAACCCTAATAAGACAGAAATTATACCTTTGTGTCATCACTGTTTGAGTAATCCATGGAGGGAGAAGGAGCTGACGGCGGCGCCTGGTGGCCATGGGAGGAGATTTTTATTCAGAAAAAGCTTGGCTTGAGAAAGTGAAGAGGACGAAGAAGAAGGGAACGGCGCCTCCGTAACCCTAGGTTCTGAGACGAGACAAACGAAACCCTAAAACAATTGTTAAAACCCATCTGGGCCTTGCCCCATCCTAATGCCTAAGCACATCAGCATTACACACCTTACACCCCCCCCCCCCCCCCGTCCTAGTCTTATGTGTTTTGTTTGGGCCATAAATCCCCTTAAGCCCATATAACCCTTTTTTTTTATTAACCAACACCTTTTTTATAACTTAATTCTTTTCTTTGTTAAATAAATAATATATTAATAATAAATTTATTTTAACAATATTTTTATTATACTTATTTTAACAATATTTTTATTATACTTAAAAATATGTAAATCTTAGGTGTATTAAGTTTAAACATTTTTTTAAAACCTTTTTTTGTTTGTTTACATAAAAAATATAAACTAAAATACATAAGCATTAATTTTTCTTAAGCTTAAAACATTTTTCTTTTTTCTTTTAATTAGAACATTTGTTTGTACATATTTAACAAAAACACAAAAAAGATAATAATACTTAATAAATACTTAATTTTGCATTAAGTTAACATCTTGCATCATTTGTAAATAAATCACATACACTTTCACTAATACATTTGCTTATCTTTTATTCTTGTACATTGATACATTTTACATTGAGATTGCGATTCGATTTGGTTGTAAATATATTTGGACACTACTCTCCTAATAAGTCTCATCCCCATTTGTAAATATTTGTACCCCCATCCCCGGATACTTATCTGTAATAGCTTAGACTTTAAATTCCCGCAATTTATCGCTTTCTATATACTGTATAGTAATTAGGGTTTGTATGCAAAGATTCAAAATCAACCGCTAGACAACCTAATAAAAAGACAAATGCATGACAATCAATACACAATTCACACTTGCACCCCTAGGGTAATCCCGCTTGTTGCCTTCCAAAATGGGCCACGTTTGCATGTTGAGTTTCTTTGGCAAAACAAAACAAATCAAATGATCATAGTCCCTCGATGACGCTTTCGAAGTTGCCTAAATAAAATGATTATAGTCCCTCAAGAAAATTGCTAAAGACACTTGGCACTGTTGCATTCATGGTCTAAACGATGACCCGCGCCTGTCCCGTTAACATCCTAACGCAATATTGTCCACCAAATACAATGGTGGAACAATACTGTTAAAAGGGTTAAAACATAGGAAAAATCTTTGAGTAAATTTAGGGGTAGACAACTCTTAGTTACTTGATCAAACTTGAAAAACACACTTGCCTACTTTCAAAACACACTCCACAACACACTTTCAAAACAACTCTCAAAAACCTTGAAACATATTTTCGAAAAGATAAACACCTTTGTAAAACATTCGAGTAAAGAATTGTTACAACGGTTGCCTAGACAAGGCATCTTTTTCAAAACATTTTCAAAACACACACACACACACCACCATTTCAAGCAATTGAAAATCAAAGGCAAGTGATCTAAAACAAGTAACTAAGAGCCAATGGATAACCATGGATGAAAAGGGTGCTAATACCTTCCCTTTTCACAATCTACCCCCCGAACCCACGAAAACATCTCAAAGGTTTTTCCTGTACTTTTTAACCTTTTCTTTAAGATAAAATAAAAAGTCGGTGGCGACTCTTGCTAAACCGAACAAGTGCAAAAACAAACGCAAAACCTCAAGTCAGTTCTCCCACCGTATCACACGGCCTGACATTCATCATTCCATTCTACCATTTGATCTTTCTTCAGCAACTTGAAGATTGGCTCACAACTAGCAGTCAAATGTGAAATGAGTCGGACAATGTAGTTCAGACGTCCCAAAAATCCTCTGACTTCTTTTTCTATTCGGGGAGCTGGCATCTCCTGTATAGCCTTCACCTTTGCAGGATCCACTTGAATACCTTTATCACTAACGACGAAACCCAACAGTTTACTAGACCTTACCTTGAAGGTGCACTTGTTCGGGTTTAACCTCAGCTTGTACATTTTCAACCTGTCAAACAGTTTCTGGAGATGGTCAAGGTGTTCTTCTTCAGTCTGGGACCTTGTAATCATGTCATCAACGTAAACCTCAATCTCATGGTGAATCATGTCGTGGAAC
Source organism: Vicia faba (assembly GCA_948472305.1). Classification (NCBI taxonomy): domain Eukaryota; kingdom Viridiplantae; phylum Streptophyta; class Magnoliopsida; order Fabales; family Fabaceae; genus Vicia; species Vicia faba. Next base: position 341,457,682 of record OX451737.1, on the reverse strand, counting down.
AAAGCGACCATGGCGCGCTGATAAGTTGCCCCAACATTCTTTAACCCGAAAGGCATTACCTTGTAACAGAATGTGCCCCACTGCGTAACGAAAGTTGTCTTCTCCATGTCCTCGGGAGCCATCTTAATCTGATTGTAACCAGAAAAACCATCCGTAAAGGAGAAGACCTTATGCTGCGCTGTATTGTCGACCAGAACATCAATGTGAGGTAGTGGGAAATTGTCTTTGGGGCTCGCCCTGTTTAGATCTCTATAGTCCAAACACATCCGTACTTTACCATCCTTCTTGGGAACTGGAACAACGTTGGCGACCCACTGCGAGTAAGAAGTGACAACGAGAAATCCGGCGTCAAACTGTTTCATGACCTCAGCTTTGATTTTCTCAGACATCTCAGGGCACATACAGCGAACCTTCTGCTTTATCGGAGGACAATCTTCTTTGGTTGGCAGGCGGTGTACCACAATATCAGTGTCCAAACCAGGCATATCTTCATAAGACCAAGCGAAGATCTCAACATAGTCACGTAGCATCTGTATCAACCATTGCTTGACACTAGGCTCCAGATTTGCACCTATCTTGACCTCTCTCTTGTCTTCTTCTGTACCCAAATTTACTGAATCCATTGGCTCTTCATGAGGTTGTATGGCCCTCTCTTCCTGTAGTAAAAGTCTAGCAAGTTCCACAGGCACTTCAAAATCATCCTCACCTTCATCCTCGACTTGGTTGATCGGATTTTCAAAGTCATAATTGTCAGTAGCAGAGTCGTTATCAATGGTATCCAGAGTAGATGTGGATCTGCATTATGATATGTGAGTGTGTGTAAGACAATAACTGTTTTGATAAAGTGCGAGATAGAAAGGAAAAACAAGGAGCGCAAAATTTATAATGCAAGAAAACATCCAATGCTTTATTGATGATATATGAAAATGACAAATAATAAGCCCTCACAAACAAAGCCTAGGTGCCTCGGGCAAGGCACCGAGCCGTAAAGTTTTAAACTGTCTATTACAAATCTCAAAACAAAAGTCTATTACTGTGAAATAAAAGAAACGGGCACGAAGTCCTTCGTCGTCTAGTTGTTCAATCCACCGTTGGTAGTCGGGTAAGTCCAGCTGTCGATATCTGAGTCCTCATCATCAACATCTTCCGTGGTGGAGACAACCTCAATAGCATTGATTCCTAAGTCATGCTTGGGCATGGGAGCAGTTATGACGTTGGGTTTCTCCGGAGCGTCGAACTCAATCTCTTTAGCTTCAATCAAATCTTGCACCTTATTCTTCAAGGCCTAACAATTGTTCGTATCATGACCTGGGCTATCAGAGTGATAGGCGCAACGGGCGTTCGGGTTATACAACGGAGATGTGGTGCTGGGATTCTTCAGGGCTTCCCTCAGAGTTACCAGGTTGGTTTTTAACAATTATGGTAGAATTTGAGACAAGGTCATATTAAGCCGAGTGTATTGTCTCTACGGCCTCTCCATTCTTTGCTGATTGTTGCATTGTGGGGCAACGGTGGGTCTTGATATTACTACCGCATTTACTGCTTGACGGTGTTCAGGTCAGTTTTGGCCCCTCGGGCCGTAAACTGCCCTAGCTTTTTCTTACCAGTGAAAGGCCTCTTTACCGCACTTGATGAAACACTTTTCTGTATCTTACCACTTAGGATACCAGCCTCTACTCTCTCCCCAGTCAAAATCAATTCAGTAAACCCAGATGATGAACTGCCGATCAGATGATTAAAAAATGGACCAGACAACGTTCCTAGAAACATATCAACCAACTCCCTATCAAACAGAGGGGGTTGGACTCTTCCAGCCAGATCTCTCCACTTCTGGGAATAGTCCTTAAAACCTTCACTTGCACCCATAGACATACCCTGAAGCTGAGTTCGAGTGGGAGCAAGGTCGATATTATACTGGTACTGCTTGTAAAAAGAAACAGCAAGGTCCTCCCAGTTTCAGACATTAGCTCCTTCCAATTGATAAAACCATTCAAGCTGAGTCCCTGACAGACTATCTTGAAAGAAATGTACCCATAAATTCCTATCAGCAGTGTAAGGTTGGATTTTTCGGACATACGAGCGGAGATGGAGTTTTGGACAAGACACTCCGTCGTACTTAGCAAAAATTGGAGCTTTAAACTTGTTAGGGATCACCACTCTTGATGCTAGTCCCAAATCCCCGAAGTCCAAGCAAGGGAGCTTCTGAATCTCCATAGCACTCAGACGGTCTTCAATTTGTTTGTACCTATCCTTAGCAAGAGGATACTGTTCCTCATCAAAATCAGTGTCATTATCAGAGACTACGGGACTAGGACCCTTTTCTTCTTCTTGATTCTCTCCTCCTTCGGATGAATGAGACAAATCAGCTTCTTGTCGTAACCTATTCCCAAATTTGTGACCCCTATTCAGAAGAACCACCTTCTTCTTCTTCTTCTTCTTCTCCTTCAGGATGAGAGTCTTCAAATCCTCTTGCCCTTTAGCCAAGTTCAAGAACATCTCTTGGAATTGGGCATTCTGTGCTTGAAGAGCTTTGATGGCTTGATCGGTAGGTATTTCAGAAGACATTCAATGCTGAAATAAACAGTGAAGAAGATGAGAAACCTGTGTTGATACCTGTAATGAGGTGCATGATAATGGAATGCGTATGAAATGATTTCAAAGACTTTGGGAGATTTAAATTTGCAAACCAAGAAATAAACAAACTTTATTAGATTTAAACTTGTAAAAATGTTTAACAATGCCTTTAAGGCGTTACAAAAGAAATAGACTGAAAACAAATCTAAACTTAAAGAAAGCAAAAATCAGAAATCCCATGGACGCTTCCCCCTCGTGCTGACGTAGTCATTGATCGTCCTTTCATTCTCAAGTTGCCTCGTGAGCTTCAAGATCTTCCTCTCTTGCTCATGATACTTCTCCCTTTAGGTATCCATCTCCTCTTTTAGCTGAATCCAGGATCTCTTCAACGCCCCAAGATCAGTAGGCATGTAAGGATAAAGGACTGTATAAGGAACGCCTTCTTCATTAGTATGCTCCACAATCACTGGAAACACAGCTTCATAAGGCATCCCAAGCTTCTGAGCCCGAGCTCGGACCCACTGGAGGTAAGGTTGCATAGGGAGAGAAGTCTTTGGTCCTAGATCTTGAGGGTCAGACCTATTCACCATGCCCCAAGCTCGTATAAACCTGCGGTGATGCTCATCAATATCCCCCTTGTAGTCAAAGGCAATATCTGTAAGAAGTAGCTCATGAGGACCGTCTCTCCGAGCGCGACCAAATTGCCGTAAAGCCAAACAAGGATTGTAGGTTATTCCCCCTCTAATTCCAAGCAACGGGATATTAGGGTATTCCCAACATCGATCAATGACAGCGACTCTTTCCATAGCCTTAGAACTCTAAAGAATGTATGTATGGGCAAGAGACATTATCCTGTAAGACCATCCTAAACCTTCATCATTCTTCAATACAGACTTAGGGAGGTGCGAAATAAACCACCTATCCAATAGCGGCATGCAACACATGAGGGTACCTCTTCTTCGCACAGTACCAGTATAGACTGCATGCAAAATATAACCGAGAAGAGTAGGCATAGGATTGCGAGACAGGAAGATCTTAACCGCATTCACATCTATGAAGGAATATGGATTCGGGAAAATAACCAAACCGTAGATAAGGAGAGCCAAGATGTCTTCAAAAGCCTGGAAGTTCAAGTTATCCCAGAATATTTGAGCTTGATCCATTAGAAACTTGGCTACAAAACCTTTAACCCCGCTTCGTGTCTCCCAGTTGGATACTACATCAGCCCTTTTTAGATGCAAAGCTGAAGCAATGTCCTCTGGTCTAGGAGCCTCTTCCAAACCTGTGAAAGGCATCTGCTCAAGTATGTATATACCTAATAAGTGAGAAAACTCTTCCAAAGTGGGAGCTAGCTGATAATCCGGGAAGGTGAAACAATGATGCACAGGATCAAAGAACTGGAAAAGCACACTCATCATCTGCTCATCATACTTTGAGGTAACCAAACTAAGAAGCTGACCATGTCTCCTAATGAATGAAGCAGTATCAGAAACCTTTGAGACTAAATCTTTGAGTTGACAGGTATTTCCACAAAGTTAACTCAGATGATGTTTCTACGCATGGAAGCCATAATCTGCAAAACAGAACAAAGATAAATCCCCTCGGTCTTTGAAATTGTTAGTGTAATGAAGTATGCATGCTATGTATGATGCATGATGTCATGATAAAACACACAACAGGTATAGCAGATAACAGACATGGTAAAGGAAAACAAGTCACACAAAAACCTTTAAGTTTAAGGCTTGTATGAGGTCTAGGTATTACCCTCTTGAAGTTCAGTTGATTTTAACCTGTCCTAATAATAGTAACCGGGTTCTAGAGGTTCTCAATATCACTGACCATCCTCCACCGTTCATGGTTTCAGCTCACGCAATCTTTTCTTGCAGCCAGAACTATCTCGAGAGTATGGTCTCAATGAGTGTAGCATCGAGTATCAACTAGTTCTCAGCTTTACACCGAGGCCGGCTATCTCACTACTTCCTACTGGCCAAGTTGGTCAATTATAGGTTCTAAGGTCAGTTGATGCTTAACGACACACATAGCAGCCCCGTATTCTCCTTGTTTCTCCACAAGGGATACCGATACCAACAAATGTGCCACATCAATGTAGCTACTTCTTCAATCGTATCGGTCTACGCCGTACAGTTCCCTCAAGGTTTATTTCTACTTACCTAAAAGGTGTCCCCCAGATCCGGGTTAGGATCTATAGTAACTCCCAATACAAAACCCTTAAAAGCAAAGCAATCAAATCAAACAATAGAAGCAAATATGATGAACTAATCCTACGGTATACCCCATTTATTTATAAGTCCCCAGCAGAGTCGCCAGTTATATGATACGGTGGAAGAACTGGATTGTTTTTAGGAAAATGGTGGTTTGCGTTTTGCGTTTGTGTTTGCAAAATGTCGCAGTAAGCAAGAGTCACCACCGACTTTTATTTTATCCAACCGGAAAGGAAAAAGCACCGAAAAATTCCTTTTTTTGAGATTTTGAGTGCGGGGGATAGGTTATAGAAAGGGAAGGTATTAACACCCTTTCTATCTTTAGTTTTCTACAGATTCTTAGGTACTTGCTCATCATTTAAAAATTACTTCCGTGTGTGTTTTGAAAAGTTTTTTGTTTTACTTCGTTTTAACCCTTGCTTCTGTCTTCAAGAGTGTTACGAAGTGTTTTTGAAAACTTTGTTTGAAAAGAGTGTAAGTGTGAAAAAGTTTATTTTGAGCAAGTACCCACTTGCATCTACCTACTCGAAAAAAGAATTATTTTATTCCTGTTTCCTTTAGACGGTGCTATCCCACTATTAGTGAGTAGGTAGTACCATCGTTGGAGTTGTAAGGGTCAATTTGAAAGGGACGTACGATCACTAAAGCAATGTTAGGACGTCTTAGTAATAACCCTAATGTCTTAAGATCATATTTGAGGCAAACTTTCTGAGGCAACATTTCCGAACGGGACATTTGATATTTGTTTAGACAAGAGGGCGACCACTAAAACACCCTATACTTAATGATCGTTTACCGAAGGCAACCGAAGTGAGATTATATCCTAGGAGTGCGCATGTGCGAGTGATTCAATTTCAAGTTATTATCTTTGCACATTTAGGGTTTGCTAACCATTTTAAAATTAACATACATTCTTGTCATGCAACCCTATTATCATACATCTAACAGTTAATATTTGCGAAAAAATTAAAATGCGGAAAATAAAGCTACGCTATTACAAGGCTTCGAGTGGGGGATTAATTACATAGCCAAAAACCCGTAAAACGATAAAAGAAAAAAACCTAATTAAACTATTACATCCCATGAGCAATTACATCAATATTGTAAAAAATAAATAAACGCGCGATGAATCGAGAACGAAAGAAAACTATGGTTTTGACCCTGTCTAAACTTAATTAAAAGAAAAATCACTTTTTGTTGTTTTTGATTATTTTAAGAAAATAAGGTTTTAAATTAAATATGTACAAACCTAATTACTAATTAATTTAAATTAAGAAAATTAATTACATTTGACCAATTTGCCTTGGCCTGGTGAGCATCATGGTGCCATTCTTTTGGGCCAATTTTACTTGTACAAGAAGATCCCAAAACGAGACAAAAAACCATAACAATGGCATATCTCTATAGGGTTAGCAAAAACACAATTAATTGTTACCAATAGCTTGAAAATGCTTCCAGGATTCAGAATATATACATGATTCATGCTACTAATGCCTAAACAATGATATTCAATTTCAAGAATATGTCAAGTCTGTGGATTACTTACAGTGAGTTTTAATGCACGAAAAGGCTTGCTTTTGATTGCTATGGACTCCTTGAATGCCCAGGAAACGAAAGGAATGCTTGGCAAGGCTTGAAAGTACCTGGAAATATGAAAATAGATCACCACTTTTTCTTGATTTTTTTGAAGTTTGTTCTTCTACCTACACGCCACAAAAACCTGTCTTTTTGTCTGCATTTGTCCAATATATATCAATGACTGAATTAGGTTTGCAAATATGCATCCAATATTTTTCAATTATGGTATTTGATCATGATTTGATTCCCATGAAGATCTTTCCAAAATAGGCCTAAAACCAATCTTTTTTTGCACAAACATGCCTTGCACGATTTGATTTGTTGCTAGTTGTATAAGGGACCTGAAATATGCATCAAATCTCAAGACTTAAATGATTTTGATATTTCCATGGTTTATTTTGATTTAATTGGAATAAAAATCAAAATAAAATGGCAAAAGTAAAATAAAGGAAAGTGGGAAGAGTCATGGCTCGTGGACCATGTTACAAGCTCAAAACAAGTACAAAAAGTTAGGCCCATTTGACAAAAATTGCAATTTGAGGCACTTTTGACTTTTGGCAATTTTGCAAAAAAGGTCAACTTCACCAATGCATAACTTCCTCAATTTTGACTCTATGAAGGTGTTATTGGACTTTTTAGAAAGCTTGAGATGTCCTATAAGTAACCTTTTTGGTATCATATCAATTGAGTCTCCCATGTTCATGTATGAAGCTTTGACAAAAAAGGTGTTTTTGTTGACTTTTCAAAATGACCTATAATGTCCAAATTCATAACTTCTTGTGAGTGCATATTTTGAACTTGGGAGCTTAAGATGAATTGTAGGGAATTTAATCCTCTTCAAAATGAGATTTGGATGGGTCATTTCCAATAAATCATGAGAAAGTTATGCTTGGTCAAAGTTGGGTTGACTTTTCCTACAAAACCCTAATTTAGCAACTTTTGGGTTTTGATGAATTGTGAGAAATCCTTGATGACTCATGATCAACCCTTGATCAAATGATTAACAATACTTCAAAATGAGGATGTTGACAAAAAATCTTGAAGTTTGACTGTATGTGGGCCACAGTTGACTTTTGCCCTAGCTCAGTCGATTTTCAGGCCTTTGAGCAATTGACTGAGCAAACATCCTCTGTAAGGCTTGAAACTTGACATGGATGATCTTGAGAACATATTATGACAATGGTGAGAATTTGTGACCCTTTGGACTCAAACACCTTGCTGCAACATGAAACCCTAATTTGAGGTAGACTGCCTTAGGAGAGAGTTGGTCTGGTTAACCCTTGGACTTCCTTGAGCAATTTGAGGACCTCACTTGACATGTATTGAAAATTTGGGAGGGCAAATTTTGGGGTACAACAATCCCCCTAGAAGAAATTATCAGCATCATCAATATGTCGCTTCAGTAACTCCAGTTGTTGGTGTGGCTCTAACCACAGTTGCTTATCAGAGACCGTCCCATCAGGGGAATCAAGGGTATAGTCAGAAGAGGGAGAATTATGACCTTATCTCAATGAGCTATGCCTAATTACTTTTGGAGTTAATTCAAAAGAAGTTGGTTCAGACCAGACCACCTCCTTCTATACCATCATCGTTGCCTTGGTATTATAAGGCAGGCCAAACATGTGCTTTTCATTAGGGAGCACCAGGGCACAATGTTGAGAACTAATATCCTTTGAAAATTGAAGTACAAAAATTGGTGAGGTCAGGTATCTTATACTTTAAATATGTTGGCCCTAACATGAAAATTAATCCTCTGCTAAAGCATGGAGGAGCAAATGCTATGAATATGGTTGCTAGTTGTCCAGGCGATTTCCGAATTTTCAATATTAAATTGGTTAGAGGAGATTTGGTACAAATGCATGCTGACCTCTGCGAGTTTAGTTACTATAGGCATGACCATGTTGGTTGTGGTATTTGTAGAACATATATACAGGGTTGTAACAAGATAAAGGCAGATCTTCAGGAAATAATGGAAGAAGGTCTCATTCATAAAATCAGGCCTAGGGAAAAGTACGAGGAAGATGTGAATATGATCTTTGAATGTTCAGGAGAATTCTAGATCTTTGATGTAGATCATATGAATGATGATTTGGTGCAGTTGCATGCCACCTTTTGCCATGCGGAAGGTCATGAAAGGAACCATTATAGATCTTGCTAGATCTGCTGCAGAGATTCGCGTGGTTGTTCCTTTGTGAGAAAAGGTATTCAGTTACTATTGGACAATGGTACCATCAAGGTTTCAGGATATAAGGATGGTTATGTTAATATGATTGAAGATTGTTTGGATGGGACTGCGTCAGATGATGGGTATGAATTTGCAGATGAGTTCTTCTCCTCAGCTGAAGATATGTTTTCCAGAGATGACTCTGTAATGACTGAATATGTTAAAGAGGGAGTAAATTTTATTGTTCCTTGTTTTGGTACACCCACCCCTTTTGAAGTGGAATATCATGGCAAACTAGCTATTGCTCCATTGATGATTAGCTTGTTGGGTCCTGTCCCTTAAAAGTCATACAAGGTTGTACCCTACCAGTATAATGCTATAATTTTAGAGGATGGTGTGGAAGTTCCCATCCAGCCTATGTCTAATGTTGGAAATATTGCAGAGGCCAGCCGAGTGACCCGTAGTGGTCATGTGTTCGCACCTATCATTAGAAGAAGCGTTGATGCTGATAAGAAAATTGTTAAAGAAGTTGAACCCAAGAAGGCACTAGGAGAATCTAGTGGAGCTACGCTACAAAAAGAGGTAGATGATATATTTAAGATTATAAAGACGAGCGACTATAGGATCGTAGATCAATTATTGTAGACTCCATCAAAAATATCTATTATGGCCTTGCTTATGAACTCCTCTGCTCACAGAGAATCTTTGATGAGGGTATTAGACTAAGCTTTCGAGGAAAGTGATATGCCAGTAGACCAATTCAGCAGTGTGGTAGGGAACATTACATCATGTAATAACCTGAGTTTCTGCGATGATGAACTGCCCGATGAAGGAAGGAATCACAATCTGGCCCTACACATCTCTATGAATTGCAAGAATCATTTATTATCCAATTTATTGATTTATAATGAATCCAAATTGAACGTTATACTGAGGAGCACGCTAATGAAGTTGAAATATCAAGTAACGCATATGCGCCCAAGTAACATTATTGTGAAAGAGTTTGATGGATCAAGGAAATCTGTTATTGGTGAAGTTGACTTGCCTATTCATATAGGCCCACATTTGTTTCAGATTACTTTCCAGGTGTTGTACCCCAATTTTTACCCCTAAGATCCTTTCATCATACCATATTTATTCAATCACAACAAGATCACATTAAGGCTTTTGGTTCTCCTCCCTATCTTTAGCTTTGCTCTTTGAGGAATCACCAAACACCTTGGATTGTTTTTCTTTTGTGATCATGCATGTTTTGTTTTGACTTTCCTTTTAATTAATAAAATGCAATGTTGGTTTATCTTACTTGTTAATAATGTAGGTGTTCTGGACTGGGTCGGGATGGCCCAAAAGCAATGGTGAAGGCCCAATCCAAATGGTCTTGCAAGGAATCACGCCGACCAAGGGCCGCAGCCATGTCGGACGCTCTATGCCAGTGCGACATCCTCGACTTCATGCTATCCTGCTCGACCTCAGCTCGAGCACTCCTCCTAGGGCAGACTCTGTCCACTACACCATCACCTGGATCCCGAAAAGACCGCGTCCTCGTCCGTCCGTACTTCACGCAGAATATCCAGGAAGGGGACCACGTGCGGGTCCCCACTACACACGTAGAACCTGGAAGTTCCTCCATTGGTCCAAACCAGCCCGGCCCAATGAAGGAACCTTGGCCCAGCGCTGGGGGCTATAAATACCCTCTGTTCCCAGAGGGTCAGGTATTGATTCTTTTACCCATACTCATACTCTTGCTTGCTCGTGCTCTTACTTACTTCAGCATCGGAGTGCCTTGCAGGTACCCCCCCCCCACCTCGTTCAAAACATTAGCTCGGAGCCAGCCGTGACGGTCCAAGTCTGATCAAGTTAGATCAGTGGTGTCGTCTGTGGGAAACTAGCTTCCCCGTCTTGCTAAACTCAAAGACTAAAGCTCAAACTCAACTACCGATGTCATGGTTGATCAAGCTCGCGATGAACAGAACATCCGCGTCGTCGACACCAACAACGGACCCGCGGACAAAAACGGACACCTTGACAACGCCGGCAACCCCGGCCACAACACCATTCCTGCGTCAACTGTCCCCGGACCTTCAACCTACCGCAACGGAGCTACTGCGTCGTCTTCCTCGGTCCCTCCGCCACTCGAAGAAGACGAGGCAGCCCTTGCGAACTACCGGGCTGCCCGGTTCCAGGAAGTCCCCGTCCCCGCCGGGGCGGATGCCACAACTCAAGTGTTGTTCGCAACGATCAATCAAACAAACTATCTCATCTTCTCCCAAGGGGAAAGACTAAGGGCGCTTGAAGACGACCGAAGACGACCGAGGAGGTATCGGAGACCCCATACTCTACCTCCTCGAGTGACTGAAGTCCAACTCCCGTCTCCCCCACGGAGACATTACAGAGAAACCTCTCGAAGCCAGTCACCCCGACCAAAGGGGAAAGGGCCCCATTTGGAGAGGCAGCCCATCATCCAAGCCGGAGGACCTAGTCACGACCCGACGAGACAGGAAAGAAGGCACTCCAGAGATGGGCGTGTAAGATTCAACCAACGAGCATCACGCTCGAGAGAGACTCAGCACGACCAGGACCATCGTGCCAGACAGTATTACAGGTCCCCATCTCTGTCCCGGAAAGGAGCGACGAGGACGACCCACGCGGTCCCCTGTCGCAAGCTATCATGGAAGCACCCATCCCCCCGGGCATGGAGAAACCCCCGCACTTGAAGGAGTACGATGGAGTCGCGGACCCGGTCGACCACATAGACGAGTTCGAGGCTATGCTGCATTACCACAATGTCGGGGGGCCCATCAAATGCCGACTATTCCCCATGACTCTCAGGAAGGCGGAAATGGACTGGTACAAACACTACTACGGAAAAGGGCTTTTAAAGCGCTTATTTTGGCCTTTAAAAGCGCTTAAAAGCGCTTTAATAGCTGGCGCTGGCGTAGGTAACAAAAGCGCTTCTAAAAGCGCTCTGGTAGACCCCCCCTTTAAGAGCGCTTTCCTGGAAAAAGCGCTCTGGTAGGACCCCCTATAAGAGCGCTTTCCTGGAAAAAGCGCTCTGGTAGACCCCCCTTTAAGAGCGCTTTTCCCAGAAAGCGCTGCCAAAGACCAGTAAAAAAGCATACAAAATTAAAAAAAAACGCAGCATACAAAAGCGCTTTTGGAAAAGCGCTCTGGTAGGCCCCCCTATGAGAGCGCTTTTTCTGGAAAAAGCGCTCTGATAGGCCCCCCTATAAGAGCGCTTTTCCAAAAGCGCTTTTGTATGCTGCGTTTTTTTTTAATTTTTTATGCTTTTTTACTGGTCTTTGGCAGCGCTTTTACTAAGAAGCGCTTTAGTAGGTGGACCTTTAAGAGCGCTTTTTAAAAGCGCTGTCGTTTCTAAATGAGGTATTTTTATGTGCAGCCTATAATTTAATCCTCCCAGTCGACCTGTAATGTTTTCGACCTGTAATATTTTCGACCTGTAATATATTTTTGACCTGTAATATATTTTCGACGCTATTATTTCAGCCATCAGTAAGACAATATATATACTAATATAATACCATTATAATATCCAAAATTATATATATACATGATTACATCAATAATATTATAGTTCAAATCGACACAAATCCTACATGAAAAATTGCTTAATATAATATTGACACAAATCTTCTTTAATTTCTTCCAACTTAAGCTTCGGGTACCCAGCAGCACGGAATTCGTCAAGGTACTACAAAACAAAAACATAATATAAATGATATATTTAGTTAAATGTAATAAATTATATGAAATTATCTTAAGTTATAAATTCATACCGTGAGCGGAATCTCTAATTGATTCGCCTGAAGGATTTCTTTCATGAACCTCAAAACAAAGTATCCGCAATCATGACTGTTTCGCTGTTGCGGACACTACATAATAAAATAAATAAGATTCTATAGTTGTCTTGTTTTACCAAGTAGCATAAATATTATAAGCAAAATTGTGAAAAGTAATGTACCTGCACTTGGATCCAAGTGATGTTGTTTGATTTAGTCCGGGATACCTGTGCGTCCCGTTGACTACGGAACACTTGTATTGATCTAATTATTAAATATATAAAAGCATATGTTTAGATCAATCCCACAAATAAGAAAATATATAAATATACACGAATATATATTTAGAACGATCCCACTTACAAATCAACGATTTCCTTCATAGCCGGATAATTGGTCCATTCACCATTTACCGAATTCAGATAATACACGACTTCTCTTATCGGGTTGATAGCAAGCAGCAACCAGTGTGCTCTATAAATTAAAACAATAGGTTATATGAAAATTTTGCTATACACAAAAGAAACAGAGATTAGATGAACCAAGAATGAGAAACTAACCCTACTGGTCGGGTATTATACGCCCAAAGATGCAGACTTTCTGTATTGCCGGTGGACATGAATCTATCTACTAAGCGCTGTCTAACTGATTCCGGTTCCGAAGCAATTGTCATTCCGCTGCAATGGGCGGAAGACACGAAACGGAATCTGTTAGACAATGCAGTCCCGCGCAACACTCTGTCATACAACAACCTTAAATAAAAACATAATAAACATTAGATTATTTTCATTGAAATGTGTAAATAAATTATATTGTGGGACTAATTAAATAATATATCGGATGAGTGAATATTACCGGATGTATGAGTGCATATTACTGACGCCTAGTTGATCATGCCTAAAAATCTCTTCCAAGTCATCAATTGTAATATGTGACGGGAATTCAATACCGAAGACACTTTCATCCATGTTGATTTCACGTAAACCACCATCCTTCAAATCGGACATATCAACCATTGTTGCGAGTGTCGAACGGTATCGAGGCACAAAAGCACCGCCTTTTTTTGCCGCTTGCTTCGGAGGACCAGTGGGTGGTACGCTACGAACCTGCTACGTCACTTGTTGTGACTCCCGAGCGGATGCCTAAAAATCATATAAGTTAGGTAAAATATAAAATCATGCAGATTTAGATTCAGACTATATATTAACACTTTAAATGTACCTCTTTTAGTGATGCAACAGACTCATCCTCCTGTAAAATCCCTTTACCCTTAATTGCGGGTTTTATAGGAGCAGTCTAAAATTAAAATGTAAAAAATAATTAATAAACGGTTTAGAATTGACATTCGAAAACTAAATGATTCATAATCGTTTTCAGTATACATCATCACTAATGGTAATGAGCTCCGAGGGCCATGCAACAAATGATCCTATTGCATCTCGCAGCAATGTCGTCTCTGAGACCATGTCAGGTACCGGTAGAATCGCATCACGATCTAATACAACATCCACCGATACTTTCAGGTGTCCATCCGGGAGCGGTCTGTGGTGAAGTAAATCTCCCGAAGTGTTGTGCACTTTTCCTTTGCCAACTAGTCGATAATTCGGTGACGATAAGTATAGTTGGCAAGATGAAATGCCCTAAACAAATAGAAAATATAAAGTCATTATCATTAATAAAATAGAACAGTTTGTAAGGAAAAAAACTTATAATTACCTCGGGAAATTTCTTTTGATAGTTGATACTAGCCTTATCACTAGTTTCTCTCACCGATGAAGTGTTGCAATTTTCTCTCATATACATATCTTTATCTCTTTGCAATTCAGAGACCTGTGCTTGCAATTCCTGCAACTTTTGCAACACTTCTTCATTGGTAAGATTTGATCTTCTCCTAGAACTCTTATAAAAAGAGGTTGGAGTCACACCATGACCCTTACCCCTCACCCGACCGGGATACTCGGGAGCATCTAGTACTCTACTAAGTACGCTCTCCTCACCGGTGGATGCCGATTGCGACAAGGTCTCCTGTAATTCATTTACATTTAAATAATTATTAGTGGAGATAAAAAATCATTTATATATTAAAAAACATTTGATTTAATTAAAGACACAGTATTATACTTACACATTCAGTATAAACTCTCTGAACATCGGGATCGACAGCTTGATTCTTGCCCACACGAGCTTCCTTCCACAACACATGTACAGGAAGTGAAGCTTCCTCACTTTTAGTCTCCTCTAACTATGCATTGACACAAACGATAAAATCGTCAATTAAAACATGCACATGTAGACAATTAATTAAAACGCATTTCTATTTACTTACAATTTTATCCTCTAAGCGTGCATATCCCAAACGCCCTTTTTTGTATGGATACGCGGGTTTGGATGCTCTCTCACTATTCGTGGCACTCTTTTTCTGAAAAGCTTCATCTCTTTGCTTTACAAACTCAGCCCAATCTGCTTCATCAATGAAGGTCGCATACTTTGTTGGCCGTCCCGGTGCCTCTTCAAGAAATTTTCCATCTTTATCCTTAAGATAGGTGTTTGTCAAAAAACTTTTCCACCCTCTATATCTTTTGCCGGCCAAACTAAGTATGTAGCTTTTACGTTCATCTGGTATCTCAAAAGTCCTCTGCAAAAAAACGTACGCATAGTGTGTTAGTATAAGTAATTTAAACAATTTATCGTCAAGATAATAACAACAATTAACCATATATGATATATACCTGAAGCTCTTCCCAAATCGCTTGTTTTTTCTCCTCCAATTCTAAATTTTTCGTTTTCGATTTCCAGGTAGCTACGGAGACCGGAATATGCATACGGACAAGTGTACCAATATAACTTGTCAACTTTGCAGAATTAGGACCAATTGGTTGTTTATCAGAATTCCATTCCAATCGGTATACTAATCCTTGGTCTCTATGTCGAATGATTCCCTTCATAATAGTGATGCCTCGTGCAACCTCTTTTGCTTCAGTATCAGGTGGAGCATTTGTATCCGAAGCAACTCTTTCTTGTGAGTTTTCTTGTGAGTTTTCAGGTGGGTTTTCAGGTGGAGCATCTCTATCTAGAGCCATTGAACCTGTATCAAACAAACTAAAGCACATTAGTACACTATTAACACTAACTTTATATGAGAAACATTTCAAAAAATTACAACATAGAAGTTATTATAAGAAGAAAAAAAATCAATCCATTATTAATTGTTCAACGTGAAGATATTCATCCCTGCATCATCTGCCAAACATACCCAATGTATGCTTTCCTTCTTAAAAAAGAATTTAAGTTAAGTAGAAAAAATTTACTTTTTTATTATTAATAAAATAAAAGCATGTGATACAATCAATATTACTTTTTCATGATATTTCTTTTAGGCAAAGATGAGGGGATGCATACTCTATCAATATTAAAAGCATGTTCATTTAATAAATCTTAATTTTTAGTCAAATTGTTTTAAAGTACAAATTGTAAGATTTTCACATATTCGATGCCAGATTACTAAATATAATAATTAAAAAATATAAAAATGAGACCATTACTAAACATAAGCGAGTGAAGGTTATCGAGACCATTACTTTATCACTAACGTCTCTTTCTTTTCTTGGTAGGATTGTGTACTACGCGTCTCTTAACAATGCGGACGGTTGGATTGATCCAAATACCCTCATTATGATCATTTCTAATACAAGATTCATTCTCATTTTGATCGTTTCTTGTACAAGATTCAATGCCAACACCAATATCACCTTGATCTTCAATTTTTTCATCAACTATTTTGTTAGATAAAAGCACTATAGACCATTTCGTACTTGTCGGATCATTGACATAGAACACTTGTTTAGCTTGAGAGGCTAGAATGAAAGGCTCATCTTTGTACCCTACCCTATTGAGATCCACTATTATTTTCAACCCACTTGCAACCAAATACAGGAATCTGAAACTTCGCGTAATCAAACACCAAAATGCGCTCGATAACCCCAAAATATGACAAATTTGCAAATTTTGGATTTAAGTCATTCGCACTTGATATGTGCATAGCTTCAGCTACCAAGGTAACACCACTATTTTGCATAGTACTTTTATCATCCTGTTCTTTGGTATAAAATGTGTATCCATTAATTGCGAATGCGCTATAAGAAAGCACAATTACAGATGGACCATAGGCTAAACATCTCAACCTTTCTGTTACTGAAGCAGGATCTGAACGATACTTTGAATAAATATGATCTCTAAACCACGGTATGAAACTTCGATTGTGCTCTCGTACTATCCAGTTCTCATTTCTATTTGGATTTAAATCTCGGAGAACAACTTTGTGCATTTCAACAAACGGCTCAACCTCAATCTCATTGTGCAGAACATACAAGTGCACTTGATCCCGTTCGACCATTGATACTGTCACAACTTTATTTCCAATTAGCCTTTTTCCTTCTTTTTTTTCGACAATATGAGATTTGGGGAGTCCAATTGATTGAACGTTTGACAGATATTCAGTACAAAACTCAACCGCTTCTTCAGCAACGTATCGCTCGGCAATACAACCCTCTGGTCGACTTCTGTTTTTCACGTACCCTTTTAATATTTTCATATAACGTTCAGCAGGGTACATCCATCTCATATAAGCTGGTCCGCACAGTTGTGTCTCTTTCACAAGATGAACGACTAGATGAACCATTATGTCAAAAAACGAGGGAGGAAAATACATTTCAAGATCACATAAAGTAACAACTATCTCATTTTGCAATGTTGGTAAGATCGCGGGATCGACCACCTTACTGCAAATAGACCTGAAGAAGAAACACAACTTAGTTATTGCGCTTCTTACTTTTTCTGGCAGAATAGAACGTATACCTATTGGTAAAAAATGTTCCATTATAACATGGCAATCATGCGTCTTCAAACTCTTTAACTTGAGGTCTTTCATGGACACAAGTCTTCTAATATCTGAAGAGTAGCCTTCTGGAACTTTTACTTCACTGAGGAACTTACACAATGTTTTCTTCTCCTTTCTAGATAGAGTGTAAACAGCAGGTGGCAGATATGTTCGTCTTCCTTTCGTCACGGGCCCCAATTCAGTTCTCATCCCCATGTTTACCATGTCATTCCTTATGTTAACGCCATCCTTAGACTTTCCTTGTATATTGAGTAGCGTACCTATAACGCTGTCAAATACATTTTTTTCAATATGCATAACATCCAGGAAATGTCTTACGTACAACGACTTCCAATATGGAAGTTCAAAGAAAATTGACTTCTTCTTCCACCCACCCTTGACAATTGAATGTGCAAAAGGCTTGCCAAACTGAGTGCTCACATCTTTCACCTTTTCAAAAATTTGATCACCTGACAAAAAAGGCGGGGCTGTACGATGTTCGGCCTCTCCATTGAATGCTTTTCTCCACCCACGGTAGTGATGATTAGAATTTAAGAATCTACGATGGCCGAGAAAGACATTCTTCTGACAAAGCGCCAATCGTGTCGTATCGGTTTCATCTTCACAAACAGGACACGCCTTTTGACCCTTGTTGCTGTACCCGGATAGATTTCCGTATGCTGGAAAATCATTAATTGTTCCAAACAACATCGCCCTCAAGTTGAAACTTTCTTTCCTATACCCATCGTAAACCTCCACACCTCTCTCCCACAAAAACTTTAAATCTTCGATTAAGGGTGCCAAGTATACGTCTATGTCATTCCCTGGTTGTTTAGGCCCAGAAATTAGCATAGATAACATCATGTACTTACGCTTCATACATAGCCACGGAGGTAAGTTATAAATCATAAGAATCACAGGCCATGTGCTATGCGAGATACTTTGAATACCATGCGGGTTCATTCCATCAGTAGACAATGACAACCGAAGGTTTCTTGCTTCTTTTCCAAATTCAGGATATTCAGTATCAACTTTACTCCATTGTGGTGAGTCTGCCGGATGTCGCAACTTTCCATCAATAATTCTTTCATCTGCATGCCAAGTCAAGTGTCTTGAATCGGTCTCACTACGATACATGCGTCTAAATCTCGGAATTATAGGAAAATACCATAAGACTTTAGCAGGAGACAACTTTTTCTTATATCGAGGGGCACCACATTTAGGACACTCATTCAACACTGCATACTCGTTTCGAAACAAAACGCAATCGTTTGGACATGCATGTATCTTATCATAGCTCATTCCAATAGAAGACAACATCTTTTTGGCTTCATACGTTCGATTGGGAAGAACATTATCCTCTGGTAGCATATCTTTCATAAGGGCTAATAACTCTGTGAAACTTTTATCCGACCATCCATTGTCCGCCTTTAAGTTGTACAACTTTAACACCGCAGACAATCTTGTGAATTTTGAACAACCAACATACAACGGTTTCTCTGCATCGCTTACCAACCTCTCAAACATTTTGGGACAATCCACAAGATCTTCTTCAAGCGCTTCTGCAATCTCTTCGACTCGATCACAATCGTATGTGTCTGTGCAATCGTCGTTTGAAGCATACTTCCTATTACAACTCGACTCAGCATTCCCGGTACTTTTCTCACCATGCATTGTCCAACATGTATAACTTCTATCAATTCCAAACCGTAGTAAATGAGATCCCAACTGATTCCCGTCAACCTTACCCCCGGCATAACAGCAACCCAAGCAAGGACACGGCATTCGAAGCGGGTCTTTGGAGTGCGCAACCGCAAACTCAACAAATTCCCATACCCCTTTCTCGTACTCTTTCGACAATCGGTTTGAATTCATCCATGTCTTATCCATGTCTTAATTAAGCTAAACAAAAACGGTCAAACTTTCACTCTTCACAAGTAACCCCTATGGCGAATTCAATTCACAAAGTTAGTAAGTACCTCACTTAACGATAAACGAAATTGACATCATGAATATTAATTTTTTAAATAAAAAGATGTTTTAAGTTTGAACTTAATTTTTGATAGTCTTGTTTAAAATTTTTATTGTATGTGTAGTAGATGTGTCAACAAATATCAAAATACAATGACTAAAATTATGAGTCCACGAGGAAAGATGATAATACAATTTATATGTAATAATTACTATTCTAAGCAAACAAGAGCTTTGTTTGAAAAATGTTTTGAACATAAAAAAATATAAAGTAAAAATAACAATGATAGAAAGTTTTTGGGGGGTTAGGATGTAATTAGTGATTACTATGATTACAGTTATATCAATATCAATTATACACATTTTATCCCTTAATCCATATTTTCACTTCACTATACAAACTCAGCATTTAATTTCAGCAGATTCACACTCTTAACTATACAAACTCAGCATCTAAGCTTACTACTACTAAGCCATATGCTGGATGTTAAACAATATCTAAAGAGCAATATTAGAGACATTGATTGATCTATCTATTTCAAGCATATTGAAAAGAAATTCAAAAAAAGATATATAATATAATGATATTCACCAAAAAAGATATATAATATAATGATAGGCCAGTGGAATTGCAGATAAGGGTAGGATCAATACTGAAGAAGGTTCATATTTTGAAGGCAGGGTGTTCGAAGAGAGTGAAAAGTAAAGGGATATATAAGGCTTATATGCCTGGGAGAAGTGGAAGCAATGATGTGGGATTGAAGAGTTTGTTGTATTACTATGATGAGACTTGTCAACCTTATATATGGATTCATGATGTAGGGGGTGGTTCTTTGAGGATGGTGAAACAACAATATGTGAGTCTTGAGGATTTGAGGGAGTGTTGTGAGATTAGGATCTTGAGGGATCAACATAAGGGTTGCATTTCGGTTTGTAAGAGAACTAGACCTGATTTATGCTGAATTTGAATGTCACACTATCTAGTCTACATTGTTTGTTATGGGTGGGAAATAACAGTTTCATTTCTTGATTTTTTGTTTTCTTTTATTGTGTGTTATGAATTGCAGAATATACATATCCATTGTCATGTTTGATTGTTTTATTATATGAATTTTCTTGGAGATATAATATAGGCCACATAGGTTATAATATTACCCATTATAAAAACAATGAAATAACAAGATGTATGTGATTACTGATCTAGGATTCTAGTTGATACTACTTTTCATTGTTCATGTATTGTTTAACAAAAATACAATGGCACCTGCTGGTTACTACATCAAATACATTCCCTCCCCATTCTTGATGTTGTTTTGGAAGGCATGTCCATGACTTTCATAACTGGAATTCCTAAATTGCACAGATTCAAGGCCATCCTATTACTTCCACTACTAATAGGGGACTCATTTAAAATTAGAACAAAGTTCTATATAGACCGTCCCTAACACATAAATTATTAGCACATAACATAATTTGATCCTAAAAGCTAGAGAGAAATACACTCTCATGTCTCAAGCCTTTCCCAAGAGATCAACTTTGCCTCCCAATCTTACGACTGCTTGTAACCCATTATTATTAGTCAAGCTGTCATTGGGTGCGTGTGTTCCTGCCAGTTTTCTTTAATTCTTGGATTATCAAGAACTCTCCTTGAGATTCTAACATAGGAGTTAAGTTCTCTTCATCTATTTCTTTCCTATTGAAAAAAGAATCATTTTTTCTACTCTTCATTATCACTTTTGTGATGCATAATCAATTAAATAAATTAACACAACACAACAAAATCTCAAAATTATCTAAGTTCCAATCTTACACATATTAGTAAGTACCAATTCTCTAAATTCCAATTCCACTACATTATAGCGCATTAAAAATATAACCACCTCTAATATAAACAAATTCCTTCTACTCCTAACAAATTAAAAAATAAACACTACCATTTTTCTATTAATGTCTTATGTAACTAATAATTAAAGTTTACAAAATTTCAACTTCTAAGACACCAAACTAAAAAAAATTATCACATTATCACAATACAAACACAATACTTCAAACCAGAACATCAACTTAATAAAACAAACCAAAAACACATTATCACATTATCACAATATTATACTTCAAACTAAAACACCAACCTACAACAACACAAGATTACTTCAAGATTAATTTTTAAAAACAATGTTAAATCTTACTTAAGATTTAAGAGGAAGGAAGCAAGTTAGATGAAGAAGATGGACTTCTAAAAACCAGTTCGTGAAGGCCTCTGGAGGATTGAGATTACTTGAATGAGAGAGATTACTTAAGCAATTGAACGAGAGAAAGAAATTGTTCTCCTGGAATGCGAAAATATCAATTGGTTAGGGTAAACAAGAACAATGACATTAGTTTCTTTGACATTAGTTTGAAGAAACTGTTGAATGAAGAGTATAAAAATACACAAGTTTCCTTGACATCCATCACAAATGACTTACTTAGTGAAGCATCAAAAGATAGTGATACCTTAAATCTTGAGAGCTTTAGCTTGTTTGTTGTTGAAAACAATTGAAATGGATAGTGAAGAACACTGTAAAGATCATTTTCATTAAAGAAACATTTGCACAGAATAAACATGTCATGATTAGGAATATTCAGCATTCAACAAGTAAAGAGGAATTAGCATCTGGGTAGTGAAGAATTGATGATACCTGATGATGATAACTGAGATTGACGCAAAGCTTTTCACTTCTAAGATACCGGAAATGGTGGCATAGCTAGAGGAAGACAGGGGAAGCTCGTTGTAGGTGTACTGGAAGGAGTTGATGGAGCGGAATTGTGGTTGGAAAGGGTGTAGACGGTGGGGGTGACCAACGGAGGCTGAAAAGCTTAAGACGAACGGCGGCGACGGCAATGAGGAAGCTCTGAACGAAAGAAATGAGGAAGACTAAAGAACAGATTTAGGGATTTTTAATTTTAATATAAAAACAACCTACGAAAGCGCTTTTAAAAAGCGCTGGCATAGGGTACCCTATAAGAGCGCTTCTGAGGTAAAAAGCGCTTTCGTAGGTCCCCCTATCAAAGCGCTTTTCAAAAGCGCTGGCATAGGGTTCCCTATAAGAGCGCTTTTCAAAAGCGCTTTCGTAGGTTAGATATTTCAAATACCTATGAAAGCGCTTTCTGAAAAGCGCTTTCGTAGGTAACCCTATGCCAGCGCTTTTAAAAAAGCGCCTTCGTAGGTTTCCCTTTTTTTTAATTTTGTTTTTTGTGAAGGCTATGGCAGCGCTTTTTCAATAAGCGCTTTAGTAGAGGCGCTGCTAAAACTTATTTTTGGCGTAGTGAAAGGACTCGCCCCGGGCTCAATCACCTCGTGGCGAAACCTGAAGAACCAGTTCATCAGTTGATTCACAGCTTCTCGGCGGCATCCAAAGACCGAGGCGGCTCTCGAGGCCATCATCCAAAGACAGGATGAAACCTTGAGGGAGTTCATCAATCGCTTCAACTGGGAAGCCATACAGGTCCCCTACGCGGATCATATGAAGAGATATCTGCTGGAGAGGGGGCTCCTCCCCGGCACGGAATTCAGAAAAGCCGTGGGCATCGAGCCACCCAGGACATTCAACGCCCTCCTCGAAAAATCTCGGGCATACATGGACTACGAGGAGAGGGAAGCGGCCAACAGAGCCCGAGACCCCAGGACTCGCAGGTCCAACAATAGCTCGCGCCAGGAAGCTCCTCCTCCTCGACGAACCGGGGAGAAAAGAAAAGAGGACAAACTCCGGGAAGTCCGAGAACAAAGAGGACCCTTGGGGCGTTTCACCGAGTACACTCCGCTCACAGCTTCCCGCGAGCGCATTCTGGCGGAGTGTGCCAGCACTGATTTCAAGGACGGCGTTGTCAAATGTCCCCGACCTGCTCCTGCCAAGCCCGGAGCAGACAAAAACAAATATTGTCAGTACCATAGGAGCCATGGTCATCTGACTGAGGATTGCGTCCACCTCAAGGACGCCATCGAAACCCTCATCAAGGGAGGGAGGCTCGCGCAGTACCGTCGAAGCGAAGCTCCCCGTCGTGACGCCCAGGAGACAAGGGAGCCGGAGGAAGATGCCCGACCATCTGACGAGTCGGTCCCCATCCAGACCGCCTTCTCCGTGACCAGGCCCGAGGACTTTGACATCCCCGAGCACCTGCAGGAGCCGCTCACAACGCATAGCAGGTGGGAATATTTCCCCTCCGCTATGGTCATCAACGGCGGCGGATTCAACTACTTGACCATTAATTCGGCTAAGAGGAAGCTGGACGAGCTGGTTGACGCGGTGCCCCCGCAAACAGTGACGTTCGAAAGGGTGAAGGGCAGGTCAGAGCCCATCACCTTCTATCTAGAAGAGCTCCCCAGAAGAGCCCCAAACGCGGTCATCCCCTTACTGATAAGGGCAAGAATGGCCAATTTTGATGTGCATCGCATCCTCATCGACGAAGGGAGTTCCGTCGATGTGATGTACAGCCAACTGTTCCGAACTCTACAACTGGACGACTCACATCTCTCGCCATATGTAGGGTCGGACTTACAAGGTTTCAACGGCTCGACCTCCAAACCTTTGGGGTATGTCGAGCTCCTGGTTACATTCGGCGAAGGAACGACTACAAGCCAAGTCAAAGTACGCTTCCTCGTCATCGACTTCCCGTCTCTGTACAACTGCATCCTGGGGAGACCAACATTGGAAGAACTGACAGTGGTGCCCTCGACCGTCCACCTGAAGATGAAATTCTACACCAAGAGGGAACGGGTAGCTACTATCCAAGGAGACCTAGCCGCGTCCCGGAGGTGTTTCAACGCCACTTCTAAAGGACGCGATACTGTCAACATAGGGACAAGGCCCGCCAAAAGGACGCGACAGGAGCCCGACAAGTAAGAGTCCCCCAAGGAAGAAGTCCAGAGAGCTCCACCAAAGGTCGACTCTATAGCTCTGGACACTCGTTTCGACCAAGACAAACCTCTCAACGGAGAGTAAATCCCACTCCGACCAATACCGGACGGGGATTTTGAGCTCGTCCCCCTCGGCACAAACCCGACCAAAGGAGTGAAGATTGGCAAAGATCTCCCCGACCTGGCAAGAAAGCAAATCAAGGCCTGCTTGCGCGAGAATGCTGACCTATTCGCCTGGAGCGCCGCGGAGATGCCCGGACTCGACCCTGAGGTCGCCTGTCACCACCTCGCCATAGATCCTGCCGCTAGGGCCGTAGTGAAACGTAGACGTAGGCAGTCTCCAGAAAAAACGGAGGCTGCTGAAAAAGCTGTAAAAGACCTCCTAGAGGCAAATTTTATTTCTGAAGCCCGGTATTCCACCTAGCTGTCAAACGTTGTGCTCGTTAAAAATAATAATGGAAAATGGAGGATGTGTGTTGACTATACCGATCTCAACCGGGCTTGCCCGAAAGATGCTTTCCCTTTGCCTAACATAGACATACTGGTCGACAACTCGGCCGACTACAAAACATTGTCGTTCATGGATGCCTACTCGGGCTATAATCAAATTCCGATGGCCGTGAGCGACAAATAATGCATGGCTTTCATGACCAGCTCGGGCAACTATTACTACAACGTAATGCCCTTTGGACTGAAAAACGCCGAGGCAACTTACCAGCGCATGATGAACAAGGTTTTCCACAAACAGATCGGCGACATGCTCGAGGTGTATATGGACGACATGATCGTCAAATCCCGAGCAGACACCGACCACACAGCACACCTAAAGACGGTCTTTTCCCAAGCAAGATAATGTAAAATGAGATTCAACCCCGAGAAATGTACGTTCAGAGTCAAGGCAGGAAAATTCCTCGGATTCTACCTAACAGAACGAGGAATTGAAGCCAACCCCGACAAATGTCGGGCGTTCTCCGACCTCCCGACACCAACGTCGAAGAAGTCAATACAAATCATGAACGGCATGCTCACATCATTGTCCCGCTTCGTCGCGAGGTCCGCTCAGCACGCCCTCCCCTTCTTCAAACTCCTTCGTAAGAAAGCAGCCTTCGAATGGAACGAGGAGCGCGAACAGGCGCTGCGCCACCTAAAGCAAAGTCTATCTCAGCCACCCATACTATCTCGACCAGCCGACGGGGAGCCACTGTTTTTATACTTGGTCGTCTCGAACGAAGCCATCAGTGCGGCTCTCGTCCGCGAGACCACCGATGGACAGAAACTCGTCTACTTCACGAGCAAAGCCCTGCAAGGACCCGAAATCAGATACCAACAGATAGAAAAGGTGGCTCTAGCCCTCGTCAACGCGGCGAGGAGGCTCATACACTATTTTCTGGCCCACACAATCATCGTGCGAACCGACCAACCGGTGAGGCAACTTCTGGGTCGGCCCGATATGGCAGGCAGAATGTTGAAATGGTCCTTGGAACTCTCCGAATTCGACATTCAGTATGAGGGTAGGAAAGCCCTGAAAGCACAGGCCCTGGCCGAATTTGTCGCGGAAATGACCACTCATGACCCACCCACGGGGAAGGAACACAAGTGGACCATCTTCGTCGACGGAGCATCCAGCTCGTCCGAAAGTGGCGCAGGAATCCTTTTGGAGAACGAAGAAGGCGTAGTGATCGAACACTCCCTTGCTCTTTCCTTCCCGACGTCGAACAACCAAGCAGAGTACGAAGCCCTGCTCGCAGGACTGAGACTAGCCGAGGACCTGGGAGCCCGCGAGATACAGATCTACACCGACTCCAAACTCTTCGCCTCCCAAGTCCAGGGGAGTTACCAAGCCAAAAACGACAACCTCGTCGAGTACTTGAACTTAGTCAAAAAATACATGACAAAGTTTGTACGGGCGGAAATTTCACATGTTCCCCGCGAGCAAAACACGAGGGCAGACATATTGTCCAAACTCGCGAGCACGAGAAAGAAGGGTGGGAACAAATCCGTCATCCAAGAATCCCTAGCACACCCGAGTATCGAAAGATCCTCGACGCCAGTCGAGGTCCACGCCATAGGGGATGCCTCGTCCTGGATGACCCCAGTTTACAATTTCTTGACAAAGGGAGAACTCCCATCGAACCAGACCAACGCGACCGTCACCAAGCGGCGAGCATGCTCCTACGTGGTGCTCGAGCACAAACTGCATCGCAGGGGATTTTCCACGCCCCTCCTAAAATGCATCGACGAATCCACGGTCCCCGAGGTACTACGGGAGATACACGAAGGGATTAACGCCCAGCACATCAGCGGTAAGTCCTTGGCGAGGAAAGCTCTTCGAGCGGGATATTACTGGCCGACGATGCAACAGGACGCCAAGGAACACGTTAAGAAGTGTGACAAGTGCCAGAAGCACGGTGACATGCACCTCGCCCCCCCTCACGAACTGAGCATACTGTCGTCCCCATGGTCGTTCGCATGGTGGGGTATGGACATCCTCATACCCTTCGTGCAGGGGACTTACCAAAATAAATTCCTCATCGTGGCCGTGGATTACTTCACGAAATGGATAGAAGCCGAGGCCCTCGCGAAGATCACCTCACACAACATCCTCCGTTTCTACAAGAGAAACATCATCGCCAGGTTTGGAATCCCGAGGGCACTGGTGACCAACAACGGCACCCAATTCACTGACCACGGGTTCCAAGACTTCGTCACCAGACTAGGAACAAAACAACACTTTACTTCGGTCGAGCACCCTCAAACCAACGGGCAAGCCGAAGCCGCGAACAGAGTCATCCTCCGGGGACTCAAACGACGTATGGGCGAAGCAAAGAGGGGATGGGTCGAGGAGCTGCACAGTGTCTTGTGGGCATACCGCACCACGCCCCACTCAACGACGGGCGAGACCTCATTCCGACTAACATACGGCACCGAGGTCGTTATCCCGGTAAATCATGGAACCTTCTAGACGGACAGAGAACCCCCTCGAAGAAGAAATGAACGACGAGGCACTAAGGGACGAGCTCGACTTAGTCGAGGAAATCCGATCTGGGGCGGCCCTTCGCGAAGCCACCCTAAAACAACGAGTGGCTCTGCGCCACAACGACAATGTCATTAAGCGCGAGTTCGAAATCGGCAACCTGGTATTACGAAGGAACCAGAAAGACTCCCGCGAAGGGAAGCTGGCCGCGAACTGGGAAGAGCCTTATCGCGTCCACGACACCACCGGTACCGGGGTGTACTACCTCGAGCAACTAGACGTAGAACCACTACCACGACCCTGGAACGTTGCTAAACTAAAGCAATATTATAGTTAAAAACTACCAACAGCGAGGACCCTCGACTGTCGACTCCCGCGCCCAGTCAACGAGGAGAAACGTCCGACCCCGTAGAGAGGCCGAGGTACAGGCCCGACCTACGTCCAAACCGCATAACATCATTCAACAGACAAGAACAAACGATAGCGCCCGACGTGGACACCTCGATCGAGCTCCACCGTCGAAGTACCTGTAGGGCAGAACACCAAGCTCGCGATGGGCAGTTCACGCTGCGGGTAAATAACCCCGACCCGGGTCATATACCCGACCAAGCGGCTTCGCTCCGCACGCCCGACGAATCTCGAAGAACGCCGGGCCATCTAAAAGTGTCAAAAAGGAGTCTCTCCCCTCGAGGTCACCACTTAGGCGACTCTGGCCATCGAGAAGAGGCCGAGCACATACACGAACAAAAGACTTAGGAAAATTTGCCAACAAAGTCACAACCACATACGGGCACGACTCGGGCCCATAACTTAGGCCAATTTTTGCGCAAAAACGTAAAACACAAGCACGGGCAAACAATCAAAAAATTGAAACAAACATTCATTCAAAATGCCCGTAGGCAACAAAGCAAATAGATGTAAACCAACCAAGAAGGCCGGCAATGTTCAGGAAATACAAAGAACGGGCACGCAGGCCCAAAAAATATGAACGGGCATGCAGGCCCAAAACAAACATCAACAAAGGCGCGCAGGCCCTATCAGAATCTCACAGCTCAGCCTCCCCGGAGCTATCACCACCAACAACAGGAGACTCGGGCAAAGGCACGATCTGACCGTCAATGATCTGAGACATATAGCCCGCCCCTTCAATGTTCAGGCCGGGATTCAACAGGGAAAGCTGGCTGACCGCGGCTTCAAAGCCATCCGCCATGGCGCTAACGCAGTCCACCTCGAGGAGTTGAATGCGAGCGACCAGCTCCGACCGACTCCGCAAAGGAGCTGTCTCCTCCGACTCATCCTCGGCATGGAGCATGGCGGCCTTCAATTCCTCAACCTCTCTGGCGAGGTGCCCGTTGTAAATTTCCAGACGTTCCCGGTCCTCACGGAAATGGTCCCTCTCCTCGGCCAGCTTCCCCAAATTCTCTTTCTCCAGAGCCAACAACTATGTCTCCACCGCCAGCAGCTCGGCTTGCTCGCGGAACATCTCCTCAGAGCGCTCTAGAGAAGCCTTCAACTTTCGCGAACTCGAGGTGAGTGCAGCTTTCTCCTGCTCCAGCTCTTTGATACAGTCAAAGTCTTCCCCCTCCTCGTCCAGCACAACGGCCATCTCGGCCATCTTGACCAATCCGACCATATTGGCGGCCAGGTGCTTTCTCCGACTCTCTTTGCTCATCCGCCGGATAACCTCGGCTTCATCAGCACTCACAGACAAGGGAAAACCCTCGAAGAAACCCTCCTCTTTAAAGCAAGGGGGCAACCCGAAGGACCTCACAGCGCTGGAGTCCTCACCGACCTCCGGTTGACTTTCCAGCCGATTCATTTTCCTTTGTATCAGGTCGGTGTGTGGCTAGACCTCCTGGACATCCGGGGTCCCTCCCGAAACAGCTCCCGAGCTAGGTGGCGAGTCCACCCTCGTCGCCTGAGAAGTGCTCGGGCTAGATGGCGGGCCCATCCTCGTCGCCTGAGGAGCTCTCACCACCCTCTTATTGACCTTCCTGTCACAGGACAACTTCAAGAGCCTCTCCCTTCGTCTGGCCATCAGACCTGCATGAAAGAACCCCGGGTTAGTGACGAGCAAATAAGCAAACAAGTAACAAGTAAAGAAATTCAAACAAGACAAAACAATAACGACCTAGAAGATTCGCGGCCTGCCCGAAGGACTGGCACTCCACAAGTGCCTTCGTGTCAATCGGTCGGGCCTCGAAGGTCGGATAACCTTCCTCGTCAAGAATATCCTCCCCCTCCCTCGTGGCCTATCTGGCGAGGAAGAAATTGTCGACATACCGACAGAGAGTACCATAAGCCTTCTCGTCTTCGGGGCTCATATCGCCCGCGGACGTATGGTAGTACCCGGTACCATGCTCGTAGTGCCTCGAGGTCCAATGCAAGGGAAATTTGGCAATGCGCCCTAACACCGGGTGTCCCTCGTCATCTAGAAGGGCTTCCCCGTGGTCGTCGGTCACGATTGTCTCTTCCTCATATACATATTCTAAACCCGTGGTGGTAACCGGCCTCACAATGTACCACTTATCTTTAAAGCCCCGGACGGAATCCATGTACATTCTGAACAGTCTCTTCGACTGCTTCAAGGAAACCCAGCTATGCCTGCCTCCCCATGAATGGCGCTGTAAGTGGAAGACTCTGAAGAAAAGGGGTATGGTCGCCCCAATCCTTAGAAACCGACAAGTTAACTCGAACGCCCGGATGAAAGCGAGCGAATTTGGGTGAAGCTGCGACGGGGCCAGCTCCAGATGGGTGAAGACCCCGACCTGAAAATCGCTGAATGGCAGCTGTAATCCAAGGTCCTTGAAGGCAATTTCATACATGGGGAATCCATACTCGGGGAACTACGAGCAGATCCGCGCGGTGAAAGTTGGTCGCGAGACGACGAAGTTCTTCTGGAAATCGGGATGGCTACTGCCCTTCTCGAGGATGGTGTATGCACTTCGACTACGTCGACTGTAGGCCGAAGCTATTCCCCTGGGCTCGGCGCCCACCCATGCCAGCAAAGTGTCCTCAATGGTATCAACCAAATTTACATTTTCCTCGGCACTTTGGTCTTCCACCTCAGCGCGCCCAGAGGAACACGGTTCGTCGGCCATGGTTACCTACAAAGCGACAAGACATATCACTCCACGCGCGACTAAAAAAGTTGGTGTCTCGAAACAAAAAGAGGAGTCACCTCCCCGACTCCCAAATACCACGACAAGTCTCCCTACAGATCGCCTAAGTGGGCCAACGTCTCGACCACTCACAAATATGTCGACCTAGACTATGAACGTGGCGGGCGATATCATGCGTCTCAAAACTAGAGCCATGAGTTCACCGGGCACCACCAAGAATTAGGCGCCCCGAATCATAAAGATCTCGGGCGGCACTGCTAGTTAAATACCTAAATTATGCATTGGCTGGGCGCAAACATGCGTTCACCGGGCATCAGCTTGGATTTGTCGAGCTAAATATAAATCTACCGGGCTAATCCCAGGCGTACAGTCTCTAAATGTCTAAAAACAATGAAAAATCATGCATCACAGAGGAAAAACAAAGGAGACAAGACACTTACTTGGAATCAATAAGGAAATGTGACGACGGAGAAAGGAAATCAGCGACGCAGATCGCGGCGGTCCTATGAGTATCTGGGAAGAACAGCAACAGCAGAAACAGAGGGAAGAGGAGAAGCGCGAAGAGGGAAAACACGTTCTGGGGCCCAAAAGACCTTATTTATAGTGATGACGTGGAATACCAAACGTCACCCCGGGGAACCACAGAACTTCCCTCCTTGACGTGTAGCTCCCCTAGGCAATGATGACCATATCGTCAGTAGGGTGGCAGCACGGTTCCCAAGAGATGCCTCATATGCTCAACGAACGCAGCCCGTCGAGAGTCCCCAAGCGCTCCTCGAGCGGAATTATCTCATGGGCCCGACACGGGGGAACTCCTCGAGCAAGCCACGGGAACTACATCTTTTAGCCGGGAATGGGACCCCGTGACACAGGCGACCTAAGATCAAGTCATGGCTCCTACTACAGGAACCACGACTTGGGGGGGCTCCTGTTCTGGACTGGGCCGGGCTGGCCCAAAAGCAATGGTGAAGGCCCAATCCAAACGGTCTTGCAAGGAATCACGCCGACCAAGGGCCGCAGCCGTGCCCGACGCTCTATGCCAGTGCGACATCCTCGACTTCATGCTATCCTGCTCGACCTCAGCTCGAGCACTCCTCCTAGGGCAGACTCTATCCATTACACCATCACCTGGATCCCGAAAAGACCGCGTCCTCGTCCGTCCGTACTTCACGCAGAATATCCAGGAAGGGGACCACGTGCGGGTCCCCACTACACACGTAGAACCTGGCAGTTCCTCCATTGGGCCAAACCTGCCCGGCCCAATGAAGGAACCTTGGCCCAACGTTGGGGGCTATAAATACCCTCTGTTCCCAGAGGGTCAGGTATTGATTCTTTTACCCATACTCATACTCTTGCCTGCTCGTGCTCTTACTTACTTCAGCATCGGAGTGCCTTGCAGGTACCCCCCCATCCCCCCCCCCCACCTCATTCAAAACTTCAGCTCGGAGCCAGCCGTGATGGTCCAAGTCTGATCAGGTTAGATCAGTAGGTAAAGGAAATGTGGCTTAGCAAGTTGATCCATGGGTTCATGAGTTTATTTCCATGCCCTAGTCAATAAATCTTGAGAAATTCAAACCTCACCATTGAAGTTATTTTGGAATAAATGGAATGGCAAGGTTTATTTTGGTTCACCACATTTCAAAGTTATCAAGATTGATTCAAAAGTACAAGAGGTGGATTGAAGAAGTTGTTATGGTTGGACAATTCCTTGTTCCCATTGGTCCAAGTGCATATTTCTCTAAATTCTCAAGATATGGAAGTGGTTTTGGTTGCTATGAGTTCTCATTATCATCCTCAACAACTTCTATCTACAAAGCAAAAGTGTTGGTACGAGAAGGTTGTTTAATATTGTCAAAGTTCCTCAAAGCATTTTATTGATCTAGAAGCTAGGGTTTTGAACTTCAAAGAAGTCTATCTTGCTTATTTTTTGGTATTTTTGAGTGATTCCAAAAACATCCTTCTCTTCAAAGGGTTATTAACAAATAACTTCAAAATTTTCAATGAGTTTTCATGTGGAAGAAACTTGATGATGAAGAAATATTACAAGTCCTCCAGATGAACCCCAACTTCCCATGTGTGACTTCAAATGATCATAACTTGGTCAATTTTATCACCTTGGCCCCACTCTTTTTCCATAATAATCTTGAGTATGTGAGCTTTATTCCTTCTTTTATGTGTAAAGTGAGAAAATGGATGGATGATTCCTTAAGGATACAAAATATTATAGGTCATTTCATGATTTTTTGCCAACTTCTACAATTCATAACTCTCTCAATTTTTAGATATTTTGAATGGTTCAAGTTTTAAAATGTAATTCAAGATGTCTATTTCATTCCATCTTTTTTGGTCAAGAGCAAATTCCAAGAGGAAGGCCATGTTTGGATGCAAAATATTATTGGTCCTTTTTGAAGAAAAAACTTGAAATATTTCTAAGTATGGAAAGTCAACCTCTTTTTTCCCAACTTTGACTCGTTGCAACTTCCAGCTCAAACATCCATTTGATTCTATTCTTTTTCCATTACAAAGCTTGTAATCTCATATTTCTAAAGCATTAAGAACCATGCCCTAAGACCCCTTGAGCTGAGAATTCCATTGTTTCAAAAGTGGTAACTTGGAGTTGAGGTTTCTCCAAAAGTCAGAATTTGAAATCCTTAATTTGGCTTCTAAACACAAAATTGTTGCACGTTTTTGCTTCTAAACATGTTTAGTGAACTTCTAAAAGTGATTAGGATAGAAAAACGCAAGGTTTGGATGAGTTTTGATTAAAATAGATGTCACACTTTTCTTGTTTGCAACTTCAAACGATTTCCCTCCAAACTTCATCATTTCACATGCTTGGAAGTTCCATCAGCTTCCCTATAAATAGACGGTCATTCCCCATTCATTTCCTTAAGCTTTGAGAGCCAAAAACACCCTACCAAAACCTCACACGAACCCATCTTTTTTGAAATCAGTTTCTGAGATTTAAGCTTCTTTCTCCAAAATCTTTTCACATTCATCATCCTTAAGCATCATACAAACTCTCCAGCACTTAAACCAAGCAAAATGAGCCATAATTCAAGCTACATAAGTCCAATTTCAGAGCTTCTTTCTTGAACTTCGAAAAGGTAGAATTATCCACCATTTGGATCCAAATAAAGCACCAACCTATTCTACTCCTTCTCCTGATTCGTGTGCTTCTTACATTTTTAAATTCATTGAGAATTGAGAAAGAAATATCAAATTGAAGGTGCTCGCTATTTTCTAGATTTTTTATTCATATCTCTTTGCATACCTTATATAAATTTGGCGCGATGGTGATGTTAGGATCATCTTGAAGAGACGAATCCAATGATACTAGTTTGGGATCCTAATTTTTCCATTTGAAGGATCTCACAAAATCTCCATTGCAGGGAGTCTAGAAGTTGAAGACGATGACATGTATCGTCTCAGCCAATGATAGCGTGCCAAACGTTTTAATTTCATTGTTTTCCTTTTTCCGATCCTATGCGTATCTCACTAAGGTCCATATCAAGCACAACGCGTCTGGTCCATTAGATCAATGTACTAACGCATTTTGACTATGATCTGATGGCCCGCATCTTTTTGGTTTTATTTTATTTTCTGATTTTATATTTTAATTTTCAAAAATTCATAACATTTTTATTTTTTATCCAAAAATTATGAAAAAATTCACAAAAATACTTTGAGTTATTTCTGATCTCATGACTATTTTTTCAACATATATATATATATATATATATATATATATATATATATATATATATATATATATATATATATATATATATATATATATATATATATATATATATATATATATATATATATATATATATATATATATATATATATATATATATATTAAATGTAATATTATTTTGTGATTATTTGGTAGCTGATCTTGGGTTGAATTTTTGATCATGAACTTTGTTAACATCATTAGATCCATGGTGTTGAGTCTAACTCCATAAAAATGGATGAATGATTTTAATAATAGTTTGATTAAATTTTAATTCAAATATGATTTATATATTATTTCCCACCCTTCTTCATCTCATCAATTTCTTATTGCACTAAGTCTTATCGGAGCATGATCTCTATATCATGTCTCAAAACAAATGGTGCTAGATTGCTATTGACCAGCCTCAAGATAGGTGTGACTTCTATATAAGTCCACTTACGATTGCTTAACATAGCGCTAAATTTTGTCCCGATTAGAGAAATTTATCATTCGTGGCCCAAACTTATGATTGCAAGCCCAAGATGTTAATTTCAACCCTTTAATCCAATAACCTTTAGATTCATTTTGTGGAGGCTTTGGTTCTACCAATCTTATGATGGATCTTCATCAATTTTGGTCAACACGGATCACTTAAAGATCATTGATCATTATATGTTACATCGAGGATTCTTAAATGGATGATATACTTGACATAAAGCAAATGAAATTCATTGTGTAGAGGCTTTGGTTCTACCAATCCTCTAATGAATTCCAAATGCAAGATTCAAGATGGACATCCAACTAACCACTAATTATTGACAATTGATATTATTTATGATTTTACTTTATGCTTTATTTTATGTTGTTTACTTTATGCACCATTTACTTTAGCATTTACATTTCATGCTATTTTTCATCTTTGCTCACTTGATCCCCTTAATATTCTTGTCATTTTTATTTTGCTCACTTGAGATTTTCTTTTCTTTTTTAAGATACTAAATAATCAACATGAACCATAAAAAACTTTAATGATACTTGGACTATTTGGTTACTATCCTTGGCATTATGGTGTATTGGACTTCTTGGACTTAGGATTAGAAACCTTGGCCTATGTTGGAGACCTTGTGACCTTAATTGATATTTTGTCTGGAGTTCTTGAGGTTTACCTCAAGACATTGGGTTGTTTGTTTGTTTTGTGTGCAGGTTATTTTGATTACATACTTTGTTTGTAATCACTAATTCACCCATATACAGCGATTACTCTGCCCAATTTTTGCAAAGACTTAATACACTTGAAGTTTGATTCCCTTAAGAGGTGTAGTATCTTTGCTTGCTTGGTTTCAATCCAAAGAATGGGAATTCTATCTTGACTCATAATGTCAAGTATTGGCTTCTTGTTGATTATATGGTTCTTCTTCCTAACTTTTACCTCATACTTTAGGATAGTCTCTTCTTCTCCTCCCATCTTCTTTAATTTCAAAAATCTTCTCTCTCCTTTTCAAAACTCTTCTTGTTTTTAAACTTGAACTACTTTCATAATAAACTTGGACCTAGGTCCATGCATTTTCAAAACCTTTTCATAAATAAACTTCAATCAACTTAAATAATAGCTTGACATTTTTTATGAGAAGACTAAAAGTCAATCAATCTCATTTCAAACCATTTTGCCACTTTAGCTTTTTACTTTAAAAACTTTTCTCAAAAGATTAGACTCTTGTAAATCCTTGTAGTGATGAAAACAACTATACTTCTACAATATGTAGTGAAGTGAGATATTTTCCACTTGGGTGTTTAGTGAGTTATTGTTGATTTTAAAATCCAATCCATATTCTCCACTTTGAGATGATTCAAATTCTCCTTTCTCATGATTGTGGGTATTAAGTATGTTTTCCACACGGACAATGACGATGATGTCTTATCTCATAAAATTAACCAACACACTTGTGTTTTAAAAACTTTTAAAGGTGAAATATGTATACCCTGATTCCCTATTGCATGAAAGGTGGTACGTAGGCCTTAAAGGTTCGCAACCGCGGAGGGTGCAAAAATCATTAAAAAAATACTTCTTTTCTCACCTCTACCATTTATTTTGTATACAACGTTTTATACCCAAAATATACATATTTTACAAAGAGGTTCCTGAGGAGTACCATAGATGTTTAGGGTGTTAATACCTTCCCTTTGCATAACCAACCCCCTTACCTAGAATCTTTCCCCCTCTTTTTGGGTTATTCGCTCTTTTCCCATTCCTTTGGAAACAATAAAGCACGGTGGCAATTTTTATTTTTATCTGTATAAGTCTAGTCAATTCAATGGCTTGGTCTTAAATATTTCTAATGCTACAGAAAAAAATGGCGACTTCGCTGGGGAAAGATTGACCTCTTGCTGGTCCATCCCTAAGTGGGTTAAACCTATCTTTGTCTGTATCTGTATATGTTCTATTGTTGTTTATCTTTTATATTATTTGGTATATATATGTTTGCCTGGACTTTCCTGGTTTTCAGGGTGCTTTGCAATTACTTATAAGTTCTATACCCGGACTTGGGAAAACATTAAGATAGGACGGGAAATATAGTTATGTTAACTTTGAGAGAGTATTCCTAAAAAAAGAGGCGTGAGGTCCCCCGCTCAGTGGAGGCCCCTTTGACTGTAGTGTCGTTTACCGAGTAATCAGGAAGACGTATTGCTTTCGACCTGGGAGCCTGCTGAAGCTGAGGACTGTAGATTACCCAACCCATCTTGGCCTTTTAGGTGTAGTGCAGAAGCTATGACGGAGTAATCTGGAAATAGTTGTCACGCGATACTACGCTCGAACGAGTTTTTCTTGAGAATATTACTAATTACCGAGTTAGTCGAGAAATTGGAAATATCCGAAGGAAGGATGTAGGCTCTGGGAACCTCTAGAAACTTGTTCGACAGGTGATAACTTTTAGACCATAACTTATTAGTAGTACCAAATTATGTGACGCACGAAGTTAGGGTTCAGAACTGGATCACCATTGATGTTCCCTCTTGCATACATGTTTCAAAGTAATTTGTTTTTGTTAATCTTTTTAAAAAGCTTTCACTCTGCCCAACGTGAAAGTATTTGAAGAAGTAAAAAACAACAGAAGGAGGGTTGAATTGTTAAAACTTGAAATCATTTGCAATCAACACAGTATTTTTATCCTGGTTCGTTTGATCTCAAACTACTCCAGTCCACCCGTCAAGGTGATTTCGCCTCTCTCCAACGAGGTCTTAATCCACTATATTCAACTGAATATTACAATCTGCTTTAACAACTGCTAAAGCCTTCTTGATGCAAACCACAAACCGGTTTCTCAAGGAATTACTTTCTTACAAAGAATTGAAATCTAGGTGTGTGAATGTTTTCTACAAAACTGTTTATCACAACTGTGATACTACACAAATTAAGCTTAAGAGAACTAGATTGCTAAAATAATTGAGTAAGGAATTTTGGAGCTTTTAGCAAACTGAGAGTGAGGAAGATGATGAATAGTTTTTTGGCGTATAGATTGTTGTAGAGCATTAGCCAATTCAATCTTCATTGACTTGTTTATATAGCATTGGAAATAGTGTACGTTGGAGCAATAATTCTGTTTCAATGCCAATAACAATCTTTCCTTATTAAGCAGATCTTGTCTGGAATGATGCCGTTGGTAATAACTCATCTTGAATGCACAGTACCGTTTCCACTTAAGCGTGTTCTGGCTTTGGCTCATTCTGACGTTGCTTAGGTGATGATGAACTGTTGTCTTTATCAGAGTTCAGAGTGTTAAGCGCAAATCTGTTCATCAAGCTTCAGCATACGCGTAAGTTGATCTTTTGATTCTGGTATCTGATATAGCATCTTCTGATGCTGATGTTGATATCCAATATTTTGATGCTGATTATGATGTACTCTTGCTGATACCCATCAGAGTTTCTGTAAAACAGAAAGGTAATTTTTAGGTAGCAAATAGTTCTTTACATGAATCACATAATTAATATATCTTTTCATTTTGTTATCATCAAAACTTAAACTTAGGGTAGTAGATTCAAACTTTGTTCTAACAATCTCCCCCTTTTTGATGATGACAAAAACTAGATATTTTTTAATTGAAAATTAGCGTGAAAAGTATCAGAGATAACTAAATGATAAGTTGTATCAGAATTAAATAAGAAGTTATCAATGATAAGGGATAAAGAGATATCAGAGTTTAGATCGGAGATACTCCCCCTGAATTTATTACTTCCCTTTTTAATTCCAAGAGTTCTTCAGGATCAGATCTTTATTGCCTTTCTTTGAACATCAGAATATCAGAGCTTCAGATCAGAATATCAGAGCTTTGAGCTTCAGTGTATCAGAGGTGATTAACTTCTTGTACCTGTAGACTTATGCAAAAACAGAAAACATTCAAGTATATCAGAGTGTTAGAATGTTTGAGACTTTTTGTCTCAGTAATCCGTTGTTGAAAAATATCATTCTTGTTCTCCCCCTTTTTGTCAGCAATCAAAAAGTGTAAGTGATGTGCTAAAACGATCAGAGCAGAAAAACTTGTTATATTAAAATTCAGAGCCAGACAAAATAGTACAGATGATATGCAAAGAAAACATTGAAAATATCATGAATGAAAAACTAAGGTAGGGGTGGGAAGCGTGTGAACAGAGTCTCCAGCATTGCCTTAATCTGATCAGCAGTTTCAGTCTGCTTGTGCACCATGCTGACTACTGTATCTATCTTGTTGTCTTTCAGGTCCATCCTTTCCTTCATCTTCTGATCATTTTCATCCATTCTTTACTGCAGACGAATATCATTCAGCTTCAGCTCTTCCAGTGTCTGCCTGTCCAAGGCAGCTTGAGAAACATCAGAAGCAGGAAGCTTCTGAGAGCTTTCTGCAACATCTTCAGCTTGACTGACTTCAGCTTGAGTAGTCTGATCTTCTTCTGGCTGCACTTTTGAAGCTGGACGCTTCTCAGACCATGGCTCACTATCCAGAAAGAGCACTTCATCCTGTGGCAGCTGACTTTCAACTTCCTTCAGCAGCTTGCTGAAGTTCTGTTGTGCTTGCTCATAATTGATGTCTTGCAATTTGAGGGCTTCAGCACGTACCCATATTCTAAAACGTGTCCAGAGCTGGTCTGAGGCAGCAAGATCAATCATTCCAGGGAAAACTTGCTTCAGAGAAGCAATCCACTGCTGCAAACCTGTTTCAAAATACACAATGCCAGAGCCAACATCTGGCTGTTTTGGTTTTGGAATGGCTATTTTGTTTTTGAAATCAGCAAGACGGTCAAGGATTGTTAAATCGATGAAGGTCCTGCTGGGGTCTTCTGTAGTTTGTTTGGGAGATGGAGTTGGAGAATCAGAAATAATAATAGGACTGTTTGGAGTTTTTGGAGGGGTAGTTTCTGGCGAGGATGGCAGCTGGGCCAGGGTTACAGTTGTTCCACATGGCAGCTGAATTGCCAAGGGTTGTGGCTCAGAGGATTGAGGAGAATGAGGTTAAGGTGATGGAGTTTCAGAATGATGAAACTCAGGTTGTGGAGGTGATGGTTGAGGTGATGGTGGATGAATTTCTTGTTGAGGAGAGGGAGGAGGAATTGCTGGTTGTGGAGAAGGAGGTGGAATTTCTAGTTGTTGTGGAATTTGTGGTTCTTCTGGTATGGGTGAGAGAGGATGTTTTGGTTGAGGAGAGTGGGCAATTTCTGGTTCAGTGTTTGGATTATCTGAGAGGTGAGCGGAAACACGTTCATCAATTTC
Source organism: Vicia faba (assembly GCA_948472305.1). Classification (NCBI taxonomy): domain Eukaryota; kingdom Viridiplantae; phylum Streptophyta; class Magnoliopsida; order Fabales; family Fabaceae; genus Vicia; species Vicia faba. The sequence continues at coordinate 341,418,040 of OX451737.1, read as the reverse complement.
AGACAGAACTTTGTCAAGTTCTGATGCTGTTGATGTTGTGGGTTTTGGAGTTTGGGATTTGGTGCGGGGTCTCCTGAGAGTCAGTGACTCAGAAGGGTCATCTTCTGGTTCGGTTTCATCAATAGTTGGTATGGGGATTGGAAGTTCATGTGAAGCTGGGGTTGGGATTGATGTTGGAATAGCAGAAGAATTTAAAACAGAAGCAGCAGATAAATTACCTCTTTTCTTAGGGGTCTGCTGGGATGGTCCTTCTGAAGTGGCCTTTCTTTTCTTCGTCTTCTTCAGTGTAACTTCTGGTTGTTGTTGGTGCAGATCTTTGATATTCAGTTTGGGATCTGTACCATCAGCCTTGCAAGCGTCCAAGTATCTGAGAACCACCACTGGTTTTGATTCTATCTCAGAAAATAATGGAAAGTCGTTCAGTGGAACTCTTCTGCTGGTGATGTCAGCAAGAGGAGTAACGCTGGGCTCCTTTCTGATATTCTCTATCAGTTTCATTTTCTTCAGATTCTTGGCGTTCAGAGGCTTGCCAACAGTGGGTTCAATAGAACTTAATTCTTGAGCTTCTGTAAGGTGCTCTATCAGCATATTCTCAGTCAGAATATCTGATATTAACCTGCCAAAGGGTATCCAATCCCTCTTTGTCCTTTCTTCTTCCCTTGTCTCCTTGACGCTGGTCCTGAGGTGATTAAACAAAAGATGAGCCAAGTTGATTTTTACCTTCTGATTAATAAAATAGATCAGAAATTGTTGATCTATATTTATATAATCAGGGGAACTTTTTGGCTTCCTATGATTAAAGCACCCCAGAATAATCTTCGCCCATATTCTGTCTTGATCCTTTAAGTCTCTGATCTTGCTGCTAGGAACCCCATGGGTGAAAATCTGCTTTGCAATGACAACAACGTCAGAGCATCTTTCAGCCATGTCGATACAGCGGATACCACCGCCACTGTATCCAATCAATCTTGCTATGTGATCCTCAGTGATCACAATCTTCTTTCCCATTATGTAGGAGGTGACTTGATGTGTTGAAGAGTACGCATGAATCCAGAACTCCTTGACCAAGACTGGGAACGTTGGTCCAACCAACCCATCAAAATATTTCTCCCATCCCTGTGCCCTAACTTCTTCTGTCAAGTCAAATCCATTTTCTTTCAGACTGGAGAAGTCAACAATCAGTTCAGACATCACTTCCAAATTCTTCACTGGTGTAAGGAGTGTTCTGAAAGGAACTTGGTACTGTTCAGAAGAAGCCTCCTTATGAGAACCTGCAGAAACATTGCTGGAGGTTGCCATGTTCACACTTAGGGTTTTCTGAGAAAACTGAAAAATTGGGTTTCTTTTGAGAGAGATGAACACACAAGGAAAATGCAGAAAATATTTTGTAAGATTGTAAGAAACGGTAAAGAATTAATGTGAGGTGATAATGTGCTTAAATAGATTTCAAAATAATTTTTGAAAGTGTAAACAGTTTCAAGAAAGAGAAATAATTCGTGATTACGTTTTAAAACATGATTACTTTTATTTAATGCTTGCTGATTTTGGGGGATTTGAGAAAGATACTTGAAACGGTTACCAGACATGTGTCTCAATGCACCCAATCAGCGTTTTGCCTTCTCAGAAGCGTGCACGCGTTCTGCTTCAGAGATTTGCTGATGATTGGATGACACTTGTTTGATTTAGTGAGCAACACGTCTCTCCTTGAGCTGAAACGCTCAGATCTTTAAGAATAGCATCTGATACAATCTGCATGTCTATCTTTCTGAAAGGAGATTGATCAGAAGTTCACAGTAAAACAAATACATTCTGAAGGTTAATATATAAACTTAAAACATTTTCACTCTGGGCAGATTTTCATGCTGAGATGTTTCAGAATGAAATTGAACCTATCTTCAGAAAGGGGTTTAGTGAAGATATCAGCCCATTGGTGGTCTGTATCAATAAATTTTAGGTTCAAAATTCCTTTCTGAATATAGTCCCTAATGAAGTGATGTTTTATTTCTATATGCTTAGCCCTAGAATGTAAAATGGGATTCTTACTTAAGCAAATAGCAGAAGTATTGTCACAGAGTATAGGGATGTTACTCTCAAAAATCTGGAAGTCTTCAAGCTGACTTTTCATCCAGAGCATTTGTGTGCTACATCCTACTGCTGCTATGTACTCAGCTTCTGCTGTTGATAGCGCAATTGTGGATTGCCTTTTGCTGGACCAAGAGATCAGATTTTCTCCCAGAAACTGGCAGCTTCCAGAAGTACTTTTACGCTCTACTCTGTCTCCAGCAAAGTCAGCATCGCAGTAGCCTACTAAGCTGTAATCACTAGATTTTCTATAAAATAAACCCAGATTAGTAGTACCTTTCAGATACTTGAAAATTCGCTTAACAGCTGTTAAGTGAGATTCTCTAGGATCTGATTGGAATCTAGCACAATTACATACGCTGAATAAGATATCAGGCCTTGAAGCTGTCAGATAAAGGAGAGAACCAATCATACCTCTGTAGACCTTCTGTTCTACCTTTTTGCTTACCTCTTCTCTTTCCAGAATGCACGTGGGATGCATTGGAATATTTGATGGCTTAAATTCTGAGAGGTCAAATTTCTTCAGAAGATCTCTGACATATTTGCTCTGATGAATGTAAGTTCCCTCTGGAGTTTGATTGATCTGAATTCCTAGAAAGAATTTCAGTTCCCCCATGAGGCTCATCTCAAATTCTGCATGCATACACTTAGCAAATTTTCTTCCAAGAGAAGGATTAGTAGATCCAAAAATAATATCATCAACATAAATTTGACAGACTAAGATGTTATTCTTAACTGACTTACAGAATAAGGTAGTGTCCACCTTCCCTCTGGTGAATTCATTTTCTAACAGAAAGTTACTTAGTCTTTCATACCAAGCTCTGGGAGCTTGTTTCAGACCATATAGTGACTTATTTAGTTTGAAAACATGTTCTGGATGTTTTGTATTTTCAAAACCAGGGGGTTGGTGCACATAAACCTGTTCTTCTATATACCCATTTAAGAATGCACTCTTGACATCCATCTGATACAGAGTGATGCCTCTATTAACAGCAAATGAAATTAAAAGTCTGATAGATTCTAACCTGGCGACTGGAGCAAAGGTTTCTGTATAGTCTATCCCCTCTTGCTGACTATAACCTTGTGCTACCAGTCGTGCTTTGTTTCTGATGACTTCACCTTGTTTATTTAGCTTGTTTCTGAACACCCATCTTGTTCCAATGACGTTGAATCCTTTTGGTCTGGGAACAAGATCACATACGTCATTTCTGGTGAATTGATTCAGCTCTTCTTGCATTGCTAGAATCCAGTCGTTGTCCAGAAGTGCTTCATCAATAGAAGAAGGTTCAATCAGAGACACAAGTCCCATGAGGGTTTCTTCAGAGTTTCTGAAGCTTGCTCTTGTTCTGATTGGATCTTCCTTTCTTCCTAGGATAGTTTCTTCTGGGTGATCCAAGCTGCTTCTGGGTAGTCTCTTCTGAGGTTGATCAGCAGCTGTTGTAGGATTGCTAGCAGTGCTCCTTTCAGATGTTGAAGGAGTGTCTGTGTTGAGAGCTTCTGATGACTTGTCTTTAGAACCTGTAAATTCAATTTCCATACCTGCAAAAACTTCATTCTGCTTTGACTTTTCAGAGTCAAGCTTATCATCAAAACGAACACTGATTGATTCTTCCACAATCTGTGTTTCTGTATTGTATACTCTGTACCCTCTTGAGCGTTCAGAGTATCCTAACATAATACACTTATGTGCTTTAGAGTCAAACTTGTTCAAATAATTTTTTGTATTTAACATAAAGCAAGTACATCCAAATGGATGAAAATATGAAATGTTGGGCTTTCTGTTCTTCCACAATTCATATGGAGTCTTTTCCAGAATAGGTCTTATTGAGATTCTATTCTGAATGTAGCATGCTGTGTTTATTGCCTCTGCCCAGAAGATCTTAGCAACGTTTGTCTCATTTATCATGGTTCTGGCCATTTCTTGCAATGTTCTGTTCTTTCGTTCTACAACTCCATTTTGTTGGGGAGTTCTAGGACAAGAGAAATCATGCAGAATGCCTCTGTCATTAAAGAATGACTCAAAATCTTTGTTTTCAAATTCTCCACCATGATCACTTCTGACTTTAACGATTCTAAGATCCTTTTCATTATGAACTTGGTTACAGAAGGTAACAAACACAGAGTGTGACTCGTCCTTGTGTCTTAAGAACTTTACCCATGTCCATCTGCTATAGTCATCTACGATTACTAACCCATACTTCTTGCCACTGACTGAAGCAGTTTTAACTGGTCCAAATAAGTCAATGTGCAGAAGTTCTAATGGCTTAGAGGTAGAAACAACATTTTTTGATTTGAAAGAAGGTTTTGCAAACTTTCCTTTCTGACATGCTTCACACAGAGCATCTGAATTGAACTTCAAATTAGGAAGTCCTCTGACCAGATTGAGTTTGTTAATCTGAGATATTCTTCTCATACTAACATGCCCTAATCTTCTGTGCCAGATCCACTGCTCGTTGTTAACAGACAGAAGACACTTTACATTATGACTTTTCAGTTCAGAAAGTTTGATTTTATAGATGTTGTTTTTCCTCTTTCCATTAAACAGGATAGTCCCATCTTTCTGACTAACAGCTTTACATGATTTTTGATTAAATATTATATCATAACCGTTATCACTTAATTGACTTATGGATAACAGATTATGCATTAATCCATCTACTAGCAGAACATTATTTATAGAGGGAAGATTTCCATTACCTACAGTTCCAGAGCCAATGATCTTTCCCCTCTGATTGCCTTCAAAGCCAACGTGGCCTCCAGGCTTAAGTTCCAGGCTTTGGAACATATGTCTTCTTCCCATCATGTGTCGCGAGCAGCCAGAGTCCAGGTACCATGACTGGTGTTTCTGATTTGCTGCTAAAGATATATGCAACATGTATTATTTTATCCTTAGGTACCCAGATTTTCTTGGGTCCTGATTTGTTAGATTTACCAAAACTCTGGTTGAATTTTGGTTTCACAGAATACTTACTGCTAGTGTATTTAATATCATGTGTGTGACCATACACAAAATGTGAGTTCAGAGGTATGTGTTTAATGGTTAAATCCATGACATTCTTTGGTGTAGGAACCTTACCTTGGTATCCTATTCCTTTCCTGCCGTTTCTGCTAACTCCATAGATCATTGAAGCCATTTTGCTTCTATTTATGCTTTTAGCAAGGAACTTCTGGAAACTGTGATCATACTCCTTGATGATCTCATCAGCGCTGCTGGGAGTTTCAGAAATTGGTTCCTTCTGAGAGTTTTGTAAAGTATTTTCTAATTTTGAAATTTTATTTCTCAACTCAGAATTTTCCAATTTAAGACTCTCAGTCTTATCAGAGTCAGATTCAAGATTCCTTTTCAGGTTTCTGAATTTAACTCTAATCTGCTGGTACCTTTCCAGAATTTCATTAAGGCTTTCAGCAAGTTCAACCTTAGTAAAATTAATTGCAAAGTCAGGAAATACCTCTTCAGTATCTGATTCTGAGTCTGATTCAGAAGCTTCACTATCTTCTGAAATGTTGGCCATGAGAGCTATGTTTGCTCTTTCATCATCTGATTCTGAGTCAGCATCAGACGAGTCAGAGTCATCCCATGTAGCCATGAGACTTTTCTTCTTTTCTCTTCCAAACTTCTTTTTGGGCTTTTACCTCTGAAGCTTTGGGCAGTCACTCTTGTAGTGTCCTTGCTCATTGCACTCATAGCAGATGATGTCCTTGGTGTTTGGCTTTCTGCTTCCTGAGGAGCCTTCAGATCTTCTGTATCCAGAGGAAGAATCTGTCCTTCTGTATCTGGAAGAAGACTCGTTCTGATAAGATCTTCTGGGATTCCTGAACTTCCTTTGCCTCTGCTTCTACAGTTGGCTCACTCTTCTGGAGAGGAGAGAAAGTTCGTCTTCTTCTGATGAGGATCCATCAGATGTTTCTTCAACTGCCTGTAAAACTTTAGACTCAGATTTTTTGTTAGATTTTAATGCTAAAGGCTTACCTTGCTTCTGAGGTTCATCAGCTTCTATCTCTATCTCATGACTTCTGAGGGAGCTGATAAGTTCCTCCAGAGAAATTTTGTTGAGATCTTTTGCTAGCTTCAGAGCTGTAACCATTGGCCTCCACTACTTTGGTAAGCTTCTGATGATCTTCTTGACGTGATCAGCAGTAGAGTATCCTTTGTCCAGAACCTTGAGACCAGCCACCAGAATTTGGAATCTTGAGAACATTGTTTCAATGGATTTACTTTCTTCCATTTTGAATGCCTCATACTTCTGAATGAGCGCAAAAGCTTTAGTTTCTTTGACCTGAACGTTGCCCTCATGTGTCATTCTGAGTGAGTCAAACATGTTCTTTGCTGTGTCTATGTTGGAGATCTTTTCATATTCAGCATAAGAGATGGCACTGAGAAGGATGGTTCTGGCCCTGTGGTGATTTTTGAAGTCACGCTTTTGTTGGTCAGACATTGCTTTCCTATCAATCTTCTAACCGCTTGCATTCACATGGTGCGTGTATCCATCTGTCACCATGTCCCACAGATCAGCATCATGTTCCAGAAAGAAGCTTTCAATTCTTTCTTTCCAGTAATCAAAATTTTCTCCATCAAAGACTGGAGGTTTGCCGCTGAATCTGTCTCTATCTTCATTGTTGTCATTGCTGGTGTGTTGATAAATTCCTGCCATTGTGTTTTTCTGACGCTGGATCTTGTACTGACACAGTTAAGTGTTTTAGCTCAGAACCAGGCGCTCTGATGCCAATTGAAGAAGTAAAAACACAAGAAGGGGGGTTGAATTGTTAAAACTTGAAATCAATTGCAATCAACACAGTATTTTTATCCTGGTTCGTTTGATCTCAAACTACTCCAGTCCACCCGTCAAGGTGATTTCGCCTCTCTCCAACGAGGTCTTAATCCACTATATTCAACTGAATATTACAATATGCTTTAACAATTGCTAAATCCTTCTTGATGCAAACCACAAACTGGTTTCTCAAGGAATTACTTTCTTACAAAGAATTGAAATCTAGGTGTGTGAATGTTTTCTACAAAACTGTTTATCACAACTGTGATACTACACGAATTAAGCTTAAGAAAACTAGATTGCTAAAATAATTGAGTAAGGAATTTTGGAGCTTTTAGAAAACTGAGAGTGAGGAAGATGATGAATAGCTTTTTGGCGTGTAGATTGTTGTAGAGCATTAGCCAATTCAATCTTCATTGACTTGTTTATATAGCATTGGAAATAGTGTATGTTGGAGCAATAATTCGGTTTCAATGCCAATAACAATCTTTCCTTATTAAGCAGATATTGTCTGGAATGATGTCGTTGGTAATAACTCATCTTGAATGCACAGTACCGTTGCCACTTAAGCGTGTTCTGGCTTTGGCTCATTCTGACGCTGCTTAGGTGCTGATGAACTGTTGTCTTTATCAGAGTTCAGAGTGTTAAGCGCAGATCTGTTCATCAAGCTTCAGCATACGCGTAAGTTGATCTTTTGATTCTGGTATCTGATATAGCATCTTCTGATGCTGATGTTGATATCCAATATTCTGATGATGATTATGATGTACTCTTGATGATACCCATCAGAGTTTCTGTAAAACAGAAAGGTAATTTTTAGGTAGCAAATAGTTCTTTACATGAATCACATAATTAATATATCTTTTCATTTTGTTATCATCAAAACATAAACTTAGGGTAGTAGATTCAAACTTTGTTCTAACAGTATTGATATTGTATGGACTTATCTGTTTGCTTTGATTTTTAAAATCAATAATAAAAGTTGTTTTTGTTTCCCAAATTGTGTCTTTATTTTTTTCTTTTTCTTGGAAAATGGTAATAAAAAACCTTTCAAAATAAATAATAACTGAAATCCAATCTGCATGATCACTTGTTATATGTGTCAGTTTCTAAAAGCAATCATAAGAGGTCTCACGGTTGCTTGAGCGCGAGGAGAATGCCATTCAGCCATATTAAGAGCCATTGGAAGTAATCAATTTGGGTTCATAAGAAGATCTGAAGGAAGTCAAGATTGGAGCATTACTGCATCCTGATGTGAAGAGCATGTTGATTGAGATGCTTAAAGAGTATGTGGATATTTTTTCTTGGTCTTACCAAGATATGCCTGGTTTAGAGACAGATATTGTAGAGCACTATTTTCCGCTGAAGCCAGAGTGCCCGCCAATCAAACAGAAGTTGCAAAGTACTCACCCAGATATGGCAGCGAAGATCAAAGAAGAAGTTCTAAAGCAGATTAATGTCGGTTTTCTTGTGACATCAGTGTACCCTCAGTGGATTGCCAATATTTTCCGAGTACCGAAGAAAGACAGAAAAGTTTGCATGTGCGTAGATTATAGAGATCTAAAAAAAGCTAGTCCAAAAGATGATTTTCCATTGCCACACATTGATATGTTAGTGGATAACACATCAAAATTCAAAGTTTTCTCGCTCATGGATGGATTTTCCTGGTATAATCAAATAAGGATGGCTCCTGAGGACATGGAGAAAACAACATTTATCATACCCTGGGGAACATTCTGTTATAGAGTGATGCCCTTCGGGTTGAAGAACGCTAGTGCAACATACCAGAGGGCTATGACAACCTTATTCCATGATATGATGCACAAGGAAATTAAGGTATATGTTGATGATATGATTGCTAAATCCAAGACTGAAGAAGGGCATGTAGAAGATTTGTTGAAGTTGTTTCCGTGTTTGAGGAAGTATCGTCTCTGCTTGAATCCAAATAAATGTACCTTCGGTGTTTGGTCAGGGAAATTGTTAGGTTTCATTGTTAGCCAGAGAGGGATTGAAGTTGACCCTGATAATGTCAAAGTAATTCAAGAAATGCTAGCACCGAGAATTGAAAAACAAGTCAGAGGGTTCCTCGAGCGTTTGAATTATATTTCCAGATTCATTTCCCACATGACTGCAACGTGTGAACCGATCTTTAAGTTGTTAAAGAAAGATCAAGGTTGTGTGTGGACAGATGACTGCCAAAGGGCATTTGAAAGTATTAAAGAATATCTACTTGAACCTCCTATCTTGCTCCCTCCTATTGAAGAAAGACCATTGATTATGTATCTGAAAGTGTTAGATAATTCCATGGGTTGTATTCTAGGACAACAAGATGAAACAGGGAAGAAAGAGTATGCCATTTATCATCTCAGTAAAAAGTTTACTGATTGTGAGTCAAGGTATTCCATGCTGGAAAAGACATGTTGTGCTCTGGCCTGGGAGGCAAAACGTTTGCGGCAGTATATGTTGAATCACACTACTTGGTTGATCTCCAAAATAGATCCAGTTAAGTACTTGCTCTTACTGGGAGAATTTCCCGCTGGCAGGTGCTGTTATCTGAATATGACGTTAAATACCGCACCCAAAAAGCTACTAAAAGCAGTTGTTGGCAGATTATCTTGCTCACCAACCAGTTGATGATTATCAGTCTGTGATGTATGATTTCCCTGATGAGGATGTGATGTTTCTTAAAGTGAAAGATTATGATGAACCATTTCCTGAGGAAGGCCTTGATCCTGAATCTCACTGGAGCATGATATTTGATGGAGTTGTTGTTGTACCCCAAAATTTTCCCTCCCATTTTACTCAACATATGTTCATTGAGATCTTCAAGTTGCTCAAGGATGCCCAAGCGTTGACCAGACAAACTCTCTCCTAAAGCAATGAACCTCCAACTAGGGTTTCCATTTTCATCAAGATGTGTGAGCATCAAAGGCCTAATATCCCCTCCATAGTCCTAATATGTTCTCAAGACCCTCCATGTCAAGTTTCAAGCCTTGCACAAGAAGTTTGCTCAGTCAACTGCTCAAATGCTTGAAAATCAACTAATTAGGTCAAAAGTCAACCGTGGCCCACATACAGTCAAACTTCAAGATTTTTGGTCAACATCAACATTTTGAAGTGATATTCATCATCTGATCAAAGGTTGATCATGATTCCTTAAGAAATACTCCTAATTCATCAAAACTCAAAAGTTGCTAAGTTAGGGTTTCTCAGGAAAAGTCAACCAAACTTTCACCAAGCATAACTTTATCATACTTTATCAGAAATTTCTCATCCTAGGCTCATTTTGAATAGAATCCAATTCCCTACAGCTCATCTTCATCCCTCAAGTTCAAAAAATGAACTCATGGAAAGATATGAACTAAGACATATAGGTCATTCCAAAAAGTCAACAAAAACACCTTTTGGGTCAAAGCTCCTTACATGAACATGGAAGATCCACTTAAGGTGAAACCAAAGAGGTTGCTTAGGGGATATCCTAAGCTTCATAAAAAGTCCAGGAACACCCTCTTAGGGTCAAAATTGAAGGAGATGTACATTGTCAAAGTTAGCCATTTTTGGAGAATTGTCAAAAAGTCAACAATGCCCAAAATTGCATTTTTTGGCAAATGGGTCTAACTTTTTATGCTTTCATCTTACTTCTAGCAATGACCACGACCCAAGCACTCTTTCATATATTATTTACTTTATTTATTTAATTTATTTTGATTTTAATAATTTAAAATTTAAATTAAATCAAATAAATGATATAAAATATGGAAGATTTGTTTTTTGATTTGATTTTGAATACAATCTCAATTCATTGATGCTATCAAACAAAATCAAATCGTACCAAGGTTGATTGGAGTGAGAATGGAATTATTTATCTTGATATGGAAAGAAATAATGCAAGGTTGGAATGGAATCAAATCTTAATAATTGGAAAGGATTTGGAGCTTTTTGTTAACCTAATTCAAAGAGATACATATACATAACACATCCCAAGCATCGAGAGGCAGAATAATCATGGAAAGCGGCCGGAGCAACATGTGTTTTTTCATCAAGAAATCTCAATTGGAGTTCCGGATCACAGGCACTCTCAAGGAGGTTTTAGGGTTGCAATCCATTCCTGGACGTCTCTGGAAGCTTTTCCAATCCTTGCCGGGCTCTGAAGCATCAAGAACCACGCTTCATACACATAACGGTTTGACACATTTTTTGATTTCGATTACGCGTGTATAGGCTTTGTTCATGTATTTTAACCATGTATTTTGGTTTGCCATAAGGATTCGATGCTTTCAGAATACTTTAATTAGGTTTTGAGTGCAGGGAAGGAAGATACCATTATTAGGGTTTCCAAGATTCGTTTTAGGGCTTCCCTATATAGGCGAAATTAGATCAAATCATGGGCACCATTGAATCTAGGGAATGATTCCTGACCATCCTGTACCTTTGGTTTATATTTATCTGGCTTGTGTTGTGTTTTCAGTTATTGCAGGTTTGTAGCCACGCACAAGAACTGTCACTATAGCTTATAGTGACGAATCCGTCCGTAGGTAAAATCCTAAAATAAAAAACGACACTTCTGGGAAGAAGACGAAGGCGTGGCAGCGTCCCACTGGTCCATTTGAAATTCACGCGTTTTCTTAGGCCAAGCAATCTGTTTGTATTATATTTATTTTATTTGATTAAGTATATAACTAAAAAAGTAGCGCAAATGGCAAGGGAAGAAGGCATGTGAGAGGGAGGACCTGGGTTCGATCCCAGGTCCAGACATTTTCCATTTTCTGAAACTACAATTCCAAATCCAGTGCATGTCATGTTCTGAGGACCACCACGCGCCCTTTAATCTCGTCCTCTAGATTCATCACCATATAGACCCCACTCCTCAGCTTTGAAGGTCCACCATGAACCATCAGAAGAAGGATGCACTGGATCTCACATTGGGTAACTGGGCCACCAACTTTGGACCTAACACAAATTAGCAGCATACCCCCAAATTGCTCATCAACCAGGCCCATTTCCAATTCTTCTTTTTATTTCTTTTATTTTATTACTTGCCTTAATTATCTTTTTTCCACAAAATCATTTTTTATTATTATTAAATTATTAAATCATAAAAATCATAAAATCACAAAAAAATGTAGAATTAGTTTTTTTATTAAAATTAGTTTTCTTTGGGAAATTAATTAATTTTAATTTGATTGTTTTCATAATTAAAATTAAATAGACAAATTAGGATTAATTCATAAATATTTAATTTTCTCAACAAAATAACAAAAAAAATGTTTTTTTTCTAATTAATTTGATTTAGGTTAAGATTTCAAATATTTTTCTCAATAATAAAATACAAAATATATTTTTTCTTTAATTGATTAGATTTTTTAGGACTTAGACTTCATTCTCGTATTTATTTCGTCGCACGCGCCTTTAATTTCTTTTAATTCAAATTATTGTATCTGCTTTGGGTTTGTAATAGATTAATTAGGATTTCGAATTTCCGCATTTTTATTTTCAGGCAAATATTTTTGTATCTGTCCAAAAGCCTTGTAATAGCGTAGATTTTCTTTTCTGCTCTTAATTTTCGCAACTATTAAACTGTTAGATGTATGGACATTAGGATTGCATGCGAAAGATAAATAAAATTAAAATAGTAGACAATCCTAATTGTGCAAAGATTAAATAACTGAAATCAAACACATGCACATGCTCACTCCTAGGGTTTTCCCCACTTAGTTGCCTCGGAAATAATGGTTGTGTCCCTCGAATGTAGGGATACCTTAGAAATGACCCGCGATTCAAAATCTTCATAAAGATTATAGTCCCTACTTGTCCCTCGAGTTACCTACGAATTGATCTTATGACGATAGTCCCTTCAAAATGCTAAGGTATCTTTACTTGTTGCCTTCAGAGACAATTTCGTCCCTTCGAACGTCCCTTTATAATTCCAACGACAAAGCTACCTACTCCTTAATAGTAGGATAGTGCTGTCTAAAGGAAACGAAATTGAACATACTTTTTTCGAGTAGGTAGAAAACTCTTAAGTACTTGTTCAAAAAAAAAATTTACACCACACTTCCAAAACAGTTTTAAAAAACAACATCGCCACACTCTTGAGGACCGATAAGAGGGTTATCACGAAGTAAACAAAAATTTTCAAAACAAGCACACACCAGTAATTTAAAAATGAGCAAGTACATAAGAGCCCGTGGAAAACCACGGATAGAAAGGGTGCTAACACCTTCCCTTTCTATAATCTATCCCCCGTACTCAGAAATATCTCGAAAAAGGTTTTTTCTGTTCTTTTTCCTTTTCCTTTGTTGGATGAAATAAAAGTCGGTTGCGACTCTTGCTTACCGCGACATTTGAAAACAAAAAGTGCAAACCAGTATTAACAGTCGGTTCTGCCACCGTATAACAGAGCTGGCGACTCTGCTGGGGATAATTATAAAGTGGGGTTTACCTTAGGATTTAGGTCATTTTTAAATTGCTTTCCTGTTTGCTTTGATTGCTTTATCTTAATGGGATTTTGCTTGGGTATTGTTAAAGGTCCTACACCCGGATTTGGGGCACTTTTTAGGTAAACAACAATAGATCATGGAGACTGTACGGCGTAGACTGATATGGTTTAAGAGATGGATGTGTTGGTGTGGCACTTTGGTTGGTACCGACATCCTTCGTGTGGAAACGAGGAGAATACGGGGCCGCCGCGTGGTGTCGCGAAGCACTAACAGACCTTAGAACCTTATTTGAACAAACTTAGCCATTAAAAAGTAGTGAGATAGTCGGCCTCGGTATAAAGCTGAGGATTGGTTAATACTCGATGCTACACTCATTGAGATCATACTTTCGGGATATTTCGGCCACAAGAAAAGATTGCCTGAGATGTAAAAATGCCCGATAAAGGATGATCAGTGATATTGAGAATCTTTAGAACCCGATTACTTTTCTAAGACAAGTTTGAAACCAACTAAACTTCAAGAGGGTACTTACCTTTAACCTCATGCAAGCCTTTGAACTTAAGGTCTATTGTATGTTTTTCCTGTGTGTGATTATTTCTGTTTGAACATAACAACATGTATCATAACATAGCTTCCATTCTTATTACACTAATCATTTCAAGGACCAAGGGAAATTATCTTTGTTCTATTTTGCAGATCATGGCTTCCGCTCGTAAAAACACTATCTGAATCAGCTTTGTGAGAATACCTCCCAACCTCAAGGAGCTAGTATCAAGGGTTCCTAAAACTTCCGCGTTCACTAAGAGACATGGCCGACTTCTCAACCTAGTTACTTCAAACTTTCATGAAAAGATGATGGGTGTACTCTTCCAGTTCTTTGATCCCAAGTACCACTGCTTCACCTTCCCAGACTATCAGTTGGTGCCTACCATGGAAGAGTTCTTTCAGTTATTGAATATACCCATTCTTGAACAATTGCCATTCATAGGTTTAGAAGAGGTTACCAAGCCAGAAGTCATTGCCTCAGCGTTGCATCTGAAACGGGCCAACATGGTATCCAATTAGGAAACAAGAAGCGGAGTCAAGGGTTTTCTAGACAAGTTCTTAATAGATAAAGCCAAACTGTTTTGGGATGATATGGACTTTCAGGCTTTTGAGGAGGTCTCGGCCTTTCTAATCTATGGGTTAGTACTATTCCCTAATCCATACTTGCTCATAGATGTGAATGCTATCAAGATCTTCCTCTCTCGCAACCCCGTGCCTACCTTGCTCGGAGATATCTTGCATGCTCTCAATAATAGTACCATGAAGAGAAGAGGGGTTCTTATGTGCTGCATGCCATTGTTGTCGAGGTGGTTTATTTCTCACCTCCCTAAGTTTGTACTGAAGAATGAAGAAGGTTTGGGTTGGTCGCAAAGGATAATTTCACTTGCTCACACGGATATTCTCTGGTATTCCCGAGCTATGGGAGATACTGCTATTATTGACTGCTGCAGGGAGTACCCTAATGTCCCATTACTTGGCATTAGAGGAGGCATAACTTACAATCCTTGTTTTGCTCTGCGACAATTTTGTTACACTCCAAGGGATGGTCCCCATGAGTTACTTATCGAGGGCATTGTATTTAACTATGAGGATGATGTTCAAGGGTATCACCAGAGGTTCATACGAGCTTGGAGCATGGTAAACAGATCTGGCGCCAAGGCTTTGGGGCCGAAGTCTTCCATTCCTATGGAACCTTATCTCCAATGGGTACGAGCTTGCGCCCAGAAACTTATGATGCCCTACATGGTCATTTTATCAGTGATTGTGGAACCCACTACTGAAAGGGATATTCCTTACACGATTCTCCATTCTGATATGCCCACTGATCTTGAAGAACTACAGAGGTCTTGGATTCAGTTGAAGAAAGAGCGGGATACTTATAGGGATCAATTATATGCCCAGGAGAGGAAGGTTTTAGAGCTCACAAATCAGCTTCATGAGGAAAGAAGCCTTAATGTCTATCTCGGTACGAAGAGGAAGCATCCATGGGAAATTTAAATTTTTTTCTAGTTTTTTAGAATTGTTTTTAATTGTAATGCCTAAAAGGAGATTGAACTTTGAATTCTATTAATAAAATCTTTGTTTCATTTTGGTTCGCAAATTTAAATTTCCCAAAGTCTTTGAAATCATTACATACGCATCCCATCCATAAACACTGCATATACAGGTACCATTACAGGTTTCTCATCTTCTTCGCTGTTTATTTCAGCAGAAATGTCTTCTGAACAAAGCATCAAAGATCTTCAGGCACAAAATGCCCAATTCCAATAGATGTTCATAACTCTGGCAAAAGGGCAGGAGGATTTGAAAGCCCTCATCCTGAAGGAGAAGAAGAAAAAGAAGAAGGTCTCTGGTATTCTGAATATGGGCAGAAGGTTCAGGGGGACATTAAAGCAACCAGTCGATCTAACCTCCTCATCCAAGGAAGGGGAGAATCAAGAAAGGGAGACAAGGGAAAAGGACCCTAGTCCTGAAGTTTCTGACAATGATACAGACTACAGTGACGAGCACTATCCTCCCACTGAGGATAGATACAACAGTTTGAAGATCGTTTGAGTGCTATGGAATTCCAGAGGATACCTGGGTTAGATTTCGAAGAACTGGGATTGGTGTCGGGAGTGGTCATCCCGCAGAAATTTAAGGCTCCAATTTTTGCAAAGTACGATGGGGTGTCTTGCCCAAATCTCCATCTCCATTCCTATGTAAGGAAGATCCAGCCCCACACTGCTGATAGAAACTTGTGGGTTCACTTATTTCAAGACAGACTGTTAGGGACTCAGCTTGAATGGTTCTACCAACTAGAGAGAACCAATGTCCGAAACTGGGAGGATTTGGCCACTGCTTTTTATAAGCAGTATCAATATAATGCCGACCATTCCCCCACTCATACTCAACTCCAGAGTATGACCATGGGTGCAGGTGAAGACTTTAAGGATTATGGAAGAAGTGGAGAGACTTGGCTGGAAGATTCCAACCCCCTTTATCTGACAGGGAGTTGGTTGATATGTTTCTTGGGATGATGTCTGGTCCTTTCTTTAAACATTTGATAAGTAGCTCATCAGCTAGATTCACCGAGCTGATATTAATAGGAGAAAGGGTAGAAGCCAGGATTCGGAGCGATAAGATACAGAAAGACGCCTCTTCGAGTTCGGTAAAGAAGCCTTTCACTGGGAAGAAGGAAGCCAGTGCCATCGATAGTCCGAGAGGCCAAAGTAGAGCTGAACACTGTCAAACAGTAAGTGCTGTAATGATACCTAGACCTGCGTCTGCTCCACAATGCAACAATCAACAAACGGTGGAAAGACCACAAAGGCAGTTTACTCATATAAACATGACGTTGGCTGAAGTTCTACCCCATCTGCTAAGATCCAACTTGGCAACCTTGAAAGAGGCTCCCAAGAATCCGAATATCACATCTCCTCGGTATAATCCAAACGCTCAGCGTGCCTACCATTCTGAGAGTCTTGGCCATGATACAAATGACTGTTGGGCTCTGGGAAATAAGGTACAAGATCTGATTGAGGCCAAGGAGATTGAGTTTGATGCTCTGGAAAAGCCCAATGTCATAATTGTTCCCATGCCTAAACACAATCGTGGAGTTAATGTTGTTGATACTGATCTGTTTGTGACCTCAGTTGATGAAGTTTATACTCCTCTTATGACTATTAAGAAGAATTTGTTGTTGGCTGGTTTATTTCCGGGTTGTGGTGAAGGTTTCCACGTGTGTTCATCTCTACCTTTCGGTTGCCATTTGCTGAAAACAAGTGTCCAACGCCTGATGAACAACAAAGAGATTTTGTTCTAGAAAATTTTGATTCCAACTATTCCATGTGAAGATATTGCAATTATAACCATTTATGTCGATCCTTCCAAAGTATCCTCGAGAAGACCTGTTAGGATTACATCTGCTCCAAGAGTCGCTCCGTTAATAATCACCCTTCCTGGTCCTGTCCCATACGCCTCAGACAAATCTGTCCCTTGGCACTATGGCGCCGATGTCTCCTATCATGGCATTAGACAAGACCTGAAGAATGAAGAGACTGATCCCGATGTCAGTAACATTGTCGGGACCAGTAAGATCACCAAAAGTGGAAGGGTTTTCTCTCCCGAGATTTCCCCAAAATTTGTCAATAAGCCTGTCGTTATTTCACCCGCTATTCCTATTGGTGCTTCAACTACTACTCATATTCTTACTCCAGTTGTTACCCCTGTCATCGAGTCATATGGTACCCGAGGAAAAGAAGCTATAGGTGACCCTGCTCGGACAGAGGCACCTAGAATAATTGTCGTAGAAGCCTCTAAGCAAGAGATAGAGGAAATATTAAAAATAATTAAAAAGAGCGACTACAATGTGGTCGAGCAGCTGGGGCAGACCCCCTTGAAGATATCCATGTTTTCTCTGTTGTTGTATTCTAAGGCCCATGCAAAGGCTTTTATCGAATTCCTCAAGACTGGGCACGTGCCGCAGGAGACCTCGGCTGATCAATTCAAAGACTGTGTGGCCAACCTGACTGCTGACAATGGGATGGGTTTTTCAGATGCTGATTTGACACCAAAAGGGAGAAAGCATAATGATGCACTGCATGTCTCGATCGAATGCAGGGGCACCACTATGTCTCATGTGCTGGTAGATACTGGGTCCTAACTGAATGTCCTGCCGAAGAAGGCTCTCGACCGACTAGATTGTGAGAGCTTTACCTTAAAGCCTAGTAACATTATGGTAAGGGCTTTTAACGGGTCAAAAAGAATGGTGCACGGGGAGGTGGACATCCCTGTCAAGGTAGGTTCTCAGACCTTTGAGTCCACTTTCTATGTAATGGACATTCGACCGTCATACTCTTGTTTGTTGGGTCGTCCTTGGATCCATGAAGCTGGGGATGTTACTTCTACATTACACCAAATGCTGAAATATCTAGTGAAGGGGAAGATTGTCACTGTACGTGGCGAAGAGGAGTATATGTTGAGCCATCTCAACTTCTTCAGGTACGTAGAGATGGACGGGGAGTTCATAGAGACTCCTTGTCAAAACTTTGAAGAGGTTCCCCAGATTTTAGCGTCGACTGAAACTACCACCAGCAACAAACCTCCTCTGAAGATGGCTTCTCTCAAAGACGCCAGAGCAGTGGTTGAAGAAGGTGGGTATACCAACTGGGGACAACTCCCTGATTTTACTCACAAAACTAACAAGTTTGGTTTGGGCTTTACTTCAGGAGCTCAAAGGGTTGTTAGACCCGCTCGAGCTGGAGGACCTCCCCTACGCATCAGCAATTGGGGAATTAATGCCATTGAAGATAGTGAGGAAGACTCTGACATTGACAGTTGGATCTATCCAACTACCAATGGTGGACCAAGTAACTGGACGACTAGGGATTTTATACCAGTTTCTTTAATTCCGCAGTAATTGTCTTACTTGTTTTTTGAATTTGTAATAAACAATTTAAACTCTACAGCCTTGTGTCTTTCCCGAGGTACATTCGTTTTGTTTGTGAGGGCTATTATGTGTCATTTCATATATCATCATTAAAGCATTGGATGCTCCTTGCATACAAATTTTGTGCTCCCTGTTTTTCTTTTCTGCTTTCACTTTATCAAAACAGTTATGCTCTTACACACACTCACATATCATACTGCAGATCCATATCCACTATGGATCCCATTGATAACAGTTATGCTACTGCCGGTTATGACTTCGAAAATCCGATCAACTAAGCTGAGGATGAAGGTGAGGACGATTGGAAGGTGCCTGAAGAACTTGCTAGACTGTTACAGCAGGAAGAAAGGGTTATACAGCCTCATGAAAAGCCAGTTGAGATGATAAACTTGGGCACGGAAGTGGACAGAAAAGAAGTCAAGATCGACGTAAATCTAGAAGCTAAGACCAAACAGCGGTTAATACAAATGTTGCACGACTATGTTGAGATCTTCGCCTGGTCATATGAAGACATGCCTGGTTTATACACTGATTATGTGGTACATCGTCTACCGACCAAGGAGGACTATCCTCCGGTTAAACAGAAGGTACGCCGTATGCGCCATAAAATGTCAGAGAAGATCAAGGCAGAGGTCATGAAGCAGTTCGACGCAGGGTTCTTAGCTTTCACCTCCTATCTGTAGTGGATTGCTAATGTTGTTCCGGTGCCAAAGAAAGACGGTAAGGTACAGATGTGTGTGGAATACAAAGATCTGAATAGGGCAAGCCCCAAGGATGACTTCCCGCTTCCCTACATTGATATTCTGGTTGACAACACCGCTCAGCAAAAATATTCTCCTTCATGGATTGTTTCTCTGGCTACAACCAGATCAAGATGGCTCCTGAAGACATGGAGAAGACAACCTTCGTCACACAGTGGGGCACCTTCTGTTATAAGGTGATGCCTTTTGGGTTGAAGAATGCTGGGGAAACTTATTAGCACGCCATGGTCGCTTTGTTCCACGATACGATTCACCATGAGATCGAAGTTTATGTTGATGACATGATAGCCAGATCTCAAATCAAAGAGGAGCACCTCGATCATCTAAAAAATTTGTTCGACAGGTTAAAGACGTACACGCTGAGGTTGAATCCGAACATATGCACCTTCGGGATAAGGTTTGGAAAACTTATGAGTTTCATTGTCAGTGACAAAGGTGTTCAAGTGGACCCCGCAAAAGTAAATGCCATGCAAGAGATGTCGGCTCCCCGTATGGAGAAGGAAGTTATAGATTTCTTGGGACGTTTAAATTATATTTCCAGGTTTATTTCACATCTGACTCCTACTTATGAACCCCTCTCCAAGCTACTAAAGAAAGATTAAGTGGTAAAATGGAATGAAGAGTGCTACACAGCTTTCGAAAGGATCAAAGGATATCTCCAAGAACCGCCAATTCTAATGCCTCTGGTTGAAGGATGACCTTTGATACTATACTTAACAGTGCTAGACAATTCAATGGGGTGTGTGATGGGGCAGCATGACGAGTCTGGTCGAAAAGAGCACGTAATATACTACCTTAGCAAAAAGTTTACCAATTGTGAGACACGATACTCACTGCTTGAGAAAACTTGCTGCGCTTTGGCATGGGCTGCTCGCTGACTAAGACAGTACATGTTGACCCACACTAGCTTGTTGATATCTAAGATGGATCCAATCAAATACATCTTCGAGAAACCCGCTCTCTCTGGAAGAACAGCGAGATGGCAGATAATCTTAACTGAATACGATATACAATATACAACCCAGAAAGCAATCAAGGGGAGTGTATTGGCTGATCATTTGGCTCATCAAGCCATGGATGACTACCAGTCCATGAATTTTGAGTTCCCAGATGAGAATATTATGCTGGTGACTGACTACGAAGAACCTGGACCGGATAAAGGACCCGAGGAGGGATCTCGATGGACTATGGTTTTTGACGGAGCTTCGAACGCACTTGGTAGTTGCATCAGCATTGTAATCATATCTCCTAAGGGCTATCATACTCCTTTCACCGCCCGACTATTTTCAACTGCACTAACAACATGGCAGAGTACGAAGCCTGCATCATGGGTCTCAAAGCAGCTATTGACCTCAGGATCAAGTTCTTAAATGTCTCCGGGGATTCATCCTTGGTGATAAGTCATATCAAAGGAGAATGGGATACGAAGCATCCGAATCTCATCCCATACAAAGAGTATGTGCTGACATTGCTCCCACACTTTGAGGAGGTAACCTTTGAACATTTCCCACGAGAGGAGAATCAGTTAGCGGACGCGCTAGCTACCATGTCGTCTATGTTCAAAGTCAGGTGGGACAACGAAGCTCCCCGAATCACCATTGAGAGGTTGGATGAACCAGCGCACTGTTGTGAGATTGATGCCGAAGAGGTGGCAGGCAAACCCTGGTTTCATGAAGTGAAGAAGTACCTCGAGACTCAGGAGTATCCCGAAGGGGCATCTATCAATGATAAGAAGTTTCTGAGAAGGTTTGCTGCAAAATTCTTCCTCGGTAATGGAGTCCTCTACAAGGAAATCCTGACTCTACCTTACTGCGGTGTGTAGACAAGAACGAAGCAGAGAGGATTATGACAGATCTACATGAAGGTACCTTCGGAACCCATTCAAGTGGACATACCATGGCTAAGAAGATCCTACGGGCAGGATACTATTGGTCCACTATGGAAGAAGATTGTTATCATCACTCCTGAACTTGTCATAAGTGCCAAATCTATACTGATAAGGTGCATGTGCCTCTGGTTCCCTTGAATGTCTTGACCGCTCCATGGCCCTTTGCAATGTGGGGCATTGAAATGATCGGAGAAATCAATCCTACTGCTTCTATTGGACATCACGTCATCTTAGTGGCCATTGATTACTTCACGAAATGGGTTGAGGCGGCCTCCTTTACTACTGTTACCAAGAACGTCGTGGCGCGATTTATCCAACATAATCTGATATGTCGGTATAGTGTGTCAGAGAGAATTATTACTGACAATGGTACGAATCTCAACAACACGATGATCACCGAGCTCTGTAAGTAATTCAAGATACAACATCATAACTCTTCTCCCTACCGGCCGAAGATGAATGGAGATGTTGAAGCGGCTAACGAGAACATCAAGAAGATTATATAGAAGATAATGATAACATACAAAGACTGGCATGAGATGTTACCATTTAATCTTCATGGGTACCGTACCTCCGCATGAACGTCGACAGGGGCAACACCCTACTCTCTGGTATATGGCATGGAGGCAGTCCTACCCATTAAGGTCCAAATACCTTCTCTCAGGATTATGAAGGAAGCAGGTTTGAAAGAAGACGACTGGATCCAGACTTGACTTGATAAGCTAAATCTAATCGACAAGAAGAGACTTACCGCTATCTGTCATGGTCAGACATATCAAAAGTGAATGATCAAGGCTTTTAACAAGAAAGTCAGACGTCAAGAATATCAAGTCGGGGATCTGGTAATCAAGCGCAACATACTGCCGCAAGGTGACCCCAGGGGAAAATGGACTCCCACCGACGAAGGCCATTTCTGATTAAAAACATTTTCTCGGGTGGAGCCATGATTCTAACCACAATGGACGGTGACGACCTTCCTCACCCTGTCAATGCAAACATAGTGAAAAAATACTACGCGTGATAAAAGACCCGCTAGGTTGACTGGCCTAGGCAAAAATAAGGGCTTCCCGGCGAACCAAAAGGATTCAGGCAAAAATAAGGGATGAAAATATAAAAAATATGTACACCCGACAAGTCGAAAACCTGAAGAGGCGGCTTGGGAAAAAAAAGGTATCCCAGTGGACTGGAAACCCGAAAGGGCGGTCCATGCAAAAGTTAGGGATGTAAAGCGTATCACTAAGTCCTATTGGATCACCTTGCGACCAGACCTCAGTATCAACTGTCAAGCTCGAACGACACCAATCAATCTAATCAACTTCGAACAAGTAGCAAAGTGATGAGACGCTCGAAGACATAGGGGAAATAACATACTTGGAACCCAGTGGGATTGTTGTACATAGGTGTTTTCTTCTTTACACAATATTGTATAGCTTCCATTTTTATGATGGCGTTCTTTTACTAGAGCGTCATCTTCCTTGTACAAGAACGCCTATTATAGGCCAACTTCGAAAATCAATAGAAATCATTTTTACAAAAAAACTATGTGTTTTTTTCTTTTTCTGTTTTATTTTGCAAGAACGTCCAATGGTTTATTCTTGACATATGCATTTGGATATGACTGTTGTTCACAAATATTCACATTCACATAAGAAATGGAAAGACAATTTCTCGTAACTTAAGAAACATGGGCAAAACAAAAAATAAGAAATATCAAACCCAATGGTTACTCTGTCCAGCAGGTACCAGGGAAGAGACAGCTTTGGAGCACAGTCATCAGTACATACACTCCCCACAGAGTAAAGGTATTCAAAGCATTGATGTCAGCTTTCCCAAACAGGAAGTAATCTCCCAGCCAGGGTCTTTCAGAAATCTGACAGCTATATCCCCCAGCCAAACTTCATAATCGTGAGAAGATCTTCATAATTTTTATCTCCCCAATCAGAGTTTATTTCTCTGGATACAGAAGCTCAATCCCTGACAGAGCCTATTACTTCATCTATGGAAATTCACCTTCCAAACCATTCCCCGCAGATTTATCCTCAAGCAGAGTCTCTCCCTGATAGAATATTCATATATAACAAGGAATAAATCTCCAATTCAGTCATTTCCATTCACCATCCCCAGCGGAAGTAGAAGAACCACAATTCTGTACAGCAGTCAGGAATGCTATACCCTCCAATAGCAGTCAGGGATTTATTTTCCCAGACTCGGACATGTCCCAACAGCATTTCATGTACATACATCATGACATGCGCATACACATCATATACATCATAATCTCATTTATTTTGAGAACATTATTTCACAAGGCATTTCATGCATCACACATATAATTAAACATGTTATCTACAGACAATTATACATGTCATATCTACAGACAGCCAGAGGAAAATCAATTCTCGAAGATCAAACGGGTCAACTAATCTATGTAACCAAATGAAGTAACCTTACGACCCAAGTTCCTTCTCATAAGCCCTACTATCCAGGATTTCATCCCGTAGTAACCCTATTATCCAGGTTCCTTCCCATAAGCCCTACTATCCAGGCTTTCATCTCGAAGTAACCCTGCGACCCAGGTTCCTTCTTATAAGCCCTACTATCCAGGCTTTCATCTCAAAGTAACCATACCATCTAGGTTCCTTCTCATAGCCCTACTATCCCGACTTTCATTTCGAAGTAACCCTACTATCCAGGTTCCTTCTAATAGCCCTATTATCAAGGTTTTCATTTCGAAGTAACCCTACTATCCAGGTTCCTTCTCATAGCCCTATTATCCAGGCTTTCATTTCAAAGTAACCCTACGACCCAGGTTCCTTCCCATAAGTCCTATTATCCAGGCTTTCATTTCAAATTAACCCTACTACCCAAGTTCCTTCTCATAGTCCTACTATCCAGGCTTTCATTTCGAAGTAACCCTACCATCAAAGTTCCTTCTCATAGCCCCACTATCCCGACTTTCATCTCGAAGTAACCCTATGACCCAAGTTACTTCTCATAAGCCCTACTATCCAGGCTTTCATCTCGAAGTAACCCTACGACCCAGGTTCCTTCTTATAAGACCTATTATCAAGGCTTTCATCCCGAAGTAACCCTACTATCCAGATTCCTTCCCATAAGCCCTACTATCTAGGCTTTCATCCCAAAGAAACCCTACGACCCAGGTTCCTTCTCATAAGCCCTACTATTCAGGCTTTCATTTTGAAGTAACCCTACTATCCAGGTTCCTTCTCTTTTATCTCCAGACAACAGTTTACAAAACTGTAAGACCTGGACCCGACCTGATATAGTCAATTTCACAAATTCCCCAGTAAGTCACTATGCAACTTGGACCCTGACCAGATATGTAGTTCACTTCCACTTCCTCAATCAGGAGCTAGCTCCATAGTAGAGTAATGGACAACCGAAGCTCCTATACTCTATCTCCCAATACATAAATCAAAATTCCTCGGTGAAGTCCTCCTCAACGGAAGGTACAAGAATTCTCGCAAAGGAATCTCTTATGCAATCAATATCTTTTCTAGATGGCATCTTTAAGCCCTATCTTGAAGCCCGTTATCACCAATCAGTATTACTTCATGCGAGTGCAAATTTTTGGGCACTCTAGTGTTAAATCATTTTCCACCTTCAGATCAAGAAAGGCAGACCGACCAATCTACATCCTCAGGTTTAAGAAGATTGAACACGGGCAGCTGTTGTACCCCAAAATTTTCCATCCCATTTTACTCAACATATGTTCATTGAGATCCTTAACTTGCTCAAGGATGCCCAAGAGTTGACCAGACAAACTCTCTCCTAAAGCAATGAACCTCCAACTAGGGTTTCCATTTTCATCAAGATAGGTGAGCTTCAAAGGCCTCATATGCTCTCCATAGTCCTAATATATTCTCAATACCCTCCATGTCAATTTTAAAGCCTTGCACAAGAAGTTTGCTCAGTCAACTGCTCAGATGCTTGAAAATCAACTATATTAGGTCAAAAGTCAATTATGGCCCACATACAGTCAAACATCAAGATTTTTGGTCAACATCAACATTTTGAAGTGATATTCATCATCTAATCAAAGTTTGATCATGATTCCCAAGAAATGCTCCTAATTCATCAAAACTCAAAAGTTGCTAAATTAGGGTTTCTTAGGAAAAGTCAACCAAACTTTCACCAAGCATAACTTTCTCTTAATTTATCAAAAATTTCTCATACAAGGCTCATTTTGAAGAGAATTCCCTACAGCTCATCTTCATCCCTCAAGTTCAAAAAAATGCACTCATGGAAAGATATGAACTTAGACATTATAGGTCATTCCAAAAAGTCAACAAAAACACCTTTTGGGTCAAAGCTCCTTACATGAACATGGAAGATGCACTTAAGGTGAAACCAAAGAGTTTGCTTATGGGACATCCTAAGATTTCTAAAAAGTCCAAGTACACCCCCTTAGGGTCTAAATTGAAGGATATGTGCATTGTCAAAGTTGGCCATTTTTGGAGAATTGTCAAAAGTCAACAATTCCCAAAATTGCATTTTTTGGGAAATGTGCCTAACTTTTTATGCTTGCATCTTACTTCTAGAAATCACCACGACCCAAGAACTCTCTCATATATTATTAACTTTATTTATTTAATTTATTTTGACTTTAATCATTTAAAAATCAAATTAAATCAAATAAATGATATAAAATATGGAAGATTTGTTTTTTGATTTGATTTTGAATAGAATCTCAATTCATTGATGCTATCAAACAAAATCAAATCGTTACAAGGTTGATTGGGGTGAGAATGGAATGATTTATCTTGATTTGGAATGAAATAATGCAAGGTTGGAATGGAATAAAATCTTAATAATTGTAAGGATTTGGAGCGTTTTGTTAACCTAATTCAAAGAGATATATATACATAACACATCCCAAGAAATCTCAATTGGAGTTCCGGATCACAGCCACTCTCAAAGAGATTTAAGGGTTGAAATCCATTCCTGGACGTCTCTGGAAGCTTTTCCAATCCTTGCCAGGCTCTGAAGTATCAAGAACCACACTCCATACACATCACGGTTTGACACATTTTTTGATTTCGATTACGCGCATATCGGCTTTGTTCATGTAGTTTAATCATGTATTCTAGTTTTCCATAAGGATTCGATACTTTCTGAATACTTTAATTAAGTTTTGAGTGAAGGGAAGGAAGATAGCCATTACTAGCGTTTCCAAGCTTTGTTTTGAGGCATCCCTATATAGGAGAAATTAGATCAAATCATGGGCACCATTGAATCTAGGTCATGATTCATGATCGTCCTGTACCTTTGGTTTATATTTATCTGGTTTGTGTTGCATTTTTAGTTATTGCGGGTTTGTAGCCATGCACAAGAATCGTCACTATAGCTTATAGTGACGAATCTGTCTGCAGGTAAAAGCCTATTATAAAAAATGACACTTCTGGGAAGAAGATGAAGGCGTGGCAGCGTCCCATTGGTCCATTTGAAATTCGCGCATTTTCTTAGGCCAAGCACTCTATTTGTGTTATATTTATTTTATTTGATTAAGTATATAACTAACAATTTAGCACAGATGGAAAGGGAAGAAGGCATGTGAGAGGGAGGACTTGGGTTCGATCCCAGGTCTAGATCTTTTCCATTTTCTGTAACTACAATTCTAAATCCAGTGCATGTCATGTTCTGAGGACCACCACGCGCCCTTTGATCTCGTCCTCTGGATTCATCACCATATAGATCCCACGCCTCAGCTTTGAAGGTCCACCATGAGCCATCAGAAGAAGGATGCACTGAATCTCACGCTAGATAACTGGGCCACCAGCTTTGGGCCTAACACAAATTGGCAGCATACCCCCAAATTGCTCATCAACCAGGCCCATTTCCAATTCATCTTTTTATTTCTTTTATTTTATTACTTGCCTTAATTATCTTTTTTTTTCATAAAATCATTTTTTATAATTATTAAATTATTAAATCATAAAAATCAGAAAATCACAAAAAAATTTAGAATTAGGTTTTTTATTTTAAATTAGTTTTCTTTGGGAAATTAATTAATTTTGATTTGATTGTTTTCATAATTAAAATTAATTAGAGGAATTAGGTTTAATTCATAAATATTTAATTTTCTCAACAAAATACCAAAAAAATGTTTTTTTCTTCTAATTAATTAGATTTAGATTAAGATTTCAAATATTTTTCTCAATAATAAAATACAAAAAATATTTTCTCTTTAATTGATTAGATTTTTTAGGACTTAGACTTCATTCTCGTATTTATTTCGTCGTGCGCGCCTTTACTTTCTTTTAATTCAAATTATTGTATCTGCTTTGGGTTTGTAATAGATTAATTAGGATTTCGAATTTTCGCATCTTTATTTTTAGTCAAATATTTGTGTATCTGTCCAAAAGCCTTGTAATAGCGCAGATTTTCTTTTCCTCTTTTAATTTTCGCAACTATTAAACAGTTAGATGTATGGACATTAGGATTGCATGCGAAAGATAAATAAAACTAAAATGGTAGACAACCCTAATTTTGAAAAGATTAAATAACTGAAATCAAACACATGCGCATGCTCACTCCTAGGGTTTTCCCCACTTAGTTGCCTCAGAAATAACAGTCGTGTCCCTCGAATATAGGGATACCTTGGCAATGACCCGCGATTCAAAATCGTCATAAAGATCATAGTCCCTACTTGTCCCTCGAGTTACCTACAAATTGATCTTATGACGATAGTCCCTTCGAAACGCTAAGGTATCTTTACTTGTTGCCTTCAGAGACCATTTCGTCCCTTCGAATGTCCCTTTATAATTCCAACGATGGAGCTACCTACTCCTTAATAGTAGGATAGCGCTGTCTAAAGGAAATGAAAATGAATAGACTTTTTTCGAGTAGGTAGAAAACTCTTAAGTACTTGCTCAAAACAAAAAATTTTACACCACACTTCCAAAACAGTTTTCAAAAACAACTTCGTCACACTCTTGAGGACCGATACAAGGGTTATCACGAAGTAAACAAAACTTTTCAAAACAAGCACACACAAGCAATTTAAATATGAGCAAGTACCTAAGAGCCCATGGAAAACCACAGATAGAAAGGGTGCTAACACCTTCCCTTTCTATAATCTACCCCCTGTACTAAGAAATATCTCGAAAAAGGTTTTTTCTATTCTTTTTCCTTTACCTTTGTTGGATGAAATAAAAGTCAGTGGCAACTGTTGCTTACCGCGACACTTGCGAACAAAAAACGCAAACCAGTATTAACAGTCGGTTTTGCCACCGTATCACAGCTGTGAATGCTTATGGTAAAGGAATTGGTGCTTTGATTGTCACTCCACATGGATCACACATTCCTTTTACTGCAAGGTTGACATTTGATTGTATTAATAATATGGCAGAATATGAGGCTTTCTTCATGGGTCTCGAGGAAGCTATTGATCTCAGAATTAAAATTCTAGATGTGTATGGAAATTCAGCTTTTGTAATAAATCAAATTAAAGGAGAGTGGGACACTCGTCACCCCGGCTTGATCCCTTACAAAGATTATGCTAGAAGATTGTTACCCTTCTTTAATAAAGTTGAATTCCATGACATCCCTAGAGACGAAAATCAAATGGCAAATGCTCTGGAAACTCTGGCTTCTATGTATCAAGTGAATACTTGGAATGATATACCTCAAATTATAGTTCGGCGACTGGATAGGCTCGCTCATATGTTTACAACAGAAGAGGTAACAAATGAGAAACCTTGGTATTATGATATCAAGCATTTTCTCCAGACTCAGGAATACCCAATTGGTTCTTTGAATAAAGATAGAAAGACATTGAGAAGATTGGTTGGCACCTTCTTCGTCAGTGAAAATGTGTTGTACAAGAGAAATTATGACATGGTCTTGCTCAGATGCGTGGATAGACACGAAGCAAACATGTTGATGCATAAGATTCATGAAGGTTCATTTGGCACTCATGCCAATGGACATTCGATGGCTAAAAAAATGCTAAGGGCAGGTTACTATTGGCTGACAATGGAATCTGACTGTTATAGATTTGCAAAGAAGTGCCATAAATGCCAGATTTATGCAGAAAAAATCCATGTGCCTCCGACACATCTCAATGTTATTTCTTCCCCGTGGCCTTTCTCTATGTGGGGTATAGACATGATTGGAATGATAGAACCCAAAGCTTCAAATGGGCACCGTTTTATCTTAGTAGAAATTGATTACTTCACCAAATGGGTGGAAGCTGCTTCATATGATAATGTTACTAAGTAGGTGGTAGTGTGCTTCATTAAGAATAATATTATATGTCGGTACTGTGTTCCGAGAAGAATCATCACCGACAATGGCTCGAATATGAACAATAAGATGATGACAGAACTTTGTGAAAAATTCAATATTGTCCATCACAATTCATCTCCGTACAGGCCGAAGATGAATGGGGTTGTTGAAGCTGCTAATAAGAATATCAAGAAGATCATCTAGAAGATGGTTGTTACTTAAAAAGATTAGCATGAAATGCTCCCTTTTGCTTTACATGGATATCAGACATTTGTCTGCACTTCAACAGGAGCAACCCCATTCTCCCTTGTGTATGGAATGGAAGTGGTGCTCCCAATCGTGGTTGTGATTCCCTCTTTGTGTGTGATAATGGAAACCAAGTTGTCATAGGCTTAATGGGTCTAGAACAAGTTTGACCAATTGAATTTGATCGAAGTGAAGAGAATGAAGACTTTGTGCATGAGCAGTTATATCAGAAGAGAATGAAGAAAGCTTTTGATAAGAAGGTCAAACCTCGTGAATTCAGAGAAGGCGACCTCGTGCTCAGGAAGATCATGTCTATTAACGCTGATTCTAGGGGCAAGTGGACTCCCAATTTTGAAGGCCCATATGTTGTCAAGAAAGCCTTCTCTGGCGGTGCATTAATTCTTGAAACTATGAATGGCAAGGAGTTCCCACATCTAATGAATGCTGATGCAATCAAGAAATACTTCGCCTAAAGAAGTAAAAGAACAACTCGCTAAGTTGAAAAATAGAAAGGGCGGCTTAGGCAAAAAGGAGCGTCTCGGTAGGCCGAAAACTCGAAAGGGCGGTCTAGGCAAAAATTAGAGACGTAAATAGAATAAAATTTCCCGCTAAGTTGAAAACCCGCAAGGGCAGCTTAGGCAAAAGTTAGGGAATTTCTTGGAAAGTAACTACATCAGACAAGACTTGATCATTGAAGCAACAATCTTCTTGGATCCTCACCATACTTCAATGGAAGTTGTTCCTCAGAATTTCAAAGTTGTTAGAGGGAATAGTTGTCATTGTATCTCAATGTATCTTTTCCATTATATATTACCATTTTCCGAACTTTGTAATCATTTGTGGAGTCTCGGCTTTCGCAGAATACCATTCTATCAATAAAATTTGAGCTTTTACCTAATTCTTTGTATTTTTTTATTTTTATTCAGCTTACAAAGACTCCATTTATTATTAATAATAATTTTCAAAGCAAAAAGATTAAATAACAAAATTATTTTTCAAAAAGAATTTACAACTTACTTTTACTTTAGATTTTGTGATTCAAGAGGAAAACAAAAGTCGTGATCCCAGGAATGGACAAACTCCAGTAGTTTTGGGAAGTTTTCTTTCCCCCAAGAAGGTTTTCTCAGGTCTGTTTCGCTGGTATGCGTATGATTTTTGTATATTGAAGACGATACCAATTGGCGAAAGGTGCAGTATTGGGTTTGTGATCCCAGTGTCCCCAGTCAAGTCTTGGTTCATTTTTTAATTTTTGGGTTTGCATGGTCTGATGCCTCTATCCCAGATTCCCCAGCGAAGTCTTCCCTCATATGACGAAAGGTCTTTTTCCCTTGGTGTGCTTAGATGGAACTATTTTCAAAATGTCGCTCTTTCTGCAGTATTGGCATTATTGTTGGTATTTATTTCATAGGCAACTAGACCAGGGCAATATATTTTTTAAGAAGTGTTGAGACAATCATTAACCCTTTGGGTTTTCACCCTCCAAGTGCTGGGTTTGATTTAAAATCCCCATGAGTTTGACCTTTTTATATAATGTTGACTTCTTGATTCCCCAGGAAGGCTATCCCATGGCATCTTTTGCTGGAATAAGTTTGCATGATATGAAGACTCAATCTAAGATTCCCCAATGAAGGCTTCACTATTTGATAGAAGTCTTTTCGCCCCATGCATGCTGAGATTTGACTCATTTACGAAGCATCTACCTTTAGGCAGTACTTGCATTTTGTTTGATTGCCCGATAATCAGGCAAGGGCAATGTTTTATATAAGAAATGTTGAAGCATTTGTCAGTTCTTTAGGTTTTCACCCGCCATGTGCTGGGTTTGATTTAAAATCCCCATAAGATTGATTTCTAGCTGTAATGTTTGACTTCTTAACTCCCCAAGTTGTTATCCCCATGAGGTTTCATACTTTTTCCCCAGAGAAGTTGGTGCAATACTTACCCTTAATATTGAAGAACGTATCTTTGTTTCCCCTCTTCGATGTGGTGTTGGCCTCCCCAATAGAGTCAGTACGAGGTCCCCAATTGATGTCTCAATTATGAGGCATTATCTCCTCTAGTGAAGTCTGTATGATGTTCCCTAAATGAAGTCAGCTCAAAATCCTCAGTTGATGTTTTTCTGATATGGTTTCCATCTGCCTTATTTGAAATCAGTATTGCAATCCCCAATAGAAGTGCATACCGTGAAAACATTTGTTTCCCCATTGAAGTCTGAGTTCTATTCCCCGGTGAATCCTGGAGAAGGATGTTATATCCCCGTATCTGTATTGTTTTGTCGCTACGATTTGTTTACTTCCGGATTATGTTCCTTCCCAATGAAGTTAAGCCGCGAAATAGGATTCTGTTTCCTCGTTTGGTGCTTATTTTCTTATGGAATGCTCATCTTGGATGTGATTTAGCCGAGTGTTGATTGTGCCTGAGTTGGTTTTTCCTGGTTACTCCCAGTGTTATATGTCTATTTTGTCAGCATATACATGATAACACTCATACATTCATACATATATCATGCATAGTTAAATTTAGCAAATTATTGCTCAATCACATTCGTTAATATTTTGTTGACATATTATCCTATTTTGCAGAGTTGTGTTGTCCTCTCTCCAATAGAGTGTCGTCCTTAAGCAGAAAGTGTATATTCTTTCAATTTCCCCACTGAGTTATCCCTCGTGGAAGATTTTTGCTATAGCCTTCCTGTACAGCTTTGTATGGATAGATTAAGTTTCCCTCTTGAGTTTATTTCTCAATGGATGTATTTTGGTTGACTGTTTCACTTCAGTTTATTTCTGGTTTGAATCTTTGTTTCCCAGCAATACTATTACTTTGGATTTCTGCAAGCTTCGAGCATTGGTTTGAGAATGTGCATTTATTTTGGAACAAGAAAATTTTTATCTCCTCAGCAGGAATATGTTGGAATTTCCCCAGGAAGTTGTATTTCATTCCCCAGGAAGTCATGATTCATTCCCCAGGAAGTCATATTTCTTTCCCCAAAAATCCATATTGCTTTCCCTAGGAAGTCATATATCTTTCCACAAGAAGCCATATTGCTTTCCCCATAAAGTCATTTTTACAATCCTTCCTATAACAACAAGTGGTAGTCTCTTTATTTTAGACAGCTTATATATTACCCTTTCCAAGCGGAATGCCTTGGTTAAAAACAGAAGTTTAGACCCGTTTTATATGAAACGCCAGAATTTTGAAGAAACTTATTATTCTTTTTTCTACCTTCAGGGAATGTTGGTAGTTCACCGTCAGTGTACGTTGGTGCTATGATATTTATTTTCTCTCTACCTCCAGTGAAAGTTGGTAGTTCACCATCAGTGAACGTTGGTGATTGTTATCTTTTTTATACCTTCAGTGAACGTTGGTAGTTCACCTCCAGTGAATGTTGGTGATATGATATTTTTTCTACCTTCATTGAATGTTGGTAGTTCACTATCAGTGACCGTTGGTGATTGTTATCTTTTTTCTACCTCCAGTGAATGTTGGTAGTTCACCGTTAGTGAACGTCGGTGCTATGATATTTCTTTTCTCTCTACCTTCAGTGAAAGTTGGTAGTTCACCATCAGTGAATGTTGGTGATTTCTATCTTTTTTCTACCTTCAGTAAACGTTGGTAGTTCACTTTTAGTGAACATTGGTTATATGATATTTCTCTTCTCTCTACCTTCAGTGAAAGTTGGTAGTTCACCATCAGTGAACGTTGGTGATTGTTATCTTTTTGTTACCTTCAGTAAACGTTGGTAGTTCACCATCAATTAACGTCGGTGCAATGATATTTCTTTTCTACGTTCAGTGAACATTGGTAGTTCACCATCAGTGAACATTGGTGATTATTATCTTTTTGCTACATTAAGTGAACGTTGGTAGTTCACCGTCAGTGAACGTCGGTGGTATGATATTTCATTTCTACCTTCAGTGAACGTTGGTAGTTCACCATCAGTGAGCGTTGGTGATTGTTATCTTTTTGCTACCTTCATTGAATGTTGGTAGTTCACCGCCAGTGAATGTCGGTGCTATGATATTTCTTTTCTCTCTACCTTCAGTGAAAGTTGGTAGTTCACCATCAGTGAACGTTGGTGATTGTTATCTTTTTTCTACCTTCAGTAAACGTTGGTAGTTCACTGTTAGTGAACGTTGGTGCTATGATATTTCTTTTCTCTCTACCTTCAGTGAAAGTTTGTAGTTCACCACCAGTGAACGTCGGTGTTGTTATTCTTATCTCTTTCTACCTTCAGTGAACATTGGTAGTTTCGCCTTCAGTAAAAGTTGGTGTATCCTTGGATCTTTTACCATCCTCTATGAGTTGGTAGTTTACTGTCATCTATGAGTCATTATCTTTTTGATCTTCTACCTCTGACTATTGAGTTTGGCAGTTCACAATTGGTAGTCAATCACTTTTATCCTGTATTATCTCCTCTTTAGCTGAGTTGATGCTACCTTATCTCTTCTTTGGGTGTTACACCAATAGAGTCGAGTCTTTTTGATTCACCAGTGATTTATTTTCCTGGTCGGGTTTCTCTTTTGATCCTTATTTCCTTTTCTACATCCCCATTGGTGTTTTGCGTCCCTTTGAAGTTGTTTATATGCATTCATACTCATAAGCATTGCATGGCATCTTAGGGCCAAAAATAGGGTTTGTTTTATATTTAAGTATCTTTGATCACGTCGACATGAATATTTTTAACCTTTGCATCTCTGGATAGAAGAAACTTAAATAAGGGCAGTTGTTGTACCCCAAATTTTGCCCCTAAGATCCCTTCATCATACCATATTAATTCAATCACAACAAGATCACATTAGGGCTTTTGGTTCTCCTCCCTATCTTTAGCTTTGCTCTTTGAGGAATCACCAAGCACCTTGGCTTATTTTTATTTTG
Source organism: Vicia faba (assembly GCA_948472305.1). Lineage (NCBI taxonomy): Eukaryota > Viridiplantae > Streptophyta > Magnoliopsida > Fabales > Fabaceae > Vicia > Vicia faba. Next base: position 341,383,256 of record OX451737.1, on the reverse strand, counting down.
TGATCATGCATGTTGTTTTTTACTTCCTTTTAATTAATAAAATTCAATGTTGGTTTGTATTACTTTTTAATAATGTAGGTAAAGGCAATGTGGCTTAGCAGGTTGATCCATGGGTTCATGAGTTTATTTCCATGCCCTAGTCAATAAATCTTGAGAAATTCAAACCTCACCATTGAAGTTGTTTTGGAAGAAATTTCATGGCAAGGTTTATTTTGGTTCACCATATTTCAAAGTTATCAAGATTGATTCAAAAGTACAAGGGGTTGATTGAAGAAGTTGTCATGGTTGGACAAGGCCTTGTTTCCATTGGTCACAAGTGCATATTTCTCTCAATTATCAAGGTATGGAAGCGGTTTTGGTTGCTATGAGTTCTCATTATAATCCTCAACAACTTCTATCTACAAAGCAAAAGTGTTGGTACAAGAAGGTTGTTTAAAATTGTCAAAGTTCCTAAAAGCATTTTCTTGATCTATGAGCTAGGGTTTTGAACTTCAAAGAAGTATATCTTGCTCATCTTCGGGTATTTTTGAGTGATTCCAAAAACATCCTTCACTTCAAAGGGTTATTAACAAATCACTTTAAAAGTTTCAAGGAGTTTTCATGTGGAAGAAACTTGATGATGAAGAAATATTACAAGTCCTCTAGATGAACCCCAACTTTCCATGTGTGACTTCAAATGATCATAACTTAGTCAATTTTTATCACCTTGGACCCACTCTTTTTCCATAATGATCTTAAGGATGTGAACTTTATTCCTTATTTTATGTGCAAAGTAAGAAAATGGATGGAGGATGCCTTAAGGATACAAAAGATTATAGGTCATTTCAATATTTTTTGCCAACTTCAGCAATTCATAACTCTCTCAATTTTTGGATATTTTGAATGGTCAAAGTTTCAAAATGTCATTCAAGAAGTCTATTTCATGCCATCTTTTTTGGTCAATAGAAAATTCCAAGAGGAAGGCCATCTTTGGATGCAAAACATTATAGGTCACTTTTGAAGAAAAAACTTTAAATATTTCTAAGTATGGAAAGTCAACCTCTTTTTTCCCAACTTTGACTCATTGCAACTTTCAGCTCAAACATCCATTTGATTCTATTCTTTTTCCATTGCAAAGCTTGTAATCTCATCTTTCTAAAGCATCAAGAACCATGCCCTAAGACCCTTTGAGCTGAGAATGCCATTGTTTCAAAAGTGGTAACTTGGAGTTGAGGTTTCTCTAAAAGTCACAATTTGAAATCCTTAATTTGGCTTCTGAACACAAAATTGTTGCGCGCTTTTGCTTCTAAACATGTCTAGTGAACTTCCTGAAGTGATTAGCATAAAAAATGCATGGTTTGGATGAGTTTTGATTAAAATAGAAGTCACACTTTTCTTGTTTGCAACTTCACATGATTTCCCTCCAAACTTCATCATTTCACACGCTTGTACATTCTATCAGCTTCCCTATAAATAGAGGGTTATTCCCCATTCATTTCCTTAAGCTTTGAGAGCCAAAAACACCCTGCCAAAACCTCACACGAACCCATCTTTTTTTAAATCAGTATTTGAGATTTAAGCTTATTTTTCCAAAATTCTTTGCACATTCATCATCCTTAAGCATCATACAAACTTTCCAGCACTTAAACCAAGTAAAACGAGCCATAATTCAAGCTACAAAAGTCCAGTTTCAGAGCTTCTTTCTTGATCTTCGAAAAGGTATAATTCTCCACCATTTGGATCCAAATAAAGCACCAACCTATTCTACTCCTTCTCGTGATTCTTGTGCTTCTTACAATTTTTAAATCCATTGAGAATTGAGAGAGAAATCTCAAATTGAAGGTGCTCGCTATTTTCTGGGTTTTTGATTCACATCTCTTTGCATACCTTATATAAATCTGACGCGATGGTGATGTTAGGATCGTCTTGAAGAGACAAACCCAATGATACTAGTCAGGGATCCTAATTTTTCCATTCGAAGGATCTCACAAAATCTCCATTGCAGGGCGTCTGGAGGTTGAAGACGATGACATGTCTCATCTCAGCCAATGATAGTGTGCCAAACGTTTTAATTTCATTGGTTGCCTTTTTCTGATCCTATGCGTATCTCACTAAGGTCTATATCAAACACAGTGCGTTTGGTCCAATGCATCAGCTTACTAACGCGTTTTAACTATGATCTGATGGTCCACATCATTTTGATTTTATTTTTTTTCTGATTTTATATTTTAATAGATTTAATTTTCAAAAATTCATAACTCTTTTATTTTTTATCCAAAAATTATGAAAAAAATTCACAAAAATACTTTGAATTATTTCTGATCCCATGACTATTTTTTCACATTTTTATTTTCACATTTGATATTTTTTTATATTTTTGCATTATTTTCTTTCTTTTAATTACTTTAAAATTACTTTTTGACATTTTTTAATTTTAAAAAAATTCATAAATATCATTTTACATATTTCTGACTTTTTGAAAATTTTAAGGAATTTTATATTGATGTTTACTATTTTTTTTATCCATTTTCTATTTTTTGAGCAATTTTAATTAGTTTAAAAATAGTTTCTGACTTAAAAAAATTACCAAAAATTTTATAAAAATATTTGAGTCTATTTATGATTTTTCTATGACCTTATTTCTTTTTTATGAATCAATTTAAATATAGTTTATATTTTTTCCTTTATTTTCATTTTTATTCATTTTTAAACCCTTTTCAACATATAATATATATATATATATATATATATATATATATATATATATATATATATATATATATATATATATATATATATATATATATATATATATATATATTAAATGTAATATTATTTTGTAATTATTTTCTGGCTGATCTTCGGTTGAATTTTTTATCATGAACTTTGTTAGCATCATTGGATCCATGGTGTTGAGTCTAACTCCATAAAATTGGATGAATGATTTTAAACATAGTTTGATTAAATTTTAATTCAAATGTGGTTTATATATTCTTTCTCACCCTTCTTCATCTCATTCCTTTCATATTGCACTAAGTGTTATTGGAGCATGATCTCTATATCATGTCTAAAAACAAATGGTGCATAGATTGCTATTGACCGGCCTCAAACTAGGTGCGACTTCTATATAAGTCCATTTACGATTGCTTAACATATCGCTAAATTTTGTCTCGATTAGAGAAAATGATCATTCGTGGCCCAAACTTATGATTGCAAGCCCAAAATGTTAATTTGAACTCTTTGATCCAATAACCTTGAGATTCATTGTATAGAGGCTTTGGTTATACCAATCTTCTGATGGATCTTCATCAATTTTAGTCAACGCGGATCACTTAAACATCATTGATCATTATATGTTAAATCGAGGATCCTTAAATGGATGATATACTTGGCATAAAGCAAATGCAATTCATTGTGTAGAGGCTTTGGTTCTACCAATCCTCTAATGAATTCCAAATACAAGATTCAAGATGGTCATCGAACTAGCCACTAATTATTGACAATTGATTTTATTTTATGCTTTTACTTTATGCTTTATTTTATGATATTTACTTTATGAACCATTTACTTTAGCATTTATATTTCATGCTATTTTTCATCTTTTCTCACTTGAGCCCCTAATATTCTTGTCATTTTTATTTTTCTCACTTAAGATTTTCTTTTCTTTTTTAAGATACTTAATAATTGACATGAACCATAAAAATTTTTAATGATACTTGGACTATTTGGTTACTATCCTTGGCATTATGGAGTATTGGACTTCTTGGACTTAGGATTAGAAACCTTGGCCTATGTTGGAGACCTTGTGACCTTAATTGACATTTTATCTAGAGTTCTTGAGGTTTACCTCGAGACATTTGGTTGTTTGTTTGTTTTATATGCAGGTTATTGTCATTACATACTTTGTTTCTAATCTGGAATTCACCCATATACAGCCGTTACTCTGCCCAATTTTTGTGAAGACTTAATACACTTGAAGTTTGATTCCCTCAAGAGGTCTAGTATCTTTGCTAGCTTGGTTTCAACCTAAAGAATGAGAATTCTATCTTGACTCATAATGTCAACTAATGGCTTCTTGTTAGTTAGAAGGTTCTTCTCCCTATCTTTCATCTCATTCTTTAGGAGAGTCTCTTCTTCTCCTCCCATCTTCTTTAATTTCAAAAATCTTCTCTCTCCTTTTGAAAAATCTTCTTATATTTAAACTTGAACTACTTTCATAATAAACATGGGCCTAGGTCCATGCATTTTCAAAACCTTTTCATAAATAGACTTCAATCAACTTTAATAATACCTTGAAATTTTTTGTGAGAAGACTAAAAGTCAATGAATCTCATTTCAAATGATTTTTCCACTTTGGCTTTTTACTTTAAAAGCTTTTCTCAAAAGATTGGACTCTTGTCAATCCTTGTAGTGATGCAAACAACTATACTTCTATAATATGTGGCGAAGTGAGATATTTTCCACTTGGGTGTTGAGTGATTCATTATTGATTTTAAAATTCAAGCCATATTCTCCACTTTGAGATGATGCAAATTCTCCTTTCTCATGATTGTGGGTAGTAAGTATGTTTTCCACACGGACAATGACGATGATGTCTTATCTCATAAAATTACCCAACACACTTGTATTTTAAAAAATTTTAAACGTGAACTACGTGTACCCTGATCCCATATTGCACGAAAGGTGGTACATAAGCACTAAAGGTTCGCAACTACGGCGGGTGCAAAAATCATTAAAAAAATACTTCTTTTCTCACCTTCACCATCTATTTTTTATATAACATTTTATAGCCAAAATATACAGATTTTACAAAGAGGTTCTTGCGGAATACCGTAGATGTTTCGGGTGATAATACCTTCCCTTTGCATAACCAACCCCCTTACCTAGAATATTTCCCCCTCTTTTTGGGTTATTCACTCTTTTCCCATTCCTTTTTAAATAATAAAGCGCGGTGGCGATTTTTATTTTGATCTGTATAAGTCTAGTTAATTCTATGGCTTGTCTTAAACATTTCTACCGCTACACCAGGTTATGGATATTATACATGCTTACATCTGTTTGTTGGGAAGGCCGTGGATACATGAGGCAGAGGCTTCCACTTTGACTTTACACCAGAAGTTGGAGTTTGTACGTAAAGGAAAATTGGTCATCATAAATGGAGAACAGGCATGATTGATATCTCATTTGTATTCTTTCAGTATTGTGGAAGCGGATGAAGCTGCTGTCGGAACCCAGTTCTAAGCTTTATCCATTGATAATATAAGAGGAAATGAGAATTCTATAGCTTCATTGAAAGATGCTCAGCAGGTTGTGCGTAATGGCCATAGTGAAGTATGGGGACTTATTGTTGATCCACCTGTAAACAGGAATAGAGCTGGCTTGGGATTCTCTGTGAGAAATGATAAAGGTAAGAACATGAAGCCAAAGTCTGTTGCAGGAAAGTATCAAGATATCTTTCATAGCGGGGGTTATCTTCAACCAACTGTTTCCGGGGTTAATGCCATTGTGGAAGATGAAGCAAATCCAGAATTGCCAAATTATGTGACGCACGGAGTTAGGGTTCAGAATTGGATCACCATTGATGTTCCCTCTTGCATACATGTCTCAAAGTAATTTGTTTTTGTTAATCTTTTAGAAAAGATTTCACTCTGCCCAAGGTGAAAGTATTGATATTGTATGGGATTATTTGTTTTCTTTGATCTTTAAAATCAATAATAAAAGTTGACTTTGTTTCCCAAATGGTGTTATTTTTATTTTTCTGCTTTTTCTTGGAAAATGGTAATTAGAAAAAACCTTTAAAAATAAATAATAACTGAAATTGAATCTGCATAATCACTTGTTGTATGTGTCAGTTTCTAAAAACAATTATAAATCATACGTGCATATTAATTAAAAACCCGTTGAATACAATGACCCTGCACCCTCTCCCAACTTTGAATGTCCTGTGTATGGGGCCGAAGAAGAAGACTGTGATGAGATTCCGAAAGAAGTCTCACGGTTTCTTGAGCGTGAAGAGAGTTTTGTTCAGCCATATAAAGAGCCATTGGAAGTAATCAATTTGGGTTCAAAAGAAGATCTGAAGGAAGTCAAGATTGGAGCATTGTTGCATCCTGATGTGAAGAGCAGGTTAATTGAGATGTTGAAAGAATATGTGGATATTTTTGCTTAGTCTTACCAATATATTCCTGGTTTGGATACAGATATTGTAGAGCACCATTTTCTGTTGAAGCCATAGTTCCCGCCAATCAAACAAAAATTGCAAAGAACCCACCCAGATATGGCAGTAAAAATCAAGAAAGAAGTTCTAAAGAAGATTAGTGCCGATTTTCTTGTGACATCAGTGTGCCCTCAGTGGATTTCCAATATTGTCCCAGTAGCGAAGAAAGACAGAAAAGTTCGCATGTGCGTAGATTACAGGGATCTAAATAAAGCTAGTCCAAAAGATGATTTACCATTGCCACACATTGATATGTTAGTGGATAGCACATCAAAATTCAAAATTTTCTCGTTCATGGACGGATTTTCCGGATATAATCAAATAAGGATGACTCTTGAGGACATGGAAAAAACAATGTTTATAACACCCTAGGGAACATTCTGTTACAGAGTTATGCCCTTCGGGTTGAAGAACGATGGTGCAACGTACCAGAGGGCTATGACAACCTTATTCCATGATCTGATGCACAAGTAATTTGAGGTATATGTTGATGATATGATTGCTAAATCCTAGACTGGAGATGGGCATGTAGAAGATTTGTTGAAATTTTTTTAGCATTTGAGGAAGTATCGTCTCCACTTGAATCCTAATAAATGTACCTTTTATGTTCGATCAGGGAAATTGTTGGGTTTTATTGTCAGCCAAAAAGGGATTGAATTTTACCCTGATAAAGTAAAAGCAATTCAAGAAATGCCAGTGCTGAGAACTATAAAGCAAGTCAGAGGTTTCCTCGGGCGTTTGAATTTTATCTCCAGATTCATTTCCCTCATGACTGCAACGTCTGAACTGATCTTTAAGTTGTTAAAGAAAGATCAAGGTTATGTATGGACAGTTGACTGCCAAAGGGAATTTGAAAGTATTAAAGAATATCTACTCGAACCTCCTATCTTGCTCCCTCCTGTTGAAAGAAAACCATTGATTATGTATCTGACAATGTTTGATAATTCCATGGGCTATATTCTGGGATAACAAGATGAAATAGGGAAGAAAGAGTATGCCATTTATTATCTAAGTAAGAAGTTCACTGACTGTGAGTCGCGATATTCTATGCTAGAAAAGACATGTTGTGCTCTAGCCTGGGTGGAAAAACGTTTGCGGTAATATATGTTGAATTACACCACTTGGTTGATCTCCAAAATGGATCCAGTCAAGTACATTTTTGAAAAGCCAGCTCTTACTGGGAGAATTTCCCGTTGACATATGTTGTTATCTGAATATAACATAGAATACCGCACCGAAAAAGCTATTAAAAGCGGTGTGTTAGAATTATGGAGTATCTGACTTCCTGGACTTAGGAATAGAAACCTTGGCCCATGTTGGAGACCTTGTGACCTTAATTGATATTTTGTCTGGAGTTCTTGGGGTTTACCTCAAGACATTGGGTTGTTTGTTTATTTTGTGTGTAGGTTATTTTGATTACATACTTTGTTTGTAATTTGGAATTCATCTGTATACATTCGTTACTCTGTCCAATTTTTGTGAAGACTTAATACACATGAAGTTTAGTTCTCTCAAGAGGTCTAGTATCTTTGCTTACTTTATTTTAATACAAAGAATGGGAGTTCTATCTTTACTCATAACGTCAAGTGTTGGCTTCTTGTTAGTTAGATAGTTCTTCTCCCTAGCTTTTATCTTATGCTTTAGGATAGTCCCTTCATCTCCTCCCATCTTCTTTAATTTCAAATATCTTCTCCCTCCTTTTGAAAACTCTTCTTGTTTCTAAACTTGAACCACTTTCATAATAAAATTGGACTTAGATCCATGCATTTTCAAAACATTTTCATAAACAAACTTTAATCAACTTAATAATACATTGACTTTTTTTGTGATAAGACTAAAAGTTTATCAATCTCATTCAAAGAATCTTTGCCACTTTTGCTTTTTCTTTAAAAAAAATTCTCAAAAGATTAGACTCTTGTCAATCCTTGTAGTGATGCAAAAAACTATACTTCAACAATATGTAATGAAGAGAGATATTTTCCACTAGGGTGTTGAGTGAGGCATTGTTGATTTTAAAATCCAAGCCATATCCTCCAATTTGAGATGATGCAAATTCTCCTTTCTCATGATTATGGGTAGTAAGTATGTTTTCCACACGGACAATGACGATGATGTCTTATCTCATAAAATTAACCAACACACTTGTGTTTCAAAATTTTAAAGATGAACTACGTGTACCCTGACCCCCTATTGCACGAAAGGTGGTACGTAGGCACTAAAGGTTCGCAACTGCGGCGGGTGCAAAAATCATAAAAAAAATATTTCTTTTCTCACCTCCACCATCTATTGTTATGCAACATTTTATTGCTAAAATATATAGATTTTACAAAGAGGTTACTGCAGAGTACCGTAGATATTTAGGGTGCTAATACCTTCCCTTTGCATAACCAACCCCCTTACATTGAATCTTTCCCCCTCTTTTGGGTTATTCACACTTTTCACATTCCTTTGAAAATAATAAAATGCAGTGGCGATTTTTATTTTGATCTGAATAAGTCTAGTCAATCCAATGGCTTAGTCTTAAACATTTCTACCGCTACAGACCCTTGCGAATCCAATGGTGGCCTTCTTTTTGGCTAATTCAACTTGTATAGTGAGATACAATCAAAACAAAGAAACACAATGCAATAATGGTGAAGGAGTATTCTGGCATTATGGCCCTCATGCAAGGGACAAAACTTATGCTATTTTATCTCAGGAACACATTGAAACTGTTAGTTTAAATCAACCTCATAAATATCAAATTTTGAATTTCACAACATATGTAAAATCGGTGATGTATGGAATGCATGTTTTATGACCTTTGATCATCAAGAATGATTGGAACTTACTCTATAATACCTCAGGAATAATTTCAATGGATTGCTTGGACTGAAAGTGGTTGGACCATTGATTTTAACTTTTCCTTAGGTTTGACAAAATTGAGATTTTTTGAGAGGGTGTTCTTGAGGCAATTTTCGTGTCATTTTGGTCTGAATGTAGTGAGTATATATAGTGGAAGATTTAGGTCAACAAAAGTGGAATTAATATTTTGTATTTCATGATCAAATCTTTGATTGAATTTTTGCATGGAATCTTTCTTTTTTAGTCCAATCATGTGGCAAACAATCTTTACATGTTTTTTGCAAGTTGTCATCAACTTTTTAGACTTATGATTTGATTCAAAAATAGATCTTCATGCCTTGATTCATTCACTTAGTATTTTATTTGATTTATTTTGCTTTTAATTGAATAAAACCAAACATAAAATAAATCAAAATCAAAATAATAAAAGTTAGGCCCATTAGCCCAAAAATTCAAATTTGCTTAATTTTGGTTTTACACGTTTTCTCAAAATTTCCCAACTTGCACAAATCATATTTCACTCAATTTTTATCATATGAAGGTGATCTTGGACTCTTTGGAAAGCTCAAGTTATCCCATACAATCTTCATGTTGGTAATTTTTTCATTTGAAGCTTTATCTTGATGTAAATTGCTTTGACAAAAAGTGTCTTTTTGTTGACTTTTAAAATGACCTGTAATGTTTTGGCCCATATCTCTCAAATGAAGCTTTTTTCGCCGTGAGCTTAGATAGACAAAGTTGTAGAGAATTGAATTTCCTTCAAAATGAGCTTTTATTGAGAAATTTCAAATGAAGTATGTGAAAGTTACGCTTGGTCAAAGTTGAGTTGACTTCTCCTTAAGAAAAACCTAATTTAGTAACTTTTGACTTTTAATGAATATTGAGTTTTCTTGATGAATCATGATAAAACCTTGATAAAATGATGAATGTGACTTCAAAATGTTGATGTTGACCAAAAATCTTGAAGTTTGACTGTAAATTGGTCAAAGTTGACTTTTTACCCAATACAATTAAGTTTCAATCATCTGACTAATTGACTGAGCAAACTTATGCTGCAAGGCTTGGAATTTGGCATGAGGATCTTTGAGACATATGAGAAACCATGAAATCCACTTGAGTCATTAAAAATCCAATTTTCATTGAGAGAATCAAAACCCTAGTTGTGGGTCAACTGCTTAGGAGGAGGGTTTGTTTGATCAATCCTTGAGTAGTCTTGAGCAATTTTGAACCCTAGGAGCATGGGGAGACTTTTTGAAATAATTTGTCTTGAATAATGGGAGGGAAAATTTTGGGGTACAACAGACCCAAACATATGAAATGGAGACGATGTCAAGATGAATCTAACGCCTAAAGACCCACTAAAAAATAATTTTCCGGTCAGAAGTTATGAATTTTTGAACATAAACAGCGAAATACCGATTCTCATCTCAAACTGATTCAAATCCATTAAAACCCTTGACTTTCTTTCCAACTAAAGGCACTCTTAATCAAATATGACCTTGAGATGGTGAAATTATGATTAAACCATGTTGACACTTGTCAAAACTTGAGATTACTCGTCGAAGAAGGCATGGAAATAAATACATAAACCTATCTCGAAGAGTCTTGAGAACCAAGCAATCGAACTCGCCTTAACTATGTTGAACTAAGCTTGCAGACAGCGTGACCTTTAAGACCCAGTCTTTAGCCTGAACACACCATAACCCCAATCGGAGAACCATCACCTGATTTTCTCGATCGAAAACCCTGTCTTTTAAAAGAAGAAAAAATAAATAAGACATATTTTTTATTTTGGTTAGAGATAAGTAAAAATATAAAAACAAAAATATTCAAGATACACAATTAGGGTGCTTGGCGATCCCTTGAGAGAAAACTTAAAGATAGGAGAACGAGATAGCCAAACCCAAATGTGTGATCTTGATACATTGTGATGCTTAAGATGATAGAGGATGTTAGGGGAAAAATGTGCATAACACGTGCCTTGGCATTTTACCTTGATTTTTCTTTGGCAGAGGTGAAAGCTTCGACATGAAAAGCGTTATTTGTTGTAGTGTTAGGAGCAATTACACAAGTGAGAGAGACACCATATATTAACCCATAACCTTAAGGAATTTAAGGTTTTGATTAATATGTGGGGTTTCTCTCACTTGTGTGATTGCTCCTAAAGCCCTACGTGATGATCCTCAGACCCCCTCATGACCCATTCGAGGGGGAACATACTCATAAGAATTGATAGACTCACACTTGAGGGAGAGATTGTTGGTGTATCAGTATGAGTCTCACATCAGATGGAAAAGTGAATGTTGAACACCTTATAAGTGAGAAGACTCATAGAACCAATGCCTTATAGCATTTTGGTTTGTATATGATATCTCTCTTACTTGGGTAGTTGCTCCTAAAACTATATGTGATGATCACTAGACCGCCTAATGACCCAACAAATACATATATTCTAATTGACTATCCCCAAAATACCCAAAGCATACAACAATTAAACAATTTTCAACGTGGAGGGTTCTTCAAGATCGAATTCCAGCAAGAGAATCATCATGGGATTAAAAAGAAAATGCTTAGGGTAGAATTTATATGAATGACATGACAATCTTATATTATATATGAGAAGTTTCTAAGTTTAATAAATACAATATACATGATGTGCATACAATCTCATATCTTGTTGTAGAAGTTAGATACTGCAAAATAAACATGAAATTTAGGTTTCACCCTTTGGCGGTGCAGAAGTATGTGATAGAGATTCCACAAAGCTGGTCTGGTTATTAGAACATGTGAGAACTAGTAAATGTTAATGATAAGGTATACTTTGGAACAGTTATTGACTCTTCAACTAGACAATTACATGAACTCTGCACAAGCAGTACACATTTGAAGACTCATCAAGGCCAACACCTCATTAATATTAATGGTACAAAGACATTGTTCCTTCACCATTTCTATTAAGTTCTAATTATCATAGCCTTGTGAGGGAGTGATAACAAGGCTTGCAGACAAATAAATGATTACCCAAAAATGTAGGTCCATAAATGAACCAAGTATGTTAGAGAAAAATTCTTGATATTTGATTGCATTATTTGTATGTTGTTTGGTTTTATTTTGCAGACGGGGTTTTAAAAAATGTTCGTGATCGCATAAAGGCTTTCATGATTTTGATCAATATAGGTCTCATGATACTGATTGTGATCGTCGCAGAGTGAATTAACTATAATTTATTCTTTTATATAAAAAATGGTGATAACGATATCGCCATGTGTTGAAATTATTGTCGCGGAAGTCTTCGCATCCGTGGACCTTTTTTAGTACCATGTTTGCAAGTACTCATAGATTTAGATTGAGCATTGTAGAATGCATTCCTTTTTTGAACCTCCTTTCACTGGATGGTTTAAATTTATGATCTAGGTTGAGGTTGAGCTGCTGAAGGAGCGTGTCTTTTTATAAACTAAACAGTTAAGGAACAATATAATTATTAAAGATGAGAGATATGGACACAATGTAGGGTGAACTCACTCATAAAGTAGGACCCACCATTTATTTAGAAAGAAAAAAAAGAAGAAACAAAAGAAAAAAATATTTTATTAGGTATTTACGAGATTCTTTAATCCTAAAGGAACAAAAGAAATAAATAATTTATAAGGGGTTTCAGAGAAGGACACACAGATTTCAGAAAAGAGGAATAGACACAAGTGATATAAGAGTGTATAAAATAACTTATTAGTTTAAGCTACAAATTTAATTTATTAGTTTTCATTTAAAAAATATAATTTAACACAATTGTCTAACGTGGCTTCCTATGATCATTACCATGTCAATTTTATATCAAATAAAAGTGTTAACTACTCATATTGGAATGAGGACAAAAAAATCTCAAAAATTATAAATAAAATAGATAAAAATGATATATTTTTGTATAGGGACTAATGATTAAAAAAAATAAGAGACAAAAATGCATTTAAATCATAAATATATTAATTTAATATTATAATTTTAAATAAAATGTGAGTAGAGTTATAGAAAAATCTCAATTATAAAGTTGGTGTGTCATAAATAAAATCCTTAAGCGAAGCCATAGAATTCTCATTTCCTCTTATATTATCAATGGATAAAGCTTGGAACTAGGTTCCAACAGCAGCTTCATCCGCCTCCACAATGTTGAAAGAGGACAAATGAGATATCAATAATGCCTGTTCTCCATTTATAATTACCACTTTCCCTTCACACACAAACCTCCATTTCTGGTGTAAAGTCGAAGTGACAGCCCCTGCCTCATGTATCCACGGTCGTCCCAGCAAGTATCTATAAGCGGGTATAATATCCATGACCTGGAAAGTAATCTGAAACAAATGTGGGCCTATATGAATAGGCAAGTCCACTTCACCAATAACAAATTTCCTTGATCCATCAAACGCTTTCACAATAATGCCACTTGGGTGCATGGGCGTTCTTCTATATCTCAACTTCATAAGTGTACTCCTCGGTATAACGTTCAATGCAGATACATTATCAATTAGCACATTGGATAATGAATCATTCATGCAGTTCATAGAGATGTGGAGGGCCAAATTGTGATTCCTTCCTTTATCGGGCAGTTCATCATCACAGAAACTCAGGTTATTACATGGTGTAATGCTCCCTACCACACTACTAAATTGATCTACAGGCATATCACTTTCCACGAAAGCTTGGTCCAATACCCTCATCAAAGATTCTTTGTTAGTAGAGGAGTTCATCAATAAAGCCAAGATAGATATTTTTTAAGGATTCCACAGTAGCCGATCTACAATTCTGTAGTCGCTCATATTGATTATCTTCAAAATATCATCCCCCTCCTTCTCTAGCGTAGCTCCACTAGATTCACCCATTGCCTTCTTGGGTTCAACGTTTTCAACAATTTTCTTTCTAGTACTAATATCTCCTCGAACAACTGGTGCAAATACACGACCACTACGGGTCACTCTGCTAGTCTCAGCAATACTTCCAACATTAGGCATTGGCTGGATGGGAACTTCCATACCATCCTCTAAAATTGTAGCATTATATTTGTAGGGTACATCCTTGTCTGACTTGTAGGGGATAGGATCCGGCAAACTAATCACCAATGGAGTAATAGCTGGCTTGCCATGATATTCAACTTCAAAAGGGGTGGGTGCACCAAAACAATGCACAATAACATTTACTCCTTCTTCAGCCCATTCAGTCATTACAGAGTCATCTCTGGAAAATATATCTTTATTTGAGGAGAAGAACTCATCTGCAGAGGCATACTCATCATCTGACTCTTATTCAGCCAAACAAATCTCAAGCTCATTAACCTTATGGTAATCATCCCTTTGGCCTATAACCTTGATAGTTCCATTATCCAATAATAACTGTATACATTTCCTTACAATTGAACGTCCGCGGAAGTCACGACACCAAATTCGGCAAGATCCATACTGATGTTCTACCTGACCAACCATGTGGCAGAAAGTAGTTTGCAATTGTACAAGATCCTCATTCATATATTCCAAATCAAAGATTTTGAACTCTCCAAGACATCCAGAAACCATGTTTACTTCCTCTTCATACTCTGTCCTAGTTTTGATTATGTGGATGAGGCCCTCATCCATCATCTCCTGCAAATCAACATTTATCTTGTCACAACCCTGTATATTCGTACTACAAATAGCACAATTGGCATGGTCATGCGTATAATAGCTAAATTCACAGAGATCTGCATGCATTTTTACCAAATCTCCTCTAACAAAATTAATATCGAAAATCCAGAAGTCGCCTGGACAACCAGCCACCATATTCACAACATTTCCTCCCCCATTATTTTTAATTAACGACGGGAGTAATTCTGTATAGCTTATAGTGATAGGGTCATAACTCTCCCTTCTCTGATTATGCCCTTGATTCCCCTGATGGGATAGTCTCTGATAAGCAACGGTGGTTGGAGCTACACTAATAACTGGATTTACTGAGGAGACTTGATGATGCTGATAATTTCTTCTAGGAGGATTAACCATCCTCTCTTGCATAACATCATTTGTATCTCCTTCCTTCTTTTTGGAAAACCCATAGGATGGCTTCTTCGTATTTCTGGAACTTTCACTTTTTGTTAAACGACCCTCTCTTACAGCCTCTTTTAAATGGATACCCATGCCCACCATTTCAGTAAAGTCACTTGGCGCACTCGCTACCATCCTCTCATAGTAGAAAGCACCCAGAGTCTTCAGGAAAATATTTTTCATCTCATTTTCTTCCATGAGAGGAATCACTTGGGTGGCTACCTCACGCCATCTCTATGCATATTCTTTGAATGATTCCCTGTCCTTCTAGACCATGGCCCTGAGTTGATCACGGTCAGGCGCCATGTCCATGTTGTATTTGTATTTTCTGATAAATGCTCCTCCTAAGTCGTTGAAAGTATGGATATGGAAAATGTCCAAACTCATATACCACTTCAACACAGCACCAGTCAAACTATCCTGAAAAAAGTGAATCAACATACGTTGATCATCAGTGTGGGTAGACATTCTTCTTACATACATCACAATATGAGCACGGGGACAAGTATTTCCCTTTTACTTCTCGAATTTCGGGACTTTAAACTTCACAGGTATCTTGACATTCGGGACCAAGCATAAATCATTCACATTCTGCCCGAACAATTCCTTTCCCCTGAGGGCCTTCATCTCCCTCTACATCTTGTCAAATTGATCTTGAAAATCATCCATTCTATCAAAGAGACCCAAGCCTTCACTTGGTGGAGGAAAAGGACGATACATATCATCATTAGAAAATGGGACCATATTCACCGAAGGAGGTGCGACAGGAGTAGCATGCACCACAGGAGGTGTAGGAGTAACAGAAGTCTGAACGACTGGAGTAACTTGAGGACCAAGATTGAAACCTTTAGGAACAAAGTTCTCTGGCATTTCCCATGGATAACCTTAAGGCATGCGATTCTGAATAACAACTGGAGTAACAGACACACGAACAGTCGGAGCTTCAGTAGTAACCCTTGTCTGTTGAGATTGATCACTCGGTGGCTGATCCTGAGCATCCACCAAAGATTTCATCAGAGCAGTGATATTGGCCATGCCGGCCTTCAAAGCAAAAACTTCCCCGCGCAGCTCGCGATTCTCTTGTTCTAAGTTGTCCATCTTCCTTCTGAAATTAGCTCGAATATTGTAGTGGTGAGACAACTTGCTGAACGAAGTAAAGAAGCTTGGTAAGACACCTAGATATGTATAATAAATGTAAGAAATATGTGCAATATGATGCATGATATTCAATGCACATGATTTATTTTATTATTTCAAGGGACTTAAAGATTTATAGACACATTGCAAATATCAAAGTAATAACACATTTGAAATACTGAAATTTTTTATTATAATAACTTCAAAATGGATTTCAAGTTTCAATAATCCCAAGTACAAGATGAAAATAAAGTCTAAAACCATAAGAAGTAAAGCTGATGGAGATCACTCTATACGTTGGCGCTTCCCTGTAAGCCTGAAAATCTGAGCCTTCAACTTCTGGTTTTCTTTCGCATATCTGGTGGCAACCCCCTTCCAATCACCTGAATCAGGAAGTGAACAACTAGCATCTGACTGAGGCTTAGGAGAAAATAAACCCCCTTTCCTCTCCATGGTCTCTACAGCTCGACTCTCCAGAATCTCAATCAAGTCATCTTTCTTCTTCAAATCTGCTCTATAGGAAATCTCTAAAGTTTGACACTTATTCTTCCAAGCTTGCTTTTCTTACTGCATCCTGACCAAAGCATGTTTTAGCTCTTCCACATCATCCAATAGGGGAGGATTGGTCTTAGCAAACAAATCAGGCATAGGTGCTTCTCAGGAATACGGCATTTCCAACTGAATAGCTCTCGTTTGGACCCATTGAAGATAAGGCTCCAAAGAAATAGCCCCCCTAGGTCCCAAGTCTTTCCTACTCTTCCTATGAATGCGACACCAGGCCTTCGCAATCTGCTCCCTAGCTTCCTTATGGTCTTCTCCCTCCTTCAGGAAGAAATTACTCAAATGAATACTATTTGGTTTATCCCTCATTGGATAACCAAGCTTTCGGCGTGCAAGAACAGGGTTGTAGTAATTCCTTCCTTTGTACCAAGAAGAGGTACATTGGGGAAACTACCATAATTGTCGACAATCTCTACATCATGGTAAGCCCGATGATACCAATCAATATCTAAGTGAGTAAGTGCCATGATCTTAGGAGCCCAGCAGGGTTCCTTCCTGACATCCCAGAAAGCATCATACTGAGGCATATGAGAAATAAACCACCGGTACAACAAAGGCGTGCAACAGATAATCATTCCGCCATGATAAGAATTCCGAAGATGAATAGAGTAATAAGTATCACCCAACAATGTAGGAACTGGGTTTCCAATCATGAAGATCCTGATAGCATTAATGTCAACAAATTTGTCCACATTAGGAAATAAAAACAACCCGTAAGCAAGTAGAGCAAAGATGGCCTCAAAAGCGACTATACTCTTCATCCTGGCTAAGTAACGAGCTTTCTCCAATATGAAATGAGCTGGTAATCATCTAATCCCTCCTTTATTAGTCATATGGGTCAAAGCAGCAATCTCGTGTGGTTTTCGCTCACCCTCTAAACCAGTAAAAGGAACACGATCGGTAATCGGTAAATCCATCAGATAAGAATACTCCTCTAGTGTAGGCATCAACTGATAGTCAGGGAAAGTAAATCAATGATACATCGGATCATAGAACTGGACCAAGGTAGAGAGAATACCCTCCTTCATCCTAAGCTTCATGAGAGGAGTAATGGATCCATACTTCTTCCGAAAATCTGCAGAACACTCAATCTCGAGAAATAGACTGATTAACTCATCTCTCTTGGGATCTTTGAAACTGTATTTTCCGGACTTTCTTTTTCCAGAATCCATGGTCAAAAGGTACCTGAGATATTCACTAACGGTCAACTTTCAAGTCTCTTGAAATAAAATTTCTTCAAAAGATGCTTTTGAGTGCATGGATGCATGATGCAACAATCACACACAAGATCACAAACATAGGGTTCATAGGTTCAACGTCACGAGCATGAGGTCGAAGGTACTACCCATAAGGTATGGTCTAAAAGTTATCACCTTCCGAACAAGGTTCTAGAGGTTCCCAGAGTCTACATTCTTCCTTCGGATATTACCAACTTCTTGATTAACTCGATAATTAGTAATATTCTCAAGAAAAACTCGTTCGAGCGTAGTATCGCGTGACAACTATTTCCATATTACTCTGTCATAGCTTCCGCACTACACCTAAAAGGCCAAGATGGGTTAGGTATTCTACGGTCCTCAGCTTCAGCAGGCTCCCAGGTCGAAAGCAGCACGTCTTCTCGATTACTCGGTAAACAACACTACAGTCAAAGGGGCCTCCACTGAGTGGGGGATCTCATGCCTCCTTTTTTGGGATTAATCCCTCAAAGTTAACATGACTATACCTCTCGTCCTATCTTAAAATTTTCCAATGTCCCGGTATAGGACTTATAAGTAATCACCAAGCCCCTGAAAACCAAGAAAATCCAGACAAACAGATATACAACATATAATACATTACAAACAATAGCACATATACAGATATAAACAAAGATAGGTTTAACCCACATAGGGATGGACCAGCAAGAGGTCAATCTATCCCCAGTGAAGTCGCCATTTTTTCTGCAGCGGTAGAAATGTTTAAGACTAAGCCATTGGATTGACTAGACTTACACAGATAAAAATAAAAATCGCCACCCCACTTTATTGTTTCCAAAGGAATGGGAAAAGAGAGAGTAACCCAAAAAGAGGGGGAAAATTCTAGGTAAGGGGGTTAATTATGCAAAGGGAAGGTATTAGCACCCTATACATCTACGGTACTCCTCAGGAACCTCTTTGTAAAATATGTATATTTTGGCTATAAAACGTTGTATAAAAAATAGATGGTGAATGTGAGAAAAGAAATGTATTTTTATGATTTTTGCACCCGCCGCGGTTGCGAACCTTTAGCGCTTATGTACCAGCTTTCGTGCAATAGGTGATCAGGGTATACATAGTTCCTCTTTAAAAATTTTAAAACACAAGTGTGTTGGTTGATTTTATGAGATAAGACATAATCATCATTGTCCGTGTGGAAAATATACTTACTACCCACAATCATGAGAAACGAGAATTTACATCATCTCAAAGTGGAGGATATGGATTGGATTTTAAAATCAACAATGCCTCACTCAACACCCAAGTGGAAAATATCTCACTTTACTACATATTGTAGAAGTGTAGTTGTTTTCATCACTACAAGGATTGACAAGAGTCCAATCTTTTTAGAAACGTTTTTTAAAGTAAAAAGCCAAAGCGGCAAAAATGGTTTGAAACGAGATTGATTGGCTTTTAGTCTTCTCGCAAAAAATGTCAACGTATTATTAAGTTGATTGAAGTTTATTTAAGAAAATGTTTTGAAAATGTATGGACCTAAGTCCAAGTTTATTATGAGAGTGGTTCAAGTTTAAAAACAAGAAGAGTTTTCAATAGGAGAGAGAATATTTTTGAAATTAAAGAAGATGTGAAGAGATGAAGGGACTATCCTAAAGCATAAGGTAAAAGCTAGGGATAAGAACCATCTAACCAACAAGAAACCAATACATGACATTATGAGTCAAGATAGAATTCTCATTCTTTGGATTGAAACCAAGCAAGCAAAGATACTATACCTCTTGAGGGAACCAAACTTCTAGTGTATTAAGTCTTCACAAAAATTGGGCAGAGCAACGGTTCTATTCGGGTGATTTCCAGATTACAAACAAATTATGTAATCACAATAACCTGTACACAAAACAAACAAACAACCCAATGTCTTGAGGTAAACCCCAAGAACTCCAGACAAAATATCAATAAAGGTCACAAGATCTCCAACAAAGGCCAAGGTTTCAAATCCTAAATCTAAGAAGCCTAATAATCCATAATGCCAAGGATAGTAACCAAATAGTCCAAGTATCATTAAATTTTTTATGGTTCATGTTGATTATTAGGTGTCTTAAAAAAGAAAAGACAAGCTCCAGTGAGCAAAATATAAAAAATGACAAGAATAGAAATGCTCAAGTGAGCCAAGATGAAAAATAGCATGAAATGTAAATGCTAAAGTAAATGGTTCATAAAGTAAAGAGCATAAAATAAAAACACAAAATAAAGTTAATTATTAGAAATTAGTGGTTAGTTGGATGACCATCTTAAAACTTGTATTTCGAACTCATTATAGGATTGGTAGAACCAAAGCCTCTACACAATGAATTGAATTTGCTTTATGTCAAGTATATCATCTATTTTGGAATCCTCAATGTAACATATAATGATCAACGATGTTTAAGTGATCCGCGTTGACCAAAATTAATGAAGATCCATTAAAAGATTGGTAGAACCAAAGCAACTAGACAATGAATCTCAAGGTTATTGTATCAAAGGGATCAAATTAACATACTTGGGCTTGCAAACATAGTCTTGGGCCACGAATGATCATTTATTCGAATCGGGACAAAATTTAGCGTTATGTTAAGCAATCGTAAGTGGACTTATATAGAAGTCACGCCTATTTTGAGGTCGGTCAATAGCAATCTATGCACCATTTGTTTTGAGACATGTTATAGAGATTATGCTCCAATAACACTTAGTGCAATAAGAAAGGGATGAGATGAAGAAGGGTGGGAAAGAATATATAAACCACATTTGAATTAAAATTTAATCAAGCTATTATTAAAATCATTCATCCATTTTTATGGAGTTAGACTTAACACCATGGATCCAATGATGTTAACAAAGTTCATGATCAAAAATTCAACCCATGATCGGCAGAAAATAATCACAAAATAATATAACATTTAATATATACATTAAAAAGGGTTTTAAAATGAATAAAAATGAAAATAAAGGAAAAAATATCAACTATATTCAAATTGATTCATAAAAAAGAAATAAGTTCATAGAAAAATCAGAAATAGACTCAAATATTTTTATAAATTTTTTGGTAATTTTTTAAAGTCAGAAACTATTTTTAAACTAATTAAAATTGCTCAAACAAATAGAAAATAGATCAAAAAATAGAAAAAATCAATATAAAATTCCATAAAGTTTTCAAAAAGTCGGAAATATGTGAAATGATATTTATGAATTTTTTAGAATTAAAAAATGTCAAAAAGTATTTTTAAAGTAATTAAAAGAAAGCAAATAATGAAAAAATATAAAAAGTATCAAATGTCAAAATAAAAATATGAAAAAATAGTCATGAGATCAGAAATAATTCAAAGTATTTTTGTGAATTTTTTCATAATTTTTGGATAAAAAATAAAAGAGTTATGAATTTTTGAAAATTAAATCAATTAAAATATAAAATCAGAAAATAAAATAAAACCAAAAATATATGGGCCATCAGATCATAGTAAAAACACGTTAGTAAGCTGATTCAATAGACCAGACGCGTTGTGCTTGATATGGACCTTAGTGAGATACGCATAGGATCAGGAAAAAGGCAACCAATGAAATTAAAACGTTTGGC
Organism: Vicia faba; assembly: GCA_948472305.1. NCBI lineage: Eukaryota > Viridiplantae > Streptophyta > Magnoliopsida > Fabales > Fabaceae > Vicia > Vicia faba. The sequence goes on along the minus strand of OX451737.1, from coordinate 341,361,650 downwards.
ACGCTATTATTGGCTGAGATAAGACATGTCATCGTCTTCAACCTCCAGACGCCCTGCAATGGAGATTTTGTGAGATCCTTCAAATGGAAAAATTTGGATCCCAGACTAGTATCATTGGATTTGTCTCTTCAAGACGATCATAACATCACCATCGCGCCAAATTTATATAAGGTATGCAAAGAGATATGAATAAAAAACCCAGAAAATAGTGAGCACCTTCAATTTGAGATTTCTTTCTCAATTCTCAATGGAATTAAAAATTGTAAGAAGCACAAGAACCAGGAGAAAGAGAGCTTCACAATGATATCAATGTTTGGAAGAATTGATGGAGAAATCTACCTATTGAAGTTCAGTGGCAGTGCTCTGTAAATGGACTTGGTCAGATCAATTCAGAAGGTTTCAAGGCTCAATTATTCTTCTGTTAGCTTCAGGGAAGATCAAGGAAGGTGAATTGATAGAAAAAATGGATTGAAAAAGGCTTGAACAGTGATTTCGAAGTTGCAGAAAAGTGAGTTATGGAACGAGTTTGGCAGGGTGATTTTGGCTATTCAAGCTTGAGAAAATGAATGAGATAGCTCATGTATTTATAGGAGAAGCAAATGGGATCAAAAGGAAGGGTGGATGATGCAATTTGGAGGGAATTCGTGTGAGTCTGCATCATGAAGAAAGTGTGCTTCTCTTTTGTTAAAACTCATCCAAAATGCGCGTTTTAATGCACTAATCCACTTGGGAAATTTGTCTAATCATGTTTAGACCCAAAATGTGTGCTAATTTGAGGGTTAGAAGTTGTAATATGAAATTCAAATTCTGACTTGCGATGAAACTTCAATTACAAGTTACCACTTTTGAAACAATGGCATTCTCAGCTTAAGGGGTCTTAAGGCATGGTTCTTGATGCTTTAGAAAGATGAGGTTACAAGCTTTGCAATGGGAAAAGAATGGAATCAAATGGATGTTTGAGCTGAAAGTTACAATGAGTCAAAGTTGGGAAAAAGAGGTTGACTTTCCATACTTATAAATATTTCATGTTTTTCTTCAAAAGTGACCTATAATGTTTTGTATCCAAACATAGCCTTCCTCTGGGAATTTGCTCTTGGCCAAAAAAGATGGAATAAAATAGACCTCTTGAATGACATTTTGAAACTTGAACCATTCAAAACCTCCAAAAATTTAGAGAGTTATGAATTGTTGAAGTTAGCAAAAAATCATGAAATGACCTATAATCTTTTGTATCCTTGGGGAATCTTCCATCCATTTTCTGACTTTTCACATGAAAGAAGGAATACAGTCCACACCCTCAATATCATTGTGGAAAAAGAGTGGGATCAAGGTGATAAAAATTGACCAAGTTATGACCATTTGAAGTCACACATGGGAAGTTGGGGGTTCATCTGGAGGACTTGTAATCTTTCTTCATCATCAATTTTCTTCCACATGAAAACTCCTTGAAACTTTTGAAGTGATTTGTTAATAACCCTTTGAAGAGAAGAATGTTTTTGGAATCACTCAAAAATACCAAAAGATGAGCAAGATATACTTCTTTGAAGTTCAAAACCCTAGCTTCTAGATCAAGAAAATGCTTTTAGGAACTTTGAAAATTTTAAACAACCCTCTTGTACCAACACTTTTTCTTTGTAGATAGAAGTTGTTGAGGATGATAATGAGAACTCATAGCAACCAAAACCACTTGCATATCTTGAGAATTGAGAGAAATATGCACTTGTGACCAATGGGAACAAGGCCTTGCCCAACCATGACAACTTCTTCAATCAACCCCTTGTACTTTTGAATCAATCTTGATAACTTTGAAATATGGTGAACCAAAATAAACCTTGCCATGCCATTTATTCCAAAACTACTTCAATGGTGATGTTTGAATGTCTCAAGCTTTTTTGACTAGGGAATGGAAATAAACTCATAAAATCATGGATCAACTTGCTAAGCCACATTGCCTTTACCTACATTATTAACAAGTAAGACAAACCAACATTTCATTTTATTAATTAAAAGGAAAGTCAAAACAAAACATGCATGATCACAAAAGAAAAACAAGTCAAGGTGCTTGGTGATTCCTCAAAGAGCATAACTAAAGATAGGTAGTAGAACCAAAAGCCCTAATGTGATCTTGTTGTGATTGAATCAATATGGTATGATGCAGGGATCTTAGGGGAAAAATAGGGGTACAACACCTAGGTTTTAGTAGATATACGGAATCTATGATATAACTCGTTACGTCAGTCTCAAAGAAGAAATGGAGATATATATGTTTCTATGTGATATAGTTCATTGTGTTAGTCTCCAAGCAATAATGAATTATAAAACTTGTGTTGTCTATCCCCTAAGTTGCGATATATATATATATATATATATATATATATATATATATATATATATATATATATATATATATATATATATATATATATATATATATATATATATATATATATATATATATATATATATATATATATATATATATTACATTGTAGCTTACTATGTTAGTCTCGATGCGTAAGTAAGTGTAATTTTCAAACTTGTGTTAATTACCCTCTAGGGCGTGGTAAATAACGCAATAATTTCTATAACTTGTTGCATCAATCTCAAAGTAGCGATAAGTTATTTATTTTTCAAACTTGTTCTATTTACCTCCTTGGTTATTATAAATTCACGAAATCTACTATTGTTACTTTATTTATTTATTTCGTTATTCAAAACTCTTTTCAAAATATTTTCAAGTCTGTGGTCAAATTTTGGGGTCTTTTATTATTTAATAACCCTTTAATTAGAATGTGCGAGCATATTCTCGCATACTCAATCGAAGAGCGATTAAATATGAGCAACTCTCATACCCCAAATTTTCCTCTCTAGTAATCAATTCATTTTTATTGGTTATTTTATTATTTAAATTTTGGTGCTAATATATTTTTTGTTACTAACTTATATTTTTAATAATATTGGTTGTTTAGATGTAATAGGGTTATATTAGGAAAAGGGGGTGTAGTTTTCTTTAAGAGTGGTTCAGTATTTCTAATCCAAGAGATCCATTAAGCTTGTTTAGGCCCATTAAGTTGAGGAGTTGACCGTAGTGAACATATAGTTTTTTTATTTAAATTGTTATAATTATTATAATTATCATCTAAAATATTGTGATTATTGTCATCTAAATTGCTATTTAACTATTATTATTATATTACTATTATATTATTATTATTATAATTATTTAAATTATTGTTTGATTAAATATTTAACATAAAAAAATATTATTCTTTTTTATTATTTGAAGAAGTTGACTAAGTCAACTTTAGGGTTTCTAAACCTTTTGCTGTATTGCGCCTCTTTGGACTCTTCGTCCCTAAGCTAGCACCCAAGCTCAGAACTCAAACAATTTTGAACCAAATCAGAATCAGAATCGTGGATTGAATCAAATCTTTTTGGCAATCTCAAATTTATACATAAGACAGTCTAGATACATTGATATAACACAAAAACAGAAATTTTAAATTTACAACAGAATCAAATCTAACTAAATCAAATATATTATTTTCAATCAACCTAAAACTAATTGATATAACTGCAAATCACTACACAAATTTCCTAATTCTAACCTATAACTAACAATTTTTAAAAGACTATAAATTGATCCCTGGGCTATTGGAATCAGGGAGAACAAAAAACCTTTTGAAGGGTTCTTGTTAGCTGTTGCAAAATCTCTAACTAAATCACCAGAGCTCTTCATCGTTGAAGGATTAAGGTTTCACAATTGAAACTCTAAACCCTTTTGAGCTAAGCCACCATCTTCATACCTGAAATAGAAAAGAAGAAAGAAGGGATTAGAGATCAAAACTAGAAGAATTAGAGAAGGAAAAGTAATATGAAAAGAATCACAACAAAGGACAGTAAGCCTGAGAACACTTAGCTTTAGGGTTTATCTGTGATGATGTGTGGTTCTTGATTTTTGTTTTGATTGGGGTTTTCTAAAGAAATTTTGGAATTAGGGTTTGATTTAGGGTTAGGGTTCATACACCCTAGGTTTAGGGTTCATGTTAGAACCCTAGGGTTCTAAGGGTTTGCATTTATGGGGTCGGATAAGGTTTATGGTTCATCCAGAACCCTAGGGTTAGGTTAGGGTTCGTGGGCTTTGGTTAAAGATCATGAAGATCTGGGTAGGGTTAAGATGAAGGTATGAAGGTTTTATGGGTTTACGTTGCATATTCATATGAATCTCGGTTTGAGGATGACCCCAGACAGTCGTTTAGTTTGAATGTGGTGGTTCCTTAGAGCAGCCGTCAGCGAAAGCAATTTTCGGCCGGTGGCCCCCAAGGCGGAGGCTATTTCTAGTGAGGAAATCTAGAGAGAAGGTGGAGCATCTCTGTCTAGCCTCTAACAATGTTGGTTTGACTTTTATGAAAATAGAGAGAAGAAAACGAGAAAATGAGCCCCATTCTCAGGTTTTGGATTTTATAGTACTCCCTTCTCTCCCTCGTGTGCACCAGGTGGCTCCTTCAGAGCTCCTGGATGAGGTGACCGTTGCCGGTCATCTGTGAATTGCATATCATACTCCCTCAGTCAACCTTGAATCCTCACCCTCCATTCTGAATGACTAACGGGATGAAACAAATTATTTGGGCTTAGGCCCTTTCTACCTATATCCTTCGTTTTACTTTTTGAACTAGGTAAACACACCCCTGCACAATTGGATTACAAACAATGATTGGGCTTAGGCCCTTGCTAATAACACCCCTTGGAATTGCTACCTTGAACAAAAATGCACCTCCTGGTTTTAATTATTTAATTTATTAATTTTAATTTATTTATTTATTTTAATTTATTTATTTATTTTTCTATTTGGTTTAATTTATAATTTTCTTCTCATATCATTTTTAGAATATTGCATTAAAACACTGTTTTGCATTTATCATAAAATTATTTTGATAAATAATTATTGGATTATTATTAAAAATATTTAATATATTTTTAATAACAAGAAAATAAATATTTGTCAATTATTTTCTAAAATAATAACTTCCTTTTTTATTCAAATATTGCTTTTATAATTTAAAACTCTTTTTATTCAAATCGCATCAAAGATTCTAAGACATCAAACCCATCAAAGTTAACATCTTTTCTACTAACATAATTCAAATTTCAACTTTATTTTCAAAAAAAAAAGGATTGTGAAGATAATTTCTATTAGCTACGAATTGCGCCTACGAATACGCTATTTTCAAATACCAGAAAGGTTCAAGAGTAATTCCAAACATTTCCATAATCCATAAAAAAAACTAACCAAACACATTTGAACTGTCTATTTGGACTTTGATTCTTCGCAAGGAGATACGTAGGCACGCGGTTAAAACCAAGGCGAGTTCACAACCCAAAAATTAAATACTTTTCTCAACATATAAAAATATTAACTATCAAATTCCCATGTTACCTTTAAACTTAAAAGAGGAGCTCCTTGAGAACAAGGGAGATGAAGGGTGCCTAATACCTTCCCTTCGTCTAATTGACTTATGAATTAAGAATATCTGTACGAATAAGGGTTACCCGTTATTTCCGCATCCTTAGGATAATAAATAATGGTGGAGACTCTTTATTTTTCTCTCTAAAGGAATCCCTAACATATCATCAGGTTTCTCCGGTGACCACTGTCGTACCTCAAATTTGTCCTACCTCGATGATTTTATTTTTCGAGATTAAAATTGAAGAAATGTTCAATTAAAGATGGTACAACAGTATCTGATGGTCCATCTTTATCCGACTAGGGGGTACCGTAAATTCAGGAAAGCGAGGCTTTCTAAATCAGAAAGACTCGTGTATCCGTGAACCCATTCGCATGGCATGTTGGCCAATAGCCCATGCCACTACGCCAAAAAAGACCTACGAAAGCGCTTTTTTTGGCCTTTAAAAGTGCTTAAAAGCGCTTTCTAAGGTGGCGCTGCTAAAGGTTTTAGCAGCTCTTTTTGTTTAATAAAAAGTGCTCTCATAGGTCTACTTATGACAGCGCTTTTTCTAAAAAGCGCTCTCTTAAGTACCCTTATGGCAGCGCTTTTTCTTTAAAGCGCTCTCTTTAGTACCCTTATGGCAGCGCTTTTTCAAAAAAGTGCTCTCTTAAGTAGGCTTTTGGCAGCGCTTTTTCTAAAAAGCGCTCTCTTAAGTAGGCTTTTGGCAGCGCTTTTTTATGAAAAAGTGCTTTCATTGGTGGCGCTTTTTTTGGAAAAAAGCTTTCATAGGTTGTCTTTTAGCAACGCTTTTTCTTGGAAAAGCGCTGTCATAGGTCTACCTATGAAAGCGCTTTATGTGAAAAAGCGCTGTCATAGGTCTACCTATGAAAGCGCTTTTCTCCAAAAAGCGCTTTCATAGGGTGTTTTTTTTAGAGGTATTATTTATATCATTCATATACCTGCATTGTTTGCCATAACCTGTAATTCATAAATAGCGATAATGCATTGTAATTCCGATACCCCCTTCTCGTACTCTTTCGACAATCGATTGGAATACATCCATGTCTTATCCATGGTTTACGGTTTCTGAGTCAAAACCAATACTCAATATAACAAAACCAATACTCAATACTTTTCACTAAATTCATTTTATTCTATCAACTACTTTAGTACACAAGTATAACACAAGAAACCATAAACAAGAAACTATCATTGCTCAAAATCAATCATAAATTATGTCTGTATCTCAAATTATATATAAACCATTGTTATCTGTATTCTAACTCAAAGTCAGTCTTACAAAATCAACTCTAACAACAACTAAACCAGTCCTTATATTATTCTCTGCTCAATAAAATATTGACACAACTCCTCTTTGGTTTCTTCCAACTGAAGTTTCGTGTAATATGCACATTTGTACTCATCGAAGTACTACATAAGAAAACATAATATGCATGATTTAGTTAAAAGTAAAAAATTATATGGAATATCCGAGAAATAATAAAACAAATTCTAAGTTATAAATTCATACCGTGACTGGAATCTCTATTTGATTCAGTTGAATGATTTCTTTGATAAACCGCATAACGAAGTATCCGCAATCTATATCGTTTTGCTGTTGAGGACACTATATATAGACCACTTCTTTTATAGGATCGATAGCAACCAAAAACCAGTGACGTCTATAAATTAAAACAACAGTTTAGAAGAAATTTTTCTACGCAAACATTACAAATATTAAAATGAATTTAGAATGAAAATCTAACCCTATAGGAATAGTATTATACGCCCAAAGATATAAGCTTTCTGTACTGCCAGTTGCCATGAATCTTTCGACTAAGTGCTCTCTTACTGAATCTGGTTCCCTACCAATTGTCGCTCCGCTGACACGGGAGGAAGACACAAAATGGAATCTGTTTGACAATTGATTCCCGCGCATCAATTTTTCATATAACAGCCTTAAATAGAAACATAATTAATATTAGAGTATATTCATTGAAAATGTTTAAAAAAGATTTCAGCTAATTACATAATATAAAGATGGGGTTACCAGATGTATGCGTGCATAATACTAACGCCCAATTCTTTATGAAGGAAAATTTGTTCCACGTCCTCATGTCCAATTATTTATGTGCAAGGAAAACCAAAAATACCTTGATCCATATCAATTTGACGAATACCACCATCCATCAAATTTGTTGTTCCCACTATTGTTTCAAGACACTGCCGGTATCGAGGGAAAAATCTAGTAGGCACCCTTTTCTTGGGTGGTACGCCAACGATTTTCTGGCTCACTTGTTGTGACCCATGAAAAGGTACCTAAAAATCATATAAACTCGGTTAAATTATAAAATTATGCAGTTTTTTATTCGGATCATATAATTAACACTTTAAACGTACCTCTTTTGGTGATACGTCAGACTCGTCGTGCCGCAAAATCCCTTTACCCTTAGATGCGGGTGTTGTAGGAGTCTATAATTACCGTAGAAATAACTGAGGTCAGAACTGACAGTTGAAGACTTAAAGATTCATAATTGTTTTCAACATACCTGATCATCTATGAAAATGAGGTCGGATGGCCATGCAACAAAAGATCCAATTGCATCTCGCAGCAATGTGGTCTCAGCAACAATGTCAGGTATCGGCAGCAATGCATCCATATCTAAAGCAATGTCAACCGATACTTTCATGTGACCATCCGGAAGCGGTCTATTATGAAGTAAATCTCCCGAACTGTTATGGACTTTTCCCTTGCCAACTAGTCGATAAGTCGGTGACGATAGGTATAGCTGGCAAGATGAAATGCCCTAAACCAATAATAACCATTAGAAGTGACTAAAAATATTCTATAGTAATAACGGATATATATTGAAAATTACCTCGGGAAATTTATGCTGAAAGTTGATACTAGCTTTGTCACTAGTTTCTTTCAAGTGTGAACTGCTCTTTTCCGCCATATATCTCTCTTTATCCTTCTGCAATTCACGAACTTGAGCTTGTAAATCCTGCAATGTTTGCATCACTTCTGCATTGCTAGGATTTCTTCTCCTTGGATGCTTATACAAAGAGGTTGGAGTCACACCATGACCTTTACCCCTCACCCGACCCGGATACTCAGCAATATTTAGTGCTCGACTAAGTACGCTCCTGGTATCGTGAGGATCCTCACATGGGGATCCCGATTGGGACAAGGTCTCCTGTAATTCAATTACATATAAAAAATTATTAGTGGAGATAAAAAATTACTTAAATATTAATAAACATTAATTAATTTAACTAAAGACACAATCTTATACTTACACATTCATCATACACATGTTGAATATCGGGATTAACAGCTTGATCCTTGCCCACACGGGCTTCCTTCCACAATAAATGTGCCGGTAGTGATGTTGCGTCACTTTTCGTCTCTTCTAACTACGCAATGACGGAGGTCTTAAGATCATCAACTATATAACACATTGAGAGAATTAATAAGATCGTAGAGTTTATATTTACTTACAATTTTTTCCTCTAAGCGAGCATATCCCAAACGCCCTTTTTTGTATGGATATGCGGGTTTTGACGCTCTCTCGCGATTTATAGCACTCACTTTCTTGAAATTCTCATCTCTTCTTTGGCCTACAAAACCAACCCATTCTTCAGGTGTAATGAAGTTCTCATATTTCTTTGGACGTTCCGGATCCTCTTCAAGAAAATTTCCTTCATCATCTTTAAGATACTTGTTGGTTAAAAATGTTCTCCACCCTCTGTGTCTTTTTCCAGCCAAACCCATTATATACTTTTTACGGGTATCTTCAATGTTAAAAGACCTCTACAAAAAAACAAACGCATAAAGTGTGTTAGTAAAATAAATTTAAACACATATTATCGTCAAGATAAAGCAAATAACAAAAACCATATATGTACCTTTATCTCAGTCCAAACTTTCTCCTTAGCCTCATCCAACTATCCTCTTTTCCATCTAGGAGTGGTGATCGGAATGTGTATACGAACAAGCGTACCAATGTAGCTTGTCAACTTTGCAGCATTAGACCCAATTAATTGGTCATTATCATTCCATTCTACATTATATGTTACTCCTCTATCTCTATCACGTATGATTCCCCTCATAATAGTTATACCTCGTGTAATATCTTTTTCTGAAGTATTTTCTTGAGTATTTTCAGGAGCATTTTCAGGAGCATTTGCATTATCTTGATTACTAGCCATTTGACCTGTAATAATGAAAAAAAATAAACATGAAATGTCAAATAAAAATGAAATGACAAATATAAAAATTAAATGACAAATAAAAATGAAATGGCAAATTAAAATGAAATGACAAATATAAAAATGAAATGACAAATAAAAATGAAATGGCAAATAAAAATGAAATGACAAATATAAATGAAATAGCAAATAAAAATTAAATGACAAATATAAAAATGAAATGACAAATAAAAATGAAATGGCAAATTAAAATGAAATGACAAATATAAAAATGAAATGGCAAGTTATATATACTATTACCCTTTTCACTAAGGTCTCTTTCTTTTCTTGGTAGGAATGTGTTCTACTCGTCTCTTAACAACGCGGACAATTGGATCGATCCAAATACCCTCATTATGATCGTTTCTAATACATGATTCGTTATCATTTTGATCAGTTATGGTTAAAGATTCAATGTCAACACCAATATCACTTTGATCTCCAATGCTTTCATCAATTACTTTGTTAGATAGTAGCACTATAGACCATTTCGTACTTGTCGGATCATTGACATAGAACACTTGTTTAGCTTGAGAGGCTAGAATCAAAGGCTCATCTTTGTACCCCACCCTATTAAGATCCACTTGCAAAAAACCTGACTTATCCATTCATATGCCATTATTATTTTCAACCCACTTCCAACCAAATATAGGAATCTGAAACTTCTCGTAATCAAACATCCAAATGCGCTCGATAACCCCAAAATATGACAGGTTTGCAAATTTTGGGTTTAAGTCCTTCACACTTGATATATGCATTGCTTCAGCGATCAAGGTGACACCACTATTTTGCATAGTACTTTTGTCATCCTGTTCTTTGGTATAAAATGTGTATCCATTAATTGCATATGCGCTATAAGAAAACACAATTAAACTTGGACCGTATGCTAAACATCTCAATCTTTCTGTTACTGAAGCATGATCTGAACGATACTTTGAATAAATATGTTCCTTAAACCATGGTATGAAACTTCGATTATGCTCTCTTACAATCCAATTCTCATTTCTATTCGGATTTAAACCTCGAAGAACACCCTTGTGAATTTCAACATACAGCTCAACTTCAAGCTCATTATGCAGAACATACAAATGCACTTGATCCGTTCGACCATTGATACTGTCACAACTTTATTTCCAATTAGCTTCTTACCTTCTTTTTTTTCAACAATGTGAGATTTGGGGAGTCCAATTGATTGAACATTTGACAGATATTCAGTACAAAACTCAATCGCTTCTTCAACAATATATCGTTCAGCAATACAACCCTCTGGTCGACTTTGGTTTTTCACATACCCTTTTAATATTTTCATATAACGTTCAGTAGGGTACATCCATCTCATATAAGCTGGTCCGCACAGTTGTGTCTCTTTGATAAGATGAACGACAAGATGAACCATTATGTCAAAAAACGAGGGAGGGAAATACATTTCAAGATCACACAAAGTAACAACTATTTCTTTTTGCAATGTTGGTAAGATCTCAGGATCGATCACCTTGCTGCAAATTGACTTGAAGAAAAAACACAGTTTAGTTGTTATGCTTCTTACTTTTTCTGGAAGAATAGAACATATACCTATCGGTAGAAAATGTTCCATTATAACATGGCAATCATGCGTCTTTAAACTCTTTAACTTGAGGTCTTGCATAGACATAAGTCTTCTAATATCTGATGAGTAGCCTTCTGGAACTTTAACCTCACTTAGGAACTTACACAATTTTTTTTTCTCCTTTCTGGATAGAGTGTAAACAGCAGGTGGTAGATATGTTCGTGTTCCTCTTTTCACGGGTCCCAATTCAGTTCTTATTCCCATCTCTACCATGTCCTCCCTTGCTTTAAGACCATCCTTAGACTTCCCTTTTATATTGAGTAACGTACCAATAACACTGTCAAATACATTTTTTTCAATATGCATAACATCAAGAAAATGTCTTACGTACAAAGATTTCTAATATGGCAATTCAAAAAAACTCGACCTCTTCTTTCACCCACCTGTAACAACTTTATGTGCAAAAGGCTTGCCAAACTGAATACTCACATCTTTCACCTTTTCAAATAATTGATCACCTGTCAATCCAGGCGGAGCTCTACGTTGTTCGGTATCTCCGTTGAACGCTTTTCTCCATCCACAATATTGATGTTTAGAATTTAAGAATCTACAATGACCGAGAAAGACATTCTTCTGACAAAGTTTCAATCGCATCGTATCGGTTCCATCTTCACAGATAGGACACATTTTTTCACCTTTAGTGCTATACCCGGATAGATTTCCGTAGGCTGGAAAATCTTTAATTGTTCCAAACAACATCGCCCTCAAGTTGAAACTTTCTTTCCTATACCCATCATAAACCTCCACACTGTTCTCCCATAAAATCTTCAAATCTTCGATTAAAGGTTCCAAATATACGTCTATGTCATTTCCTGGTTGTTTAGGCCCAGAAATTAACATAGATAACATCATGTACTTACGCTTCATACATAGCCACGGAGGTAGGTTATAAATCATAAGAATTACAGGTCATGTGCTATGCGAGATACTTTGAATACCGTGTGGGTTCATTCCATCAGTAGACAATGCCAAGCGAAGGTTTCTTGCATCTTTTCCAAATTCAGGATAATCATTATCAATTTTCATCCACTGTGGTGAATCTGCCGGATGTCGAAACTTTCCATCAACAATTCTTTCATCTGTGTGATCGGTGGATCTGGAACTGACTGTTTAATGCTGGTTCGCGAAATGTCGCGGAAGCAAGAGTCGCCACCGTCTTTTATTTTCTCCAACATGGACAGGACAAAAGCACAGAAAAATTCCTTATAGAGATTGCTCTCGGTTCGGGAGGTAGATTATAGAAAGGGAAGGTGTTAGCACCCTTTCTATCCATGGTTATCCATGGGCTCTTAGATACTTGCTCATTGTGTTTTCAAAATGGTTTGTTTGCTTTTCAACCGTGGGTTTTAAAGAGTTTCTTTGAAAAATTTCAGTTCGACTCTTGTATCAGTCCTCAAGAGTGTTTGAAAAGTTGCTTTCGAAAGCTTTTTGAAAAGGTGTCGGTGTGAAAAGTATTTTTTGATTTGTTTTGAAATTAGAGCAAGTATCTAGAGTCGTCTACCTACCCTAAGGAATTCGTCTGTGTAAATGTCCTTTAAAGTAGTGCCATCCCACCATTGAGAGGTAGGTAGCACCACCGTTGGAGGTGTTCGGGTCAATTCGAGGGTTCGAGACATGGTGATCACCGGAGCAATAGGAAGACACCTTAGAAGCTACCCTCATGCCAGGTTCCCGGATCATGAGGACTTACTAAAACATCCTCTACTCGACGATCACCTTTCGAGGGGCAAGGCAACAGTGAGGCGTACCCTAGGGGTGGTGTGTGATTTGTGTATCGTTTTCAGATATTTTTGTCTTGTCATATATTGGTGATCTACGCGTTGCTTTTATTTTGACATTCATTCTTTCATGCAGTTTAATTAACAGTTTAAAAGTTGCGGGAAATATAAAGGTCCTACGCTATTACAAAGGCGCGGGTCCACATCGCCAAATTTAATCCAGGACCCGATTTGAAATAAAATAAGTGCGAAAAATAAGTAAAGGTCTAATTAAGCTATTACATGGCTTTGGGAGAATTACATGAAAAAGGAAATAAAATAAAAATGCGAGAATAAGTAAAATCGGGAATGCGAGGGCGTTGGACCCTTTTTTAGGAAGTTAAATTAAAATTAATAAATTAATTAAGTTAAAATAAAAAGAAAAGATTTTTTTGGAGTTTTTTTGTATTTATGGACTTTTATGAGAATTAAATTGGAATTAAAAAACCTATTTCTAACTATTTTTAAATTATTAAGAAAAATATTTTAAAATTGAATCTAAAATTAACCTAATTAATTAATACAATTTTATTTACAAAAATAAATAATTAATAATTAATATGGTAAAAGAAAAGAAAAAAAAAAGAAGATAGAAAAAAAAAATATTAAAGTTAAATCTAAATTTAAAACTAAATTAATTAATAAGATTTTCTTTACAAAAATAACATTTAAATAAAATATATTTTATTTTGTGACTTTCTGATTTTTTTATTTTGTGAAATTAATTTCTTGATGAATTAAATAAAAATAAATAAAACAAAGAAATACAAAATGAAAAGAAAGAAGATAGAAAAGCAAACCAATGGGGGGTTCTGTCCCCAAACTGGAGGTATTGTCTAGCAATTAGGCCCAATTGATTCTTGGCCTTGTTGACTTCTGGCAATCACGTGTGGATTCGTTGACTGAATCATTCCATATGCCTTAGATCTGGACCATTGGGTTGGGATTATGGGGCGCGTGGCATGGCAGATTATGGGGACACATGATGGTCATTAGGTAATGCGCTGCATGGGAAGATATTAGCAAGAAAAATATTGAAATAACATGGGGGACCTGGGGATCGAACCCAGGTCCCATTGCTTACCAAACCATGTGCCTGCCAACTGAGCTACTAACGGGCTTTGTATATAATATAGAACATGAACAACATAATGCAAAACAAATGGTAAGTGGTTAATTTCGCGCGAAATTCAAACGAGCCAACCATGTCTTGACATCTGATCTTCTTCTCCATTCGTTTGCATTTTTACCTGAAAAAAACAAGCTAAATAGCGGGGGTTTTAAACACCCACAATTTGAAAGGCAGAAAAATAGCGAATAGGAATTAACAAAATATAAAAACAGCGCGATGGATGTTTTGGACTCCTTGGAACGTCACGATTTTAATGGTACAAGTCTCATGGACTGATTTTACCCTATGCCAGAATCCCCAATTCAAGGTTTCTGAAAACCTAGAAAGCTCCAATGGTGGATTCTTCTATAATGCACGAAAACTCAATTGAAGGGCATGGTTAGATTCAGAATGGTTCAATTAGTATAAATCAACAAAGAAAATGCAATGAGGATGCTTAAAAATTGAAACACGAATATGCATCAAGTGTGAGAAATTTGGAGTTCTATGTACCAATTCTTGATGCTATGGGCGTGGAAAAGTATTCAGTCAGGTTCAATGATGTCTTGGCAAGCTAATGGTGTGGTTATTTTCCTTTGAATCGTGCTAGAAGGCAGTTTTCAGTTTTCACTTTTTCACCAAAAATTGCAAAAGTTGTTCTTGAAGTGTGGCGCAGCTTAGAGGTGTTTTGCACTAGGGTTAGGTTCAGTATATGTATGGCAATAGATTAGGGTTAAATTCTGAGCCAAAAATCCTTGCAATCATGAATCAAATATTGGATTTTAATGGCATATTTTTTCAATCTTTTTCCATGTGTTTTGATACCAATCATGTCCAAATCACCTTGATTCTTTCCATATCAGATAGTGCACGAAATCTTGAAGGTATTATATGCATAAAAATATTTAAAAAGCATGGATGAGTATTTCTTTCATATTTTATTTAATTAAATGAATTAATTGTAATTAAAAATTCAAATAAATAAATAAAAACGATGAAATAACTCCCCTTGGGCCAAATGGTCGTGTATATGCTTTGGATGATGAATCTTGGAAGAAAATGTGGCCCATTAGCAATTTTAAGGCATTTGAAGCAAAGTTGACTTTTCCAAATTCCCAAAAATTTCCCAACTTCCACAAGGCATATCTTGCTCAAGTTTTAAGCTTTGATCATGTTCTTGGACATTTTGGAAAGTTCTTGAAGTCCTCTAACCAATGCCTTTGGTCCCATGTCATTTTGATTTACCAATCTCAAGTTATGGCCTTTGACTTAAAGTCCCTTTTTGTTGACTTTTGAAAATGACCTATAATGTTGAAATTGATAACTTTTTGTGAGAGAATTTCTTGGACTTGAAGTGTGAAGAGGAGTTGTAGGAAATGTCTTTCTCTTCAAAATGAGCTTTGGATGGAATTTTTCTGATAAACCATGTGGAAGTTATGCCTTGGTCAAGTTACATTTGACTTTTTCAACTGTCCAAATATGGAAACTTTTGCATCTTGAGACTTTTTGAGCCATGCCTTGAGAATCATGATCAAGAATTGATCAAATGATGTTTGTGGCTTCCAAAATAAGATGTTGACCAAAAATTTGAAATTTTGACTGTCAAATGACCATTTTGCCCTTATAGTTGACTGTAGGGCAATTAGGGTTTTTGACTGTGCAATTTTGTGCTGTAAGTCTTGAAACTTGGTATGAGGATGCTTGACCATGTTTATAGGTATGTGGGACTTGATTGGACCCTTGAAAACTTCAATTTCTTTGCCAGAACCAAAACCCTAATTTTTGACTGTTAGGAGGCTCTTGAACTGTGCAACCCTTGGGGAGATTTTGAAGCATGCTCTTTGCCAATCTTGAAGAATATGGGAGGGCAAATTTTGGGGTACAACAGTTGCCCCTGTTCAATCTTCTTAGACCTGAGGATGCAGATTGGCTGACGTGCCTTTCGTAATCCGAAGGTGGAAGATGATTGAACACTAGAGTGCCCAGAAATTTGCGCTCACATAGTAGCAGTGTGATGGTGGAATGGGCTTATAGATGCCATTTGGAGATTGATGGATAGGATGATGGGCTTATAGATGCCATGCTGAGAGATGTTGGATGGTGGATGGGCTTATAGATGCCATCTGGATGTTGATCGCGTAAGAGATTCCTTAGCGAGAGCTTGCGTACCTGAAAAAGAAAGAGGATTACCTGACCTGTTACAGGAGTTGGTCTTCAAACTCTTTGTATAGAGGTGTCCTGACTGGTTACAGGAGCTGATCTTCAAATTCCTTGTGTAGATGTGTCCTGACTGGTTACAGGAGCTGGATCTGGAGCTTCAAAAGGTGATGGATGAACCAGGGATGGTTACTACCTCAATGGGATGGTGAGAGAACCTTGGACGATTGCTACCTCAACAGGAACGCTGAGAGAATCTTGGATGTCTTCTACTGAGTCTTTATCAGGAAAATCTGTTAGGGATCGATTTAACTGGACTAGAGAAGGCCTTTGACTGGATAAGAAAACAGGAAAATCTTAGGGTCGATTTAACTGAACCGGTCTAGGTCTTGAAATCTTCAACTGGATAAGAAACAGGGAGATCTTAGGGTCGATCTGACTGAACTAGAGAAGGCCTTTGACTGGATAAGAAACAGAAAAATCTTAGGGTCGATTTGACTGAACCGGTCTAGGTCTTGAAATCTTCAACTGGATAAGAATCAGGGAGATCTTAGGGTCGATCTGACTGAACCAGAGAAGGCCTTTGACTGGATAAGAAACAGAAAAATCTTAGGGTCGATTTAACTGAACCGGTCTAAGTCTTGAAATCTTCAACTGGATAAGAATCAGGGAGATCTTAGGGTCGATCTGACTGAACCAGAGAAGGCCTTTGATTGGATAAGAAACAGAAAAATCTTAGGGTCGATTTAACTGAACCGGTCTAGGTCTTGAAATCTTCAACTGGATAAGAATCAGGGAGATCTTAGGGTCGATCTGACTGAACAAGAGAAGGCCTCTGACTGGATAAGAAACAGAAAAATCTTAGGGTCGATTTAACTGAACC
This sequence comes from Vicia faba, assembly GCA_948472305.1. Lineage (NCBI taxonomy): Eukaryota > Viridiplantae > Streptophyta > Magnoliopsida > Fabales > Fabaceae > Vicia > Vicia faba. The sequence goes on along the minus strand of OX451737.1, from coordinate 341,344,438 downwards.
AGACTAGGTCTTGAAGTATAGTTGAGAATTTAACTGGATCTTTCCTGAAAGGTAAAGGTCAGTCATATGCAATGCATGATATGGATCAAGCAATGATGTTCTCAACATAAATGAGATTTGTAAGATATGATGCATATATGCATGCTATAATGTATGGAAGTGTGATGTTTATGAATATATGTTTTTCGTCTAGGAAAGTAAATCCTTGACGGGTGCCAGGAAGTCACTCCTGGGCTGATGTTTGAAGAATAGATCTTTGCTTCCGCTGGGGATGATAGTCGCAAGAATACCAGTAGGAGAAGATAACTCTGTTGGGGAATAAGCTTGGCGAATGGATTACTCTGCGGGGAGACAAGTACTCTAACGATCTTGCTGGGGAGCAATACTCTGTGGGGAGAGAGGTACTCTGCTGAAATGTTGATGGTAACTTCGCTGGGGATACCATTGTTGAGTTATGTTGGGAGTGCTAATAGACTTTGCTGGGGATAGGTAGGCTTCACCGAGGATGATCTTTCCGTGGCTTTTGGCCGAGGATAACCCAGTTATATTCTGGTAGGGAAATAACTCTTTGAATAAAGCCGGGAGACGTGTTCGTGCTCTGTGAGGACAAGCTTCCAGAATCTACTGGGGATAAGCTTGTTGCTTGGGGAGATGGATTCCAACTTTCATGGGGAAACTGGATTGGACTCTCCTGGGGAAGTCTTGAATTGTAACGGGGAAGTAACTCCACTGAATGTTTGATGTACCGCCGGGGAACAATCTTTAGGCCAAGACTGTCGGGGATGCTTGTTAAGAATGCATGTATATTGCTGGGGAATGTTGAGATTTGCGGGGGATACCCAACTTCCTTAAGGTTTGATAATACAGCTTGGGGAGAGTGCACTGACTTGCTGGCTCACTCTCTGGGGGATTTAAGATATACTGGTTGTGTTCTTCAGCCGAACCTACCTTGATACCTTGGAGGACAGAACAATTAGATTGCTTAGACAACTCTTTATTGCCCCTGTTTCTGATGTTACCTGTAATTAATCCTTTATTTCTTATGCAAATATTCGTGAGTTAGCAAATTATTGTCAATGCATATATCACAAATTGAACCTTGGACGTTCTTCGCAAAACAAAACAGAAAAAGGAAAAAACACTTGGCAATTTTAGCTGAAAAGTATATTTGTATTGATTTTTTTTTTTGAATTTGCCTGTAAATAGGCGTTTTATGTACAAGAGGCTGACGTCCTAGTAAGAGAACGCCTCCGAACAAAAGAGTTTATACAAGTTTGTACAAGAGAAAATAAAACAGCTGTGTGAAATGAATGATCCACTGGGTTTCAACTCTGCTATCGCCTTTATATCTCTGAGCGTCTCATCACTTGATGACCTTAGTTGAAGATGAAGCTGACTGATCGATGCCGTCTGAACTTGATGTAGATACCGGATTCTGGATGCAAAGTGATCCAATGAGACATAGTATTACTCTTTATCCCTAACTTTTTCCTGGACCGCCCTTTCGGGTTTTCATTCCACCGGGATACCCATTTTTGCCCAAGCCGCCTTTTCAGGTTTTCGACTTGCCGGGTGTACATATTTTTTTTCATTTCATCCCTTCATTTTGCCCGAACCCTTTTGGTTCGCCGGGAAGCCCTAATTTTTGCCTAGGCATGTCAGCCTAGCGGGTCTTTATTATGCGTAGTATTTTTTTACCATGTCTGCATTGGCGGGGTGAGGAAGGTCGTCACCATCCATGTAGGTTAGAATCATGGCTCCTCCTGAGAACACATGTTTAACCACAAATGGCCCTTCGTACGTGGGGGTCCATTTGCCCCTTGGATCACTTTGAGGAAGGATGATTCGCTTGATTACCAGATCCCCAACTCGATATTCTCGTGGTCTGACCTTTTTGTTAAATGCCCTGATCATCCGTTTTTGGTACGTTTGACCATGACAAATAGCAGCAAGTCTCTTTTCGTCAATAAGGTTTAACTGATCAAGTTGTGTCTGGATCCAATCATCTTCGTTCAGATCTGCATCCTTCATTATCCGGAGAGAGGGTATCTGCACTTCGATCGGTAAGACTGCCTCCATACCGTAGACCAAGGAGAAAGGAGTTGCCCCGGTTGACGTCCTGGCTGAGGTACGGTACCCATGTAGAGCAAACGGTAACATCTCGTGCCAATCCTTATAAGTCACTGTCATCTTCTGCACGATTTTCTTAATGTTCTTATTTGCTGCTTCTACAGCCCCATTCATCTTCGGTCTGTAAGGAGAAGAGTTGTGGTGATGTATCTTAAACTGCTCGCAGAGCTCAGTGATCATCTTGTTATTAAGATTGGTACCGTTGTCTGTAATGATCCTTTCTGGGACACCGTATCGACAGATCAGATTATGTCGAATGAACCGTGCCACAACAGTCTTGGTTATCGTAGTGTAGGAAGCCGCTTCCACCCACTTTGTGAAGTAATCAATCGCTACCAGGATGAAGCGATGCCCATTGGATGCCGTAGGTTTAATCTCACCGATCATATCTATGCCCCACATTGCAAACGGCCAAGGCGCAGTCAGAACATTTAGAGGAACTGGAGGAACATGCACCTTGTCTGCATAAATCTGGCACTTATGGCATGTCCGAGAGTGTTGGTAACAGTCAGCTTCCATTGTGGACCAGAAATACCCTGCCCGAAGGATCTTCTTTGCCATAGTGTGCCCACTGGAATGTGTTCCGAAGGTCCCTTCGTGCAGCTCTTCCATGATCCTTTCTGCTTCAGTCTTATCCACACAACGCAGTAAGGTCGAATCATGGTTTCTCTTATACAGGATGTCGTTGCTAAGGAAGAACTTCGCTGCGAACCTTCTCAGAAACTTCTTATCATTGACAGATGCACCTTCAGGGTATTCCTGAGCTTCCAAATATCTCTTCACCTCATGGTACCAAGGCTTCTCAGTCACCAATTCAGTCTCGAGATCACAACAGTATGCCGGTTCGTCCAGTTTCCAGATAATGATCTGGGGAGCCTCATTATCCCATTTGACCTTGAACATAGAAGACATCGTAGCTAACGTGTCCGCCAACTGATTCTCCTCTCTCGGAAAGTGTTCAAAGGTTACCTCTGTGAAGTGAGGGATCAATGTCAACACACATTCTCTGTAAGGAATAAGATTCGGATGTTTCGTATCCCACTCTCCTTTAATCTGATTGATCACGAGAGCGGAATCTCCGAAGACACTCAGAAACTTGATCCTTAAGTCGATCGCAGCTTGGAGACCCATGATGCACGCCTCATACTCCGCCATGTTGTTGGTACAGTTGAAACATAGTCGGGCAGTGAGTGGAGTATGAGTGCCTTGAGGGGATATGATTACAGCGCTGATGCCGTTACCCAAAGCGTTGGAGGCTCCGTCAAAGTGCATAGACCATCGGGATCCTTCCTCAGGTCCTTCATCCGGTCCAGGTACTTCACAATCAGTCACTATCATGATGCTCTCGTCCGGAAACTCGAAGTTCATTGACTGATAGTCATCTACTGCCTGGTGTGCCAAGTGGTCTGCCAATACACTTCCCTTGATGGATTTCTGGGTTGTGTACTGAATGTCGTATTCTGTCAAGATCATCTTCCATCTTGCTATTCTCCCAGACAGAGCAGGCTTTTCAAATATGTACTTTATAGGATCCATCTTTGAGATCAACAAAGTAGTGTGAGTCAGCATATACTGTCTCAGCCGGCGAGCAGCCCATACCAAAGCGCAGCAAGTTTTCTCAAGCAGTGAGTATCGGGTCTCACAGTCGGTAAACTTTTTGCTAAGGTAATAAATGGCATGCTCTTTTCGGCCAGACTCGTCATGCTGCCCCAGCACGCACCCCATTGAGTTGTCAAGTACTGTCAAGTATAGTATCAGAGGTCTCCCCTCAACCGGTGGCATAAGGATGGGTGGTTCTTGGAGATACTCTTTGATTCTGTCAAAAGCAGCCTGACATTCGTCATTCCAACGTACTACCTGATCTTTCTTCAGCAGCTTGAAGATTGGCTCACAAATAGCAGTCAGATGCGAGATGAATCGGGCGATGTAATTCAGGCGTCCTAAAAAGCCTCTGACCTCTTTCTCTGTCTTAGGAACTGGCATCTCTTGAATGGCTTTAACCTTGGAAGGGTCCACTTGAATACCCTTATCACTTACAACAAAGCCTAGCAACTTTCCAGATCTTACCCCGAAGGTGCACTTGTTCGGGTTCAACCTCAGCTTGTACAGTTTCAGTCGGTCAAACAATTTCTGCAGATGATCTAGGTGTTCTTCCTCAGTCTGGGACCTTGCGATCATGTCGTCAACATACACTTCTATCTCATGATGGATCATGTCATGAAATAAAGCAACCATGGCACGTTGGTAGGTTGCCCCAGCGTTTTTCAGTCCAAAAGGCATGACCTTGTAGCAGAAGGTGCCCCACTGAGTAACGAAGGTAGTCTTTTCCATGTCTTCAGGAGCCATCTTGATCTGATTGTAACCTGAAAAACCATCCATGAAAGAGAACACCTTGTGCTGAGCAGTATTGTCAACAAGGACATCAATGTGAGGTAGGGGAAGTCATCTTTGGGGCTGGCCCTGTTCAGATCCCTGTAGTCCACACACATTCTGACCTTTCCAGCTTTCTTAGGTACCGGCACCACATTAGCAACCCACTGAGGGTAAGAAGTTACTGCAAGGAAACCAGCATCAAATTGCTTCATAACCTCGGCTTTGATCTTCTCAGACATCTCTGGACGCATACGGCGGACCTTTTGCTTAACCGGAGGGCAGTCTTCCTTGGTAGGCAAGTGATGGACCACAATATCAGTATCCAAACCAGGAATGTCTTCGTAGGACCAGGCAAAGATCTCCACATAGTCATGTAGCATTTGAGTCAACCGTTGCTTCACGCTGAGCTCTAGGTTGGCACCAATCTTTACCTCCTTTCTGTCCGTCTCAGTACCCAGATTTATTGTTTCCACTGGCTCTTCGTGTGGTTGAATTGCCCTCTCTTCCTGGAGTAACAGTCTTGCAAGCTCTCCAGGCACTTCACAATCATCTTCACCTTCGTCTTCGGCTAAGTTGATCGGATTTTCGAAGTCATAACTGGCAGTAGCAGAGTCGTTACCAGTGAGATCCAGAGTGGATTGGAACCTGTATGAGTGAGTGTGTGTAAATACAGCTGTTTTGCAATATATAAAGAAAGGAAAGAAAGAAAAGGAGCATAAGATTTGAAATGCGAGAAAACGTCCAAGATCTTTATTCATGATATATGAAATGACAATTTATATGCCCTCACAAATGAAGCCAACGATGCCCCGGGTAAGACACCGGGCCATAGAGTTTTAATTGTTTATTACAAATAACAAAACATAGAAGTTTATTACTGCGTAACAAAAGTAACAGGAGTGTGATCTTTAGCAATCCAATTGGTTAATCCGCCATCAGTTGTCGGGTAGATCCAGCTATTGAACTCTGACTCTCCAACTTCATCTTCATCTCCCACAGCATTCACTCCTGGGTTGGTAATGAGCATAGGAGGTCTTCTGATCTTTGCCTTGCGCGTAGCCTTCTGACCCTCTGCAGTAAAACCCAGTCCAAACTTGTCAGTTTTTTGTGTAAAGTCAGGGAGCCTTCCCCAGTTAGCACATTCACCTTTCTTGATCACAGCTCGGGCATCCTTCAAGGAAGCCATCTTCAAAGGAACATCCTCTTCGACCACTGTTTCCGCTACTGCTAATGTTGGAGGTACCTCTTCGAAATTCTGAAAGGGGGTATCAATAAACTCCCCGTCCATCTCAATATACCTGAAGGAATTCAAATGGCTCACCATATACTCCTCCTCTCCCTGCACAGTGACAATCTTCCCTCTGACGGGGTACTTGAGTTTCTGGTGTAGGGTAGAAGTCACTGCCCCAGCTTTATGGATCCAAGGTCGACCCAGTAGACAATAATACGATGGAAGGATATCCATTACATAGAAAGTAGAGTCGAATACTTGAGAACCCACACGAATAGGAATGTCTACCTCTCCATGAACCATCCTCTTAGAACCGTCAAAGGCTCTGACGATGATATTGCTAGGTTTCAGCTCCAGGCCTTCACAATCCAAACGGTCCAAGGCCTTCTTGGGTAGCACATTCAGGGAAGAACCAATGTCCACCAACACGTGCGCAAGAGTAGTGCCCCTGTATTCAATATAGACATGCAGGGCGTCATTGTGGTCCTTTCCCTTAGCAGTAAGGCCAGCATCCGAGAAACCCAACCCATTGTCCGCTGTCAGATTGGCTATGCAATCAGTAAACTGGACAGCAGAGGTCTCCTGTGGCACATGGGCCGTCTTGAGAAATGAAATCAAGGCCTTAGCATGGGCCTCTGAGCACAGCAGCAAGGAGAGCATGGAGATCTTGGAGGGGGTATGCCCCAACTGCTCGACAACATTAAAGTCACTCTTCTTGATTATTTTCAGGATTTCCTCCATCTCTTGTTGGGAGGCCTCAGCATTTACAGGTTTTTGTGCCTCCATCCGGGCAGGCTCATCTTCAATCCCTTTACCCCGAGCATTGGATGACTCGGCAGCAGGGGAAACAACTTGATCAGAACTGGGAACAGGTACACTTGTAGCTGTTATAGTGAGGGGTCTTCGAATAGCGGGCGGTGCAATGTCAGGCAAGAAGAGCCTGCCACTGCGGGTAACTTTTGCTGGACCAGTGATATTGCTGATGCTGGTGCCAGTGTTGAACTCTTGCTTGATTCCATGTACATACACATCTGCCCCATAGTTCCAGGGGACAGCCTTATCAGATTCGTAGGGGAGAGGCCCCGGAACAGTAATAACAACGGGTGCGACAGTCATGATTTGAACCGGCTTCCTTGGGAGAGCCTTGATCGGACTATTAAAGATTGTAACCACAGAAACTTCTTCCACTGGAACAAACTGAACAGCAGTCTTCTTAAACAGAATCTCTTTGCTGTCCATTAGGCTTTGGATGCCCAACTTCAGCAAAGGACAACCAGAAAGGGAAACAGCACAGAAAAGGAAATCCTCACTACAACCCAGAAATAAACCGGCCAGCAGTAGGTTCCTCTTAACAGTCATCAAGGGAGTAGCCATATCATCCACAGAAACGGCGTATACATCTTCATCAACAGCATTTACTCCATGCTGGGGCATAGGAGCGGTCACCACATTCGGCCTCTCAGGCGCTTCAAACTGTATCTCCTTTGCGTCAATAAGGTCTTGCACCTTATTCCTTAAGGCCCAACAGTCATCAGTGGAGTGCCTCGGGCTATCAGAGTGATAAGCATAGCAGGAATTTGGATTGTATTTCGGAGAGGCAGTATTCACAACTTTCGGGGCCTCCCTGACAGTCACTAAGTTGGTGGATAGCAACTGCGGCAGGATTTGCGATAGAGTCATACTCAAACGGGTGAACTCTCTCCTGGGTCTTTCAGCCCTTTGAGGATTGGTTTGCCGAGGAGCGGCAGCAGGCTTAGCAATCATCACCGTGTTGACAGATTGGTGGCGCTCAGGTTTCTCTTGTCTTCTAGACCCATATACAGCACTGGCCTCCTTTTTGAAGGGTTTCTTCTCAGAACTTGTAGATGCACCCTTCTGAATTTTACCAGACTTCATCCCAGCCTCTATTCTCTCTCCAGTCAGAATAAGATCAGTAAACCCTGCAGATGAGTTACCGATAAGATGATTGAAAAATGGCCCAGATAGGGTCCCCAAGAACATGTCTACCAACTCCCGGTCAGTTAACGGGGGCTGCACCCTGCCAGCCAGATCCCTCCACTTCTGTGCATACTCTTTAAAACCTTCACTTGACCCTAGCGACATACCCTGGAGTTGGGTACGTGTAGGAGCAAGGTCGGCATTATATTGATACTGCTTATAGAAAGCAGTAGCCAACTCCTCCCAGTTACGAACCTTGGTCCCATCCAGCTGATAGAACCATTCGAGATGAGTCCCTGAAAGACTCTCCTGGAAGAAGTGGATCCACAAGTTCTTGTCCACTGAGTACGGTTGAATCTTCCGCACATAAGATCTGAGGTGTAGCTTGGGACAAGACGCCCCGTCATATTTGGTGAAGGATGGTGCCTTAAACTTGTGAGGAATAATCACACCAGTAGACAAACCCAAGTCTCCAAAATCCAGCCCAGGCACTTGTTGGATCTCCATAGCATTCAGTCTGTCTTCCAACTGCTTGTATCTGTCTTCAGCCGGAGGATACTTTTCCTCGTTGAAATCAATCTCGTTTTCAGAGACTACTGGACTAGGACCTTTTCCCCCTTGGGGACTGCTCTTGCCTATAGAAGAACCAGCCTCTTCATTTTGCAGAGTGTTGCCAAACCTTCGGCCCGAGTTGAAAAGAAAAGTTCTCTTCTTCTTCTTCTTCTCCTTCTTCAGGAGCAGAGCCTTCAGCTCTTCTTGGCCCTGAGCCAAACCCATGATTAGTTCCTGAAATTGCGCATTCTGCACCTGAAGAGCCTTGATGGACATCTCGGTTGATGATGAGTCAGGATTCATGATGCTGAAATAAACAGCGAAGAACAGTAAGCAACCTGAAAAGAAGAGAAAACCTGCTATGCACATGATGAATGATATGTGTTTATGCAATGCATTCAAGGGTTCGAAAGTTCAAATTTGTTGCAGACAAAAAAGGAACACACGTTATTATTAAGGAAATAATTGTTCAGTACATCAAAGCCTCATGGGCACAAATTACAAAGCAAATCAATCCCAAAAGACACTACGCATCCTCTTTGGAGCTATGTAGGTGTTGAGATTCCTCTCTTCATGCAATAGGCGGGTGAGCTCCAAGACCTTCTTTTCACTAGCATGTAGACTGGTCTCAAGAGAATTCCGTTCTTCCTTAAGCTGGATCCATCTCTTCTGCATCTCTTCCCAAGACGTGGGCATGTCAGGATGTTGAATGGTGTAGGACACCTCTCCTTCCAAGACTGGCTCTTTGATCACAGGGATCATATGAGGATATGGCATTACTAACTTCTGGGAGCGGGCGCGTACCCACTTGAGATAAGGTTCCAATGGGATGGAGTTCCTGTGCCCCAGTGTGTTACTGTCTATCCTACTTGGCATCCTCCAGGCTCTGATAAATCTCTGGCGAAGTCCTTGTGCATCGTTGTCGAAGTCAAAAACTATGTCAGGAATTAACATGTCATGAGGACCATCCCTCCGAGCATAACCAAATTGTCTCCAAGCCAGGCATGGGTTGTAAGTAATACCTCCTCTGATTCCAAGAAAAGGAACATTAGGGTACTCCCCGCAACGATCAATGTAGGTGTTTAGGTATTGGCTTGCATTTTTGGTAAATCCCAAGAGTATGTGTGAATGTCATGACTGATGTCATAACATTCTAGTTCAGGTTGTACTAACTCATTAGGTACATGTGCAGAAAAATATTGTAATTCAAATACTGATGTTTATAAGTGTGTATCTAAGCATGTTTGAAAAATGATCACATTTTGCTAAATCAGTAGACAGGTTTTCTCAGATGTCATAACAGATGTTATGACATCCTGTTCTGAACTAACAAGATTGCAGGATTGGATAAGTCTGAGTTTTTTCAGGAAATAACTCAGTCCTTTCTGAACAGAATCCTGCGTTTTCTGAGGAGTAACCTAGCTCAATCCTAACCTGGTCAATAAAGTCCTGTGACCTGGTCTTTAGGTCAAACGGAATCAACCCTAGGTTTTTGGAAACCCTAACTGAAGTTGCAGCTGCTATATATTCAACAGAGCTGTTGTTTTCCAAGACATCCCTGCTGATTGATTAGAAGATCAATTTTGTAATCTGTATAGATTTGTTTATTGTACTCCAAGCAATTATCATTGTGATAAGTGCCTTGGAATAGGTTTCGATTGTAAGGGTTGTGTAGCACTCAAAGCTTTGAAGCAAGAGTGTTTGAATGTCCCTTGACTAAAGCTGTGAAGCAGAGTCAAGTTAGTTGTGTACATCACTCAAAGCTGTGAAGCACGAGTGATTGTGTTGCTTGATTAAAAAGCTGTGAAGTTTAATCAAGTGTGTTTTGTTTTGAAGAGTGTCTTCATCAATTCTTAAGTCAAATTGGTTTATGTATCACTGCTGTGATTGAGGGGGAGTGAGTAGGAACTCAGGTTTAAGTAGTACTTAGATTAGAATTGCATTGGGTAGATCTTAAGTGAAGGAGATAAACTGGTTGGTTTATTCCTGAATTAACATCTCTTATAGTGGATTCTCTCCCTGGCTTGGTAGCCCCCAGAGTAGGTGTTGTTGCACACTGAACTGGGTAAACAATTGACTGTGTTCTTTACTGCTTTTGTATTTACTGTCAAATAGTAAGTCAGATACGGTGTCATAACATTGGGCGTGACATTGAGTATCTGCAGCCAGAATTTTCAATTGGCATCAGAGCAGGCACCCTGCCTGTATTACTGGGTGAGATCTAGGGATATCACTTTCTGGCACTATGGACAAAGAAGGAGTTTTTGGAAATAGACCACCCATTCTGGATGGAACCAATTATGACTACTGGAAACCTCGTATGATTGCCTTCCTAAAATCTCTGGACAAAAAGGCTTGGAGAGCTGCTGACAAAGGATGGATTCATCCCACCATAACTGAAAGAGATGGGACAATCAGTCTGAAGCCTGAGGAAGATTGAAGTAAAAGAAGAAGATGAGTTAGCTCTGGGAAATTCAAAAGCTTTAAATGCCTTGTTCAATGGAATTGATAGAAACATCTTCAGACTAGTACATCAATATGAACTGGCCAAGGAAGTTTGGGACACTCTCAAAACTACTCATGAGGGCACTTCCAAAGTAAAAATGTCAAGGCTTCAGATGTTGACCACTAAGTTTGAGAATCTAAAAATGATGGAAGATGAAACCATTCATGAGTTTCACATGAACATCTTGGAGATTGCCAACACCTCAGGAGCACTGGGAGAAAAAATGTCAGAAGAAAAACTGGTGAGGAAGATTCTTAGATCCTTGCCTAAAAGATTTGCAATGAAGGTAACTGCCATAGAGGAAGCCCAGGACATTAGCAAGTTAAAAGTGGATGAACTTATTGGGTCTCTTCAGACATTTGAGATGGGGATCACTGATAATGGTGACAAGAAGAACAAAAGCATAGCACTTGTATCCAACACTGATGTAGAATACAAGGAGGATGAAGAAGAAAACATATCAGAAGCCATTGCCATGCTTGGAAGACAGTTCAACAGGCTCATCAAAAGAATGGACCCAAAGTCAAGGTCTAATGTTCATAACATTCCTTCTGACATTCACAGTTCCAGCAGAAGACCAAGGTCAGAAGATAAGGGAAACCAAGGCAGAGGTATTCAATGCCATGGATGTGAAGGATATGGACATATTCGAGCTGAATGTCCTACCTTTCTTAAGAAGCAAAAGAAAGGAATGACTGTTACTTGGTCTGACTATGATTCAGAAAGCAATTCTGAAGAAGAATCTGCCAAACTAGTTACTGCCCTAACTAGTGTTTGTACTTCTGAAAGTGACACCAGTGATGAAGAAGTGACATTTGAAGAACTGGTTGATACCTACAAGAAATTGTGTATCAGAAGTGGTGAAGTCTGTGTGCAAAATGAGAAACAATCAAGACTCATTATAAAGCTGGAGGCTGAAAAGAGGGCAAATCTTGAAACTATAAGTCATTTAGAAGGAGAAGTTCAACTGCTGAACTCACAACTGAATCAAATGACCAAATCTGTCAAGATGTTGACCAATGGAACAGACAAATTGGAAGAGATCCTTCAGGCTGGACAAAATATGGGAAATAAATCTGGCATAGGATTTGTGGAAACAAAGAAATTTGGTACTGGGAAGCAAATGTCAAAACGGATGTCTCAACATTACTCTCAACATCAGGGACAGAGACATATGAAGAAGAGGTACCAAAGATGGAGATGTCATCATTGTGGGAAATATGGTCACATAAAGCCCTTCTGCTTCAGATTACATGGATATCCTAATCAGAACTCAGATGTCAAACCTAAGTCTAAAAAGGTACCGCATGCTCCACAATGGAAGAAAAATGCTACTGCACTGATAGCTCACACTTCACTGAGGGTCACTGCAAAGGAAGATTGGTACTTTGACAGTGGATGTTCCAGACACATGACTGGATTCAAAAATCTCCTCAATAATGTTATGCCTCACACCACCAGTTTTGTGACCTTTGGAGATGGTGCTAAAGGAGAAGTCAAAGGAGTTGGTAATTTGGACTGCCCTGGAGTTCCAAGTCTGAATAAGGTACTGCTGGTAAAAGGGTTGACTACTAATCTCATTAGCATCAGTCAACTATGTGATCTAGGATTCATGGTCAACTTCTCAAGATCTGAATGTCTAGTGTTTAATGAAAAACTAGATGTTGTAATGAGAGGAATCAAATCCAAAGATAACTGTTATGTGTGGCAGCCTGAGAACACTGATATCTCCACTATGAGTCAAATCATCAAAGAAGAAAAAGAGATGAAACAGTGGCAGCATAAGCTTGGAAGAATGAAAAGAGCTATTCCTATGGAAGCTGTCAGAAGAACTACAAAACTACAGGCTGATAATATATGTGATGTGGCAAATAAACTTGAAGAAGAATGTGTTGTCAGAACCTTAAGTCATCTTGACAAGGATGTCGGAAAGAACAAGTCTCATAAATTCTGTTCAAAACAGATGCTTCCTGAGTACAATGTTACACAAGATGTTGTGACATTGTGGTGTGATAATCTGAAAACATTCAACATTTCCTTGAACCCTATTGACTTTGAAGAGAATAAGTCATTTGAACTGGAACATAGTTTCTCTAAGCTTCAGCTGACTGATTCTTCTACCAAGGCACTTGTTGGAAATAAATTTGAAAATTTGAGGGGCAGATTGGGTATTCACCAACATGAGAAATTATAGCAATCAGTTTTGCTGAAAACAAGGGTTGAAGGGATTAATTTTATTAAGTCTATATTTAGTGGGTTAATCATATTCATTCACAATTCCTTCAAAAGCCTTGAGAAGTTGAAGAGACTCCCTTTTACTCCCTACCTCTCTCATCCTTGCAACCTGTTTCCTCCTCCCAATCAAAGATTTTTCTCAAACTGCTACTATTACTCAAAGTTAAACAAAATGTCTCAGACATCGTCTTCCACCATGGCGGCTTCGTCTTCCTCATCATCGTCATCATCTGATCAAGATTCTAGGGCAATCACTACATGCATAGAATCTGAAGTTCTTGAGGTCACTCCTCTCAGGGAGATGGCAACTGACCCAGCCAGAGTCAAAAAGCTCAGAACCAGACATGCAGGAAGAGCTCAAGCTACAGTCTCTGGTAATTCTTCTCATCCTTCGTCTTCTATACCTAATAGAGAAGGATCAGTTCAAGTACACCAAGCTATTGCTAGGCTGGTTACTAGCATTCTGAGTGGCAACCAATCTGTACCGGGGATTTCTATCCCTTTGAATCAATCAGAAAGTCCAAATGTGGAAAGTTCTGAAAATGTAGATGTCACTGAGGATGTTGTGACACCAAAAGACAACATTCAGAACACCTCTGGAAAGGCTGCTGATCCACCTATCATTGATGTGGATGAAGATTACTCAGATAATGAACTGATTGCTAATGTGAACCCTAGCATTGCTAGGAGATTGATGAAAAGAAAGAGTAGTCAGAATGTTAAACCTGATGCTAAGAAATCCAAGGCTGAAGGGATGGCTGAGAAAATTCAGACAAAAGGAAAGAAGGCACAGGTGCAGACTGCTAGACAACCAATCTCTAAGAAAAGTAAAGAACCTGAAACTTCTGATTCTGATGATGAATCAGAATTTGAGATTGATATTGAAGATACTCCCATCAGAAGGAAGCTCCCCTCCAGCAAGATTGCTAGAGTGCCTGAAGTGCCAACAGACAACATCTCCTTTCATCATCCTGACAATGCAAACAGATGGAAGTATGTCTGCTTGAAGAGAATAGCCTTGGAGAGAGAACTCAACAATGATGCCTTGGAGTGCAAGGACATCATGGATCTGATCAGGAATGCTGGGCTAATGAAGACAGTGATGAAGTTTAACAAATGTTATGAAAATCTGGTTAAGGAGTTTGTAGTGAACTTGTCCAATGATTGTGCTGATGGGAGGTCAGCTGACTTTGAGAGTGTGTTTGTTAGAGGAAGAAGGGTCAAGTTCTCTCCATCAGAAATCAACAAGTTTCTTGGAAGAACAAATAAGGACTGTCCTGATCTAGAGGCAACTGACAATGAAGTGTGTTTAACCATCACTGCCAGGCAAGTAAAGTGCTGGCCATTGAAAGGGAAGCTGAATGCTAGTAAACTCAGCATGAAATTTGCCATCTTGCATAAAATAGGTGCAGCAAACTGGGTGCCTACAAATCACAAATCAACCATCTCCACAGGATTGGGGAGATTTATCTATGCTGTAGGAACCAAGACTGCCTTTGACTATGGAAGGTACATCTTTGAACAAACTGTGAAGCATGCTGGCAGTTATGCTGTCAAAGGACCAATTGCCTTTCCCTCCCTCCTTTGTGGAATCATCCTTGCACAATACCCTGACATCCTTGTAGCAAGAGATACATTCTGCAAAAGAGCTCCTGCCCTTGGCCTGCACTACAAACTGTTTCAGGGATCTCATGCTCCAGACATTGTCATAACATCAGCTGAGACATCGTCTGCAAAGACCCAGTCCAAGACATCAGATGTCATAGCTGTTTTAAAAGAAACTTGCAAAGATCTGGATGCTAGAAAAAGGACCCTAGAAGCTCTAATTGCCAGGCTAGAAAAGGAGGAAGCTGAAGAAAGCAGAAGGGAAGAAGGTATAGAACCTGAAGGACAGCTCAACATTGAAGAAACTGGCTCCTCTGAGTCTGATGACAGTGCTTGAAGGTTGATTGCTGCTTGGTGGTGTTGCTGATGGTGTTTGGAAGTGTGTGCTGCTGATCTCATTATTTTTTGGATAACTGTATAATTTTATGAACATGTATCTTTGGCCCATTTGTGGCTAAAGAGGGGGAGAATATTTTGGTACTTGCTAATTAGTACTTGACATTATATTTTTCTGCTGTCACTTATTTCTGCTGCTATCTATCTATCTCTGATTGTTTAGGACTTTAGCCAAAAATCTGCCAAAGGGGGAGTTTGTAGGTGTTTAGGTATTGGCTTGCATTTTTGGTAAATCCCAAGAGTATGTGTGAATGTCATGACTGATGTCATAACATTCTAGTTCAGGTTGTACTAACTCATTAGGTACATGTGCAGAAAAATATTGTAATTCAAATACTGATGTTTATAAGTGTGTATCTGAGCATGTTTGCAAAATGATCACATTTTGCTAAATCAGTAGACAGGTTTTCTCAGATGTCATAACAGATGTTATGACATCCTGTTCTGAACTAACAAGATTGCAGGATTGGATAAGTCTGAGTTTTTTCAGGAAATAACTCAGTCCTTTCTGAACAGAATCCTGCGTTTTCTGAGGAGTAACCTAGCTCAATCCTAACCTGGTCAATAAAGTCCTGTGACCTGGTCTTTAGGTCAAACGGAATCAACCCTAGGTTTTTGGAAACCCTAACTGAAGTTGCAGCTGCTATATATTCAACAGAGCTGCTGTTTTCCAAGACATCCCTGCTGATTGATTAGAAGATCAATTTTGTAATCTGTATAGATTTGTTTATTGTACTCCAAGCAATTATCATTGTGATAAGTGCCTTGGAATAGGTTTCGATTGTAAGGGTTGTGTAGCACTCAAAGCTTTGAAGCAAGAGTGTTTGAATGTCCCTTGACTAAAGTTGTGAAGCAGAGTCAAGTTAGTTGTGTACATCATTCAAAGCTGTGAAGCACGAGTGATTGTGTTGCTTGATTAAAAAGTTGTGAAGTTTAATCAAGTGTGTTTTGTTTTGAAGAGTGTCTTCATCAATTCTTAAGTCAAATTGGTTTATGTATCACTGCTGTGATTGAGGGGGAGTGAGTAGGAACTCAGGTTTAAGTAGTACTTAGATTAGAATTGCATTGGGTAGATCTTAAGTGAAGGAGATAAACTGGTTGGTTTATTCCTAAATTAACATCTCTTATAGTGGATTCTCTCCCTGGCTTGGTAGCCCCCAGAGTAGGTGTTGTTGCACACTGAACTGGGTAAACAATTGACTGTGTTCTTTACTGCTTTTGTATTTACTGTCATATAGTAAGTCAGATACGGTGTCATAACATTGGGCGTGACATTGAGTATCTGCAGCCAGAATTTTCAATCAATGATAGTGACATCCTCTCTGGACCGAGGGCACCAATGTATATCTGCATGTGTAAGAGTCATCAACCGTTGTGACCATCTCAAACCCCGCTCGTTCTTCAGAACTGATTGTGGAAGGTGCGAAATAAACCACCTTCCCAGGAGAGGAGTGCAACACATAAGGACACCTTTTTTTCTCATGGTTCGAGTGTAACATGAGTGAAGGATGTCCCCCAGCAACGTAGGTATAGGATTCCTGGACATGAAGATCTGGACAGCACTGATATCTATAAGCTGATCTGGGTTAGGGAACAACACCAAACCATAGACAAGGAGGGCCACAACTTCTTCAAAAGCTTGTAAGTCAAGGGAGTTCCAACATTCATGGGCCTTTTCAAACAGAAACCTGGCTAAGAACCCTTTGATACCACTTCTAACTTCCCAATGTCCCTTGAGGTCGGATGATTGTAGGTGCAAGGCTTTAGCAATCTCTTCCAGCTTGGGTTCCTTTTCCGTACCGTTGTAGGGTAGTTGATCAAGGATAGGGACCTTCAGGAGCCGGGAGAACTCCTCCAATGTAGGTACCAGCTGATAATCCAAGAAGGTGAAAAAGTGATGCAGAGGGTCAAAGAACTGGAACATGACCTTTATCATATCTTCCTCAATGTTGGTATTGACCAAGCTGATGAGTCTTCCATGTCTTTCACTGAATGAAGAGCTCTCGGGAATCCTGGATATAAGCTCCTTAAGCTGAGGAGGGATCCTTACAAGGCTGATCTGAATTGTCTTTCTGCGAACAGTTTCCATGTCCTACAAAACAAGAACAAAGATGAAAATTCGAACCCCTGAAATGGTTAGTCAATGCATATGATGTTGTATGATGTCATGATGCTATGATTAAATACACCACAAATATTTACAAAGGCAAACATGTAAGGCACACAAGTCACACAAGACAAGCCCTTAGGATTTAGGCCAGCATGGGGTCTGGGTAGTACCCTCTTGAAGTTGGTGGGCTCAACCTGTCCTATTAGAAGTAATTGGGTTCTAAGGGTCCCAATATCACTGGATTGCTTTCATTGTTCATCGTTTCGATTTAGCCACTGAACTGGCAACCGAAATATTCCAGGAAAGCAACCCTCAATTGAGTGTAGTATCGAGTATCAACCAACCTCGGACTGCACCAAAGTCAGTTATCTCACTACCCTAAAGAGGCCAAGATAGTTCAATTAAGGTTCCTAAGGTCTGTTGATGCTTCACGACACCACGCGGAGGCCACGTACTCTCCTTGACTGAACTCAAGGGTTACCGGTACACACCAAAGTGCCACATCAACGTAGTAGACTGTTTCAACCATGTCGGTATACCCCGCACAGTTCCCTCACAGCCTTGTTGCTACTTTCTAAGAAGGTATCCCCCAGATCCAGGTTAGGATCCATAGAACTCCCAAGACAGTCCCACAATTTAAAGCAAACAAGTCAAAGCAATTGAAAACACAGTGATCTTAGTCCTAAGGTACACCTCACTTTAAAGATAGTCCCCAACAGATTCGCCAGTTCTGTGATTGGTGGATCTGGAACTGACTGTTTAATGCTGGTTCGCGAAATGTCGCGGAAGCAAGAGTCGCCACCGTCTTTTATTTTCTCCAACATGGACAGGACAAAAGCATAGAAAAATTCCTTATAGAGATTGCTCTTGGTTCGGGAGGTAGATTATAGAAAGGGAAGGTGTTAGCACCCTTTCTATCCATGGTTATCCATGGGCTCTTAGATACTTGCTCATTGTGTTTTCAAAATGGTTTGTTTGCTTTTCAACCGTGGGTTTTAAAGAGTTTCTTTGAAAAATTTCAGTTCGACTCTTGTATCAGTCCTCAAGAGTGTTTGAAAAGTTGCTTTCGAAAGCTTTTTGAAAAGGTGTCGGTGTGAAAAGTATTTTTTGATTTGTTTTGAAATTAGAGCAAGTATCTAGAGTCGTCTACCTACCCTAAGGAATTCGTCTGTGTAAATGTCCTTTAAAGTAGTGCCATCCCACCATTGAGAGGTAGGTAGCACCACCGTTGGAGGTGTTCGGGTCAATTCGAGGGTTCGGGACATGGTGATCACCGGAGCAATAGGAAGACACCTTAGAAGCTACCCTCATGCCAGGTTCCCGGATCATGAGGACTTACTAAAACATCCTCTACTCGACGATCACCTTTCGAGGGGCAAGGCAACAGTGAGGCGTACCCTAGGGGTGGTGTGTGATTTGTGTATCGTTTTCAGATATTTTTGTCTTGTCATATATTGGTGATCTATGCGTTGCTTTTATTTTGACATTCATTCTTTCATGCAGTTTAATTAACAGTTTAAAAGTTGCGGGAAATATAAAGGTCCTACGCTATTATAAAGGCGCGGGTCCACATCGCCAAATTTAATCCAGGACCCGATTTGAAATAAAATAAGTGCGAAAAATAAGTAAAGGTCTAATTAAGCTATTACATGGCTTTGGGAGAATTACATGAAAAAGGAAATAAAATAAAAATGCGAGAATAAGTAAAATCGGGAATGCGAGGGCGTTGGACCCTTTTTTAGGAAGTTAAATTAAAATTAATAAATTAATTAAGTTAAAATAAAAAGAAAAGATTTTTTTGGAGTTTTTTTGTATTTATGGACTTTTATGAGAATTAAATTGGAATTAAAAAACCTATTTCTAACTATTTTTAAATTATTAAGAAAAATATGTTAAAATTGAATCTAAAATTAACCTAATTAATTAATACAATTTTATTTACAAAAATAAATAATAAATAATAAATATGGTAAAAGAAAAGAAAAAAGAAAAAAGTGATTAAAACCTAATTCTACAATTTTTAGTTTGTTAGAAAAAAAAACATTAAAGTTAAATCTAAATTTAAAACTAAATTAATTAATAAGATTTTCTTTACAAAAATAACATTTAAATAAAATATATTTTATTTTGTGACTTTCTGATTTTTTTATTTTGTGAAATTAATTTCTTGATGAATTAAATAAAAATAAATAAAACAAAGAAATACAAAATGAAAAGAAAGAAGATAGAAAAGCAAACCAATGGGGGGTTCTGTCCCCAAACTGGAGGTATTGTCTAGCAATTAGGCCCAATTGATTCCTGGCCTTGTTGACTTCTGGCAATCACGTGTGGATTCGTTGACTGAATCATTCCATATGCCTTAGATCTGGACCATTGGGTTGGGATTATGGGGCGCGTGGCATGGCAGATTATGGGGACACATGATGGTCATTAGGTAATGCGCTGCATAGGAAGATATTAGCAAGAAAAATATTGAAATAACATGGGGGACCTGGGGATCGAACCCAGGTCCCATTGCTTACCAAACCATGTGCCTGCCAACTGAGCTACTAACGGGCTTTGTATATAATATAGAACATGAACAACATAATGCAAAACAAATGGTAAGTGGTTAATTTCGCGCGAAATTCAAACGAGCCAACCATGTCTTGACACCTGATCTTCTTCTCCATTCGTTTGCATTTTTACCTGAAAAAAACAAGCTAAATAGCGGGGGTTTTAAACCCCCACAATTTGAAAGGCAGAAAAATAACGAATAGGAATTAACAAAATATAAAAACAGCGCGATGGATGTTTTGGACTCCTTGGAACGTCACGATTTTAATGGTACAAGTCTCATGGACTGATTTTACCCTATGCCAGAATCCCCAATTCAAGGTTTCTGAAAACCTAGAAAGCTCCAATGGTGGATTCTTCTATAATGCACGAAAACTCAATTGAAGGGCATGGTTAGATTCAGAATGGTTCAATTAGTATAAATCAACAAAGAAAATGCAATGAGGATGCTTAAAAATTGAAACACGAATATGCATCAAGTGTGAGAAATTTGGAGTTCTATGTACCAATTCTTGATGCTATGGGCGTGGAAAAGTATTCAGTCAGGTTCAATGATGTCTTGGCAAGCTAATGGTGTGGTTATTTTCCTTTGAATCGTGCTAGAAGGCAGTTTTCAGTTTTCACTTTTTCACCAAAAATTGCAAAAGTTGTTCTTGAAGTGTGGCGCAGCTTAGAGGTGTTTTGCACTAGGGGTAGGTTCAGTATATGTATGGCAATAGATTAGGGTTAAATTTTGAGCCAAAAATCCTTGCAATCATGAATCAAATATTGGATTTTAATGGCATATTTCTTCAATCTTTTTCCATGTGTTTTGATACCAATTATGTCCAAATCACCTTGATTCTTTCCATATCAGATAGTGCACGAAATCTTGAAGGTATTCTATGCATAAAAAGATTTAAAAAGCATGGATGAGTATTTCTTTCATATTTTATTTAATTAAATGAATTAATTGTAATTAAAAATTCAAATAAATAAATAAAAATGATGAAATAACTCCCCTTGGGCCAAATGGTCGTGTATATGCTTTGGATGATGAATCTTGGAAGAAAATGTGGTCCATTAGCAATTTTAAGGCATTTGAAGCAAAGTTGACTTTTCCAAATTCCCAAAAATTTCCCAACTTCCACAAGGCATATCTTGCTTAATTTTTAAGCTTTGTTCATGTTCCATGACATTTTGGAAAGGTGTTGAAGTCCTCTAACCAATGCCTTTGGTCCCATGTCATTTTGATTTACCAATATCAAGTTATGGCCTTTGACTTAAAGTCCCTTTTTGTTGACTTTTGAAAATGACCTATAATGTTGAAATTGATAACTTTTTGTGAGAGCATTTCTTGGACTTGAAGTGTGAAGAGGAGTTGTAGGAAATGTCTTTCTCTTCAAAATGAGCTTTGGATGGAATTTTTCTGATAAACCATGTGGAAGTTATGCCTTGGTCAAGTTACAGTTGACTTTTTCAATTGTCCAAATATGGAAACTTTTGCATCTTGAGACTTTTTGAGCCATGCCTTGAGAATCATGATCAAGAATTGATCAAATGATGTTTGTGGCTTCCAAAATAAGATGTTGACTAAAAATTTGAACTTTTGACTGTCAAATGACCATTTTGCCCTTACAGTTGACTGTAGGGCAATTAGGGTTTTTGACTGTGCAATTTTGTGCTGTAAGTCTTGAAACTTGGTATGAGGATGCTTGACCATGTTTATAGGCATGTGGGACTTGATTGGACCCTTGAAAACTTCAATTTCTTTGCCAGAACCAAAACCCTAATTTTTGACTGTTAGGAGGCCCTTGAACTGTGCAACCCTTGGGGAGATTTTGAAGCATGCTCTTTGCCAATCTTGAAGAATATGGGAGGGCAAATTTTGGGGTACAACAATCTGCATGCCAAGTTAAATGTCTTGAATCGGTTTCACTATGATACATCCGTCTAAATATCGGAATTATAGGAAAATACCATAAGACTTTTGCCGGAGACAACTTTTTCTTATATCGAGGGGCACCGCATTTAGGACACTCATTTAACGATGCATACTCGTTTCGAAACAAAACGCAATCTTTTGGACAGGCATGTATCTTGTCATAGCTCATGCCAATAGAGTACAACATCTTTTTGGCCTCATACGTTCGATTGGGGAGAACATTATCCTCTGGTAGCATATCTTTCATAAGGGCTAATAACTCTGTGAAACTTTTATCCGACCATCCATTGCCCGCCTTTAAGTTGTACAACTTTAATACCGCAGACAATCTTGTGAATTTTGTACAACCATTATACAACGGTTTCTCTGATCGCTTACCAACCTCTCGAACATTTTGGGACAATCATTAAGATCTTCTTCAAGCGCTTCTGCAATCTCTTCAACTCGATCATAATCGTATGTATCTGTGCCATTGTCGTTTGAAGCATAGGTCCTATTATCCCCCGATTCATCATTCCCGTCACTTTTCTCACCATGCATATTCCAACATGTATAACTTCTATCAATTCCATACCGTATTAGATGCGATGCCAACTGAACCGCGTCAACCCGATTCCCATAACAGCAACACAAACAAGGACATGTCATTCGACCGGAGTCTTCGGCGTGCGCAACACCAAACTTAACGAATTCCGATACCCCGTTCTCGTACTCTTTCGACAATTGATTGGAATACATCCATGTCTTATCCATGGTTTACGGTTTCTGAATCAATCTGAGCTAAATGATAAGTTAGAAAACAAAACCAATACTCAAAACTTGCACTTGCTCTTGCACAACCATATAACAAAACCAATACTCAATACTTTTCACTAAATTCATTTTATTCTATCAACTAATCACATTTTATGATTACATCACTAATCACAATTCTTAACTCTCACAATTTTATATAAGCATGCATTCTGTTACCTTAAAAAGTTGTTTTTGTTTCTTTATCCATCTCATTAACAAGTTAATTAATCACTTTACATTATCTCTAATTAAATATACATATAGATATAGATATATAGATACATAATAATGAATGGTAATGTGAAATGGGTAACCCCGTTTGTTAATGAATCATAATTTCCACCACCATTCACTAACACAACACAACATCATTAGCACAACCCTCTACATGTCCGTTTCTTATATACTAGTACACCCTTGTTTCATCAAACTCAAGGGCTACCCTATACCAAACTTCATCTGTTTCTTATATATGGCATGGCCTCATTTTAGTCTAAGATATGTTTTCTGATACGAAATTTTGTAATAAACAAAAAGGATAAAATATTTTGTATAGATTGAAAAGAAGAAACAATCACCTGACGGTTCTCTTGTTTTCTGACGATTTGACACGTTTGAGTTCTCCGGTGAGATATGTTGCTCTGAATCGGAAGGTCCTGAAGAAGTTAAAGAAACCGATTAATTTCCAAAACACATTAAACAAACATCAAAAGACAGAGAGCCTTAATCAGGAATCACAATTACCTGTCGTCCAACTAGTGTGAATGAGAAACACTAACTGTGCCTGCTAATCAATGAAACAAGAATTTTGTATGTCACTATGGCTTCCAAGAATATATTCCGTGCCCGATTATTCTATAAACGCTCAATAACTTTTAAAACATAATCACCTAACGGGAACCAAAAATTCAAGCTCTTATCCAATTCAAGTTCATGATATGAAAAATCAAGCTCAAAGTAAGCTAAAATCAACCGAACCAAATTCCAGGAAACAACTATGTAATCCTAATAATGCTCAATAAAACTCATCTCAAACAAGTGTTCCATGTGCACACGATAAACAACAATACCATAACCGAGTTCGTCATTCAAAACCAAATCACACAATGTCATCACAAATTCAAAGCCAACATGTTTTAAAACAAAATTAGGAACAATCAAAATCAACACCAAGTTTAATTCATTCAATATTAACTCAAAATGAAATAACATATTAATAACATCATTAGAAAATCATCAAAGGGTTTTAGGAAACTTTCAAAAATCATCAAACAACAACAACAACCAATACACTGTAAATGAGAAGAAAATAATAATCAACGAAAACCACAGTACGAACCTTGTGCAGCGGTGATGAGAGTTGACTATGGTGGCGATTGAACAGAAAGAGCTACCGTGAAAAAGCGCTTTGGACGAAGAAGGAACAGGAACGAAAGGGTTTGGGACGTTGGAAGAGAGGAGGAAACACAAGAGCCACGTACAGTACGAACACACAGCTTTAATCAAAAACAATAAAATTTATTATAAAACAACCTACGAAAGCTCTTTTAAAAGCGCTTTCTAATGGTCATGTATAACAGCGTTTTTCCATAAAAAAGCGCTTTCGTAGCATACCCTATAGCAGCGCTTTTAAAAGCGCTTTCTAAAGGCCAGATTTAGCAGCGCTTTTGAAAACCGCTTTCTAAGGCTGACCTTTAGCAGCGCTTTTGAAAAGCGCTTTCTTAGGTTCCCTCTGAAAGGCACCCTTTAGCAGCGCTTCTCAAAAAGCGCTTTCTAAGGGTGACCTTTAGCAGCGCTTTTGAAAAGCGCTTTCTTAAGGTACCCTTTGAAAGCGCTTTTTTTAAGCGAATTTTTTTTAATACCTACAACAACGCTTTTTCCTAAAAGCACTTTCGTATGTGTGCTGCTAAAGCTTATTTTTGGCGTAGTGTGCGAATCGAAAATGTAAAGTTATTTCAGAATAATAACTACTAAATAGTTGTTATTATTGAAATTAAAATTGCTATTAATTAATAATTAAACTTATTAAAGACATTTAGGTGTTATTTTGTTGTTAGTAAAAAAGAGGTGTGGTTTCAATTTATTTGGTTGGCCCACTTCTATTTTGTTATCCAAGCAGCAGAAAGGGGGGGTGTAATTTTTGAATAGCTTAGCCCATTTAAATGTTGTTGTTAGTAAAAAGAGGGGTGTGTTGATCAATAACTATGTCTATTGGGTTGGTCCATTTGATGTGTTGAAAAAAGTATTGTTATTTAAAAAGAAAAATTTCTTATAAATAATATATATGGTGAAGAAATACTAAATGCTTCTTGGTAGAATTTGGTTGTTAATTTTGTTTGTTTGGGAAAATCCATATTGGGCCGGCTAAATAAAAAGGAACTATTTTTTGGTAAAAATAAAGATGATGTTGGGTCAAGTTTTTAAAATAGTTAGGCCCAATTGGAAAAAATATTTTTTGCTGTAATTAAAAAAAAAATATAACATTTATGCTGGCCCAATTCCCATTAATCGGTACTGTACCAATTACAATAGATTTGCGCATTTTTTGCACTAAACACATACTGTAGAAATCAAAATTTAACAAACCAGATCTTTCTTTGTTATAACCAAACCCCAGATTTACATTACAGAACAATCAAATCTAAAAACTAAATAAAATCTGGAAAATATTTTACAGTACATAATCAAATTTACAGAATCAAATCTTTTTTACAGCAGAATATTGAATCAATCGTACATTACATAATCAATCTCTAACCCTAAATCACTGCTAATCCAAATATGTAAATCAAATACAATTAATCCCTAAATCTACGCTACAACCACGAAACCCTAAATCAAAGGACATATAAATACTAAACTAAGTTACAGAGACAGGGGGAGAAGCGAGAAAAGGAAGAAAGCTGGAATCAGAGAGAGCGGAGAAACTAGAGAACCGAGTTACAGAGGAGTCGAGCTTGAAGCCATTGTTCGCTGCTGAAGATTGAAGGAGAACGATTAGGGTTTCAATCTCTGAAACCCTAATCATGTGAACCGCCACCGCCGTTGATATCCATGCCTCCAGTCGCCATACACTCTCAGTGCTCATACCGCTACCAACAATAGAGAGAGAGAGGAGATTAAAGAGAAAATTGGACAGTAGCTCGGAATATAGAATTGTGAAATGGGTAATTGTATATAGCTTGTATATATTTTGTTGTTGTTGATTTAGGTTTTTGAGATTTAGGGCAAGAGATGGTTGCGCCTCCGGAGAGGTAAGGGATTAGGGTTTGGGTTGAAGACAAAATGGTTGAGGCGAGAGAGAGGGATAGTCTTGAACTGTAAAACAAAAAAAAATGAATCGTGTAAAAATGAAATAAAGAAAAGTTATACTCCATTTGATCCTATGCACGCGCGTATATCAAAATTATCATGCACCTTCAATCCTGCCCACGTGATTCTCATCAGACGGCCATAGGCCAAGTCTGCATCATGGTAGCATGCTCCCTCCCACATGTAATCAAACGAATATCCCTTCAAACTCGTTGGGCCTGAGCCCAATGCTTTTAGCACCCCCTCCTACAGCTATTACTAAACCACAAATCAATTTGCACCCCCCTGCCTGAACTGTTTTTGGCCTAACCAGATTCCTAATAACAACACCCCCTGCTTTTACGTGTTAATTAGAAATTGTACCCCCTAAATTTAATTTATTTATTTTCTTTTATAATTCATATATTATTTCTAATTATATATATATATATATATATATATATATATATATATATATATATATATATATATATATATATATATATATATATATATATATATATATATATATATATATATATATATATATATATATATATATATATATATATATATATATATATATATATATATATATATATATATATATATATATATATATATATATTTATAATAATTATTATTATTATCAATATTAATTTATTATTATTATTATTATTATATCATAATTATTATATATTATAATTTTATTTTCTATTTACTATTCTTATATTTTATTTGCTATGTAAATATTGTTTATTGCTTATAAATAATTACATTATTATTTATATACTAACAAATAAATTATTTTATATCAAAATTGCATATATTATTTTAATATTTTAGGTGCATTAAAATATTTTTATATCATGTATTAATCAAGATTGTTTGTAGTTAATACGATTAAAAAGCACTCAACAAATGACAAACTATTTTTCGCAATCAACTAAGCTTATCAACTGTTTTTGCAAAAGGGTTTCAAACTGGTTTTGACTTACTGTGCATTCAGTCAAAATCTTCGCAATCACTACTCTCGACCAAAGTGCGAGAAGATTCAAAATACGTTGGTAACCCCTAAAAAACACCAACCTCATACGAACTACGAATTGGGACTATGATTCCTCATAAGAGGATACGTAGGCATACGATCACAAATCGTAGCGAGTTCCCCTATAAAAAATTTAAACCCTTTCTCCTAATTAAAATTTAAAACCCTGTTTACCCCAAACCTAAACCTAAAACCTAGTATCCTTGTGAACAAGGTAGATGAAAGGTGCCTAACACCTTCCTTTCGTCTAATTGAGTCCGAAACCAAGAATCTCTGTCTGCGAATTAGGGTTTTTTGTTAGATTCCCTTCCCTAGGATAAAAACTAATAGTGGCGACTATGATTTAAAAACCAGTTGCTACAACTACTACCCTTAAATAGAAAACTCTTAACATAATCCCCCTAATGCTAACTTAACCAGTAAATCAAGCATAATTGTAATAAGGAGCAACATCCTCCGCAAACTCCGACAGCGACGAAGATCTTATGTTCTAATGCTCTTTCTTTTGATCTCTCTGTTGACCATTATAAGTTAGGATTATGATTTTAGGGTTTGATTTCAACTTCAGCAGCGTAATAGTAAAAAAATAGTATATCCATTGCAATGAATCAGTAGGTTACTTTATATATCCATTGCAATGTGTGGTTGTATTGTGATGATAGATTTGGATGGTTAAGAGGATGATACATGGTGATGATGGTGGTAGCAAGAGTATAATATGATGAAGAGCATATGATTTGTGTTGCAATGAAAAAAATACAATAAGTATGAAGTTACTGTGGACATTTAATCCACCTTGTATTTCTTTTTCATTGCATCACAAACTAGATGAACTTCATAATTTGTAACAGTACCATGATTATTTTCATTAAAATGTGCGTTCTTGCAACAATTTAATATATCCTATGATGTTATATACTATTAGTATTTTGTTGCTAAAATATATGTTTGTTTTTATTTTTTTGCATGTATTTCTTATGACTTAGCAATATTTTGTTCTTTGAATTTTTATACAGGTTGACAATAGATGAAGTTTGATTTATTATATTCTATGTAGATTGTCTATTTCACTAACCTTTTAATGAAAATACATTCAATTAAATTGACATAGAAACTTATAATCTAAAAATTAAGATATATTTGAAAACCAATCTATATCAATTGATGTTTTCAGAATTGTATGCGTCTCATCGTTCATTTCATGCTCCTTAACATATAAAATATGGTCCAATGACCTTATTCATTCAATACATCTATATTTTCTATTGTAGTTTAATATTAATAACATCAATTTATTGGATAATTCTATTTCATCTTTGTTACTTATTATCGTGATTAATATGATCAGGATTGTTATGATGATAAGTCATCATAACAATCATGATGATAAGCGATGATGTTGAGGTAGAACTAGCCAATAAATTATTGTTATCAAAACTAAAATACAATATAAGATATAGATGTATTGAAAGAACCATACTATTGAACCATATTTTATGTGTTGAAGAGCATGAAATGAATGATCAGTGATATGCAATTTGGAAAACAATGGTTGATTTAAGTTGGTTTTCAAGAATATTTTAATTTTCAGATTATATACTTTTTCATCAATTTGAATGGTTGTATTTATTTAATAAAGTATATGGAAAAAACAAGTCATCTATGTATTATATGATTAACTATGTTTACTTTCCACAATAGTTATCTATAGTAAATGTGATGAATTATAATTTTTGTTCCAAAATATTAAAGCTGAGAATCAAACCTTGGACCTTTAGCTCTATTATAAATGTTTATTTAACTAACTGTTGTGATATTGCACGCGCTTTCCAGTATACTACAACGGTTGCAGAACCGTAATTGTAGGTAACACATTTACAACAATATTCTACATAGCAACGTATGGACATGCATGATTATATATCTTTTTCAACCGTTGTTAAATATCTTTTTCTTAGTAGTGTTATGTTCTGCATAAAATAAAAAGATTTGATAATTTCTAAAAAAAATAGTTGTTTTGTAAAAAAGGATACATGGTAGTCAAAATGAGATTTAAAACAAATTATAAATGACAAAATAAATAGTTTATACAACTCAATCATTTTATCAAACCAATATAAATATTAGTATTTTCCCTCGGTTTTTAACAAAAATTGAGAGGTATGTGACGCGCTGTACATAATTTTTAAAATAAAAATAAAAGTTGTTGATGGGATAGAAACAATGGCCATTTCAAATATTCCCCCAATTACTCAAAAATTAAAGGATAAAAATGAAAAATTTGCATGTCGTCCTTCGTTATCTCGTTTGTCTAACTGGAAAAAAAAAACTCCACCACGCTAGAGGTGAAATGTATTTTTTATAATAGTGAGTTGTATTGTGTTAAGACGTAGCATGTATCAAGTTAAGACATTAAATAAAAGTGGATGATGTGGATGATTATAATTAAAATGTGTTAGAGGAGTAGGTTTGAGTGTTTGATTATAACATTTATCTATTTTAAATATAGTGCTAAATAAGTTTGTGATCCTCCTGAATATTGTGATTTTGGTTTTTAAATCTCAATTATAAAGTTGGTGTGTCATAAATAAAATATTGTAACCTCGTAAGCACATGAAAAATTTATTTTCAACTTAAATATTGAAGATATTATTATAGATAATAATGAGTGTATGAAAACTTAAAATGTCTGAATTGAAGGCTATCGAGGTATATTTAATAATAAAAAGAAGAAAAATAATTTATTACTATTAATTGATAACTTCATTTATTTGATATCAACATAGGACGCCAATACATAATAACTACGTGAAGAAAAATTCTTTTAGTAAATTCGGGTAATCTTTGATAGGGGTTTTTGAAATACCGCTTTACATTTACACAAACGATTGACACATTTATTTATCATAGGTCTTCTACAATTTGACAGGGATAACATATATGCATTAAATGAATGTATCAAAGTATAAAGAAAAAATGGTAGTTGTTTTCCATATTCATTATCACATCAATGTTACATCAAAATATATAACGTTTTTGTACTTTGAGTAGAGAAGAGAAGCAATGTATTGCTATATTTTTTGTTGGGGAGCCACTACAAGAAACGGTAAACTATGGCGGTTTAAAAAGACGGTTTCAATAAACCGCCATAATTTATGTGAAAAGTGGCGGTTTATTAAAATGACAAAATTTTCCATATAATACAGTAGTTTGAACAATCATAATTTATATTAGGTTTTTATTAAATTATTTAATATTTTCAAACACGCAAGTCTCAAAATCCATAATATACTTCTTTTTTACTTTCGATTTCATAATACAGCTTATAATTTAATTATCTTTTTTTTTAAATAATCAAATTACATCTGAACTCATTCTTTTTTCTCTTGTTAGTTTTAAAAACATATATTTTTATCTCAGTATTTCACCATAATTAAAATTAAATCACACTGATTGGAAAATCTATATATATCCTTACAAACTCATCTATCCCTTTTCTTATTCTCTCAACGTGAAATTTTATTACGTCTTTTTCTTTCCTAAATCAACCCTATTATGTATCATAAAACCTTTCATTCTCCTCTTTCACTTTGTGCCATAGGTATTCTCTAATCTTCTCCTTCGATCTTGCATTCTCTTTCTACTCTTTTCTAGCGTTCTTGTTCTCTTCCACTTTGTCTTTATTCTTCTCTAAAAGTTGTGAATCAGACGCTCTATTACTCTTTTCTAGCAGCACTATCACATTGTCAGTATAAGAAGAACTTCCTTTTCACAGTACTATAGAAGATGGAAACACAAGAGGAAGCGTAGAACTATAAAGTCGTGTACACATGAAGCAATTTATGAAAGTAAAATTAGGGTTTCTTTTTAATTTCTTTATATAGTTTTAGGGTTCTCGAATTGGGCTAGTTTCCCTTAAATCTTAGGGGTTCTATATTATTTTGTGTTTGTTAAGTTGGTTTAGTAAAATGATCAATTTCTTAAGTTATATAATTCTTCGTGTTTTAATATATGAAATTAGTTTATTATATCTAAAATGCGTCATATATTAGGAAATCACCTTTTCTTTTATAAAAAGTGTTAGGCTTCCATGATGGTGGTGAAGTTATTCAAGTAATAGCATATTCCTTGAGATAGATTCTAATGGTTCTTCAACTGCTACTTATCACAAATGTAGAGAATAATTTAGTAAATGAGAAGCTACTGAAACTCACCATCTCTCTAACATGCTTGTAAGTAATTACTTTTTGTTTTTTACTTTTAAATGCATTAAGGTTATCAGCGTATTTTTCTGACCACAAAATTTTCGGTAACAGTCTTTATCAAATAGTCATATAGTTTTTATGGTGAGGTGACTAATCCTATATATATATATATATATATCAACATATTACTTTTTGAATTACGGGCTGCAAAGCTGGTTTTGCTTTTTTTTTTTCTTTTACCTTTTTAATTTAGAATTATAGTATTCTCCAACAATTTTTCCATTATATTCATGTTGCTAGGTTGTTTTTTGTGATTCATATCAACTACCGATATGTATGATTTCTTTTATAAATTAGCTTGTTTGATACAAAGTGAACAATTGAATCTTTCAAGCTTGCATCCAATCTTACAAGGCAGATAAATATTCTATCTTACTTGGATATTGATGTTGTTTTGGAAATGAAAATGGATATTGATGTTGTTTTGAATTGACAGAGCAAACAAGACAGGGGAGTAATACTAGCATATCCAAATGATGAATAAATTTAATAATACTATGTGATGTTATTTCGGGAGCTATGTCATGATGAAGCAAGAGCCTTTAGCTATATATGAGCAGTACAATTCTCTCTTCAAATAAGTACAAATACAATATCATAATATTCAGTTAAGATATAGAGTAGTTTTTAGATCAATGTTTTCATCTTACATGTTAAAAATCATTCTAACAATTAATTCCATATGCACATTTTTGTTTATGCATTATTGATTTATTATGTTGAATGTTCTCGAATTTTAAGGCTATTATTTTTCTGATATGTATTGAATGAGACATAATGTAATTTTGGAGGTTTAGAGTTTAACAAATTTATGAGTTATGGATTATGGTTCATCATTCACTTTTTTCTATTTCTAAGACTTTGTACATATACTGAAACCTCTTAAATTATGTTTTTGGAGTGATTACATAAAATTCTACTTCCTATTCCTTTTTTACTGGAACTTTTTACAGCAATGTTATCTAAAAAACATTGGAGGAACATGGTTTGATTTTATATGAAATGATTGTCATGTAAGTATCACATGCATGAAGGAAAAATTATTAGGATAAGGTATTTGTGATTTTAAGATCTCACGCATGTAGGTGATAGTAGATCATGCAACTCATTTTCTATCCAAAACATATTTGCTTAGGAAATAGTTCAAAACAGACTTGCTTCTGGAATAGTCCAAAACAAATTTGTTATCCAAAACAGATTTAAATCCAAAAATGATATTGATAACAGAAACATTTTTTACTTTGCAATTGAAATTTTAAGTCGCATTCTAGTTCTTTCTTCCTTTTTTGGTCATCCACTTTTTGAAAAGATTATAATTTTCTTAACAACCATCAATGTTATTCACAGTCAGGTTTGGTATATATTCTAGTTTGTACCTAAAAAAATAAACTAAAATATTTGAACTAATGTGACAATGGTCTTTTCCTCTTTGAAGTGGTTGGGCTAGTTTACTATGGCTTGATTCTAGATTCTTGCCATATAAAGTATATCGTCTTAAATCACTAAGATGTGTTCTTCTTTTGGATGTTGAAATGGAATTTGGAGATTCTTTTTTATTTTATATTATGAGGTTTGAGTTGTTTAATTTATAATTTTCAATTTCATTCATTGTAGTTTTTACTGATGAAACAGGAGGAAAATATGTTGTCGAAACTTAGAGGCGGGAGCAAGACCACATAATGGTCATTTTAAAAATTGCAAAAATTTCGAAAGGACACAATTTAATTTATGCTTTAAAGTTTTGATTGATTATATTTTTATTGCAAAACCATCTTGAGATTGGAATCTTCCCTAATTTGTTGATCTGGTGAGTTTTCTTTGAGTGAAAGGTTATTGATCAAAAGTTTGATTCTCACTAGTATTTGATTTTTATTGTTATTAATTATTAAATACGGTACAAGTTGAGCTATGGAAATTGCAACAATTTTTTTAATAAAAAACATGAAATTTGTGTCGGTCATAACTGCCATAATTTACAAACAATAAGCCGCCATTTTACACTTTAGTCTATTATGGCGGTCTGTTTGGCGATTAACACAAAACCTCTATTATTTACTTAGTGGCAGACAATTTACCGGGTTTTTATGAAATGCCATTTTCGTAGATTATGGCAGTTGAAACCACCAAAAAAGCACTTGTATAACCGCCACAATTTACCTATATTTTTGTAGTGAGCCTGGGAGAGTCGGGAGCATCAATGAGAATAATGCTCCAGGACCATAAGAAAGGGAGACACCATATCTCAACCCAAAACCTTAAGGTGTTAGGTAAATGGGTCCCCTCTCTTATAAATGCAACATTTCACCCATTCATAAGCAACGTGAGACTTAAACTTGAACCCAACATTCTCTACCACAAGTGTGAGTCCACAACATGATCCAGCTCCCGCTATCCCGCTAAGCCAAACCACTACTCTTATACCAATGTCGGGGAATCCAGTAGAGTCGAGAGCACCAACGAGAATAATGTTCCATGACCACAAGAGAGGGAGACACCACACCACAACCCAAAACTTGGAATGTTGTATTTATAAGATAGAGGGTCCATTTACCTTACACCTTGAGGTTTTGGGTTGAGATGTGGCGTCTCCATCTCATGTGGTCCTGGAGCATTATTCTCATTGGTGCTCTCGACTCTCTCGGGCTCCCCAACATTTTCATGCTTCCATGAAAACTAGATTTTGTCACATTGAAATTTCTATGTTAAAAGTTGGCGATTCTTTGTTAGAATAATTAGAAAGTGTGAAACCAGCAACACTTAACCACTTTAAAGTTAGATTTCAAGAGCGGAACTTTAGAAGGCCTAAGTTATATAGAATATCGTTTAAGGTTTTGTATTCGAAGGAAAGGTCTAGCCTTGAGCTTCCCTTTTTCAATTGAAAATCTAAAGAGGTGATTTGGTCATCAACTGGCGATAAAAGTTTGAGCCCAAACATAGTTAACATGGCTTTCTACAAAGTGGGATGGGAAATTATTAAGTTTAATCTTTAGGATTGTGTTAACGAATTCTTTCTAACTGCGCTCCATCCCAAGGCTTTTTCTGCTTCATTTATCTTGTTGGTTCCAAAGTCCCATAACCCTACAAATTTGAATTATTTTCTCCCTATTTTCCTAGTTGGAAGCGTCTACAAAATTATTTCAAATTTGTTGGCAAGTAGGCTCAATCAAGTCATTGTTACGTTGGTCTCTCCAAAACAGTAAGCGCTTATTCAAAATAGATTTATGTTGGATGGGGTTCTGATTGTCAAAGAAGTTGTAGATTATGTGATAATGAACAAAAGGGAGCTCTTTCTCCTTAAAGTGGACTTTAGGATTACCTGGTTTTTTATCTTAAAGCGGAGGAATTTTGGGGATAAATGATTGAAATGGATTCAAGCTTGTGTGTGCAATAGCTCTATGTCCATTCTTATAAATGTAAGTCCAACAAAAGAGTTTGAAGCTAAGAGAGTATTGTGACAAGGTGATCTACTCCCTGTGTTCTTGTTCAATTCAATTGCAGAAAGACTAGCAGTTCTCTTATTGAATGCGAGAACGACTCTTAAATTTTAACCGTTCAAATTCTTGCAAAATTTGGAGTCTGATTTGCTTCAATTTTCTGACGATACTATCATCATAGGGAATGCTTATTAGTTAAATATTTGGTCAATTAAATCGATTTTGCATGGTTTTGAGTTGGATTTGGGCCTAAGAGTCAACTTTCATAAAAGTAAGATTTTTGGTATTAATGTGAATTCTCTTTTTCTGTAGGAAACTTCTGATTTGCTTTCTTGCCCTATTTCTCTATTCCCTTCACTTTTTTAGGGATTCTAATTGGTATTATTCCTCGTAGGAAATTGTCTTGGGATGCTCTATTGGCTAAACCTCGCGGTAGACACTACTGCAAATAACGCATCTAACGTCGGACGCGAAATGCTATTTATTCGACATCTGAAATGAGGTAAATATGGTCGTCATGAAAAGTAACAATTAACACCTTGGTGTTTATAAGACCGAGATTGTATTTTTTAGCGTATGGGTTTGATCCCTAGTTTCTTCATTTATATTATTTAAAAAAACTAGGGCCTCTTTTATCTCGGTTTATCAAGAAAACCGAGGGGTTATTCTTTTTTTTTTTTAAATAAAACTCGTTACATTATTTACCTAGAATATTACATATTTTTACAGGAAAAATAAAATTAATTGTCCATGAAGATCATATGATGGATCTTTAATTCTTTGATATTCTGGAAAGGTCAAATACCGGGAAACTCCATTCTACTAACAAAAGAATAAGGGTTAGATAAATTAATTTCCAGAAGATCTAGATTTTAGATCTTCAAACCATTTAATTTTAGGGTATATCAAATAATGCATGGAAGGATGTTTTTAATCGCTTTTGCATGCATATGTTTCTGATATGAACAAAAAAAGGGTTAGTTAAAAAAAGGGTTAGAAAAAAAAAGGGTTAGTCAAAAATAGGGTTAGATAAATGAATAATTTTTTGATAAAAAAATAATTAAGAACTCTTCATGGAAAACATTTAAAAACACAAACCTTAAATCCAAATTAGTTTTTGCTCTTGCAATCCATCATAGAGAACCCTTCATGGCAAATACTCCTACAAGCCTTAAATTCTTCATGTTTCAGAATGCTTTTATAATGCGATCCATAATGGAGTTTATTTATGTTTCACGCGGATCACTAATGCTAATGTCTTAAGCGTTGATAGTCATGAAATGGACGAAAATGATTTTATTTTAACGCTAAAGGTCTCCTCGGTTTTTAGGCAAACCGACAGGTTAGAATATTTATTTTTAAAATAAAAAATACAATTAAAATAGAGGTTCCAAATTTATTTTAACGCTCAATTTTCCCGCGGTCTTTAAGAAGACCGATGGGTTAGAATATTTAAATATAATTAACAGAGAATTTAGAACACAAATGTGGCGCGCATGCATTGGAATTATATCACTAGAATATCAATGGTCAGCTATATTCAAGTTGTAATGTCTCATTTAGATTATCAAGGAGGCTTTTGAGCTATTTAAATGTCTAATTACCAACTCATTAATTCAAAGTCTTTTCTTATTTTCAACGTCTCACTACCAAATCTTTGTTTCCTTGTTTCAAAGTCCTTTTTTTCCTTATCAAATATGGATGCAATTTTGTTGTTCGTTATCAATGAAAAGTATGTTAATTTCAATGATTTTTAAAGTTTACAAAAAAAGTTGATGGAAGCTGTTAACAACAAAAGTTGAGTGGTTACTTTGACATTCTACATGGCCTCATATACACTAACCTCATTAAAGAGTTCTGGATGAATGCGTCTGTTGTGGCAGCTGATCATGAAGAAATCATTTGGTCCTATATCAATGGCACTCCTTTATACATTACTTTATCACTGATTGCTTTGACAATCAATTGTGAAGAGTTTAGTAGTTATGTTGAACATTATAAAACCAACTGTTTCTATGCAAAAAACATTCACCAAATTTATGCCAAAGATACTAATCTCTCTAGTCCTGCTTCTCTACATCCTATTGCAAAATTTTGGTTTCAACTTCTAGTGTCAAATCTTCGTCCAAGAGAGAAAGACCTGGAAAGACTTACTTGGTATGAAAAGCATCTCTTGTTATTCCTCACCTACAACATGAGAGTTAATCTTCCTCTTACCATTTGCAACTTCTTGAAGGAAATGATAAAAGCTTCTCGGGAGGAGAAGACTTTCCTCATACCTTATGGAAGAGTTCTTTTTGTACTTTTCAATAAGTTAGGGGTAGTTAGGGGTGATGTTGAAGTTGAGTTGAATGAGAAGTTTGAATTTGTTGAGTAGTTTTTTTAGTTGTGTTGCTTTTTTTTATTATCGATGAAATATTTCCTTTTACTATTATTGCCTATTCTTGTGATAAATCGTTGAAAAGGGTATTAAATGCAACACTGAGGATTCAAATTGAGGTTCTTTATGTCTATATTACCTTGATTCTAAAATAAAACCGAGATAACAGGTTTATTATGATTTTAAGGATTATAAAAGGCGTTAACTTATAGTTGAGTTACCTCGGTTTTTTATAACAACGACATAACATGTTGTTTATCTTATTAATGAAACGCTTCCAAGTCATATCCTCTTGGTTTTAGCTTATTGGACATAAAAGTTTCATCATGAAATATATTATTTGTTGTAGTGAGACTTGTAGTCTGGAAACGAATAATTTATCTATTATAGACAGTGTTACATTGATAAATTCAGTGTTGTCTTCTCTTCCTCGATACTTATTTTCTTTTTATAGGACCCCAAAGTTTGTGATTCAGGAAACTACAAACATTCAAAGAGAGTTTCTTTATATTGGTGAAGAAAAGACGAGGCAGATCAATTGGGTTGCATACGATACGGTTTGTAAACTAAAATCTGAGGGGCCTCGGAGTCAGAGAGGTAGAAGTGAGTATCAATCTATTTATTTCACCATTCAAAATATTAATTTTTTTTTTGTCTAGTCTGTAACTGCTTAACATTCACTCCAAAAACCATTGTTGCACGAGTTAATAGCAAAATACTAATAAAATAACATTATTTCGAGGTTGGAAAATTTTAAATTTATTTGTCATACATTATAAAATAGATCAATATTTCGTTGTAAGTTATATCTATTTTTAAAATGCGTAAGTTAATTATAATGCACCTTTGCCTTCTAGGTGTGATTGACCGCTTCATCTAATTTTGTCTCTTCATATGTATCAGATTCATCACTAATGTCTCCTCCTTTTACTTGAGTGCTTTAAGATACTCTTTTCTAAGTGTAAGATAATATTCTAAAAATTTATTCATATGGTAGCATTTATTTGTGTTTTAAGTAAATCAAATCACGAGTCTGAATTCACTTAAGGAATGAAAACTCGAAAAATCTTAAGTACAATTTGTGTAAGATACGACTATAAAAAAATGTGTGTGATTGATTCTTTGATGTTTGATTGCTAAAAGTTTGGATAAAAATTGTAGTTGAAACAATGAGTAATTGTTTTGGAAGAAGAAAGGAAACATAAATCATATTAAATGACATTAAATAATGGATGCATTTAAAAGACTTTAAAAGAAAAATGTACTTGAGTTCATACATCTTCTCACAAATAATTTTTCTATGTGACTGGGATATTTATTTCAAAAGAGAGTGAGTAAGAACTGCGACATGAACTCGATTACATGACATGAACTTAGTTTATATACTAAATTTAAGCAACCGTCAATGCCGATTATTTCTCTAGCGCTTGACATGTTTCCTACTACGTGGGCTTCTGTCTTTTGATGCGCTTCTGCGTAATCTAGGTCTTTGAAACCGCTTCTAACAGCCGTCTCCCCTTTTATAAATAGTCTTCACAATCTTTAACTGCACCAGTCAAGTGCTTCTCCAGTCGACCTTGTAGTGGTGTCAAAGTTTCTTTGGATCCCCTAACCATGAGCCTAAAAAATATACTAAGTCCCATAACCTGCTAGGTAAGTTAAAATCATCAGTTTTGTACTATATTTCTTCGTCGAAATGCTCCCCATTGCAAGCCTTCGAAATTGTCAACATGTTTTGAAAAGAGAGTAATCGTAATTTGCAAAGTCGGTCATCTAAATTTTGAACTCCATATGCACTAAGTTCCCTACCATCTTAACAAGCTAGTCGAACCATCCTGGTCCTTACGATTAGTATGTCGAACTATGACTGAACTCTTACACTTAGCATTCTCATTTGTGGTTATCAACATTTCATGTCGAATTTCTCAACTAAAATTTCAAGGCTAACAGATGCCCCTCCAAAAATGACACTTTCAATCATATTTGCAAAATGGAAGAAAGCACTACGAAAAAAACAATTTTTGGCAGCGCATCTTCGAAAGCGCTTTTAAGAGAAAGCGCTTTCGTAGCCTTTAAAAAAAATTCGCTTAAAAAAGCGCTTTTATAGGGTTTCCTACGAAAGCGCTTTTCAGAAAGCGCTTTCATAGGTATTTGAAATATCTAACCTACGAAAGAGCTTTTGAAAAGCGCTCTTATAGGTGGCCCTATAAAAGCGCTTTTGAAAAGCGCTCTGAAAGGGGGACCTACGAAAGCGCTTTCTAAAGCGCTCTTATATGGGGGACATACGAAAGCGTTTTTTACCTCAGAAACGCTCTCATATATGGGTCTTAGAAAGCGCTTTTAAAAGTGCTTTCGTAGGTTATATCCCTAAATACGAAATTTTCCCTCACTTGTTCATTTCTTCGTCTTCTTCATTTCTTCTTCCTGTTACCGTTTGTTTCTCGCCGTCGCCGTTACTGTTCCTGTTCGTTCTTCCCTCTTCTTCAGTCGTCGCCGCCGTTCACGAACAACAACCAACACACCATTCAGCGACGACGTACTCCCTCCGTGCTTCTTTCGTCACAACATACAACTAGCTCCATCCTGGCTTCCTGCTCCAGCCAACAATCTTCACCGTGACACCAGTCGTTGTAAGCATCACTATCATCTTTCTTTTGAGTTTCTTTTGGTATTTTCATGATACTGTTGGTGCTGATTTTGTTTTAAGGTGTTAATGTTGAATTAGAAATAATGAAATTAGGTTAATAGTTTAATGTAAGCCATGTTATTTTCCTGAATGAGGACTTGTTGCTAACATTGTTGTTATTGGTGTTAAATATGATTGATACTCATATCGGTGTTAGTATTTTCTTTTATGGTTGTGTGAATATGAATGAGATTCTGAATAGTAATTGTGTTAATCTGATTTCAAATTGTTTTTGTTTTGTTTTTTATGGTATTTTGTTTGAAATAATCTCCATCTGTGTATGGAAGTTTGTTTCCTATTAGAATACAGGCTTTAGGTGATATCTTATGATGTCAGCACCATTCTTAGGAGTATTTTGTGTGCTATTTTTCTTATGAGAAATACTACTTGATTTGAATTAATTTGAGTGAGTTTTTTGTTTCAATACCATAAAGTTTGAGTTTAACTCGAGTGATATTTTGATGTCGATGTCACTTTATCCGTATTGATTTTGAATAATAGAGTTTGGCTAATATCGGTGTTCAAATTATGTTGAAGTGTTGATGTTAGTTATGAAATTGAGAACAATTAGTTAATTTTCTGTTAGAGTGAATAGTTGGGCTGTTAGTAGTTAAATTGGCTTTGGCAATAAGTTAAAACTTTGTTAGTAGTTAAATAGTTGGACTGTTAATAGTTGGATTGTTAGTAGTTGGATTGTTAATAATAAATAGCTGGACTATTAGTAGCTGGACTCTCCCATCAATGATATCACAGTACCAACAATTTAAACTAGAATGACAAGTTTGAATTACATTCATTTTTTAGTTTGGTCATCAAATGCCTCCGGAGATTGTAAGGTAAAAAAACATATGAAAATGGATATAAAAGTCCCTTACATGGCATCTTTTCAAATATCTTTTAGTTATAATTGTTATTTCCCTTTTTTGTAATGCTTTGTATTTATAGAATTATGTATATAAAATTATGTATATTTCCCTTTTTTCAAATATCTTTTAATTATGTATTTACAAATCTAACACTATCCTTTTTCTACTTATTTTTTGTTTATATGTTTCTTATTTGTGGGTTGATGTATGTTTTATTTTTCCG
Source organism: Vicia faba (assembly GCA_948472305.1). Lineage (NCBI taxonomy): Eukaryota > Viridiplantae > Streptophyta > Magnoliopsida > Fabales > Fabaceae > Vicia > Vicia faba. Next base: position 341,303,894 of record OX451737.1, on the reverse strand, counting down.
GGTGCATGCTACATAATTTTGGTGGTAACATTGAAATGGTTTGTGTTTTGGATTATATTTGTGGGTTTATGTTGACTTTGTGAATTCACTATTTCTAATATTTGTGTTGTATTATTGTCATAGCTTTCCCAAACATTGAAAATATATATGTGACATTTATTGTGAACCTTTATGTTAAAATAGTATATATCTTTCGACAATCGATCCGAAATATTGAATAACATTCTATGAATTTGCAGCGTTTCCCGGCCTAGTTCTACGTACGACGCTCATTCTCCGCGTTTCTTAGAGTTCGAAACATCTGAGAGGTAACTTTCTTCCTCAAATTACTGGTATATATTATGATGAATTTGTTTTAAATTGTCTTTCGTATGTTGCATTTTCTTGATACAGATTCATTCCATGTATACTTTGCGTTTTGACAGAAACGCAGTATACTACTGTTTTGTGCACTAATTAGTTGATATGGATAAGACATGGATGTATTCCAATCGATTGTCGAAAGACTACGAGAATGGTGTTTTCGAGTTTGTTAAGTTTGCTGTTGCGCACGCTAAAGACCCCAGTCGTATGACATGTCCCTGTTTGTATTATTGTTATGGGAACCGGGTTGACGCAGTTCAGTTGGCATCGCATTTAATTCGGTATGGAATTGATAGGAGTTATACATGTTGGAATATGCATGGTGAGAAAAGTAACGGGAATGTTGAATCGGGGTATGCAAGGACCTATGTTTCAAATGATGATTGCACAGATACATACGATTATGATCGAGTCGAAGAAATTGCAGAAGCGCTTGAAGAAGATCTTAACGATTGTCCCAAAATGTTCGAGAGGTTGGTAAGCGATGCAGAGAAACCGTTGTATAATGGTTGTACAAAATTCACAAGATTGTCTGCGGTGTTAAAGTTGTACAACTTAAAAGCCGGCAATGGATGGTCGGATAAAAGTTTCACAGAGTTATTAGCCCTTATGAAAGATATGCTACCAGAGGATAATGTTCTTCCCAATCGAACATATGAGGCCAAAAAGATGTTGTACTCCATTGGCATGAGCTATGATAAGATACATGTGTGTCCAAAAGATTGCGTTTTGTTTCGAAATGAGTATGCATCGTTAAATGAGTGTCCTAAATGCGGTGCCCCTCGATATAAGAAAAAGTTGTCTCCGGCAAAAGTCTTATGGTATTTTCCTATAATCCCGAGATTTAGACGGATGTATCATAGTGAAACCGATTCAAGACACTTGACTTGGCATTCAGATGAAAGAATTATTGATGGAAAATTTCAACATCCGGCAGATTCTCCACAGTGGATGAAAATTGATAATGATTATCCTGAATTTGGAAAAGAAGCAAGAAACCTTCGCTTGGCATTGTCTATTGATGGAATGAACCCACACGGTATTCAAAGTATCTCGCATAGCACATGGCCTATGATTCTTATGATTTATAACCTACCTCCATGGCTATGTATAAAGCGTAAGTACATGATGCTGTCTATGTTAATTTCTAGGCCTAAACAACCAGGAAAGGACATAGACGTATACTTGGAACCATTAATCGAAGATTTGAAGATTTTGTGGGAGAACGGTGTGGAGGTTTATGATGGTTATAGGAAAGAAAGTTTCAACTTGAGGGCGATGTTGTTTGGAATAATTAACGATTTTCCAGCATACGGTAATCTATCCGGGTATAGCATTAAAGGTGAAAAAGCGTGTCCTGTTTGTGAAGACGGAACCGATACCATGCGATTGAAACTTTGTCAGAAGAATGTCTTTCTCGGTCATCGTAGATTCTTAACTTCTAAACATCAGTATCGTGGATGGAGAAAAGCGTCCAACGGAGATACCGAACAACGTAGAGCTCCGCCTGGTTTGACAGGTGATCAAATTTTTGAAAAGGTGAAAGATGTGAATATTCAGTTTGGAAAGCCTTTTGCACATAAAGTTGTCACAGGTGGGTTGAAGAAGAGGTCGATTTTTTTTGAATTGCCATATTGGAAATCTTTGTACGTAAGACATTTTCTTGATGTGATGCATATTGAAAAAAATGTATTTGACAGTGTTATTGGTACGTTACTCAATATAAAAGGGAAGTCTAAGGATGGCCTTAAATCAAGGGAGGACATGGTTGACATGGGAATAAGAACTGAACTAGGACCCGTGAAGAAAGGAAGACGGACATACCTACCACCTGCTGTTTACACTCTATCTAGAAAGGAGAAAAAAATATTGTGTAAGTTTCTGAGTGAAGTTAAAGTTCCAGAAGGCTACTCATCAGATATTAGAAGACTTGTGTCTATGAAAGACCTCAAGTTAAAGAGTTTAAAGACGCATGATTGTCATGTTATAATGGAACATTTTCTACCGATAGGTATACGTTCTATTCTTCCAGAAAAGGTAAGAAGCGCAATAACTAAATTGTGTTTTTTCTTCAAGTCAATTTGCAGTAAGGTGATCGATCCTGAGATCTTGCCAACATTGCAAAAAGAAATAGTTGTTACTTTGTGTGAGCTTGAAATGTATTTTCCTCCCTCGTTTTTTGACATAATGGTTCATCTTGTCGTTCATCTTGTGAAAGAGACACAATTGTGCGGACCAGCTTATATGAGATGGATGTACCCTGCTGAACGTTATATGAAAATATTAAAAGGGTATGTGAAAAATCGGAGTCGACCAGAGGGTTGTATTGCCGAAAGATACATTGTTGAAGAAGCGATTGAGTTTTGTACTGAATATTTGTCAAATGTTCAATCAATTGGACTCCCCAAATCTCATGTTGTGGAAAAAAAAGAAGGTAAGAAGCTAATTGGAAATAAAGTTGTGACAGTATCAAGGGTCGAACGGGATCAAGTGCATTTGTATGTTCTGCACAATGAGATTGAGGTTGAGCCGTATGTTGAAATACACAAGGGTGTTCTTCGAGGTTTAAATTCGAATAGAAATGAGAATTGGATTGTACGAGAGCACAATCGAAGTTTCATACCATGGTTTAAGGAACATATTTATTCAAAGTATCGTTCAGATCCCGCCTCAGTGACAGAAAGGTTGAGATGTTTAGCATATGGTCCAAGTTTGGATGCATTTTCTTATAGCGCATACGCAATTAATGGATACACATTTTATACCAAAGAACAAGATGATAAAAGTACTGTGCAAAATAGTGGTGTCACCTTGGTAGCTGAAGCAATGCACATATCTAGTGTGAAGGACTTAAACCCGAAATTTGCAAATCTGTCGTATTTTGGGGTTATCGAGCGCATTTGGGTCTTTGATTACGAGAAATTTCAGATTCCTATATTCGGTTGCAAGTGGGTTGAAAATAATAATGGTATACGGATGGATAAGTCAGGATTTTTGCAAGTGGATCTTAACAGGGCGGGGTACAAAGATGATCCTTTCATTCTAGCCTCTCAAGCTAAACAAGTGTTCTATGTCACTGATCCGACAAGTACGAAATGGTCTATAGTGCTTTTCTCTAACAAAGTAATTGATGAAAAGATTGGAGACCAAGGCGATACTGGGGTTGACATTGAATCTTTTACCAGAAATGATCAAAATGAGAATGAATCATGCATTAGAAATGATCATAATGAGGGTATTTGGATCAATCCAACCGTCCGCGTTGTTAAGAGACGAGTAGAACATATTCCTACCAAGAAAAGAAAGAGATGTTAGTGAAAAAGGTAATAGTATATATAATTATAGACAATGCCATTCAATAAAATGTATATATATATATGCCATTTCATTTTTTTTCATTATAGTATAATCTTATTTGTTTTTCTATGTAGTGCCCTCAACAACAAAACGGCATAGATTGCGGATACTTCGTTTTGAAGTTTATCAAAGAAATCATTCAAATGAATGAAATCGAGATTTCAATCACGGTATGGATTTATACTTTGTTTTATTACTTATCGGATTTTGCATATAATTTATTACATTAAACTAAATCATGCATATATTTAGTTTTGTACTGTAGTATTTTGATCAATACAATTGTCCATATTACTCGACACGTCAATTGGAAGAACTCAAAGAGGAGTTGTGCCAATATTTTATTGAGCTAAGAATCTTATAATAAGGTACGAATACATTATTGTGTGAAAATTGGTTAATTATGAATATATTGTTTTGTGTATACAACACTGACCGTGTTATTATGTTCATATTGCAGGATCAGGACATTGGATATATATGTAGATTATGATTGATTTACTTAGTGTTATATAGCTGATTTCTTAGGGTGTATTTTGTTACGTTTAAAAACATGTTAATATTGAATTACCATGGTGTATATATATTTTGGATATGAATTGATTATAATGGTATTTGTATATATATATATATAATATTTGGTATTTGAATTACATTTGGTATTTGGATTAAAACTAATATATATTGGTATTTCTAGATTAGATTGTAAAATACCGGTTTAAGAATTACAGGTTTGCTGCAAAAAAATGCAGGTTTAGAAATTTTTTAAATTTTAGATTTTTCAGTAGAAAACCTATGAAAGCGCTTTTAAGAAAAAAGCGCTCTCGTAGGCCTACTTATGAAAGCGCTTTTTGATTAAAAGCGCTTTCATAGGTAGGCCTACGAGAGCGCTTTTTTCTGAACAAAAAGCGCTCTTATAGGCCTACTTTAGATTGCCTGACACGCATTCTGAATACACCTATGAAAGCGCTTTTTCAGAAAAAAGCGCTCTCGTAGGCCTACCTATGAAAGCGCTTTTTACCAAAATGCGCTTTCATAGGTAGGCCTACGAGAGCGCTTTTTTCTGAACAAAAAGCGCTGCTAAAACCTTTAGCAGTGCCACCTACGAGAGCGCTTTTAAAGCCCAAAAAAAGCGCTTTCGTAGGTTATTTCTGGCATAGTGAAGGTGGCTTTTTTTAGCTCTTTGACATTTGTTCAAATCAGCTTGTACACGTCATCCTCATTATAACGACTTTCCACCAAACTTCCACATCATAGACATGTGCGCAGGTTGTAATCACCATTCCTACTTTCTTAGACATTCGTGGGCCACAAGCCTAAATCACATTAAAGAAATCATTTAATTGATTTTAAATCAGAAAAATCATGCGCCATTTGTCCTAATTTTTTAGAGACATTGAAATGTTTTCTTCCAATATAAATTCACTTTCACTCTCTCACTTTTTATTTTTCACAACTTCTTCTTCTTCTTCAGATCCTTGAGAATTATTATGTGGGAGTTATATTATTGTTGAATCATTTTGTGATGTGTTTGGCAGGTCCCTCAGGTCAATATTAGATCAAGACGGTTGGCTGGCTAGAGCTGATTCAAGTCATTTCGACGACCTGGAGAAGCTTCCATATGTTAGTGTTGCATTGCAACAACTAAAACATAGAATTAACTATTGGAACGAGCACATAGCTTCTAACTGTGAAAAAACTTCTAAACTCGTTAATAATGCACTACATGTACCACCAGCATCTACAAATGTTGTGGATATTGATGACGAAAATTTGTGCTTATGGATCAAGAACTTCCACTACTGATTTCCCTTATCAAAACAAGGCTGAAATATTGGATAAATCAACTACTCGAGGTTGTCATGATGAAACTTTGGACGTGGAAAGGAAACTAGTAAAGCAGTAAATAAATTTATCTTCTTCATATGAGGAGAAAATTTGTATTCAATGCCAACCTGAATATATAAAATTGAAATTTCCAAAATAAAAATAAGATAAAATAAAAAACTATTTTAAAAGTGGTTTTAAAATGGAAATAAAAAGTAAAATACCAATCTATATTCAAAACATCAAATAAAAAATAAATAAGACCATAGAAAAATTAGAAATGGTCCTTAATATTTTTAGAAAATAGTTTCATCATTTTTGAAAATCAGAAACTATTTTAAAATATTAAAAATTAAGCAAGAAGATCAAAAGAGGATAAAAAATAGTAAAGCTAAAAATAAAAACCAAATAAAATGACCATAAGTCAGGAACCATCATTAGATCATATAATATTTTTTCAAAATTTAAAAAGTAATAAAAACAACTTTAAACTAATTAAAACAAAGCAAATAATCCAAAAATTATAAAAAGTAGAAAACATCAAAATAATAATCTGAAAAGATATCCATAAAATCAGAAATCATTCAAAGTATTTTGTTTCAATTTATCATATTTTTTGGATAAAAAATAAAAGAGTTATGAATTTTTGAAGATAAGATGAATTTTAAAATGATTTTGTAAAATAAAAATAAATCAGAAAAATGTGTAAAATATTGGATCTAAGTCATTAAAACATGTTGGCACATCAAACGGGTGAGAGGTGATGATGTATATGGTGGACACAAGTCAAAACACGCGCATCAGATCCAAAAAAGTCACACCAATCAAATTATTTCAGATGACACGCTTTCATTGGGTGAGGATGACATGTAGGTCATCTTCAACTTCCAGCAAGCTGTAACTAAAGAAAATCAAATCCCAAGAAATAGGAATTCATTGCTCATGAGGCTGGTATCATTAGAAGCGTCTCATCAAGATGATCTTAACCATGCCTTCGCGGAAAATTTATTCAACATGTAGTTCTACTCGATTTGAGAAAAAATAGAAGAGTTTGCAAATAAATAATTCAAAAACAGACACATCAAATGGATCAATTAATGAAAACTAATGATGCAGTAAGCATCAGTGCACATCAAGGATCATCATTGTAATTTGAGTTAAGAGATTTGATGCCTCTAACAACCTGAACAAATTGTGATGGTTTTGCTCTCAAACTAGACTTGGTGAGCTTCAATTAGAGCTCAATTCTTCTTCCTCTTGAGCTGGTTAGCTTCACTGAATGTTGATGAAGCTAACTTAGTGGAGATTTTTAGTGTTTGAAGGGTGGAAATCATAAAACGATGTTCAAGCTCAAGAGTTCATATGGGATCTTGGCAGAGTGAATTTGGCTTTCTTAAGCTTGCAAAATGAAGATAGGAAGGTCCCTATTTATAGAAGGAATGAAATAGAATGTTGAGGTAGGGTGAATGATAAGCTTTTCATCCAAATCGTGTGCACCCAAATCATGAACCAAGTTTGACTTCACATGGCTTAAACCGCAATAATTTGAATGGTTTAAGGGTCGTTTTCAAATTTGGTAAGTCCCTAAACATGATTAGAAGCATAATGTGTGCTTTATTGGCTTGTAGTTAGGATTAAAAGGATTGAAAATATGATCATGGTGCAAAGCTTTCAAGTGACCAACTTTAGGTCCATGGGGCATCATGCATAGGTATTTTTATGACCTTATTCCTTTTGAATTTGAAAGATCTTCCCACAAGATTTAAAATGTTCTAAATAGGTTTTCATTTGGCAACATAAATCAAAAGTTATGATGCTTCAAAGTTGACTGAAAATAAGCACTTTGTACTTAAGGATTAAAAATGAACTATAATGTCTCCTTTAATTCAATAACCATCCAAGCATTTTTAGGTCTTGCTCCTTGTATCAAACTTGTAGAAAACACCCTCAAGATATTTATAGGAAAAGAATGAGCTTCAAATGATGAAAATTTAACAAGTTATGATCCTTAAAAGTTGGACAAAAGTCACTTGAAATTAGGTCAAAGTCTACAAAGTGATATCTAATGTATTCAAACTTTTGATGATCCTCCAAGCATAATTGACTCTTGTAATGTAAAGAGAAGTTATTGTGGATGATGGGAAGAGTCCATAGAAAAATGAATCACTTTAAAATATTGAAAATTTAGAGAGTTATGCAATTGTGACCATAGAATCAAGAACTTGCCAAATTAGGTCAAACAAACAACTAGAATCAACTTTGAATCTTTTGAACTTTTCTTGCAATATAAGGCATGATGAAGCACGTAGGACTTTGAAATGATGTTATCTTGAAGCAAACTTGATGATGAGATTCATGGCTTAATGAAACCTGTTGAAGAATGCATGGAAATAAACATATGAATCTATGAAGTTTCTTGATGAATCAAACCATAATACCTTGAGATAAACTTGACTATATGAAGCTTGAGAGAGGCTCAAGACATGGAACTTTGATGGTATAAGCATAAATTTGAAGTTCAAGCCCTTGGGGTCTAATGAATAACCAATTGACTGAGGATCAATTCTCAAAACCCTGGCTTAGAAAGTGAGATAGATACACTTGGCTCAACGCCTACAATGTACAAAACACAAAAGGGAAACAAAACATCTTTTTAGATTTTAGTTAGAGTATAATAAACATAAAACATGTATGTACAAAATCCATAATTAGGGTGCTTCTGATCCCTCAAAGACAAACTTAAAGAAGAGAGATAGAGATAGCAAACCCAAGGTTATGATATTGATGTATTATGAAGATGCAAGAATAATGAGGGATCTTAGGAGTAAAATTTAGGGTATAACAGCTGCTCTTATTTAAGTGTCTTCTATCCGGAGATATGAAGGTTAAAATCTTCATATCGACGTGATTGAAGGTACTTAAATACAAAAACAAACCCAATTTTTGGCCCTAAGATACCATGCAAATGTTTATAATTATGGATGCTAAAAAAAAAGAAAAGGAGAACCCACATAGTATATAAGACAACACTAGCGAAGAGGAAAACCCAAAATTTATAAAAGAAAACTTCTTCCAGGGGAACAAGAGTTCAGCCAGAAAAAAATAGATCAATGGGCGAACGACATAGATATGGCAATAACTATGTAATGGGGAAAACCAAAATCATAGACAGAATAATAAAACAAGATTCCACCGGGGAAAAGCTTGCAAACACTCATATAATCAATAATGTGTGGTCAAAACATCTTTATATTGACATGAATCAAGTAAAACAAAATTGAAAATAAGTGAAAATCGTGCGAGCTTGCTGAGGCGTTTTGTGATGTTTCAGGGCTCGGTAATGATTGCAAAAGCTTCAGGGAGCCTCCAGGAATGTATTTGGATCTTTTGTTTGGACTGAGGAAGGTTAGAACCTAAAATGCGAATTTTACAACTTTTATAATTTTTCAAAATTTGTAGAGCTTTTCCAGGCTGTGTAATCGTGTCTAATGCTTTCCAGTGTGTTGCTTATATAGTGGAGATAGAGGAGACAAGAGAGAAAAGGTTTAAACAGCCTTAAACATGTGTTTTCGAAGCCATGCATGTCATTTTGAAAGTTTGCCAAAGATGTGGAATCTTGTCTTTTTCAAATTTGCAATTTACCTGGACATTTTGCACGAATTCTTGGGCTTTAAGGCAAGCCAAAACACCAGCCCAAATGCCAAGACCCACCTCTAATTATTTTATACAATTTATTTTATATTTATTTGAAATAAATTAAAATCAATATGTACAAAATAAGTAAAAAATGTAAGGCATGTTAAAAATGAGATTAAGGGCTCTTCATGAGGTCATGAAAGTTTTTGAAGTCCAAAAAGTTATGTCATTGCCCTAAAAGTTCAAATTTGCTCAATGCATATTTCTTGAAATTTCCCAAATTTTCTCAACTTGGGCAAGCCATAACTTACTCAGTTGTTATCTCATGATGATGATATTGGACTTTTTGGAAAGCCCGAGATGTATACTTAAATCCCTCTTACGATCCATTTTTCAGTTGAAGATGTTATCTTGATGTTAAAGGTCTTTGAAAAAAGTGGCTTTTGTTGACTTTCTGAAAATGACCTGTAATGTCTGAGCTTGTATCTTTCAAATGGTGAATTTCTTAGACTTGAGGGCCGAATATAAGTTGTGGGGAATGAAATTACCTTCAATATTATCTTTAGTTGGGGAAAATGGATGAAGCATGTGAAAGTTATGCCTGATCAAAGTTCAATTGACTTTTCCTATAGAAACCCTAATTTAGCAATTGTTGACTTTTGATGAATTAGGGACATTTCTTGAGGAATCATGATCAACCCTTGATAAAATTATGGATGTCACTTCAAAATGTTGATGTTGACCAAAAATATTGAAGTTTGACTATACATGAGCCACAATTGACTTTTGACCTAACACTGTTGATTTTCAAGCATTTAAGCAATTGAATGAGAAAACTTTTAGTGGAAGGCATGAAATTTGTCATGGACAATCTTGAAGGCATATTAGGACAATGAAAAACATTTTAGACCTTTGGAGCTCAAACATCTTGATGAGAAGTGAAACTCTAGCTAGAGGTTCATTGCATAGGAGGAGAATTTGTCTGGTTAATTCTTGGTCAACCTTGAGCAATTGAGGATTTCTAGAGCATGTTTTGAGTAAAAATGGGAGGGAAAATTTTGGAGTACAACAACTACCCCTGTTCAATCTTCTTAAACCTGAGGATTTAGATTGGCTTGTCTGCCTTTTGTGATCTGAAGGTGGAATATGATTGAACACTAGAGTGCCCAAAAATTTGCACTCGCCTGAAGTAACACCGATGGTTGATGATGTCGAGAATGGGCTTACAGATGCCATTTGGAAAAGATGACTGAGAGTCGTCGGAGATGGGCTTAAAGATGCCATCCAAAGAAGATTATGTAAATTCGTCGGAGATGGGCTTAAAGATGCCATCTGAAGTAGATGTTGACTTCTTAAGAGGTCTTTTGTGGGGATTCCTATTCCTGCTGTCTAAGGAGGAGTCTGTTGGGGGATGTGGTTTTTTGTTGTTCTCCTGCCTGGGGAAAACTCTGGGGAATAGAGTCTAGGAACTTCAGTTGTCCAAGGCTCTATTGAAGAGTTATCTATGTACTGGAGAGATGAGAGTTTGTTGTTTTCTGGTTGAAGTCCAGGTTTCATAGTAACTTTCTGGGGATAATGGAATTAACCGTTATCTGGAAATATATTAGAAAGAGCCTGTGTAGGGCTGATTCAAGATGAGCCCGTGTTAGTCTGCATCCGGAGATATATGAGAAGGAGTCTGTGTGGGGCTAATTTAGGATGAGTCCGTGTTAGACTGCATCTGGAAATCATGAGAAGAAACCCGTGTAAGATTGCTTCGTCTGGTCATGTAGATAACTTTCCTGTCTGGTTTCAGGTATTAATCTACAATCAGCTTGTTCACAGATAGTTGTACTGTCTGATTTCAGGTATTAATCTGGAATTTGAAAATTGTCGGTCATTGAGATAGTTATCCTGGATGGTTTCAGGTATTAATCTGTAGTCGTTCGTCCACAGATAATTCTCCTAGCTTGTTACAGGTATTAATCTGGAACTTGAAAATTGTCGGTTGCTGAGATAGTTGTCCTAGCTTGTTACATGTATTAATCTCTGACCTGAGAAAGAAAGATAGTTTTCTTGGCTTGTTACAGGTATTAATCTTCAATCTCTTCATGTAGATAGTTCTCCTGGCTTGTTACAGGTATTAATCCACAGTCAGTCGTCCAGAGATAGTTCTCCTAGCATGTTACAGGTATTAATCTAGAACTTATTTTGCTGGTCAAATAGGTAGTTTCCCCGTATGGTTTCGGGCATTAATCTGTGGCCTGCTGTATTTGTTGGTAAACCTGTCTTGTTTCAGGAGTTCATACCACTTGGTCGTGCAGATAGTTTCCCCGTCTGGTTTTAGCCATTAATCTTTGACCTGCTGTAAAAGTTGATAGTGTTTGTTTATCTGCTAATTTAACCGGAAAAGGTAAAATCAGTTTCATGCGATGTCATGATGTATGAATTGCATGATGCTCCCAAAATAAATGAGATTGTGATATGTATTTTTATGCACGTGCTATGATGTATGAACATGTAATGCTGTTGTGCAGTATATTTGTCTGGGAAAATAAATCCCTGACTGCTGCTGAAGAGTACCGGGAAGGTAAATCCCAGACTGTTGTTAGTGAGTGAAGAAAGCGATTCTTCAATTTCCGCTGGGGATAATGAATGGAGATAGTTTTGCTGGAGATTCCCTTTCTTGTTAGAGGATCTTCGACTTTTGCTAGAGGATAATTTTGTCGGGGGGAAGAGTTCTGTTGGAAGATTTCACCAATTTGGAGAAATAAATTCCGCTGGGGGATGAACTTCCGTACCTAGAGAAATAAACTCTATTGTGGATAAGGCTTTATAAACTACTTGAGATTTATAAAACTCTGTTGCGGAAGGTGAACTCCATAAAGTTCTTTGGGATTTTGTTGAAATCCTGTTGGGGAATCTTAAGAAGCTTGACGACTTCACTGGGGATTTTTTGTTGGAGAAGTAATTGGAGATTCTTGCTCTGCCAGGGATATGAGAACCCGACACCATTAGGTTACATACTGAGAACATGGCAGTGACTTTGTAGTAGGATATCTCTGCTTCTGTACCTGCTGGAGAAAATATCTGTCGGGGAAAACATCCGCGGGGATTTTGTGGACGGCCCATAGATATTGTCCCATTTCTTAAAGTCATTAGTAACTGTCTTTCTGTTTTTTATGTGCATATTTATAAGCAGTAATCACATTCAAATTCATATGTTCAAAACTAATCACTGGATGTTTTCGCACACAAAATAGAAAAATAAAAACTGAAGTTTTGCACTATGAAAGGAATAGTTTTGTATTAACTTGAATAAGCATTTTTGTAAAAGGAAATGGACATCCTGGTAATAGAATTCCATCATAAGAATGGAAATTATACAAAAATAGTATTCAAAGAAAAATAGATGTGCGAAATAATCCCTTTGGGTTCCCATTATGCTATTGCCTTTATGTCTCTTAGCGTCTCATCCCTTTCACTGCTTGTCCGAAGCTGATTGGATTGATTAGTACCTCTTGAGCTTGATAGTTGATACTGAATATTGGTTGTAAGGTGATCCAAAGGGACATAGTCATACGCTTAAAATCCCTAACTTTTTCCTGGACCTCCCTTTCGGGTTTTCATTCCACCGGGATACCCTTTTTTACCCAAGCCGCCTTTTCAGGTTTTCAGCTAGCCAGGTGTACAGATTTTTTTTATGTATATCCCTAATTTTTTCCCAAACCCTTTTGGTTCGTCGGAATGCCCTAATTTTTGCCTAGGCCAGTTAACCTAGCGGGTCTTTGTTTATGTGTAGTATCTTTTAACTATATTCTTGATCACAAATGTCCCTTCATATGTGGGAGTCCATTTTCCTCTTGGATCACCTTACGGTAGTATGATGCGCTTGATTACCAGGTCACCAGCCTGATATACCTGACGTCTGACCTTTTTTTTAAAAAGATTTGATCATACGTTTTTGGTACATCTGACCATGATAGACACCCGCGAGCCTCTTTTCGTCAATCAAGTTCAATTTATCAAGTCTATTTTGGACCCATTCGTCTTCACTCAGCCCTACATCCTTCATGATTCTCAAGGAAGGGATTTTGGACTTCAATAGGCAGGACAACTTCCATACCGTATACCAAAGAGAAAGGAGTTTCCCTTGTTGATGTGCGTATTATGGTGCAACAACCATGAAGGGAAAATGGTAACATCTCGTGCCAGTATTTGTATGTCACTGTCATCTTCTATATGATTTTCTTGATGTTTTTGTTAGCAGCTTCAATAGCGCCATTCATATTCGACCGATAAGGAGAAGAGTTATGATGCTGGATTTTGAATTGCATGCCTAGTTCGGTGATCATAGTGTTGTTGAGATTGTTACCATTATCAGTAATGATTCTTTCTAGAATACCACACCGACAGATAAGGTTATGTTTGATGAATCGGGCCACTACGTTCTTGGTAACAAAAGCAAATGAAGCTGCCTTGGCCCACTTCGTGAAGTAATCAATGGAAACCAGGATGAAGCGGTTCCCATTAGAAGTTGTAGGTCATATTTCCCCAATCATATCGATGCCCCACATTGCAAACAACCAAGGAGCAGTCAAGATGTTTAGAGGAACCGGAGGTACATGCACCTTATCAGCATAGACCTGTCATTTGTGACAAGTCTGTGAATGCTGATAACAGTCTGCTTCCATAGTGGACCAGTAGTATCCTACCCGTAGGATCTTTTTAGCCATCTTGTGCCCACTAGAATGGGTGCCAAAGGCACCTTCGTGCAAGTCAGCCATAATCTTTTCTACCTCACTCTTGTCTACACACAGAAGCAAGGTAGAGTCATGATTGCACTTGCAGAGGATCCCGTTACTGAGAAAGAACTTAGCAGAGAATCTCCTTAGGAACTTTTTATCATTGACTGAAGCTCCCTTAGGATACTCTTGGGCTTCGAGATATCTTTTGACTTCCTGGAACCAAGGCTTGTCCATTACTTCTTTAGTACCAATCTCGTGACAGTAAGCTGGTTCATCCAATCTCTCAACAGTGATCTGAGGAGCTTCATTGTCCCATCTGACTTTGAACATGGACGACATAGTAGCTAACACGTCTGCTAACTGATTCTCTTCTCGGGGAAAATGCTCAAAGGTAACCTCTTCAAAGTGTGGAATCAATGTCAGCACATGCTCTCGGTAAGGGGTGAGATTAGGATGCTTCGTGTCCCATTCTCATTTGATCTGGATGATTACCAAAGTTGAGTCTCCAAACACACTTAAGAACTTGATCCTTAAATTGATTGCAGCTTTAAGACCCATGATGCTTGCTTCATACTCAGCTATATTGTTGGTACAGTTGAAACATAGCCTGGAAGTGAAAGGAGTATGACAGCCCTTGGAAGATATGACCGCAACACGGATGCCATTGCCAAGTTCATTGGAGGCTCTGTCAAAGACCATGGTCCATTGGGATCCTTTTTCAAGTCCTTCATCCGGTCCAGGTTCTTCACAATCAGTCAGTAACATGATATTCTCGTCCGGGAATTCAAAGTTCATGGATTGGTAGGCGTCCACAACCTGATGATCCAAATGATTAGCTAATACACTTCCCTTGATTACTTTTTAGGTTGTGTATTGAATATCGTATTCGGCCAGGACCATTTTCCATTTTACTATTCTTCCGGAGAGAGCGGGCTTCTCAAAGATGTATTTGATAAGGCCCATGTTATATATCAACAAAGTAGTGTGTGTCAACATATACTGTCTCAGGCGGCGAGCAGCCCATCCCAAAGCGAAGCAAGTTTTCTCGAGCAGTAGTATCTTGTTTCATAGTCAGTAAACTTTTTGCTAAGGTAGTATATTGCATGCTCGTTTTGACCAGACTCGTCATGCTGCCCTAACACAAACCCCCATTAAATTATCTAATACTGTTAAGTACATGACCAGAGGTCTTCCTTCAACTGGTAGCATCAAAATTGGAGGCTCTTGAAGGTATTCCTTGATTCTTTCAAAGGCATTCTGGAAATCATCATTCCACTTCACTGCTTGATCTTTCTTCAGTAATTTGAAGATTGGCTCACAAGTAGTGGTCAGATGGGAAATGAACCTGGAAATGTAGTTTAAATGTCCCAAGAAACCTCTAACTTCCTTCTCAATGCAAGGAGACGACATATCTTTTATGTCCTTAACCTTTGTAGGGTCTACTTGAATACCTTTGTCACTGACAATGAAACCCAAAAGCTTACCAGATCTTACCCCAAAGGTACACTTGTTCAAATTCAGCCTTAATTTTTACATCTCCAGCCTATCAAACAACTTTTGCAGATGACCAAGGTGTTCCTCTTCAGTTTGAGACCTGGCTATCATGTCTTCAACATAAACCTCTATCTCATGGTGAATCATATCATGGAACAAAGCTACCATAACACGCTGATAGGTTGCCCCAGCGTTCTTCAACCCAAATGGCATAAACTTGTAACAGAAAGTGCCCCACTGTGTGACAAAGGTCGTATTCTCTATGTCCTCGGGTTCCATTTTGATCTGATTGTATCTGGAGAAACCATCCATGAAGGATAATACCTTATGTTGTTCGGTGTTGCCAACTAGAACATCAATATGGGGAAGAGGGAACTCATCCTTAGGGCTTTCCCTGTTCAGGTCTCTGTAATCCACACACATATGTACCTTGCCATCCTTCATAAGTACTGGAACAACATTGGTGACCCATTGTGGATAAGACGTGACAGCTAAGAAATCAGCATTGAACTGTTTCATGACTTCAGCCTTGATCTTTTCTGACATATCCATCCGCATACGACGAACCTTCTGTTTCACTGGAGGGAAATACTCTTTTGTAGGTAGGCAATGAACCACAATATTGGTGTCAAGTCTTGGCATGTCTTTGTATGACCAGGCAAAAAGCTCAACATAGTCATGTAGCATCTGTATTAACCGCTGTTTGACACCGGGATCCAAGTTAACCCTACCTTGAATTCTTTTTTGTCCTCTTCAGTACCCAAGTTCACTTTCTCAACTGGCTCCTCATGAGGCTATATTTCCCTTTCTTCCTGTTGTAACAGTCTGGCAAGCTCTCCTGGTACCTCAAAATCTTCCCCACCTTCGTCCTCGGCTTGGTTGATCAGATTTTCAGTCATAGTGAGAAATAGTAGAACCGTTATCAATGCGATCCAGAGTGGATGTGGATCTGCAGTTTGATATGTGAGTGTGTGTAAGAGTATATCTGTATATTTTTGATAAAGTAAAGAGGCAGAAAAGAAAAACAAATAGCGTAAAATTTGTATGTGAAACGCCCAACGCTTTATTGATGACATATGAAAATGAAGTAATGACCCTCACAAATAGACCATTGTGCCTCAGGTAAGACACAAGGCTTTAATGTTTCAATTGTTCAAATATTACATTTCCTTAAAACAAAAAGACAAATTACTCTTGAATAAAAGTAATGGGCACAAAGTCTTTAGCCTCCCAATTGTTGAATCCACTGCTGATGGTTGGGAAGATCCACTTGTCCAGGTCATAACCATTATCGATGTCTTCTAGGGAATTGATCCCATGGTTGCTGATCCGTAAAGGCGGTCCCCCGGTGCGAGCACGACGAACAACTCTCTGGGATCCTGAAGTAAAACCCAAACCAAATTTGCCAGATTTGTAGGGAATATCTGGAAGTTGGCCCCAAATTGTACACCCGCCTTCTTCAATGGCTGCCCTGGCATCTTTCAGAGAAGCCATCTTTAGCGGAGGCCTAGTAGTCTTTGGAATATTGGTAGTGGTCTTGGTTGCAACAATAGTCTATGGAACCTCTTCAAAGTTCTGACAGGTAGTCTCAATGAACTCACCGTCCATTTCAACGTACTTGAAAGAGTTCAGGTGGCTCACCATGTACTCCTCCTCCCCATGAACTATGATGATCTTCCCATTGACTGGGTACTTCAGCATCTGATGTAGGGTGGAAGTCACAGCACCAGCCCCATGGATCCAGGGTCGACCCAATAAAAAGAAGTAAGATGGGTGGATGTCCATCACATAGAAAATGGAATTAAAAGTCCGAGTACCCCCTTTGATACGGATGTCCACCTCCCCGTGCATCATTCTTTTAGAACAGTCGAAGGCCCTCACCATAATGTTACTAGGCTTTAGCGTGAGCCCTTCACAATCCAACCTGTCTAGAGCGTTCTTGGGTAAGACATTAAGTGATGAACCTGTATCTACCAGGACATGGTCTAATTTAGTGCCCCTACACTCAATGGAGACATGTAGGGCATCATTGAGTTTCCTTCCATTGGGAGTTAGGTCTGCATCATAGAATCCCAGGCCATTATCAATTGTCAAACTCGCCACACAATTCTCCAATTGATCAGCGGAGGTCTCTTGAGGCACATGGGGAGACTTCAGGAATTTTACTAAAGCCTTGGCATGGGCTTCAGAGCACAGAAGTAGGTCCGGAATTGAGATTTTTGAAGGGGTCTGTCCCAATTGTTTTACGAAATTGTAATTGTTGTACCCCAACTTTTTCCCCTAATATTCCTATATCATCTCATACCATAACAATGCTATCAGATCACAAATTAGGATTTGGGGGTTTATCTTCTACGACATCCTGTCTTAGGGTTTGCCTATGGAATCACCAAGCACCTTGAAGCATTTTTTTTGTATATCTTGTACTTGTATGCTTCTAACTGACCTCAAAATATGTATATGTTGTCTCTTGGAATATCATCTTGTAGGTCATGGCACAATTGTCTTCATCTCATCATCTCCTAGCACAGAGGATCAAAACTAGGGTTTGAAGTTTAATCAAGAGATCTTTGGATTTTTGGGCAATTCTTGATCCCATACTTCTCTACTTAGTCATGAGCATCTATCATTGGAAGTTTGATCATCAACTTTGGCTTGAAAGGGTTCAATTTATTAAAAAGAGGTAAAATGGTCATTTTGTCAAAAGACAGTCAAAATCAGTTGTTGACCAAGTGGACTTTTGGTCAAACATCAATTCAAAATCCCTATTCTCATATTTCATGGTCAATAGTGCAAAAAAATCAAGGGGAAGTGTGAATTGGAGATAACTTTTCAAGGAAGTTATTTGAAGTTTTGAAATTTTTCTAGGTATCCATAGGGCTGAATTTTAATTGGCTATAACTTTCTCAATTTTTATTAAAAATGTGCAAACTTTATATGCCTAGAAAGAGGATGAAAAATTATCCAACTTTGTAGGAGTGGCCACAAGTCCAAAAAATGAAAGGAAAAAAAGTTATGAAGCTTGGAAGATTTGGACACTTGGTGAAATTTTGGTTAAAAATACAAAAAATTGTCTTCATGTCCATTTTTGAATGACCATTTGGACTCAAATCAAAAAGTTGGCAACATGAAAGTTGTAGATTGAAGTTTTCTCTTCATTTTACATTCAAGAATCATCTCAAATGGTTAAATTTAGAGAAATATATGGTGATTAGGATTTTGAGTTGAAAACTAAATTTTTCCCAGCAGAAGGAAAGTCACGCGCGCTAGGTAATCATTTCATCAAACATGTTGTGGGCGTGCATTCATCAATACTTTTCTATGTGAAATATTCATTATTTTGAAAAATGTCCAACATCAAAGTTGAAGCCCTAAACGTGAGGAATAATTTTGCTACATAAGGTTTCTCCAAATTCTCCATAAATTTTGAGATATAATTGAATGAAGAAGGCATCATGCAAGATGAAATGTTTTGCCCAGCCACGCCTCACGCGCGGGCAGCAAGCCTAGTCAGGCCTGGAATTTTATCAAGCAGTTTGTAAGCACACATTCATAGCCAAATATCTCATTGATCCAAGCTTCATTTTGAAAAATTTTGAACATCAAAGTTGGAGTATGAAATGTCCTTTCCATTTTTTGTTCAAACTTTGTGACATTTCATGCACCATAATGGAAGATATAATGAGGTAAAAGCATGGTCATGAAATAGCATATTTTCATGAAAATGCATGGTATTTTTTTTTGTGCCAACCAAGCCCACTTTCCAGCTCACACGCCCTAGCCCTGTTTCACTTACTCCAAAACACATGTTCTTGCACTCTCAAACAATACAAAATGCAACATGCCTCTCACTTCCCATTTCTCACTTTTTATCTCATTCTTTTCCCACACTCTATAAAAGGGCAAGGCATTCAACATTCAAAGAAAAAAGAAGTCAATAGCAATCTCTCACTCTCTTTATCTCTTCCTCACAAAGACAACAACACACTTCTCTTTCTCTCTCTCAAAACAAGTTTGAACTCCATTGTTGAAATTTTATTCTCCTCGAAGCTTCCTCCATTCTTGTTCCAGCGCTCATATCTCTTTCATTTCCTCATAATTGGAGCAAAAGAAGCAAGTTCCTCTGGGTTTCTCATCATTAGATCCA
Organism: Vicia faba; assembly: GCA_948472305.1. NCBI lineage: Eukaryota > Viridiplantae > Streptophyta > Magnoliopsida > Fabales > Fabaceae > Vicia > Vicia faba. The sequence goes on along the minus strand of OX451737.1, from coordinate 341,284,343 downwards.
GACAATAGTGAATTTATTTTTCACTTGAAGAAGTAAAATTCAGTTCTGGATTCCTGTTTTGATAGCTTAAATCAATGCTTGAAATCATGTATACATGTAATTAGCTGGCCAGACAATAGGTCTGATGTATCTAATTGGTTTGATTCGAGCTCCATTGATGTTTTGAAATTTTCTGCAAATCATGCTCAAGTTAGTTTTCAGTGACTTTGAGCTCCAATTTCTCTTTGATCCTGCCTTGTTTTTGAAATCTAAAAGATGTGTGATTTTCTTAGAAGTTTGGTGATCATGTTTGCTTTTTGAATCATCTCAAATGGTTGAGAAATAAGAGAGAAATTGAAGCTGGAAGTTGCCTTGCTGAAAACTATTTTTTCCACGCGTTTTGGGTTTTGGTATGTTAGTAGGGATGATGACGTGTCCCTTCTTGATTGAACATGGATGCATTTATCTTTTACAGCGCATTTTGGCAAAAAAAAAAGGTGTAAAAGGCTTCATATATTAATTTTTCTTTTGTTTTCTTAAATTTTATTTTAATATTTTCTTCATTTAAAAAATTATCAAAAAAATATTTTACACTCCTTTTTCAGTATATTTTCTAATTTTGATTTTTATTTCATTTTTTTAATAATTTTTCTTGATTAAATAAAATCATGTGAATAATTAGGGCTTTAATATTTCTTTTAAATCTTGAATTTTATTTTCTTATATCTATTAAGTAAAAAAATCCATAAATAATATTTTTGGACTCCTGTCTGAGCTTATTTCATGAAAATATTTTTTGTCCTATTTTATAAAAAATTTGGATTACAAATTAAATCATTTAATTGGACATATTCATCTTTTCCTTGTTTTTTTTAATGAATTGTTTAAATAATTTTCTATTTCTTTTTCCTTTTGAAATAAAATCCAAGAAAAATATGCTTTCTGATCCTTTTAATTTTCTTGACATTTAGGTTATTTTCCATCAAATTTATTTGGCCTTTGGATCTAATTGATTAATTTTTGAACTTATTTTCCTTTTTTTAGGGTTTTTACTTGATCATGAACATTAATGGATTTAAATTTCTAACTTCCAATACCTATAAAATCATAGATGAAGTTGTTTGGAGTTCTTGAACATGTTGAGGCCATAAAAATCATTTTTTTGGGAATTTTACATGTGATTTCATATTTTTCACAAATCATTTTCCAAAACCCTCTAGTTTAAGGCTTAAACTTTCTAGTTTTCAATTTGGCATTTCTAAAGAAAATTTCCACCTCAATCCAGGGACTCCAAATTTTATTTCTTACCTTTATAGGACATTAGGAAGTTAGGGTTTTAATTTCATAATTTTTTCAAGTCATTTTAATATTTTAAAACTATTCTTACCTTAGGTGTGCATTTAGGGTTTTACCCTTTGAATAATGTTTGTAAATTGAAAACTTTTGTACATGATTCTTGTTTGATTCTTGAAATAGCATGTGGTACTGACTTGGAGCACATCTTGAGGCAAATTCTTCAACATCATTTGGTCTTGGGTGTTGATAGGTTGATAAACCAAATCCATTAAAATCGACGAATGATGTTGATGATATTTGAAACTCTAATCCCTTCCCTCTTCATCTTATTCCCCTTTCTTATTGTATTACATGTTATTGGATAATGATCTCTATATAATTTATCCAAACATGAAATACATAGATTTCTATTGACTTGCCTCAAAATAGGTGCGACTTCTACATAAGTTCACTTACGATTGCTTAACATAACGGTAAATTTTGTCCCGATTCAAATAAATGATCATTCGTGGCCCAAACCTATGTTTGCAAGCCCAAGTATGTTAATTTGATCCCTTTGATCCAATAACCTTGAGATTCATTGTGTGGAGGCTTTGGTTCTACCAATCCTCTAATGACCTTCATAAATTTTGGTCAACGCGGATCACTTAAACATCGTTGATCATTAAATGTTGCCTTGAGAATTCTTAAATGGATGATATACTTGACAAAAAGCAAATGCAACTTGTTGTTGAGAGGCTTTGGTTTTACCAATCCTCTAATGAGTTGAAAATGCAAGTTTCAAGATGGTTATCCAACTAACCACTAATTATTAACAATTGACTTTACTTCATGCTTTTGTTTTTATGCTTTTACTTTATGTACTATTTACTTTAGCATTTACATTTCATGCTATTTTCATCTTTTCTCACTTGAGCTTTTCTTTTCTTTTTGAAGATACTTAATAATCAACATAAACCATAAAAAACCTTAATTATACTTGGATTATTTGGTTGCTATCCTTGGCATTATGGAGTATTGGACTTCTTGGACTTAGGAATAGAAACCTTGGCCTATGTTGGAGACCTTGTGACCTTAATTTATATTTTGTCTGGAGTTCTTGAGGTTTACCTCAAGACATTGGGTTGTTTGTTTGTTTTGTGTGTATGTTATTGTGATTACATACTTTGATTGTAATCTGGTATTCACCCGTATACAGTCGTTACTCTGCCCAATTTTTGTGAAGACTTAATACATTTTAAGTTTGGTTCTCTCAAGAGGTCTAGTACGTTTGCTTACTTGGTTTCATTCCAAGGAATGAGAATTCTATCTTGACTCATAATGTCAAGTATTTGCTTCTTGTTAGTTAGATAGTTCTTCTCCTTAGCTTTTACCTTATGCTTTAGGATAGTCTCTTCTTCTCCTCCTATCTTCTTTAATTTAAAAAAAAATCTTCTCTCTCCTTTTGAAAACTATTCTTGTTTTTTAAACTTGAACCACTTTGATAATAAACTTGGACCTAGGTCCATGCATTTTCAAAACCTTTTCATAAATAAACTTCAATCAACTTAATAATACTTTAACATTTTTTGTGAGAAGACTAAAAGTCAATCAATCTCATTCAAACCATTTTTCCATTTTGGCTCTTATCTTTAAAACTTTTATCAAAATATTGGACTCTTGCTAATCCTTGTAGTGATGCAAATAGCTATACTTTTATAATATGTAGTGAAGAGAGATATTTTCCACTTGGGTGTTGAGTGAGGCATTGTTGATTTTAAAATCCAATCCATGTCCTCCATTTTGAGATGATGCAAATTCTCCTTTCTCATGATTGTGGGTAGTAAGTATGTTTTCCACACGGACAACGATGATGATGTCTTATCTCATAAAATTAACCAACACACTCGTGTTTTAAAATTTTTAAAGGTGAACTACGTGTACCCTGATACCCTATTGCAGAAAGGTGGTACGTAGGCACTAAAGGTTCACAACCGCGACATGTGTAAAAAAAAACATAAAAAATACTTTTTTCTCACCTCCACCATCTATTTTTTATACAACATTTTATAACCAAAATGTATAGATTTTTTTCAAAGAGGTTCCTGTGGAGTACCATAGATGTTTAGGGTGCTAATACCTTCCCTTGGCATAACCAACCCCCTTACCTTGAATCTTTCCCCCCCTTATTTGGGTTACTCGCTCTTTTCCCATTCCTTTGGAAACAATAAAGCGTGGTGGCGATTTTTATTTTGATCTGTGTAAGTCTAGTAAATCCAATGACTTAGTCTTAAACATTTCTACCGCTACAGTAATCACTTTTCTTGATTATTTTCAATATCTATTCCATCTACTTTTTAGAAGCCTTAGGAATGGCTTCTAGACGTGCCTTCATCCGGATAGGATCAACCAATACCTCCTTGCCCCGAGTCTCGGCCGACCTGGTAGTAAGGATAACAGTAAGACTAACAACAAGAGTAGCTATGGGAATATTGACAGGAGCAATAGGGATGATCACATGAGTAGCAACAGTTTTAGGAGGAGAGATCTCGGGAGAGAAAATCCTTCCGCTTTTGGTGACTTTGCTGGTCCCGAAAATGTTACTAATGTCAGGATCAGAGTCTTCAATATCTTTGTCTTTAACAACCAGCAAATCTTGCTTGACGCCATGGTAATAAACGTCAGCCCCATAATTCCAAGGAACAACTTTATCTGAGGAATATGACATAAGTCCAGGAAAAGTAATTATAAACAAAGCAATTTTCAGAACAGATGTAATCTTGACAGGTCTTTTAAAGGAGACCTTGGGAGGATTGGCCGAAATGGTAATGATAGAAACATCTTCATACGGAGCACTTGTAACTAGAGTCTTCTCAAACAAAATTTCTTTATCATCCATCTGGCGCTGAACGGCTTCATTCAACAAATGTAAACCATTAGGTAGGGACAAACATAAGTGGCAACCTTCACCATAATGCAGAAATAGACCAGCCTGCAAGAGATTCTTTTTAATAGTCAGGAGTGGAGTAGTTAGTTCATCAGCAGAAGCAACAAACATGTCATCATCAATAGCATTAACACCACGGTCGTGCTTGGGCATATGGGAAGTTATAACATTAGGGGTCTCAGGAGCGTCAAGTTCAATCTCATTTGCTTCAATCAAATCCTGCACCTTGTTCTTCAAATCCCAACAGTCGTTTGTATCATGGTCTGGACTTTTAGAATGCTAAGCACACCAAGCATTTGAATTGTAGTGAGGAGATGTAGTGTTGGGATTTTTGGGAGCCTCTCTCAGGGTAACCAGATTGGATTTCAGAAAATGTGGCAAAACTTGAGACAAGGTCATATTAATCCGGGTAAACTGTCTTCTAGGCTTATCTATTCTGGGCTGATTATTCTGTTGCTGGTGTGATGCAGGATTGGAAATCATAACAGCCCCTACCGTCGGAAGATGCTCAGATTTGTTAAGATTTCTTTGGCCATAAGCAGCATTGACCTCCTTCTTTCTTGTGAACGGTTTATTTGTCGTACTGGAGGATGCATCTCTCTATATTTTACCACTTTTTAATGCCAGCTTCTACCCGTTCTCCAGTCAAGATCAATTCAGTAAACCCAACAGAAGAACTTCCAATCAGATGGTTAAAGAATGGCCTGGATAATATGCCCAAGAACATGTCCACTAACTCCCTATCAGACAATGGAGGCTAGGCTCTTCCTACAAGGTCTCTCCATTTATGGGCATAATCTTTAAAGCCCTCGCCAGAACCCATAGACATACTCTAAAGTTGTGTACCGGTTGGAGCAAGGTCAACATTATATTGGTACTACTTGTAGAAAGTAGCAGCCCGATCTTCCCAGTTATGGATGTTGGTTCCCTCCAGCTTATAGAACCACTCTAATTGAGTCCCTGATAGACTGTCTTGAAAGAAATTCCCCCACAAATTCCTGTCAGTAGTGTGCGGTTGGATCTTCCAAACATAAGATCTGAGATGCAGCTTTGGACATGAGACCCCATCATATTTAGAAAATGCGGGCACTTTGAACTTTTGCGAGATAACCACTCCAGAAACAAATCCTAGCTCTTCGAAATCTAGGCCAGGTACCTTTTGACTTCCATGGTCTTGAGACAATCCTCCAACTGTTTGTACTTATCATCAGCAGGAGGGTATTGTTCCTCGGTGTAATCAACTTCATCCTCTTCAGACTTTCTTCTACTATAGTCTTCTTCTCTTGGCTCTCCTTCCTAATTGTCTCTCTCTCTTGACGGAGTTGCGAGCTCTGAAACTTGCCTCACTGGTCCTTTGAACCTTCTTCCCAAATTCAGAACACCCATTAGCCTCTTTTTCTTCTTCTTGTCCTTGAGAATCAGAGCTTTCAAATCTTCTTGTCCCTTATCCAGATTCAGGATCATTTCTTAGAATTGAGCATTCTATGCCTGAAGCTCCTTAATTGTTTGTTCAAGAGCCATTGCTGAAATAAACAGCGAAGAAGATAAGAAGCCTGTCCTAAAACCTGTTTATGCAATGTTATGTATGATATATGTATCCAATTTTTTCAAGGATTTCTAAGACTTAAATTTGCTTAGCCAAAGGGAAAACAAACGTTAATTGCATTAAGAAGTTTAAGCGGTTAGAATGATGCCTCCTGGGCTTACAAAGGAAGTAACAAAGAAAAAATGAACTCTCAAAGAAAAAAAGGACTCAAGCTTCCCACGGGCGCATCCTCTTTGGTGCAATGTAGGCATTTATACTCTTCTCTTCGTGAAGTAGCCTGGTGAGCTCTAAAACTTTCTTCTCGCTGGCGTAGAATTGGGTTTCAAAGGTATCCTGTTCCTCTTTGAGTTGAATCCATGATTTTTGTAACTCCTCGAAATTAGTCGGCATGTCAGGATGAAGAACAATGTAAGGAGTGTCTCCCTCAGCAACGGGCTCCATGATTATGGGTAGAATGGCCTTACAGGTCCCAAACTTGTTTCTTACTCCTTAATTTAATGTTTACTCAGTTGACAAAGCTTTGATCCAAGCCTTAGAGTCATTACCTAAGTTGTAATTCCATAAATGGCATAAAGTGACCATTGCCATTTTGAAAAAGCTCAACTTTTGCCACTTTATAATTCTTGAGCATTGAACCTGTCTCCTTTGCACATACAAGTACCACAGGCCTAAAGAAAATTGTACAAAGAAGATACCAACCCTAAGCAAGCCAGTACAAGCATGTGAAGACTTGTCTCTTCAGTTTGTTTTAAAAGCAAGAAAGGTTTCCAAAAGGTGAAAACTTGCAAATCTGTTGGAGGGCTGACTTTAAACTGATTCCATACTAATATACAAACCCTTTGTAACATAAGACACGATTACTAGAAGGCTGAAACACTCCCAAACTCCAGAACAATAGAAAACTATCCAAACTTGCAGTTTTTGCATAAGCATAGCAATCTCTCATTTGGTTTGTGCGTTTCAAGTCTTATCCATCAAAACACCTTACCTACTTGATATCTAACTGATCCAGACCCTCATCCCTGTACTGTAACCCCTTCTCCATCATCTTCCATTTTTGTTTTCAAAGCTTGCAGGTTGACTTGGATAGAGAGTTTCAGACACTTTCAAAGCAAGGCAAGGGTTGGAACACACTCAGGGAGGTTCAAGCAAGCTCAAACAATCATCAGGCCTTCATAAAACTCACTCCATTTCCATCCATGATTTCAACTGAAAGAGTTAAAAATCTCAACTTCTATCTCTTCATAAAGGCATCCATTGGCCATGATTTGTGAATAAACAATGTAGACCTCATTGCAACGAAGCTGTACATATACATATCTTGCATTTATTTGACCTGAGTTGAGAGAATTTTGAAGTTCAAATTCCTGTAAAAATTAGGTTAAAATCTAGGGCTTTTAAAATTAATTCTGATCTTTGATTGTTAGCTTACATAATTTACATGGTTAGAAACGTGAGACAAAATGCTACAACTTTCATGTTATGAGTTTTCATTTTCATTGAGAGATGAGAAAGTTACAGAGCATTTGGATGGCTAGAGGAAGAAGATGAAATACAGGGTCATGGAAGTGTTCAAGTTATGTTATTTTTGTTTCAACTTAATAAACTGATGTATAGCCACCCCAGTGGCAAGGTAGCGCGCTGGTGAGACCCATGTCCTGGGTTCGAACCTTGGCGTTACCTTTTGTTTTTTCATATTTTTCCATTTTTTAGTTTTTGGCTTGTTTTGCAGGATTGGGCCTCCACGCTGGGCCTTGTTCTTTTTTCTAACTTTCACCACTTGATTGCTCAGAACACCCCCTAGCCCAACTATTTTTTTATTTTTTATTTTATTTATTTTATTTTCATTTTTGTTTAATAAATATTTTCTTTAATACATAAAAATCCTAAAAAAAATATAAATATGATAATATTGCATTTTATTCTATTTTATTTTATTTTTCACATAAAAAATATATTTTATCTTCAATATACATTCATTATTTTTCTTAATAAACTTGTAAATATAAATAAAGTAGATTTAGTTTGATTTGTTTTATTTCATATTTGTAAATATTTATTTTACATGTAAAAAAACTAAATACTTCCTTACAATATTATTTATTATTTTAATACAAGAATACACAATAATAATACATGAAAACCTTATTTTCTTTCAAACTAGAAATTAGGGTTAACCCCTTTTTAGGAATTATTTTCTTTTCCTTATATTTTTTGGATTAGGTTAAAATCTTCTTTTCACACAAAAAACAAAACAAAGTCTTTTCTTGCATATACATATTATTTCACATCTAAATATTGTATATTGTTTATTCTAATAATCGTGCAAATTCGATTTGGTTGTAATAATTTATTTAGATTTACATTCTTGCAAATCCTCATTCAAATTTGTATTCCCCACTCCCATAAATTGTTGTAATAGCTTAGTAATCTTTACATTACGCAATTTACCGCTTTACATGCCATGTAAGTAATTAGGGTTGTATGGTGAGATCAAAACAAATCAAATAGAAAACCCTAATCCAAGACAAAAACAATGCATGAAAGTCAATGCACTTGCACACAAGCATCCTTAGGGTTTCTCCACTTGGTTTCCTTATATAAAAATATCCATATTACGCATGCGAAGTATCTTGGCAAAACAAACAAATATAAGATCATAGTCCCTCGATGACGCTATTCAAGGCTGCCTTACAAAATGATCTTGGTCCCTCAAAATGCTAAGATACTTTGTAACATTGCTAATCATGGTTATACAATGACCCACGCCCATCCCGTTTACATCCAAAGATAGGGTTGCTTACCAAATCAATGGTAAGACAACAATGTCAAAGGAATAGAAAATTAACAAGAAAGACATTTGAGTAGGTAGATTGCTTCTAGTTACTTGCTCTATTTCCAAACAACTATCCTTGCTATTTTCAAAAAAAACACACACATTTCCAAACATTTTACAAACATTGAAAACATTTTCGAAAAGACAAACATCTTTGTATACATTCTTACGAACAAGAATCATTACAAAGGTTGCCTAAATAATTGCCTCTTTTGCAAAATACTTTCAAAAACCACACAAAGCACAATTTCAAAACAAAAAGCAAGTGATCTAGCAAGTATCTAAGAGCCTATGGAAAACCATGGATGAAAAGGGGTGCTAATACTTTCCCTTTTCATAATCTACCCCCCGAACTCAAGAAACAATCTCAAAGGTCTTTCCTGTGCTTTTTAACCTTTCCTTTTGGATAAAAGAAAAGTCGGTGGCGACTCTTGCTAACCGCAACATTTGCGATAAAACGTAAAACCCTCAAGTCAGTTCTCCCACCGTATCACACATACCATAGATGAGAAGGGCCAACACTTCTTCAAAAGCTTGTAAATCCAGGGTATGCTAAAAATGGTGAGCCTTCTCAAATACAAACTTAGCTAGAAACCCTTTGACACCTCTTCTTGTTTCCTAATTTGCCACTACACCAGACCGTTGTGAAGACAGAGCATGAGCAATCTCTTCAGGTTTTGGGTCTCTCTCCATACCATTGAAGGGTAACTGATTAAGAATGGGCACCCCGAATAACAGAGAAAATTCCTCCATGGTGGGAACCAATTGGTAATCAGGAAAGGTGAAGCAGTGATGTAAAGGGTCGAAGAACTGAAAGAGCACCTTCAACATTTCTTCCTTAGGGCTTGAGGTGACTAGATTGAGAACTCTACCATGACTTTTGGTGAATAGAAAGCTCTCAGGAACCCTTGATGCTAATTCCTTGAGTTGAGGAGGTACCCTTATGAGGTTAATTTGGATAGTATTCCTGCGAGTGGATGCCATGTCCTGTAAACAACACAAAGATAAGCCCTAAAAATCCTTGAAATAGTTAGTACGATATGACATGTTATGAAGTTATGATATCATGATTATGCTAAGAAAACACAAATATATTAAGCACAAGAAAATCACACAAAGACCTAGGTTTAAATCTTGCATGGGTTTTAAGGTAAGTACCCTCTTGAAGTTTAGTTGGCTCAACCTATCCTATCAATAGTAACCGGGTTCTAAGGGATCTCAATATCACTGATCTTTCCCACAAGTTTTATTCCTATCGACAACTGACTTGCCCCCAAACAAAACTCGAGAGTCAAATCTCAATAAGTGTAGTATCGAGTATCAACCGACTTCGGGCTACACCAAAGACGGCTATCTCACTACTTCCTAATGGCCAATTTGTTTAATTAAAGGTTTTAAGGCTAGTTGATGTTTCATGACACCACACAGCGGCCCCGTATTCTCCTTGACTACTCAAGGGCTACCGGTACCAACCAAAGTTTCGCATCAATGTAGCTATTGCTTCGACCATGTCGGTATACCCTGCACAGTTTCAACAATCTATTGCTACTTACCTAAAAGGTGCCCCAGATCTTGGTGTAGGATCTATAGTAACCCAAACAAAGCCCTCAAAAGTAAAGCAAACAAAGCATACAAAAGAAGTTAAATAATGAACTAACTCTAAGGTAACCTCACTTTTTATAATTCCCAAGCAGAGTCGCCAGTTCTATGATACGGTGGCAGAACCGACTGCTATACTGGTTTTATGTTTGTGTTCGTAAATGTTGCGGTAAGCAAGAGTCACCACCGACTTTTCTTTTATCCAAATTACGGAAAGGGTGAAAAGAACATAAAAAGTCCTTTTCGAGAATTTTCTGAGTAAGGGGGGTAGATTATGGATAGGGAAGGTGTTAGCACCCTTTCCATCCGTAGTTATCTACGGGCTCTTAGATGCTTAGCTCATTTTAAAATAACTTGTGCTTTATGTGTTTTTAAAAAATGTTTTGAAATGCCTTAGTGCGACGATTTTCTTTATGTTAACTCTTGTATCAATCCTCAAGGGTGTTGACAAAGAAAATATCTTTTTGAAAGTTGTTTTTGAAATTTGTAAGTGTAAAAAGTTTGTTTTAAGCATATCATCTAAGAACTATCTACTTATACTCGAAAAAAGTTGTTCTTTTCCTCCTATCCTTTAGACAATGCTATCCTACTATTAGTGAGTAGGTAGCTGTTGTACCCCAAAATTTGCCCTCCCCTTTTTCATAGAAAACACAACCCTAGGGTTTCTCAAATATTCAAGTTGGCTCAGGAATCGATCAGACAGATTTTCTTTTGTGGCAGTAAACCAGCAATTAGGGTTTTTCTTGCATTCCTCAGAAGAAATTGAGTTCTCAGAAATTCAATTGGTTTTCACAGGTCTTCATGCTTTCTCAAGTTTATTGAAAAAACAGTGTTTGTTCTCAGAGCATGGTTTTTTTGGGACAAGAGATTAAGACTGTCATTTGGGACGAACATGATTTTGATCCAGGTTAACCAGATGATTTGCGTCTTTTAAAACATTTGCTTGGTTAGGAAATGGAATATACAGTGCGTGTTTTGTTTGGAATGCAGTTGCAAGATTACAGAATTATTGGAATTTAAGTTATCTTGATTGGAATTATTGGAATGCAGTTTCAATTATCTTGATTGGGAATCTTTAAGAATTAGTTAGGATGCAAAGAGAAAATTACAAGTTCTTGACAGTAAAGGGTTTCAATTGACACCAGATTATTTCATAAGACTTTCTCCAATTTTTTCAAACATTGTTACAAAATAATTTGTTCATTTAAATACTCTATGTTTTACAACTTATTGTATTTAAAAGATAAATTAGTACAATTGTTGGATACAATACAAGAATGTTTTTCTAAATTACAAGGAATTTCAAATACTTGATTGGCCTAGGAGAACTAATCTATGCCTAAGATTAACTGAAGTTCTTTTGCTATCTCCAAAGACCTCCATGCATGCCATAAAGTTCTTGCCTCCCATGCTTTGTCACATCCAATTGTGCTCACATGAAAACAAAGAAAGAAAAATAGTTAGTACAAATTATTTGGGCATGAGCAAGAATTTTCAAAAGAAAAAATGCTATTCATCATTAAAGTTTGCAAAGTGGAATCAGAATGCCATTTTTTCATCACAATTTTATTTTTTTTCTATTTTTGCAAATCACAAGAAGGTTATCCTTCTTGGTTCACAAAAAGAAGAAACAAGAAATGCAAGCAAGTTGTCCAAACAAACAAAATGCCCAAACAGCTGTCCAAACAAACAGAATGCCCAAACAGCAACCAAACAAATATTGCAAATAACAGCGTAAACCAAACAGAATGCCCAAACAGCAACACAAAATTGGACAAAAAGCAAACAACAAACAACATAAGCTAGAGCAGGCAACAAAGCAGAAGTATGGAAATATAATAAGCTAAGTCAAAACAAGCAAAAGCTTGTTCAAGAAGCTAATTCATCATTTTCCAAATATTGCAAACTTTTCAGAATTGGAAAAAGGGGCAAAAAGCAATTTGATTTCCTAGTGTCATTGAGAGATAAGAGAGGAAAGAAGTCACCTAGGATGCACATCCCTGCTGCCTTGACTATCACAAGTTACATAGAAGCTGCTAGAAAACAAATCTGCCATCAAAAAGCCAAAAGAACAATATAGTAAAATATTCAAATTCTTTGTTTTCCCACCATTTTGAATAGGAATTCAACAGAAGCAACACCAATATAACAGTAGACACAACTCTCAAGCAAGGGAGATAGAAAAAATTATCAAACTCAGCAAACCAAAAAACCTCCAAAACCTCAAGTTTTCAAAACTGTCAAGGTCCAAAAAAAACTGTAAAAGTCTCAAAACCTTCAAACTATCAACAAAATCAACAACCTTCAAAAAACCTGTCAAACTTTCAAAAACCTCCAAAAACTAAAAGTCTCAATTGTCAAAAAATCCCAAACCTTATCTCAAGCCAACAAAACACAAATCTCAAGTTGAGAAATCAGAACCATTAACAAAAGCAAAAACCTGCAACCTGTTAACAAACATTTCAAAGCCAAATAGCCAAAACTTGAGACAAGTCTCAAACAACAAAAAACCAAACCCAAAAAACCATAAAAGGCCTCAAACTGATAAACAAGCATCCAAACTGTCAAAACCTGAAAATCCTCAAAAACCAACATATATCCCAACTGATAAACTAACAACAAAAACCTGTTAACCCTTTTTTTTTCAAATTCACTGAATCAAGCAAAACTGTCAAACCATCTCAACACCATTAAACCTACAAACTGTAAACCAGTATTCAAATCACAAAACTAGAAAAAAGTCAAAATCCCAAAACATCAGCCAAAGCTTCCAATATTCTAAACTGTAAGCAATCCAAAACAACAAAAACATCAACCAAGCTTCCAATAATCCATAACCAAAAACATGACCAAAAACTTGCAACAAACTCCAGCAACCAAAAACCAGTAAACCATTCAAAATGATAAACCAATATCCAACTATCCAAACACCATTAAATCACACAAGTCCAAAACCTGTCAAAGCCACAAAATCCAGAAGATAACCAATATCATCAGAGATAGAAGAAAGTTACCAAAAAAATCACGCTTTTAATCCTCATCTCTTCCCACACGCAGCTCCGGCCACCAAGGAGCACCGCCCTCAGTCTCACCATCCCCTTTCCATTTAATAGAAAGAATCCCAACAGGTATGGATTTCTCATCTTTCTCCTAATCTCATTTCTCTGCATCTAAGATCATGAGGTTGATTAACAGAAAAACACATAACATGACAAAAACCAACGAAATCGTTCAAGCTTTAATAAGAACAGAACCGTACCTTTTTCAAGAAAAATGTTAGAACAGGATTAAGGAGACGAGATTAGCAGCATTTCAGCAAAAGAGAGTTGTGGGGAAGATCAGATGATTCGGATTTCGTTCCCTTAGGGTCAATTCCGAAATTAGGGTATTCAAGGAGATACGAGCCATGGTGAGATAGAGATGAAAAGAGTGATTTCGTTCGCAAAAAAGAAATAGGGATGGATAGTGAGTTAGATTAGAAGATTTCAGCAGAGATGGATGGGGAAGAGATGAGCGGCGCCACTGTGAACAAAAGGGGTTTCAAGAACCCTAATTTTGTTTCCACCCTTAATCAAACAATTAAACAGATTTAAGGATCTGGGCTTGTTTTTTTTTTGATAAACCATAATCCCATTCGTATTCTACTGGTCTCACCCCCCCTTTTGGACTTGTTTTTGTATTTCAGCAATAACAACTATGTTCTTTTTGGGCTTCACCCCCAAGTCACTATAAGCCCATGTTCCTTGTTTTTTTTTTAAATTTGTTTCCTTTTTATATTTTTATTTGTTAACAAAATTACTAGATAAAACATAAAATACATTTTCATTAGTGTGATTTAAGTTTTGTGATTAATTTTTTTTATCATTATCTTTTTTATATATAAACTTGTTTTTATTAATTTTTTACATTTAATAAAACATCAAAAAATTTAACTTAATTTGTTTTCTTTCTTTAAACGTATTTATATAATTAATAAAAATACAAAAAAAAATAGAGATTTCAATTTAATCATTTTTTATTTTTTAGATTAGGTTTTACCTTTCTTTTTTTCAAGTAAATATTTAGCATTTCATATTTTGTTAATATTATTTTCATGAATTGTCATAACTTTATATAAATCGCACAAAAATTCGATTTGGTTGTATTGTTTGATATTTGGACATTTCTATCTCATTGGATTCATCCCCATTTGTAAAAATTGTACCCCCATTCCCGAACATTTTGTAATAGCGTAGAATTTCAATTCCCGCAATTTACTGTTTTCCATATACTGTATAGTAATTAGGCGTGTATGACAAGATTCAAAAATCAATCGCTAGATGACCTAATCAAAAGAATGAAATAACTTGAAACCAACACACATTTTCACACGTGCACCTCTAGGGTAACCTCGCTCGTTGCCTCGGAAATACAATCATGTCCGTCGAATATGGGATGCTTTAGCAAATGACCCTTCGATAAAAAAGATCGTAGTCCCTCGATGACCCTCGATGTTGCCTTCGATTAAAACGATCTCGTCCCTTACGAAAATTGCTAAAGCGTCTCACAAGTTACCTTCAATGATTGTAAAATTGACCCGCGCCTGTCCCTTCACATCCAACGATGGGGCTTCTTACCAAATTAATGGTGAGATAGCACTATTAAAAGGAAGAAGAAAAGAACAATTTAAGACCTTTCAAGTAGATAGATTCACTCTTAATTACTCGTTTGCTCATGATAAAAACTCTTACACCTACACTTCCATTTCAAAACATTTTCAAAAAAAAAGACAAAACGTTTTGTATACGTTCTTATAGAGACGAGAACCATTGCAAAACCTCTTTTAAAAACACTTTTTGAAACACGATTCACAAACACATCTTTGAATCACTTTTCGAAACAAAACTTTGTATACGTTCTTATAGAGACGAGAACCATTACAAAGAGATTTTTCAAAATACTTTCAAAGCCCACACCATAAGCACACAATCAAATGAAATCAAATGATCTAAACGAGTAACTAAGAGCCCATGGAAAACCATGGATGAAAAGGGTGCTAATACCTTTCCTTTTCATAATCTACCCCCCAAACCCGAGAATAATCTTGAAAGGTCTTTCCTGTGCTTTTTTACCTTTCCTTTTGGATAAAAGAAAAGTCGGTGGCGACTCTTGCTAACCGCACAAGTGCGAATGAAACGCAAAACATCTAGTCAGTTCTCCCACCGCATCACTAAACTGGCGACTCTGCTGGGGAAATAAAAAAAGTGGGGTTACCTAAGGGTTAGATCACTTTTACTCGCTTTCATTATTTGATTTGTGCGCTTTATATTCAGTTCTTTGTATTGGGCTTGCTTTGATCCTCCACCCGGATTTGGGGCACCTTTTTAGGTAAATAGAAATAGATTATGGACACTGTACGTCGTAGACCGATATGGTTGAAACAATGGCTATGTTAGTGTGACGCATTTGTGGGTACCGGTATCCCTCGTGGTGAATCGAGTAGAATATGGGGCCGCTGAGTGGCGTCGTGAAGAATTAATTAACCTTAGAACCCTAATTGAACAAACTTGGCCATTAGGACGTAGTGAGGTAACCGGTTTCGATGTAAAGCTGAAAATTGGTTGACACTCGATACTACACTCATTGAGGCTAGACTTTTGGGATATCTCAGCCGTAAGAAAATATTGATTGAGCTGAGACAATGCCTAAAAGAAATGTCGGTGATATTGAGATCCTTTAGAACCCGATCATTATTTCTAAGACAGGTTGAGTCAACTAAAACTTCAAGAGGGTACTTACCTACAAACTCCTGCAAGCCTGAAACATAGGGATCTGTTTATTGTGTGTGTATATGTTTGCTTGTACATAAACATCATCAACATCATCAACATCATATGCATGCTCACTAACCATTTCAAGGATTTAGAAATTTATCTTTTTTTTTGTTTTGTAGGAAATGAATCCTCTCTGAAGAAACACCATCCGAATCAGCTTTGTAAAAGCGCATCCTCAACTTCAAGAGCTAGACTCAAGAGTGCCCGGGGATTCTCCTTTTACCAAGAAGTTTGGTCGACTCCTCAGTTTGGCTACATCCAACTTCCAAGAAGAGATGATGTGTGTACTATTCCAATTCTTTGATCCCGTACATCATTGTTTCACTTTTCCAGACTATCAGTTGGTACCTACATTGGAAGAGTTCTCTCTACTCTTAGGGGTGCCCGTGCTTAATCAGATATCATTCACCGGTCTAGAAGGGATTCCAAAACCTGAAGTCATCGCCGAAGCTTTACATATGAAGAGGGCCGACGTCACAACCAATTGGGAGATAAGAAAACGGGTTAAAGCCTTTCTATCTAAGTTTCTATTGGAAAAAGCTCATTCATTCTGGGATGACATGGATTTCCAAGCTTTCGAAGACGTGCTAGCTCTCCTCATTTTATGGTTTGGTTCTGTTTCCTAATTCGGACCAGTTCATAGACGTTAATGCCATCAAAGTCTTTCTCTCTCGCAATCCTATACCCACCTTGCTAGGATACATCTTGCGTTGCTTTCATACCCGTACCATGAAGAAAAGAGGTATCCTTTTGTGTTGCATCCCCCTACTCACTAAGTGGTTCACTTCATACCTGCCTCAGTCAGCATTGAAAAACGAGCAAAGATTGACTTGGTCTCAAAGGATGATGTCTCTCACTCACTCTGATATCCGTTGGTGCTCAAGATCTTTAGAAGATATCTCTATCATTGATCGCTGTGGGGAGTTCCCTAACGTACCTCTGCTAGGTATTAGGGGAGGTATCATCTACAACCCGTGTTTAGCTCTTCGGTAATTTGGGTATGCCCAGAGGGACGACCCTCATGAGATGCTCGTCTGGGGTCTGGTGTTTGACTACGACAAAGAAGACCAAGGTTACCGCCAGAGGTTTACACGTGCTTAGAGAATGGTGAACAAAGTGGACAGTAGGACTTTGGGACATATAAACTCTATCCCACTCGAGCCTTACCTTAAGTGGGTACGGGCTCGTGCCCAGAGTCTCTTAATGCCTTACCCTTCCATCCTTCTTGTCATCATTGAGCCTGTTATTGAAGGAGACGTCCCATATACCGTTCTTCATCCTGACATGCCTACCTCTCTCGAAGACCTGCAGAAATCCTGGATTTAGTTGAAGGAAGAGCGAGACACCTTTGAAACCCAGTACTACGCCAGTGAGAAGAAGGTTCTGGAGCTCACCAAGCTGCTTCATGAAGAGAAGAATTTGAATACTTACATTGCTCCAAAAAGGATGCCTTCGGTCTTTTTGTCTTGAGAATTTTGCTGTATTTTAGTTTATTTCTTTGTAAGCCCAAGGAGGCCTGATGTATTCAAACTTGGTTTTATTTAATATGACGTGTGTTTCTTTTTTGTTTAAAACAAATTTGAATTTCTGAATCCTTGAAAGCATTGCATGAATACATATCATTCATCATATGCATAAGCATGTCTTCACACCAAGTTTCCTCATCTCTCTACTGTTTATTTCAGCAAGATGGATCTAGAACGAACGGTCAAAGACTTACAAGCTCAGAATTCACAATTTCAACAGCTACTCTTGACCTTAGCCAAGGGGCAGGAGGAGCTCAAGACTCTACTAGAGAAGAAGAAAGAGAAAAATAAGAATAAGTGATCTGGTGTGGTTATCATGGGCAGAAGGTTTGAAGGACAAGCCAGACGAACCTTGGAATTCCCGTCAACATCTGAAGAGGGGGAAGGAAAAGGAAAAGGAACGACAATACCATCAAATTCTGAAGCAGAGGAAAAGGAAGATGGGGACTACTCTGAACAACAGTACCCTCCGGCCGATGGAAAATACAAAAGATTGGAAGAGCGTCTAGCTGCTATGGAAGTATAGAGAGTACCGGGGCTGGACTTTGAGAATTAGGTTTGGTGTCTGGAATAGTAATCCCGTCTAAGTTTAAAGTGCCACTGTTTGCTAAGTACGATGGGGTGTCTGGTCCCAAGATGCACCTACGATCTTATGTCAGGAAAATTCAACCGTATTCTGCTGACAAAGACTTGTGGGTTCACTTTTTCCAAGACAGTTTGTCAGGAACACAACTTGATTGGTTCTACCAGTTGGAGAGGTCTGATGTGCATAATTGAGAAGACATGGCAGCCGCCTTCTATAAACAGTATAAATACAATGCCGACTTGGAACCAACCCGTACTCAACTCCAGAGTGTGGCCATGGTGTCCAATAAGGGCTTCAAAGACTATGCCCAAAAGTTGAGGGATTTGGCCGGAAGGGTGCAACCACCTTTATCTGAGAGAGAGCTAGTTGACATGTTCCTGGGAACTCTATCAGGTCCTTTCTTTAATCACCTGATTGGAAGTTCTTCTGCAGGATTCAATGAGTTGATTCTAACTGGCGAGAGGGTGGAATCCGGTATTAGAAGCGAGAAAATTCAGAAAGATGCGTCCACCTCTGCAACTGTAAAAAAGCCCTTCACTGGAAAGAAGGAAGTGTCTACTGTCTATGCACAGAGGAATCAGGGAGGAATCGAACGATGAACAACAGTGGGGGAGGTTATGAATCAAAAGTCTGCATCAGACCAGCCAAGAAACAATCAGCCGAGAAATGACCAGCCGAGAAATAACCAGCAAAGGGTGGAAAGGCCTGTACAACAATTCACCAAGATAAACATGACTCCTGCTCAAGTCCTACCACATCTTCTGAAGTTGAATTTGGCCATGATGAAAGAGGCCCCTAAAAATCCTAACACTACTTCTCCATATTACCATCCGAACGCCAGGTGCGCTTACCATTCGGAGAGCCCAGGGCACGACACTGACAATTGTTGGGCCCTGAAGAATAAAATTCAGGATTTGATAGATGCTAAAGAAGTTGAATTCGACGCACCTGAAAAACCTAATGTTATCTCTGCTCCAATGCCAAGGCACGACCACAACGCCCATGTTGTTGAGGAGGATCTGTTTGTTGCTACTGTAGATGATTTGATAACTCTGCTCCCTATAATCAAGTTAAATTTGTTGAAGGCTGGGGTTTTCCTAGGTTGTGAAGAAGATTGTCACCTTTGTTCATCCTCATTAACCCACTGTCCATTGTTGAAGATAGGCATCCAACGCCTAATTGATAACCAAGAAATCTTATTTGAGAAGACTCCTATTTTATCAACTCATGTTAACGATGTTTCAATAATAACCATATCTGCCAATCCTTCCAAGGTCCCTAAAAGACATGTTAGGATTACATCTGCTCCGAAGGCTGCACCTTTAAAGATAACCATGCCCGAGCCAGTCCCGTATAAGTCTGACAAATCAGTACCATGGAACTATGGTGGAGAAATCTACTACCATGGTGTCAAACAGATTGAACAGGCTGCCGAGGAAGAGAGTTCTGAAGAAGACAATTCTGACATTAGTAACATTGCCGGAACAAGAAAAGTTACCTGTAGTGGAAGAATCTTTTCTCCAAAGATTGCCCCTCCAAAGACAATTTTTGGACCCTCAGCTTCTCCTAAGGTTATCTCTACACTAGTAAACATATCTTCCAATACACCAATCATAGAAGAAGTCACAACTCCCGTGGTTATCCCCTTTGTTGCTACTGATGTTCGAGGGAAAGGGATCCAAGAAGAGCCCGTCAAGACGAGGGCTCAGCCGTTGATCATCCCTGAAACCTCTAAAAAGGAAATAGAGGAAATTTTGAAAATAATCAAGAAAAGCGATTATGATGTGGTTGAACAGCTGGGGCAAACCCCCTCAAAGATCTTCATGTTGGCCTTGTTGCTTTGTTCAGAAGCTCATGCTAAGGCTTTGATAATATTTTTGAAGACGGCCCACGTGCCACAAGAAACCTCTGCTGATCAGTTCCAGGAATGTGTGACTAGTTTAACAGCTGACAATGGTCTAGGATTCTCCGATGCAGATTTAACTTCGAAAGGGAGAAAACATAATGATGCTTTGCATGTCTCGGTGGAATGCAGAGGGACAACCCTATCACACATACTAGTAGACATTGGTTCGCCTTTGAACGTCTTGCCGAAGAAAGCCTTGGATAGTCTGGATTGTGAAGGCTTAACCCTGAAACCCAGCAATATAATTGTCAGAGCCTTTGATGGTTCTGAAAGGATGGTCCACGGGGAGGTGGACATCCAGATTAAGGTGGGAACTGAAACCTTCAACTCCATATTCTATGTGATGGACATCCGTCCTTCTTATTCTTGCCTGTTGGGAAGACCTTGGATCCACCATGCTGGAGTTGTCACTTCTACTCTAAATCAAATGCTCAAGTACCCCATCCAAGGGAAAATCATAACTGTTCATGGCGAAGAGGAATACATGATCAGTCATCTGAATTCTTTCCGTTATGTAGAATTGGATGGCGAATTCAACGAAACCCCTTTCCAGCATTTTGAAGAGGTAGCTCAGGAGATAGCGGCGACCAAGACAGTGTCCTCTGTACCTACGATTACCAGACCTCCGCCTTGGATGTCATCTCTCAAGTATGCAAAAGCAGTGGTTGAAGAGGGAGGAAGCGCAATCTGGGGGCAGCTTCCAGACTTTCCTTACAAATCAGATAAATTTGGCTTGGGGTTCACCTCGACTGCTCAGAAGGCCGTGCGCCACGCCCGTGCCGGACGGCCACCTATGAAGATCAGTCACCAAGGGTTTAATGCACTAGAGGACAGTGAAGAAGAGGGCAGCCTAGAAGATTGGATATTTCCTACTGTCAATGAAGGACTGTGCAACTGGGAAGCAAAAGAACTTGTTCCGATTACTTTCATACCGCAGTAATTTATCTTTTCCATTTCTGTTGGATCTGTAATAATTCACAAACAATTCGTACTTTTTCAACCTTGTGTCTTGCCCGAGGCACAATGGTCCATTTATAAGGGTTCTTATTTCATTTTCATATGTCATTTCAATGAATCATGGACGTTTTTCATACAAACTTTTTTGTTCATTGTCTTTCTTTTTACAGTTTATTTGTTTTAAGATCGCTATACCCTTACACACACCCACACTCACAAATGCAGGTACTCTTCCATTCCGGATCCCATGGGTAACGATACTTCTTTAGCCTTTAGTGACTCTGAAGATCTGATCTACCAAGCCGAATACGAAGGTGAGGAAGATTGTGAGGTGCCCGGGGAATTGGCTAGGCTTCTACAACAAGAGGAAAGGGATATTCTGCCTCACGAGGAGCTGTTGGATACAATCAACTTAGGTACTGAGAAAGATAAAAAGGAAATCAAAGTGGGTGCCAATCTAGAGCCGAGTGTCAAGGAGCACCTAATTCAACTGCTGCATGATTATGTTGAAATCTTCGTCTGGTCATACGAAGACATGCCGAGACTTGATACAGACATTGTGGTACACCGTCTACCCATAAGAGAAGACTGTCCACCAGTGAAACAAAAGGTCCGCCGCATGAGACCTGACATGTCAGAGAAGATCAAAGCAGAAGTTATGAAGCAGTTCAATGCTAGATTTTTGGCTGTTACTTCCTATCCTCAATGGGTTGCTAACATTGTGTCTGTGCCTAAAAAAGACGGAAAGTTACGGATGTGCGTGGATTATAGAGATTTAAACAGGGCTAGCCCTAAAGATGATTTTCCACTTCCATACATCGACATCCTGATTGATAATTCAACTCAGCACAAAGTATTTTCTTTCATGGACGGATTCTCAGGCTATAACCAGATCAAAATGGCACCTGAGGACATGGAGAAAACTACCTTTGTCATACAGTGGGGTACGTTCTGCTACAAAGTGATGCCATTCAGACTGAGAATGCCGGGGCAACCTATCAATACGCCATGGTAGCTTTGTTTCATGATATGATACATCATGAGATAGAGGTCTACGTAGATGACATGATAGCCCGATCACAAACTGAAGAAGAACACCTTGATCACTTGCAAAATTTGTTTGTCAGGTTGAAGGAGTACAAGCTCAGATTGAACCCAAATAAGTGCACATTTGGAGTCTGGTCCGGTAAACTCTTAGGTTTCATTGTCAGCAACAAAGGCATTGAGGTTGATCCTGCCAAAGTCAAATCTATACAAGAAATGCCTACTCCTAGCACTGAGAAGGAGGTCAGAGGTTTCTTGGGACGCCTAAACTACATTTCTAGGTTCATTTCTCACCTAACATCTACTTGTGAACCAATCTTCAAGCTATTGAAGAAAGATCAGGTAGTTAGATGGAATGATGACTGTCAAATTGCTTTCGATAAAATCAAGGAGTATTTGCTAGAACCTCCTATCCTGATGCCACCCGTCGAAGGAAGACCACTAATCATGTATCTGACCGTCCTATAGAATTCAATGGGGTGCATACTGGGGCAGCATGATGAGTCTGGCCGAAAAGAGCATGCCATTTATTACCTTAGCAAAATGTTTACCGAATGTGAAACAAGATATTCACTGCTCGAGAAAACTTGTTGCGCTTTGGTATGGGCTGCTCGCCGGCTAAGGCAGTACATGTTGACTCATACCACTTTGCTGATATCTAAGATGGATCCGATCAAATACATCTTCGAGAAGCCTGCTTTGTCTGGAAGAATAGCTAGATGGCAGATGATCCTAACGGAATATGATATACAGTACACGACCCAAAAAGCTATAAAAGGCAGTGTGCTAGCTGATCATCTGGCCCATCAAGTTGTAGAAGATTACCAATCCATGAAGTTCGACTTCTCTGACGAAGACATCATGACATTGGACAATGTTGAGGATTTCAGACCATATGACAGACCTGAACAAGGATCCCGATGGACCCTGTACTTTGATGGTGCCTCCAATGCGCTTGGTAACGGTATCAGTGTTATGCTTATGTCTCCGGAAGGATGCCATACTCCTTTCACTGCCAGACTTTGCTTCAACTGTACGAACAACATGGCAGAGTATGAATCGTGCATCTTTGGACTCAAGGCTGCCATAGACTTGGGAATCAAATCGTTAGTTGTGTTTGGGGACTCAGCTTTGGTTATCAGTCAAATCAAAGGAGAGTTAGACACTAAGCATCCAAACCTCATCCCTTACAAAGAACATGTTCTGACATTGCTACCACATTTCGAGCATATTACCTTCGAGCACTTCCCGTGAGAAGAAAATCAGCTAGCAGATGCTCTAGCTACAAAGTCATCCATGTTTAAACTTAATTGGGACAACGAGGCTCCCCAGATTACCATTGAACGGATGGATGAACCATCACACTGTCACGAGATTAATACCGAAGAAGTAGTGGACCAACATTGGTTTCATGAAGTCAAAAGGTATCTCGAGGCTCAAGAATACCCTGAAGGAGCTTCAGTCAATGACAAAAAGTTCTTAAGGAGATTCTCAGCTAAGTTTTTCCTAAGTAATGGCATCCTGTACAAGCGTAATCATGATTCTATTCTGCTTCATTGTATGGATAAGATTGAAGCTGAAAAGATCATGGCTGAATTGCATGAAGGTACCTTTGGCACTCACTCTAGCGGGCATACGATGGCAAAGAAAATTCTGCGGGCAGGTTATTACTGGTCTACCATGGAAGCAGACTGCTATCAACACTCCCGGACTTGTCATAAATGTCAAATCAATGCAGACAAGGTGCACGTGCCTCCTGTTCCTCTAAATGTCTTAACAGCTCCTTGGCCCTTCGCTATGTGAACTGAAAACCCGAAAGGGCGGTCCAGGAAAAAGTTAGGGAATTAAAGCGTATGACTATGTCTCGTCGGATCACTTTAAGGACAATCTCTTCACGGACAAACTCGGAGCTTCTGATCAATTCAATCATCTTCGGACGAAGCAACAGACGGACAAGATATTCGGAGATACGGAGGCTATAGCAGAATGGGAACCCCATGGGATTATTACACATAGCTATCTTTCTTTGTATAAAATTTTCTCATTTTTATGACACCATCCTCTTACTAGGATGTCTGTCTCCTTTGTACAAAATACTTATTCAAAGTAAATACAAAGATATCTCTTTCAAAGTACAGAAAACTATTTGTCTTTTTCTTTTTACACTTGTGTTTTATTTGCAAAACGTCCAATGATTCATTAATGAACATATGCATTTGAACATAATTACTGTTTACAAATAAACATGATGAAAAAGAGTAATTACTGACAGATTGAAAGATTAGGAAAACATCTTTAGGCTATTCCATGAGAAATCCCTACAACACGTCATTAAGATCCCCAGCGGAGCCAAAACTTTGAACTACAGATCCCCAGCGGAGCTGAGACTACCAACTACCAATCCCCAGTGGAGCCGAAACTTTCAATCCCCAGCGAAGATCATCCAGTTTCTCCAGGTTCCCCCAGCAAGTTGTCTGGAAGCTTGAAAATTAACCAGATAACAGTTAACTTCTGTTTCTCCCCAACCTAGGGTAACTCCCCAGTAAAGTGGCAGACGACCAAAACTCCTGAACTTTTTCCAAATGGGAATAAGCTTTTCCACGTAGAGTTTTTATTGCTTCTCGACAGAACAAAGACTCCCGTAAATAATCCCCAGTAGAAGTCATTAAATTCTATGGATTCCCCAGGCAGATTCCTCAAGAAGTATATGGCATTACTGTCACAACGGAATCCTCAGCAGTCAAGGATTTATTTTCCCCGACGGTAGTCAAGGATTTATTTTCCTCAACAGTAGTCATCTTCCTCAGAAATACATCAAATCAACTTACATGCACATACATTACATTCATATATAATAAACATGGATAAAACACATTTATTGCATCATACATTCCATGCAACATAACTTTGTGTTTCAGCTAACATTTTACCCTTTTTCAGGATAAGATTAACAACTATCTTTAACAAATATTCAAAGATTTCAGATACAGTACAGATACACTCCAGACACGGAAGTTATTCTGTTACTCATTCAGATTTCAACATTCAGATACAGTACGGATACACTTTAGACACAGAAGTTATTCTGTTACTTATTCAGATTCAAGTTTCAGATACAGTTTAGATACGCTCCAGACACGGAAGCCATTCTATTTCTCATTCAGATACAGTTCAGATACGCTCCAGACAGGGTTGCCATTCTGCCGCTTATTCAAATTCTAAGTACCGATACAGTACAAATACACTCCAGACACGGAAGTTATTTTGTTACTTATTCAGATTCAAATTTCATGATACAGTACAGATACACTCCAGACACGGAAGTTATTCTATTACTCATTCAAATTTAAATTTCAAGATACAGTACAGATACACTCTAGACACGAAAGTTATTCTGTTACTTATTCAGATTCAAGATTCAGATACAGTTTAGATACGCTCCAGACACGGAAGCCATTCTATTTCTCATTCAGATACAGTTCAGATACACTCCAGACAGGGTTGCCATTCTACCACTTATTCAAATTCCAAGTACCGATACAGTACAGATATGCTCCAGACACGGAAGCCATTCTGCTACTTATTCAGATTCCAGTACAGATACAGCTCAGATACGTTCCATATATGGACACCATTCTAATGCATATTCTTTTGATTTACAACAAACGTTCTTGGATGGAATCTACAAGCCCATCTCCAACAAGATTCTAACATACTCTCCAAATGGCATCTTTAAGCCCATTCACTCAGCTACACTTTTGTCGAGTGCAAATTTATGGGCAATCTAGTGTCCAATCATCTTTTACCTTCGAGTCACGAACGGCAAAACTCGCCAATCTAACTCTTCAAGTTCAAGAAGATTGAACAGGGACAACTGTTATACCCCAAAATTTTCCCTTCCATTTTTCATAGAAAACACAACCCTAGGGTTTCTCAGATATTCAAGTTGGCTCAGGAATCGATCAAACAGATTTTCTTCTGGGGCAGTAAACCAGCAATTAGGGTTTTTCTTGCATTCCTCTGAAGAAATTGAGTTCTCAGAAATTCAATTGGTTTTCACAGGTCTTCATGTTTTCTCAAGTTTACTGAAAAAACAGTGTTTGTTCTCAGAGCATGGTTTATTTGGGACAAGAGATTAAGACTGTCATTTGGGACGACCATGATTTTGATCCAGGTTAACCAGATGATTTGCGTGTTTTAAAACATTTGCTTGGTTAGGAAATGGAATATACAGTGCGTGTTTTGTTTGGAATGCAGTTGCAAGATTACAGAATTATTGGAATTTAAGTTATCTTGATTGGAATTATTAGAATGCAGTTTCAATTATCTTGATTGGCAATCTTTAAGAATCAGTTAGGATGCGAAGAGAAAATTACAAGTTCTTGACAGTAAAGGGTTTCAATTGACACCAGATTATTTCATAAGACTTTCTCCAATTTTTTCAAACATTGTTACAAAATAATTTTTTCTTTTAAATACTCTATGTTTTACAACTTATTGTATTTAAAAGATAAACTAGTACAATTGTTGGATACAATACAAGAATGTTTTTCTAAATTACAAGGAAATTCAAATGCTTGATTGGCCTATGAGAACTAATTTATGCCTAAGACTGACTGGAGTTCTTTTACTATCTCCAAAGAACTCCATGCTTGCCATAGAGTTCTTTCTTCCCATGCTTTGTCTCATCCAATTGTGCTCATATGAAAACAAAAGAAAGAAAAATAGTTAGTACAAATTATTTGTGCATGAGCAAGAATTTTCAAAAGAAAAAATGCTATTCATCATTAAATTTTGCAAAGTGGAATCAAAATGCCATTTTTTCATCACAATTTTATTTTTTTCTATTTTTTCAAATCACAAGAAGGTTATCCGTCTTGGTTCACAAAAAGAAGAAACAAGAAATGCAAGTAAGTTGTCCAAACAAACAAGAAATGCAGGCAAGCTGTCCAAACAAACAAAATGCCCAAACAACAGCCAAATAAACAGAATGGCCAAACAGCAGCCAAACAAATATTGCAAACAGCAGCGAAAACCAAACAGGAGGCCCAAACAGCAGCGCAAAATTGGACAAAAAGCAAACTACAAACAGCATAAGCTAGAGCAGGCAGCAAAGCAGAAGTATGGCAATATAATAAGCTAAGTCAAAACAAGCAAAAGCTTGTTCAAGAAGCTAATTCATCATTTTCCAAATATTGCAAACTTTTCAGAATTGGAAAAAGGGGAAAAAAACAATTTGCTTTCCTAGTGTCATTGAGAGAGAAGAGAGGAAAGAAGTCACCTAGGATGCACAGCCCTGCTGCCTTGACTGTCACAAGTTACATAAAAGTTGCTAGAAAACAAAACTGGCATAAAAAAGCCTAAAGAACAATATAGTAAAATATTCAAATTCTTTGTTTTCCCACCATTTTGAATAGGAATTCAACAGAAGCAACACCAATATAACAGTAGACACAACTCTCAAGCAAGGGAGATAGAAAAATTATAAAACTCAGCAAACCAAAAAACCTCCAAAACCTCAAGTTTTCAAAACTGTCAAGGTCAAAAAAAACAGTAAAAGTCTCAAAACCTTCAAACTGTCAACAAAATCAACAACCTTCAAAACACCTGTCAAACTTTCAAATACCTACAAAAACCAAAAGTCTCAACTGTCAAAAAATCCCAAACCTGATCTCAAGCCAACAAATCACAAATCTCAAGTTGAGAAATCAGAACCATTAACAAAAGCAAAAACCTGCAACCTGTTAACAAACATTTCAAAGCCAAATAGCCAAAACTTGAGACAAGTGTCAAACAACAAAAAACCAAACCCAAAAAACCAGAAAAGGCCTCAAACTGATAAACAAGCATCCAAACTGTCAAAACCTCAAAATCCTCAAAAACCAACATAAGTCCCAATTGATAAACCAGCAACAAAAACATGCTAACCCTTTTTTTTTTCAAATTCACTGAATCAAGCAAAATTGTCAAACCATCTCAACACCATCAAACCTACAAACTGTAAACCAGTTTTCAAATCATAAAACCAGAAAAAAGTCAAAATCCCCAAGCATTAGCCAAAGCTTCCAATATTCTAAACTGTAAGCAAGCCAAAACAACAAAAACATCAGCCAAGCTTCCAATAATCCATAACCAAAAACATGACCAAAAACTTGCAACAAACTCCAACAACCAAAAACCAGTAAACCATTCAAATTGATAAACCAATATCCAACTATCCAAACACCATTAAATCACACAAGTC
The DNA here is from genome assembly GCA_948472305.1 of Vicia faba. Taxonomy (NCBI): domain Eukaryota; kingdom Viridiplantae; phylum Streptophyta; class Magnoliopsida; order Fabales; family Fabaceae; genus Vicia; species Vicia faba. The sequence continues at coordinate 341,256,085 of OX451737.1, read as the reverse complement.
CAAAACCTGTCAAAGCCACAAAATCCATAAGATAACCAATATCATCAGAGATAGAAGAAAGTTACCAAAAAAATCACGCTTTTAATCTTCATCTCTTCCCCCACGCAACTTTGGCCACCAAGGAACACCGCCCTCAGTCTCACCATCCCCTTTCCACCAATAACCAACGAAATCGTTCAAGCTTTAATAAGAACAGAACCGTACCTTTTTCAAGAAAAATGTTAGAACTGGATTAGGGAGGCGAGATTAACAGCGTTCCGGAAACAGAGAGTTGGGGGGAAGATCAAATGATTCGGATTTCGTTCCCTTAGGGTCAATTCCGAAATTAGGGTTTTCAAGGAGATACGAGCCATGGTGAGATAGAGATGAAAAGAGTGATTTCGTTCGCAAAAAAGAAATAGGGATTGATAGTGAGTTAGCTTAGGAGATTTCAGCAGAGATGGATGAGGAAGAGATGAGCGGCGCCACTGTGAACAAAAGGGGTTCCAAGAACCCTAATTTTGTTTCCACCCTTAATCAAATAATTAAACAGATTTAAGGATATGGGCTTGTTTTTTTCTGATAAACCATAAGCCCATTCGTATTTTACTGGTCTCACCCCCCCTTTTGGACTTGTTTTTGTATTTCAGCAATAACAACTATGTTCTTTTTGGGCCTCACCCCCAGTCACTTTAAGCCCATGTTCCTTGTTTTTTTTTTAAAAAAAATTGATTCCTTTTTATATTTTTATTTTTAAAAAAATTACTAGATAAAACATAAAATACATTTTCATTAGTGTGATTTAAGTTTTGCGATTAATTTTTTTTATCATTATCTTTTTTTATATATAAACTTGTTTTTATTAATTTTTTACATTTAATAAAACATCAAAAAATTTAACTTAATTTGTTTTCTTTCTTTAAACTTATTTATATAATTAATAAAAATACAAAAAAATAGAGATTTCAATTTAATCATTTTTTATTTTTTAGATTAGGTTTTACCTTTCTTTTTTTTCAAGTAAATATTTAGCATTTCATATTTTGTTAATATTATTTTCATGAATTTTCATACCTTATAAATCGCACAAAAATTCAATTTGGTTGTATTGTTTGATATATGGACATTTCTATCTCATTGGATTCATCCCCATTTGTAAAAATTGTACCCCCATTCCCGAACGTTTTGTAATAGCGTAGAATTTCAATTCCTGCAATTTACTGTTTTGCATATACTATATAGTAATTAGGCGTGTATGACAAGATTCAAAAATCAATCGCTAGATGACCTAATCAAAAGAATGAAATAACTTGAAACCGACACACTTTTTCACACGCGCACCTCTAGGGTAACCCCGCTTGTTTCCTTGGAAATACAATCATGTCCCTCGAATAAGGGACGCTTTAGCAAATGACCCTTCGATAAAAAAGATCGTAGTCCCTCGATGACCCTCGATATTGCCTTCGATTAAAACGATCTCGTCCCTTATGAAAATTGCTAAAGCGTCTCACAAGTTGCCTTAAATGATTATAAAATTGACCCGCGCCTGTCCCTTCACATCCAACGACAGGGCTTCTTACCAAATCAATGGTAAGATAGCACCATTAAAAGGAAGAAGAAAAGAATAATTTAAGACCTTTCGAGTAGATAGATTCACTCTTAATTACTCGTTTGCTCACGATAAAAACTTCTACACCTACACTTCCATTTCAAAACATTTTAAAAAAAAGACAAAACGTTTTGTATACTTTCTAATAGAGACGAGAACCATTGCAAAACCTCTTTTCAAAACACTTTTTGAAACACGATTCACAAACACATCTATGAATCACTTTTCGAAACAAAACTTTGTATACGTTCTTATAGACACGAGAACCATTACAAAGAGATTTTTCAAAATACTTTCAAAGCCCACACCACAAGCACACAATCAAATGAAAGCAAATGATCTAAACGAGTAACTAAGAGCCCATGGAAAACCATGGATGAAAAGGGTGCTAATACCTTCCCTTTTCATAATCTACCCCCCGAACCCGAGAATAATCTCGAAAGGTCTTTCCTGTGCTTTTTTACCTTTCCTTTTGGATAAAATAAAAGTCGGTGGCGACTCTTGCTAACCGCACAAGTGCGAACGAAACACAAAACATCTAGTCAGTTCTCCCACCGCATCACAGTAGCCCTATCATTGGATGTTTGAGGGACATTCGAAGGGACGTTACAGTCACGAAGGTAACATGGCAAGGAATTTTAGTAACTGTCCTAAAGTTCTTAGATCACTTCTAACCAAGGAAACATCGAAAGGGTCATCTAGGGACTTATGATCTTTCAAACTAGAGGAAAACCACTAAAACTTCTCACGTTTCCAGAATTGTGACTGTTTTCCGAAGGCAACCAAAGTGGGGTACCCTAGAGGTGTGCATGTGCAATTGCGCTCAATTCAATTATTTATCTTGCGTTATTAGGTTTTCTAACGTTTGATTTCAGTCTTCCCATACAAGCCTAGTTACTAACAGTTATATTGTCAAAAAAATGTAAAGTGCGGGAATTATAAATCTTACGCTATTACAATGCTTTGGGACAGTTACATAAAAAGATGCAAGAAAGTAAAGTGCTGAATTTAAATCTAGACTCTTACATCCCATAATCAGTTACATGAATATAAAAGATGCGAGGGTAAATAAAGCGCGCAAAAATAAAGACGTCTAATAAATCCTAATAACTTAGCTAAGTAAACAAATATTTTTGGTTTTTGTTTATTTTAAGAAAATAATTAAACTACCTTAAATCTAATTTTAATTTAAAAAATAATTGCTAAATGAATTTAAAGCCTAATTCTAATATTTTTGTATTTTAATTTGAGAAAATAATTTAAACATAAATTAAGCCTTAAGTTCTAACTTATTTTAATTAAAAAATGTTAAAGTTAATTAATTAATTAATTTCAGAAATAATTATTTAATTAAAAAAAACTAATCTTAAGTTTTGTTGATTTTTATTTGATTAAAAAAAACTTGCTGATTAAATAAAACAATCAAATTAAAAGAAAAAAATTAACAAAATTCAAATGGGCCAGGGTGTTATGAAGCAAAAATGGGGTATTGTTTGAAAATTTCGCTGGGCCCAAATGTTGAAGCCCATATTTGTCTTTTGGATTCAGTGAGGATTGGCTTTGATGGTATATGCTGGATCTGCACGCTCAAACCCTTAGATCTAGATCAATCATGATCTAGTGGTTACAATTTGAAGGCGTATAGTATGCTCCTGGCCATTAAAGTATAGAATCTGAATTAAATTATTAGGAAATGAGAAAATGATGGACCTGGGATTCGAACCCAGGTCCTCTCCTTTCACACAAGCGCGCCTTGCCAGCTGAGCTACCATGTCATTCGTTATATAAAATCAAACAAGAATATTATCTTACAAACTTCAGGCACTTATTTGAAATTAAAAAAAAACACACGCAAATTTGAATTGCCCAATGGGACCTGCCACGCTTTATCTTCTTCCTCCCTCTGTCGTCTTAGGTATTGCAACATATAGTGACAATTTTTGTTTGTCACTATAACACCTGCACTCAACAAAATTCATAATACGCAACAAAAATTAACTATGAGGCCATGGATCGATTGGCCTCAACCTCCTGAGCACAATGGTACCCTTGGTTGGGTCTAATTTTGGCAGATTTGAAAAACCCCAATTTAGAGGTCCAAACCCTAACAATGGCAAAACGCGACACCTGCACCAAAACTCCAATCCAACATTACATTAAGCTTGCAAACACTCATATAACCAATAATGTATGGTCAAAACATATCTATATTTATATGAATCAAGTAAAACAAAATTGAAAAGAAGTTCAAATCTTGCGAGCTTGTTGAGGCGTTTTGTGATGTTTCAGGGATTGGTAATGATTGCAAAAGCTTCAGGGAGCCTCCATGAATGTATTTGGATATTTTGTTTGGACTGAGGAAGGCTGGAACCTAATATGCGAATTTTACAACTTTGATAATTTTTCAAAATTTGTAGAACTTTTCCAGGCTATGTAATCGTGTCTAATTCTTTCTAGTGTGTTGCTTATATAGTGGAGATGGAGGAGACAAGAGAGCAAAGGTTTAAATAGCCTTAAACATGTGTTTTCAAAGCCATGAATGTCATTTTGAAAGTTGGCCAAAGATGTGGAATCTTGTCTTTTTTAAAATTTGCAATGTACCTGGACATTTTGCACGAATTCTTGGGATTTAAGGCAAGCCAAAACACCAGCCCAAATGCCAATACCCACCTCTAGTTATTTTATACATTTTATTTTATATTTATTTGAAATATATTAAAATAAATATGTACAAAATAAGTAAGAAATGTAAGGCATGGTAAAAATGATATTAGGGGATCTTCATGAGGTCATGAAAGTGTTTAAAGTCCAACAAGTTATGTCATTGTCCTTAAAGTTCAAATTTGTTCAATGCAAATTTCTTGAAATTTCCCAAATTTTCCCAACTTGGGAAAGCCATAAATTGCTCAATTTTTATCTCATGATGATTATCTTTGACTTTTTGGAAAGCCCAAAATGTCTACTTCAATACCTCTTTTGATAAAGTTTGAATTTGAAGATGTTATCTTGATCTAAAAGGTCTTGGAAAAAAGTGGCTTTTGTTGACTTTCTGAAAATGACTTGTAACGTCTGAGCTTGTATCTTGCAAATGGTGCATTTCTTGGGCTTGAGGGCTGAAGAGAAGTTGTAGGGAATGATATTCTATTCAATATGAGCTTTGGTTGGGGAAAATGGATGAATTATGTGAAAGTTATGCCTGGTCAAAGTTTTGTTGACTTTTCCTATAGAAACCCTAATTTAGCAATTTTTTACTTTTGATGAATTAGGGACATTTCTTGAGGAATCGTGATCAACCCTTGATCAAATGATGGATATCACTTCAAATTGTTGATGTTGACCAAAAATATTGAAGTTTGACTGTACATGGGCCACAATTGACTTTTGACCTAGCAAAGTTAATTTTCAAGCATTTGAGAAATTGAATGAGCAAACTTGTAGTGGAAGGCATGAAATTTGTCATGGACAATCTTGAAGGAATATTATGACAATGGAAAAAATTTGATACCTTATGAGCTCAAACATCTTGATGAGAATTGAAACCCTACCTAGAGGTTCATTGCTTAGGAGGATAATTTGTCTGGTCAATTCTTGGTCAACCTTGAGCAATTGAGGATTTCTAAGAGCATGTTTTTAGTAAAAATGGGAGGGAAAATTTTTGGGTACAACACTATGGTATGATGATGTGTATGTTATGCATCAAGAAAAGTTTCAGGTGATGAAGACAAGTGAGTCTTTGCAGGAAATCCAAGTTATTGGATATTGACTACAAACAAATCCCGCAGGTAGTACAAACAAGGCCCTACAATGAGTTCAAGTTTATTAGATAGTGAAAGCAAACAAGTCACACAAGTAGCCTTAGGTTCAGGCTTGCATGGATTCCATAGGTAAGTACCCTCTTGAAGTTTAGTTGTCTCAACCTGTCCTATTAATAGTAATCGGGTTCTAGGGGATCTCAATATTACTGATATTTCTTCACCGGGCATTATTTCAGTGCAAGCCTCTTTATTGACGACCAAAATATCCCTGAAGCCAGATCTCAATGAGTTTAGTATCAAGTATCAACCAACTTCGGACTGCACTAAAGCCGACTATCTGACTACTTCCTAATGGCCAAGTTGTTCAATTAAAGGTTCTAAGGTCAGTTGGTGCTTCATGACACCACACAACGGCCCCGTATTCTCCTTGACTATTCAAGGGCTACCGGTACCAAAAAATGTGTCACACCAACATAATTATCGTTTCAACTGTGTCGGTATACCCCACACAATCCCCACGATCTATTGCTACTTACCTAAAAGGTGCCCCAGATCCAGGTGTAAGATCTTTACAAGTAAACCCAAACAAACCCTTAAAGATAAAGCAAAAAAAATTCAATGTAAAGAAAAATAAAGCATGAACTAAACTCTTAAGGTAACCCCACTTTTAAAATTCCCCAGCAGAGTCGTCAGTTCTGTGATACGGTGGCAGAACAAACTGTTATACTGGTTTTGCGTTTGTATTCACAAATGTTGCGGTAAGCAAGAGTCGCCACCGAATTTTGTTTTATCCAACAAAGGAAACAGTGAAAAGAACAAAAAAAGTCCTTTCGAGAATTTTCTGAGTAATGGGGGTAGATTATGGAAAGGGGAGGTGTTAGCACCCTTTCCATCTGTAGTTATCTACGCGCTCTTAGATGCTTAGTTCATTTTTGAAATACCTTGTGTTTTTGTGTGTTTTTGAAAAGTATTTTTAAATTCCTTAGTGCGGAGATTTGCTTTATGATAACTCTTGTATCAGTCCTCAAGAGTGTTGATAAAGCATTTTTGAAAAGGCTTTTGTTTTGTGTAAGTGTAAAAAGTTTGTTTTTGAGCACAACATCTAGGAACTATCTACTTTACTCGAAAGATTCGTTATTTTCCTCCTTTCCTTTAGACAATGATATCCTACTATTAGTGAGTAGGTAGCCCTAGTCGTTTGGATGTATGAGGGACATTCAAAGGGATGTTTTATAGTCACGAAGGCAACTTGGCAAGAAATATTAGTAACTACCCTAGGGTTTTAAGATCACTTTATCGAGGCAACGTCGAAAGGGTCATCAAGGACTTGTGATCTTTAAACCAGAGGATAGCCACTAAAATATCTCACGTTTCGAGAGTTGTGACTATTTTTCGAAGGAAACCAAAGTGGGAATACCCTAGAGGTGTATATGTGCAATTGTGTTGTATTCAGTTATTTTTGTCTTTTGCTTTAGGTTTGCTAGTGTTTTATTTTATGTTCTTGCCATACAATCCTATTAGACAAGCATCTAGACAGTTAATAATTTGCAGGAATTTAAAATGTGGAATTTAAAGCTACGCTATTACATGGCTTTAGGGAGGGGATTAATTACATAGTCCAAAACTTGGGGGAGAAATAAAAAGCAGAAAATAAAGTCCTAATTTTAACTATTACAACCCATAGTCAGATACAATAATGATAAGAATAAAAAATGCTAAAATAATAAACTCGGGCGAATTGAAAAGACTTCTAAATCCTAAAAATGAAATATTTTTGTTATTTTGTTTTGTTTCATGAAGAAAATTGAATTCAAATAAATCATAATTCTATTAATTTTTAAAATTAAGAAAATGGTTTAAATAAATATTAGTTAATTTACAAAATTAGTTTAATTAACAAAAAATACTAACCTAATGTTTTTTTTTGTGATTTTATTTGTTTTTATTGATTAAAAAAATTAAAACAAAATTAAAAGAAGTAAATAATAAAGATAAAAAATATATATAAATGGGCCTAATAGAAAAAGAAATAGAGGGGGTATGAAGTGAAATTCGATGGGCCCAAGTGAGAGAAGCCCAGATCTGCCCTTGGATTCAGTGGGGAGATACCCAAGAGAGTCCATGGTGAGGTTGTATGCTCAGGGCATTGGATCCTGATCAGATGTGCATCTGATGGCATGGACTTGATGGTGTATGGTGAGCATGCGTAGCCAGGAAGCATTGAATCTGCATAAAATGTTAGAAAAAATAAAATTGCAAGGCCTGGGTATTGAACCCAGGTCCTTTAGACTTTACATGTTACACGCTAACCATCATAAACGTTATGCAGCATGAATATACAATCAAAATTAAATTACATATGAAATGAATTCGAGATTGAAGGCTTGTTACCAATGGGGTGCTTGTTTTGTATTGAGGAGGCCAACATAGGTTGCTTTGATTCTGACAACCTTGTTGGAACTTTGGGAGTTTTGTAGAGCTGTTATGGGGTAACGTGCATGTGTGGCAAAAATTCTTTTGTTTGGCAATGTGTCTGCAACTTCGATTGGTATTCTGTGTGATGCAATCTGTCTCCTCCTTCTTGCTTCTGACTTAGTCTGGTATTTATAGGAGGCAGTGGGGAATGGAAATGAAAATAATCAGCCATTAATTAGGCTTTGAAGGAAGAATCGAAAACTATCATCCATTAATCATGGCTTTAAAGCAAAGATCACATATTTGAAAAGTTGTCATTTTTGGTGATTTCCTACCCTTCTGGGTTTTGAATGAACCTGGACATGTTTCATTCCATGACTTCTTCGAATTCCTCCACGCCTTATTCTTTGATTGACTTTGAATTGCTCCTTTTGATGTCTCTGAAAATATCCAACTAGCCTAATCAAACACTTCATTCTAGCCAGTCGAAGCTTCTTTTGTCATTTCCTTCGAATGTAATTGTGCAGGAGGCTTGGGCTTGGAAGCATGTAGGACTTTGGCCAGTAAGCATCTTGAACCAAACTCATCAAAAGGCAGAACAAAACTTGTTTCCAACAATTGTGTGTCTTTCGAATGGACCAACTGTATGTCCTTCGAAGGCACCATTTGTGTGTCCTTCGAATGGACCAAATGTATGTCCTTCGAAGGCAGCACTTGTATGTTTCTTCGAATGGACCTTGGGAATGTTTCTTCAGATGGACCATACAATGTGTCAAAGTGTAGAAAACTGTGTGTTGAAGGGTTTAGAGATGGATTCAAAGCTAGCATGAGGGAAACCACTATTATGTGAGTTGAAGCACACATGAAAGGAGTTATTTCCTTGTGAATAGAAGGCAAGCATGAAGAGGAAGCCTTTGTCTTGTACGTTGAAAGCAAGCATAGAGGGAGTATTTTCGTAGTGAATCGAAGGCAGGTTGAAGGAGCCTTTGCCTTGTGGGTTGAAGGCAAGCTCAGAGGAGGCACTTGCCTTGTGGATTGAAGGCATTCCCAGAGGAAGTCTTTTTCATGTTGATATGCCATTGAAGCATCACTTTGTTGACATGCTGTGATCGGTGGATCTGGAACTGACTGTTTAACGCTGGTTCGCGAAATGTCGCGGAAGCAAGAGTCGCCACCGTCTTTTATTTTCTCCAAATGGAAAGGACAAAAGCACAGAAAAATTCCTTAAAGAGATTGCTCTCGGTTCGGGAGGTAGGTTATAGAAAGGGAAGGTATTAGCACCCTTTCTATCCATGGTTATCCATGGGCTCTTAGATACTTGCTCAATGTGTTTTCAAAAAAATGTTTGCTTGCTTTTCAATTGTGGGTTAACAAAGTTTCTTTGAAAAATTTCAGTTCGACTCGTACGTCAGAGTGTTTGAAAAATTTGCTTTGAAAGCTTTTGAAAAGTGTTGGTGTGAAAAGTCTTTGAATCTTTGTTTTGAAGAGAGCAAGTATCCATGAGTCGTCTACCTACCCTAAGGAATTCGTCTGTGTAAATGTCCTTTAAAGTAGTGCCATCCCACCATTGAGAGGTAGGTAGCACCACCGTTGGAGGTGTTCGGGTCAATTCGAGTTTGTAGGGACATGGTGATCACCAGAGCAATGGGAAGACACCTTAGAAGCTACCCTCATGCCAGGTTCCCGGATCATGAGGACTTACTAAGACGTCCTCTACTCGACGATCACCTTTCGAAGGCAAGGCAATAGTGAGGCGTACCCTAGGGGTGGTGTGTGCGATTCGTGTGTCGTTTTCATTGATATTTGTCTTGTCATGTTTATTGGTGTTCTACGCTTGATTTTATTTTTAAGTCCATACATTCTTTCATGCTTTTGTTAACAGTTAATATTTGCGAGGAAAATAAATCTAAACTATTACAAATGGCGCGGGTCCACATCGCCAAAATTAAACCGGACCCGATTTGACGAGCAAATAAAGAAATTAAATAAAAGTGCGAAAAATTTAAGTTACAACGCTTTGGGAGAGATACATAATGAATTAAACGAAATAAAATAAATGTGCGAATAAATTACGAACATGGGCGTTGGACCCTTTTGCAAAATATTATTAATGAGGAATTAAAATTAAGAATTAAAAGAAAATGTTTTTTAGTATTTTTGTGTTTTTTGAGATTTAATAAAAAAGAATTAATTAAAAAAAACAAAATGAAATGTTAAACCTAGTTCTAATTATTTTTAAGTTTATTATGAAAGTATTAAAATTTAACCTAAATGCATCCCTAATTAGTGTTCAATTATGAAAATAAATAAATCACTAATATTATGGCAAAAAACAAGGAAAATTAAAAGGAATAAAAAGTCATTAAACCTAATGCTATATTTTTGGATTTTTAGTTATTAAGAAAATATTAAAATCTAACCTAAATGCAACCCTAATTAGTTTACAAGTTTAATTATGAAAATTACTAATATTATGGCAAAAAAACAAGGAAAATTAAAAGGAATAAAAAAGTCATTAACCTAATGCTATATTTTTGGATTTTTTTATGGAAGAAAGAATTAAAGTTGCAACCTAAATTAATACTAAGTTAATTTACATACAATTTATTTATGAAAATAACTAAAATAAAATAAATATTATATTGTTCTCTTTTTCTGATTTTTGTGTATTTTATAATTTGTAAAAATGTTGAATTAAATTAAAACAAGAAACAAATAAAAATAATAATTAAAAGAGATGAGAAAAAATGAAAATATTTGCAAACCAGAGTGGGGGTGTAGTCCCAATTTGTGAGGTTTTGATGGTAAAGCCTGGCCCATTAAGCTGTGGTCTTTTTGACTTTTTGCGTAGCATGTGGCAAGGTTGACCAGCATCTACCATATGCTTTGACTCTGAGCCCTTTGATGGATCTCCCAGGACACGTGGGCGCTGATCCCTGAGCGTGTATGATGATCCTTAGTGTGAGTGCTGCATAGGAGTTGCTAATGAAAAATAACATGGAAATTGCACAGACCTGGGAATCGAACCCAGGTCTTAAACATTAATAATCCCTTCACTTGCCAACTGAGCTACATCACGCGCGTTAACATATTATAGCAAATAAATAATAAAAGAAAAAAAACAAACACGTTAGTGGAGGGCGCGCGAAAATTTGAACCAGCGAATCATGGCTTGCCACGATGTTGTCTTCTCCACCATCCCTGTTAACAAAGGCTTTAGGCAACGGCTTTGCAAACGTGGGTTTAGACAGGTTTTAAGAAAATAACGATTAGCCCCTCGACGCTCATAAATTGAGCGCGAGGGTGCCATCCTCTTCGTCTTCAAGCGCTGAATCCATTGGTGGTCATTTGGAGTTCTAATTTTGCCTTGTTATGAAAGCCCCAAATTTCAGTCCTGCAAACCCTAAAAATCGCGCATGGTATTTTCTCATATATAGCACAAAAACGCAATTGGATCACATGGTTAGTTTCAAAACTTGACAAGGAACATGAATGTATGATTAAAATGCAGTGAGGATGCCTAGAAATCAAAGCATGATTATGGATTTTTCTTGGTTCAGTTGGAATCCGCTTTACCAATTCTTTGGGTTTGAGTTGTTGTTTGTGATTGGAATGTGATCAGGAGAGTTTGAGGAAGCTATTAGAAAAAGAATCAAGCTTTTAATCCACCTAGAACACTGATTTCAGTTTTGAGTTTTATGGAGAATTTTTCCAAGTTAGCAATGGTGTTTGGGCGCAGCATTTAGTGTTTGGTCCTTAGGTTTTGACTCAGTACTTATGAGGGAAGGGAATTAGGTCATTAGCTGGCCTTTATCCATGCCCATGAGAGAATTAGTCTTAGGTCTTTTCACCATTAACAAACTTTCCCTTTTTTTAGCAAAACCAAGACTTGGTGTACAACCTAACCCTAGCATGAGTTTGGGAGCTGGTACATGATATATGGAAGCTATTCAAATTCACATGGCACTATTCCATTGATTTTTAAATTTTATTTGAATTTTTAAAGATTTAAAATGAATTAAATTATCAAAAATTAAATAAAATAGAAAAATCAATGTTTGATCTTGAAATTAATCATGGGACACGTGTGTGGCATGACAAGGCTGAATCAAGTGGAAGAAAGTGGGCCCTTTTGTCAAAAATTGAAGTTTCAAGGATAGTTGACTTTTGCCATTTCACAAAAATTTCCCAACCTCTCCAATGCATAACTTGCTCAATTTTTAAGCTTTTCTCATGTTCTTGGACATTTTGGAAAGGTCTTTGAGTCCTTTAACCAATGCCTTTGGTCCCATGTCATTTTGATTTTCCAATCTCAAGTTATGGCCTTTGACTTAAAGTCCCTTTTTGTTGACTTTTGAAAGTGACCTATAATGTTGAAATTGATAACTTTTTGTGAGAGAATTTCTTGGACTTGAAGTATGAAGATGAGTTGTAGGAAATGTCTTTCTCTTCAAAATGAGCTTTGGATGGAATTTTTCTGATGATCCATGTGAAAGTTATGCCCTGGTCAATTTCAGTTGACTTTTTCAGCTGTCCAAATAAAGGAACTTTTGCATCTTGATGATTTTTCTGAGCCAAATTTTGAGAATCATGATCAAGCATTGATCAACTGATGTTTGTGGCTTCAAAATGATATATTGACCAAAAATTTGAACTTTTGACTGCCAAATGACCATTTTGCCCCTACAGTTGACTGTAGTGCAATTTAGGGTTTCGACTGTGCAATCTTGAGCTGAATGCCTTGAAACTTGATATGAGGATGCTTGACCATGTTTGTAAGCATATGAGACTTGATTGAGCCTTTGAACACTTCCTTTTCTTGATCAGACTCAAAACCCTAATTTTGACTGTTTAGGAGGCAGTTGGACTGTGCCACCCTTGGGGAATTTTGTAGCTTGACTTGGCAGTTTATTGGAGAATATGGGAGGGCAAATTTTGGGGTACAACAGTTGCCCCTGTTCAATCTTCTTAGACCTGAGGATGCAGATTGGCTGGCGTGCCTTTCGTAATCCGAAGGTAGAAGATGATTGGACACTAGAGTGCCCAGAAATTTGCGCTCACATGGTAGCAGTGTGGTGGGAATGGGCTTATAGATGCCATTTAGAGATTGATGGGTAGGATGATGGGCTTATAGATGCCCTCTGGATGTTGATCGCGTAAGAGATTCCTTAGCGAGAACCTGCATACCTGCAAAACAGAAAAATGAGTACCTGACACGTTGCAGGAGCTGATTTTTTAGATGCTTGGTGTAGATATGTCCTGACTGGTTACAGGAGCTGAGTCTGGAGCTTCAAACGGCGATGAATGAACCAGGGATGGTTACTATCTTAGTATGAATAGCAAGAGAACCTTAGGCGACTTTAACTTCAACAACGCTCGTTGAGAAAAAATCTTGGGTGACTTTAACTGGGATAAGCATCAGGGAGATCTTAGGGTCGATCTGACTGAACCAGAGGAGGTTTTTTTTTTTGATAAGGATGTGATGAAGGAATCTGAGACGATTGCTACCTCAGCAGGACGATGAAGGAATCTGAGATGATTGCTACTCCAAATATATGATGAAGGAATCTGGGACGATTACTACCTCAGCAGGACGATGAAGGAATCTGAGACGATTGCTACTCCAAATATATGATGAAGGAATCTGGGACAATTACTACCTCATCAGGACGATGAAGGAATCTGAGACGATTGCTACCTCAGCAGAATGATGAAGGAATCTGGGACGATTACTACCTCAGCAGGATGATGAAGGAATCTGAGATGATTACTACCTTAGCAGGATGATGAAGGAATCTGGGAAGATTACTACCTCAGCGGGATGATGAAGGAATCTGGGACGATTACTACCTCAGCGGGATGATGAAGGAATCTGGGACGATTACTACCTCAACGGGATGATGAAGGAATCTGGGACGATTACTACCTCAGCAGGATGATGAAGGAATCTGGGACGATTACTACCTCAGCGGGATGATGAAGGAATCTGGGACGATTACTACCTCAGCGGGATGATGAAGGAATCTGGGACGATTACTACCTCAACGGGATGATGAAGGAATCTGGGACGATTACTACCTCAGCAGGATGATGAAGGAATCTGAGATGATTACTACCTTAGCAGGATGATGAAGGAATCTGGGAAGATTACTACCTCAGCGGGATGATGAAGGAATCTGGGACGATTACTACCTCAGCGGGATGATGAAGGAATCTGGGACGATTACTACCTCAACGGGATGATGAAGGAATCTGGGACGATTACTACCTCAGCAGGATGATGAAGGAATCTGGGACGATTACTACCTCAGCGGGATGATGAAGGAATCTGGGACGATTACTACCTCAGCGGGATGATGAAGGAATCTGGGACGATTACTACCTCAACGGGATGATGAAGGAATCTGGGACGATTACTACCTCAACGGGATGATGAAGGAATCTGAGACGATTGCTACTCCAAATATATGATGAAGGAATCTGGGACGATTACTACCTCAGCAGGACGATGAAGGAATCTGAGACGATTGCTACCTCAGCAGAATGATGAAGGAATCTGGGACGATTACTACCTCAGCAGGATGATGAAGGAATCTGAGATGATTACTACCTTAGCAGGATGATGAAGGAATCTGGGAAGATTACTACCTCAGCGGGATGATGAAGGAATCTGGGACGATTACTACCTCAGCGGGATGATGAAGGAATCTGGGACGATTACTACCTCAGCGGGATGATGAAGGAATCTGGGACGATTACTACCTCAACGGGATGATGAAGGAATCTGGGACGATTACTACCTCAGCAGGATGATGAAGGAATCTGGGACGATTACCACCTCAACGGGATGATGAAGGAATCTGGGACGATTACTACCTCAGCAGGATGATGAAGGAATCTGAGACGATTGCTACTCCAAATATGTGATGAAGGAATCTGGGACGATTACTACCTCAACGGGATGACGAAGGAATCTGAGACGATTGCTACTCCAAATATGTGATGAAGGAATCTGGGACGATTACTACCTCAACGGGATGATGAAGGAATCTGGGACGATTACTACCTCAGCAGGATGATGAAGGAATCTGGGACGATTACTACCTCAACGGGTAAAGACTTTTATCTGTTGATCGTTCTTTCCTGAAAAAGTAACGAATTAGTTGTATGCAATGTCATAATGCATGAATTGCCTGATTTTAAGATGTTCTCAAAAATAAATGAGATTGGGGTGATATGATGCGTCTATGCATGCTATAATGATGTATGTGACGTTTTATGAATGTGTTTTTCATCTAGGAAAGTAAATCCTTGACGGGTGCCGGGAAGTCGTATCCTGGGCTGATGTTGAAGAATAGTTGCAAGAATTCCAATAGACGAAGATAACTCCGTTGGGGATAAGACTTGGCGAATGGAGGATTCTGCGGGGAGAAAAAGATATTCTAGTGACCATGCTGGGAAGAAATACTCTGTGGGGAGATGCTTTTGCTGAATTGTTGAGGATGACTCGCTGAGGATACCTTGCTGTATCGGAAGTATGAATGGACTTCGCTGGGGATAAGAAGGTTCTGTCGACGATGCTCTTTCCGTGGCTTTTGGCTGAGGATAATCCAGTTATATCCTGTTAAGGAAATAACTCTTTAAATCAAGCCGGACGGCGCGTTTGTGCCCTGCTAGGGGATGAGCTTCCAGAATCTACTGGGGGTACGCCTATTGCTTGGGGAGATAGATTCCAACCTTCCTGGGGAAGCTTTGAACTGCGTTGGCTATGTTCTTCAACGGAGCTTACCCTGATTCCTTGGAGGACAGAACAATCAGATTGCTTAGACCATTCTTTATTGCCCCTGTTTCTATGGGGGAGGCACTTGTGGGGTGCTGATAGTTATTGAGGGTCAAACTTTCTTCTGGTAGGCAGATGATAAGATGACGGGACATAGTCGTACGCTTTTGATCCCTAACTTTTGCCTGGACCGCCCTTTCGGGTTTTCAGTCCACCGGGATACCCATTTTTGCCCAAGCCGCCTTTTCAGGTTTTCGACTTGCCGGGTGTACAGATTTTTCATTTCATCCCTCATTTTGCCCGAACCCTTTTGGTTCGCCGGGAAGCCCTTATTTTTGCCTAGGTATGTCAACCTAGCGGGCCTTTGATTGTGCGTAGTATTTTTTCGACTATGTCCATGTTCTCAGAATGTAGGGAGTTGCCCCTGTTAGAAGTGTTTTGTCATCAGAAGATGTTTGATCAGGCGAGATTTGTTGTTGAAATGCCCCAAGTGACTCAGGTTGAGATTTGCCCCAGGCTAGTTGGCCTTTGAGAGATTCTCCGAATCTTGATTGGATTGCCCCAGATGATGGACCATGCTCATGTCTGCCCCTTGATTGGAGGTACTTCTATTCAGTAGGCATTCGTCGTGCGAACTTCTGCTGTTCAAACAAAAAGTCATATGCAAACAATGTTATATCAAAAATGCAAAGCTTATGTCTGTCTTGAAGATTTTGAAAATGCATTCTTTTTCATAAAACAAATGAATGTTTGTAAAACGTGATGTCAACTCCGTATTTACCGTAGGCCTTCAGGAGTCAGGATACCTTTCGTAACAGTATGCTTTCGAACTAACCCGTGCTTCAGCTAGGACTTTTGAGGGTTATAACGTGGCCTGGTTCACGGTTTAAGAAACAAAGGGTAAAGGCTCAAATTATTTGTACCCACCCGCTCTTCGTGATGTTCTCCAAACCTAAACTTAGTTGATCATACGTTAGACCTTGTTTGAGTCTTTGCTCTGATTTTCCGGTGATGGTTCCGATATTGATGATTTATTTTGAATGGGCAGTCATCTTTTTTTGCTGAGGGTTTATAGGACCTCTTCTTTTTTGTTATCCCTTTCTTTTTTTGCCTGAACTGTTTCCTTTTTGGAATTACAGTCAGCGGGATGCCCCAGTTTCATAAGTCCCCTTTGTAGGTTTAGACTTTTTGGGCTTTTCGTTTATGAATTTTGATGATGACTGCCTGTCTTTTTGATTGTTCTGAACCATCACTGTCTTTGTTCGTTTTGTAAAGATCTCTTCGGTGCTATTCGTCATGCACTTGGATCAACTGAGAGAACTACCCTGCCCCAGGTTATGATAAAGGGTTTTAAATTTCGAAAAGAAAAAACTCCTACTTCTTTGGCTCAGAGGGGTTGACGAGGGATTATCATCCTTATAACTCCAGTGTTTAGGGATTGAAACAATGCCTGTACCTCATCAGCGGGGTCTGTTCAAAAGCATACTGTAGATCGTGGTATCGTTTTCGTCATCCTCCCTCAAGAGGCTTATAATTATTAACCAAGAGTTGATCATCAGAAAAATATGAAACAATTTGCATATAGTAAATGCGAATATATTGATTCAAAATAGACATAAGCGATGCATTAATGTGATAACAATGTTTAACATGAATAAATGTTTGAACAATCAAAGAACAATACAACTTGAACATTTGAATGAACAAAAGACATTCTCGACGATTTGGTGTAGGATCAGTGTTCAAACTCGACCTCCTTGGCGTCAATCAAATCCTGGATCTTGTTCTTCAAGGTCCAACAGTCGTCGGTGTCATGTCCAGGACTGTCAGAATGGTAGGCACATCTCACACCCGGGTTGTACTTGGGAGAGGAAGTGTCAGGATTTTGAGGAGGATCCTTAAGTGTGATCATTTTCGCCCTCAGCAATTGCTGTAATGCCTGAGACAAAGACATGTTGATGTCAGTATACTTCCTATCTTGATGCTTTATCCTACGCCTATTGCTCTTTCTTGGTTGAACGGGCGTGGGATCGGAAACCTGGATTGCCCCTACATCATGACGACCCTTTTTCACATGTATAGCATTGGATTCTTTCTTCCCACTGTGGGGCTTTTTCTGAGCATCAGCAGATGCGGCTTCTTGAATCTTCCCCGACTTGATACCAGCTTCGATTCTCTCCCCAGTCAAGACAAGATCTGTAAACCCAGCAGCAGAATTCCCAATTAGGTGGTTGAAGAATGGGCCAGACAGGGTCCCCAAGAACATGTCGACGAGCTCGCGGTCCATCAGAGGTGGTTGTACCCTTCCAGCAAGGTCCCTCCATTTTTGAGCATACTCTTTGAAGCCTTCGCCTGTACCCATAGACATCCCCTGAAGCTGAGTACGCGTGGGAGCGAGGTCGGCATTATACTGGTAGTGTTTGTAAAATGCAGTGGCTAAGTCTTCCCAGGTACGGATGTTGGCTCCATTCAGTTGATAGAACCACTCGAGCTGAGTCCCTGAAAGACTCTCTTGGAAGAAATGGATCCATAAGTTTTTGTCAGCTGTATAGGGCTGGATCCTCCTTGCATAAGCCCTGAGATGCAACTTAGGACAGGATGCCCCGTCGTATTTAGCAAAGGCAGGTACCTTGAATTTGTGCGGGATCACCACTCCAGAAGACAGACCTAGATCCTCGAAGTCCAGACCAGGCACCTTTTGTATCTCTATAGCACTTAACCGGTCTTCCAACTGTTTGTACTTATCCTCAGCCGGAGGGTACTGTTCGTCGTCGAAATCTGTCTCGTTGTCGGAGACCACTGGACTAGGCACCTCTCTCTCATGGTGACTGTTTTCCCTCACAGATGGGGTAGTCCTCTCAATTTCAGTCTGCGGTGCATTCCCAGATCTGCGTCTAGGGCTGAACAAAACAGTCCTCTTCTTCTTCTTCTCCTTCTTCAGGAGCAGAGCCTTCAGATCTTGTTGCCCCTGGGTCAAATTCAGGATCAGCTCTTGGAACTGGGCGTTCTGAGCCTGGAGGTCCTTGATAGTCTGCTCGGATGATGATTCAGGATTCATGATGATTGGCTGAAATAAGCAGCGGAGAAGGGTAAGCAACCTGTCAAAGGGATACCTGCAATGCAATGAGATGTATGACATGCATGTGATGTTTTCAAGGATCTCGCAGGGTAAACAGAGAAACTTGTTAGAGTTGGAAACTGGCAACTTGATTGAAGGAACCTCCTGTTGTAGAGAGCCCTTCTTCAAGGGTCAAAGGCTCACCATATCCAGTGGGTCATAGCCCCTGACGACCTTAGCTAGAGGAAAATAAATCCTCTTTGCCCCTTGCTGGGCAGTTGGTTCATCATGACCTGCATCACAAGCCCTTGAGATCCTTGAAATGGGTTAGGATGTATGCAATGGTATGCAATGGTATGATGTCATGCTATGCATGGGGTGATGTAGGTAAACCCTGCTATGAGTCCCAATTAAGGACTATAAACAGACCCTGCAAGAAATTCAGTATACTTTGTTATGAGTCCCAATTAAGGACTATAAACAAAACCTGCAAGAAATTTGGTAAACCTTGTCATGAGTCCTAGCTAAGGACTATAAACAAAACCTGTAAGTAGTTCATGTGTCAGCTAACAAGCATGCAAGTAGGCAAGTACAAAGGCACACAAGTCACACAAAAGAGCCCTTAGAGTTTAGGCCAGCATGAAGTTTGGGGTACTACCCTCTTGAAGTGGGTGGGTTCAACCTGTCCTAATCAAAGTAACCGGGTTCTAAGGTTCCCAATATCACGGGACTGCTTTCATTGTTCATCGTTTCGATTTAGCCACTGAACTGGCGACCGAAATATTCCAGGAAAGCAACCCTCAATTGAGTGTAGTATCGAGTATCAACCAACCTCGGACTGCACCAAAGTCAGTTATCTCACTACCCTAAAGAGGCCAAGATAGTTCAATTAAGGTTCCTAAGGTCTGTTGATGCTTCACGACACCACGCGGAGGCCCCGTACTCTCCTTGACTGAACTCAAGGGTTACCGGTACACACCAAAGTGCCACATCAACGTAGCAGACTGTTTCAACCATGTCGGTATACCCCGCACAGTTCCCTCACAGCCTTGTTGCTACTTTCTAAGAAAGGTATCCCCAGATCCGGGTTAGGATCTATAGAACTCCCAAGCAACCCACAATTTTAAAGCACACAAGGAAAACAATTGAAAACACAGTTGTAACTAGCCCTAAGGTACACCTCACTTTAAGTTTATCCCCAACAGAGTCGCCAGTTCTGTGATCGGTGGATCTGGAACTGACTGTTTAACGCTGGTTCGCGAAATGTCGCGGAAGCAAGAGTCGCCACCGTCTTTTATTTTCTCCAAATGGAAAGGACAAAAGCACAGAAAAATTCCTTAAAGAGATTGCTCTCGGTTCGGGAGGTAGGTTATAGAAAGGGAAGGTATTAGCACCCTTTCTATCCATGGTTATCCATGGGCTCTTAGATACTTGCTCAATGTGTTTTCAAAAAAATGTTTGCTTGCTTTTCAATTGTGGGTTAACAAAGTTTCTTTGAAAAATTTCAGTTCGACTCGTACGTCAGAGTGTTTGAAAAATTTGCTTTGAAAGCTTTTGAAAAGTGTTGGTGTGAAAAGTCTTTGAATCTTTGTTTTGAAGAGAGCAAGTATCCATGAGTCGTCTACCTACCCTAAGGAATTCGTCTGTGTAAATGTCCTTTAAAGTAGTGCCATCCCACCATTGAGAGGTAGGTAGCACCACCGTTGGAGGTGTTCGGGTCAATTCGAGTTTGTAGGGACATGGTGATCACCAGAGCAATGGGAAGACACCTTAGAAGCTACCCTCATGCCAGGTTCCCGGATCATGAGGACTTACTAAGACGTCCTCTACTCGACGATCACCTTTCGAAGGCAAGGCAATAGTGAGGCGTACCCTAGGGGTGGTGTGTGCGATTCGTGTGTCGTTTTCATTGATATTTGTCTTGTCATGTTTATTGGTGTTCTACGCTTGATTTTATTTTTAAGTCCATACATTCTTTCAAGCTTTTGTTAACAGTTAATATTTGCGAGGAAAATAAATCTAAACTATTACAAATGGCGCGGGTCCACATCGCCAAAATTAAACCGGACCCGATTTGACGAGCAAATAAAGAAATTAAATAAAAGTGCGAAAAATTTAAGTTACAACGCTTTGGGAGAGATACATAATGAATTAAACGAAATAAAATAAATGTGCGAATAAATTACGAACATGGGCGTTGGACCCTTTTGCAAAATATTATTAATGAGGAATTAAAATTAAGAATTAAAAGAAAATGTTTTTTAGTATTTTTGTGTTTTTTGAGATTTAATAAAAAAGAATTAATTAAAAAAAACAAAATGAAATGTTAAACCTAGTTCTAATTATTTTTAAGTTTATTATGAAAGTATTAAAATTTAACCTAAATGCATCCCTAATTAGTGTTCAATTATGAAAATAAATAAATCACTAATATTATGGCAAAAAACAAGGAAAATTAAAAGGAATAAAAAGTCATTAAACCTAATGCTATATTTTTGGATTTTTAGTTATTAAGAAAATATTAAAATCTAACCTAAATGCAACCCTAATTAGTTTACAAGTTTAATTATGAAAATTACTAATATTATGGCAAAAAAACAAGGAAAATTAAAAGGAATAAAAAAGTCATTAACCTAATGCTATATTTTTGGATTTTTTTATGGAAGAAAGAATTAAAGTTGCAACCTAAATTAATACTAAGTTAATTTACATACAATTTATTTATGAAAATAACTAAAATAAAATAAATATTATATTGTTCTCTTTTTCTGATTTTTGTGTATTTTATAATTTGTAAAAATGTTGAATTAAATTAAAACAAGAAACAAATAAAAATAATAATTAAAAGAGATGAGAAAAAATGAAAATATTTGCAAACCAGAGTGGGGGTGTAGTCCCAATTTGTGAGGTTTTGATGGTAAAGCCTGGCCCATTAAGCTGTGGTCTTTTTGACTTTTTGCGTAGCATGTGGCAAGGTTGACCAGCATCTACCATATGCTTTGACTCTGAGCCCTTTGATGGATCTCCCAGGACACGTGGGCGCTGATCCCTGAGCGTGTATGATGATCCTTAGTGTGAGTGCTGCATAGGAGTTGCTAATGAAAAATAACATGGAAATTGCACAGACCTGGGAATCGAACCCAGGTCTTAAACATTAATAATCCCTTCACTTGCCAACTGAGCTACATCACGCGCGTTAACATATTATAGCAAATAAATAATAAAAGAAAAAAAACAAACACGTTAGTGGAGGGCGCGCGAAAATTTGAACCAGCGAATCATGGCTTGCCACGATGTTGTCTTCTCCACCATCCCTGTTAACAAAGGCTTTAGGCAACGGCTTTGCAAACGTGGGTTTAGACAGGTTTTAAGAAAATAACGATTAGCCCCTCGACGCTCATAAATTGAGCGCGAGGGTGCCATCCTCTTCGTCTTCAAGCGCTGAATCCATTGGTGGTCATTTGGAGTTCTAATTTTGCCTTGTTATGAAAGCCCCAAATTTCAGTCCTGCAAACCCTAAAAATCGCGCATGGTATTTTCTCATATATAGCACAAAAACGCAATTGGATCACATGGTTAGTTTCAAAACTTGACAAGGAACATGAATGTATGATTAAAATGCAGTGAGGATGCCTAGAAATCAAAGCATGATTATGGATTTTTCTTGGTTCAGTTGGAATCCGCTTTACCAATTCTTTGGGTTTGAGTTGTTGTTTGTGATTGGAATGTGATCAGGAGAGTTTGAGGAAGCTATTAGAAAAAGAATCAAGCTTTTAATCCACCTAGAACACTGATTTCAGTTTTGAGTTTTATGGAGAATTTTTCCAAGTTAGCAATGGTGTTTGGGCGCAGCATTTAGTGTGTGGTCCTTAGGTTTTGACTCAGTACTTATGAGGGAAGGGAATTAGGTCATTAGCTGGCCTTTATCCATGCCCATGAGAGAATTAGTCTTAGGTCTTTTCACCATTAACAAACTTTCCCTTTTTTTAGCAAAACCAAGACTTGGTGTACAACCTAACCCTAGCATGAGTTTGGGAGCTGGCACATGATATATGGAAGCTATTGAAATTCACATGGCACTATTCCATTGATTTTTAAATTTTATTTGAATTTTTAAAGATTTAAAATGAATTAAATTATCAAAAATTAAATAAAATAGAAAAATCAATGTTTGATCTTGAAATTAATCATGGGACACGTGTGTGGCATGACAAGGCTGAATCAAGTGGAAGAAAGTGGGCCCTTTTGTCAAAAATTGAAGTTTCAAGGATAGTTGACTTTTGCCATTTCACAAAAATTTCCCAACTTCTCCAATGCATAACTTGCTCAATTTTTAAGCTTTTCTCATGTTCTTGGACATTTTGGAAAGGTCTTTGAGTCCTTTAACCAATGCCTTTGGTCCCATGTCATTTTGATTTTCCAATCTCAAGTTATGGCCTTTGACTTAAAGTCCCTTTTTGTTGACTTTTGAAAGTGACCTATAATGTTGAAATTGATAACTTTTTGTGAGAGCATTTCTTGGACTTGAAGTATGAAGATGAGTTGTAGGAAATGTCTTTCTCTTCAAAATGAGCTTTGGATGGAATTTTTCTGATGATCCATGTGAAAGTTATGCCCTGGTCAATTTCAGTTGACTTTTTCAGCTGTCCAAATAAAGGAACTTTTGCATCTTGATGATTTTTCTGAGCCAAATTTTGAGAATCATGATCAAGCATTGATCAACTGATGTTTGTGGCTTCAAAATGATATATTGACCAAAAATTTGAACTTTTGACTGCCAAATGACCATTTTGCCCCTACAGTTGACTGTAGTGCAATTTAGGGTTTCGACTGTGCAATCTTGAGCTGAATGCCTTGAAACTTGATATGAGGATGCTTGACCATGTTTGTAATCATATGAGACTTGATTGAGCCTTTGAACACTTCCTTTTCTTGATCAGACTCAAAACCCTAATTTTGACTGTTTAGGAGGCAGTTGGACTGTGCCACCCTTGGGGAATTTTGTAGCTTGACTTGGCAGTTTATTGGAGAATATGGGAGGGCAAATTTTGGGGTACAACACATGCCAACTGAAAGACACCTTGTTCTGATACTAATCTAAGTACGTTTCTCAGATGTCAATCGAAGTACCTTGTTAAGGTGCCAATTGAGGTACCTTGTTAAGATGCCAATCGAAAGACACCTTTTTTCAGATGCCAATTGAAAGACACCTTGTTCAGATGCCAATCGAAAGACACTTGACCATCTTCAAAAAAAACTCTTATTTTCTTTAAGCAAGTGATTGTAACCACCCATGTAAGAGAAGATTTTGGAAAACATGAGAGGGAAAATTTTGGGGTACAACAGCTGCCAACCTTCTCAAAGTCTTCATACCTTTGTTTAATGCCCCAAGTGGGTAATCTTGAGTTTGAAGGAAATGTTTGATATCATAATACCAAGGTTTATCACCTGATTTCACTTCTGCTGCAAACACATGAGTTGCTCTATCAAGACGCTCGATTGTAACTTGAGGCGCTTAATTCACGAAATGTACCTTGTACATGGAGGAAAAAG
The DNA here is from genome assembly GCA_948472305.1 of Vicia faba. NCBI lineage: Eukaryota > Viridiplantae > Streptophyta > Magnoliopsida > Fabales > Fabaceae > Vicia > Vicia faba. The sequence goes on along the minus strand of OX451737.1, from coordinate 341,231,936 downwards.
CAACTAAAGAATTTTTTATCTGATTCTCATCTCGAGGAATGTGATGAAATTCAACCTTTTTGAAGAAAGGTAACAACCTTCTCGCATAATCCTTGTAGGGAATCAAGCCAGGGTGACGAGTCTCCCATTCACCTTTAATCTGATTAATCACTAAAGCTGAATCTCCATACTCATCAAGAATCTTGATTCTTAAATCCATGGCTTCTTCGTGACCTATAATACATACTTCATACTCTACCATGTTGTTAGTACAATTAAACATCAATCTTGCCGTGAAAGGGATATGGGAACCATGGGAAGTAATAATCATAGAACCAATACGTTTACCATAAGCATTCACGGCCCCATCAAACACTAGATCCCAACCAAATTCAGGATTTGGACCTTCTTCATGCAAAGATACTCTTCCAACACACTACCTTTAATAGCCTTTTGGGTACTATATTCAATATCATATTCAGACAATAGCATCTGCCAACAGGTAATTCTTCCGGTAAGAGCATGCTTTTTAAAAATGTAATTAATTGGATCCATTTTGGATATCGACCAAGTAGTATGATTAAACATATATTATCGCACATGCTTAGCAGCCTAGGCCAAAGCACAATATGTCTTAAGTAATTAATATCGTGACTCACAATCGGTGAACTTCTTGCTCAGATAATAGATGGCATATTCATTTCTACTCCTTTCATCTTTTTGACCCAAGATGTAAGCCATAGAACTATCCAACTTAGTCAAATACATATGAGAGAGCAGAAAATGAGGCTCGAGAAGATATTATTTGATACTATAAAAAGCCTTCTGGAAATCATATGTCCATAAACAACCCTAATCTTTATTCAAAATCTTGAAGATCGGCTCACAAGTGGCAGTTAATTCGCTGTCGCGCATATATCAAAACGAGTATTTTGTAAAATGGTAGTTTAGCGACAATGGCTCGAGTATCATTCTCAAAGATTCTTGTATAATTATTAACCAATCAATTGGAACAATGGGGAAGTTTACGTTTCTGATTAAGAAAAAGTGATTAATATAATTGATTATTGAAATAAGTGATTATAGCAAATGGATCCACTGACCCGGTTCTTACTTATCATTGACTGCTAATATTACAATTTCCTAAGTGGATTTTCTATCCTATTTGATAACAATATCAGTCAACAAGCATGATAGATACTAAGAGAAACATGTTCCTGTTACCGTATTAAGCATACGATTATAGAAAACACAAATTAACAATTAAGAAAAGTTATTTGTGATTAAAATTGGGAACACAAATTAATCAAATTAAATTAACAATGTTGTATGATAATCAAATTAAGCAAACAACAATCACATAACATAATTGAAAGGAATCAAAATTTAAGTGTAAATATTATAACAATCTCAAAGTTTGAAACCTGAGTACAGTAAATCTGTCCAGAAGGTGTTAGTTCTCCATGAGTTCTACAAAGTGTATAACTTTCTCGTGGAAATTCTGTAACAAAAACACTGTAGCGACTGAAAGCCTTATAAAACAAAATAAGGTTTCACTAATAATCCAAATCGGGTCGAAAACGTAACCCAGACCCAAAAAATTGAAGAAGTGAAGAACACAAGAAGGGGGATTGAATTGTAAAACTGAAAAACAATGCAATGAACATGATATTTTTATCCTGGTTCGTTTGATCTCAAACTACTCCAGTCCACCCGTCAAGGTGATTTCGCCTCTCTCCAACGAGGTCTTAATCCACTATATTCAACTGAATATTACAATCTGCTTTAACAACTGCTAAAGCCTTCTTGAAGCAAACCACAAACCGGTTTCTCAAGGAATTACTTTCTTACAAAGAATTGAAATCTAGGTGTGTGAATGTTTTCTACAAAACTGTTTATCACAACTGTGATACTACACAAATTAAGCTTATGAGACTAGATTGCTAAATAAATTGAGTAAGGAATTTTGGAGCTTTTAGCAAACTGAGAGTGAGGAAGATGATGAATAGCTTTTAGGCGTGTAGATTGGTGTAGAGCATTAGCCAATTCAATCTTCATTGACTTGTTTATATAGCATTGGAAAATATGTACGTTGGAGCAATAATTTTGTTTCAATGCCAATAACAATCTTTCCTTATTAAGAAGATGTTGTCTGGAATGATGTCGTTGGTAATAACTCAACTTGAATGCACAGTACCGTTGCCACTTAAGTGTGTTCTGGCTTTGGCTCATTCTAACGCTGCTTAGGTGCTGATGAACTGTTGTTGTCTTTATCAGAGTTCAGAGTGTTGAGCGCAGTTCTATTCATCAAGCTTCAGCATAAGCGCAAGTTGATCTTTTGATTCTGGTATCTGATATATCATCTTCTGATGCTGATGTTGATATCCAATATTCTGATGTTGATTATGATGTACTCTTGCTGATACCCATCAGAGTTTCTGTAAAACAGAAAGTAATTTTTAGGTAGCAAATAGTTCTTTACATGAATCACATAATTAATATATCATTTTATTTTGTTATCATCAAAACTTAAACTTAGGGTAGTAGATTCAAACTTTGTTCTAACAATCTCCCCCTTTTTTATGATGACAAAAACTAGATATTTTTTAATTGAAAATGAGCGTGAAAAGTATCAGAGATAACTAAATGATAAGTTGTATCAGAATTAAATAAGAAGTTATCAAGGATAAGGGATAAAGAGATATCAGAGTTTAGATCAGAGATACTCCCCCTGAATTTATTACTTCCCTTTTTAATTCCAAGAGTTCTTCAAGATCATATCTTTATTGACTTTCTTTGAACATCAGACTATCAGAGCTTCAGATCAGAATATCAGAGCTTCGAGCTTCAGTGTATCAGAGGTGATTAACTTCTTGTACCTGTAGACTTATGCAAAAACAGAAAACATTCAAGTATGTCAGAGTGTTAGAATGTTTGAGACTTTTTGTCTCAGTAATCCGTTATTGAAAAATATCATTCTTGTTCTCCCCCTTTTTGTCAGCAATCAAAAAGTGTAAGTGATGTGCTAAAACGATCAGAGCAGAAAAACTTGTTATATTAAAATTCAGAGCCAAACAAAACAGTACAGATGATATGCAAAGAAAACATTGAAAATATCTAGAATGAAAAACTATGGTTGGGGTGGGAAGCGTGTGAACAGAGTCTCCAGCATTGCCTTAATCTGATCAGCAGTTTCATTCTGCTTGTGCACCATGCTGACTACTGTATCTATCTTGCTGTCTTGCACATCCATCCTTTCCTTCATCTTCTGATCATTTTCATCCATTCTTTGCTGCAGACGAATATCATTCAGCCTCGGCTCTTCCAGAGTCTGCCTGTCCAAGGCAGCTTGAGAAACATCAGAAGTAGGAAGCTTCTGAGAGCTTTCTGCAACATCTTCAGCTTGTCTAACTTCAGCTTGAGTTGTCTGATCTTCTTCTGGCTGCACTTTTGAAGCTGGACGCTTCTCAGACCATGGCTTACTATCCAGAAGGAGCACGTCTTCCTTCAGCAGATGATTTCCAACTTCCTTCAGCAGCTTGCTGAAATTCTGTTGTGCCTGCTCATAATTGATATCTTGCAATTTGAGGGCTTCAACACGTACCCATATTCTGAATCGTGTCCAGAGTTGGTCTGAGGCAGCATGATCAATCATTCCAGGACAAACTTGCTTCAGAGAAGCAATCCACTGCTGCAAGCCTGTTTCAAAATTTTCAATGCTAGAGCCAACATCTAGCTGTTTTGGTTTTGGAATGGCTATTTTATTTTTGAGATCAGCAAGACGGTCAAGGATTGTTAAATCGATTAAGGTCCTACTGTGGTTTTCTGTAGTTTGTTTGGGAGATGGAGTTGGAGAATCAGAAATAATAATTGGACTGTTTGGAGTATTTGGAGGGGTAGTTTCTGGCGAGGATGGCAGCTGGGCCATGGTTACAGTTGTTCCACATGGCAGCTGAATTGCCAAGGGTTGTGGCTCAGAGGATTGAGGAGAAAGAGGTTCAGGTGATGGAGTTTCAGAATGATGAAACTCAGGTTGAGGAGGTGATGGTTGAGGTGATGGTGGATGAATTTCTGGTTGAGGAGAGGAAGGAGGAATTGCTGGTTGTGGAGAAGGAGGTGGAATTTCTGGTTGTTGTGGAATTTGTGGTTCTTCTGGTATGGGTGAGAGAGGATGTTCTGGTTGAGGAGAGTGGGCAATCTCTGGTTCAGTGTTTGGATTATCTGAGAGGTAAGCGGAAACACGTTCATCAATGTCAGACAGAACTTTGTCAAGTTCTGATGCTGTTGATGTTGTGGGTTTTGGAGTTTGGGATTTGGTACGGGGTCTCCTGAGAGTCAGTGACTCAGAAGGGTCATCTTCTGGTTCGGTTTCATCAATAGTTGGTATGGGGATTGGAAGTTCATGTGAAGTTGGGGTTGGGATTGATGTTGGAATAGCAGAAGAATTTAAAACAGAAGCAGCAGATAAATTACCTCTTTTCTTAGGGGTCTGCTGGGATGGTCCTTCTGAAGTGGCCTTTCTTTTCTTCGTCTTCTTCATAGTAACTTCTGGTTGTTGTTGGTGCAGATCTTTGATATTCAGTTTGGGATATGTACCATCAGCCTTGCAAGCGTCCAAGTATCTGAGAACCACCACTGGTTTAGATTCTATCTCAGAAAATAATGGAAAGTCGTCCAGAGGGACTCTTCTTCTGATGATGTCAGCAAGAGGAGTAACGCTGGGCTCCTTTCTGATATTCTCTATCAGTTTCATTTTCTTCAGATTCTTGGCGTTCAGAGGCTTGCCAACAGTTGGTTCAATAGAACTTAATTCCTGAGCTTCAGTAAGGTGCTCTATCAGCCTATTCTCAGTCAGAATATCTGATATTAACCTGCCAAAGGGTATCCAATCCCTCTTTGTCCTTTCTTCTTCCATTGTCTCCTTGATGCTGGTCCTGAGGTGATTAAACATAAGATGAGCCAAGTTGATCTTTACCTTCTGATTAATAAAATAGATCAGAAACTGCTGATCTATGTTTATATAATCAGGAGAGCTTGTTGGCTTCCTGTGATTAAAGCACCCCAGAATGATCTTCGCCCATATTTTGTCTTGATCCTTTAAGTCTCTGATTTTGCTGCTGGGAACCCCATGGGTGAAAATTTGCCTTGCAATGACAGCAACGTCAGAGCATCTTTCAGCCATGTCGATATAGCGGATACCACCGCCACTGTATCCAATCAATCTTGCTATGTGATCCTAAGTGATCACAATCTTCTTTCCCATTATGTAGGAGGTGACTTGATGCGTTGATGAGTACGCATGAATCCAGAACTCATTGACCAAGACTGGGAACGTTGGTCCAACCAACCTATCAAAATATTTCTCCCATCCCTGTGCCCTAACTTCTTCTGTCAAGTCAAATCCATTTTCTTTCAGACTGGAGAAGTCAACAATCAGTTCAGACAGCACTTCCAAATTCTTCACTGGTGTAAGAAGTGTTCTGAAAGGAACTTGGTATTGTTCAGAAGAAGCCTCCTTCTGAGAACCTGCAGAAACATTGCTGGAGGTTGCCATGTTCACACTTAGGGTTTTTCTGAGAAAACTGAAAAAATGGGTTTCTTTTGAGAGAGATGAACACACAAGGAAAATGCAGAAAAATATTTGTAAGATTGTAAGAAACGGTAAAAGATTAATGTGAGATGTTAATGTGCTTAAATAGATTTCAAAATAATTTTTGAAAGTGTAAACGGTTTCAAGAAGGAGAAATAATTCATGATTACGTTCATTTAATGCTTGCTGATTTTGGGGGATTTGAGAAAGATACTTGAAACGGTTACCAGACATGTGTCTCAATGCACCCAATCAACGTTTTGCCTTCTTAGAAGCGTGCACGCGTTCTGCTTCAGAGATTTGTTGATGATTGGATGACACTTGTTTGATTTAGTGAGCAGCACGTCTATCCTTTAGCTGAAACGCTCAGATCTTTAAGAATAGCATCTGATACAATCTGCATGTTCTATCTTTCTGAAAAGAGATTGATCAGAAGTTCACAGTAAAACAAATACATTCTGAAGGATAATATATAGAATTAAAGCATTTTCACTCTGGGCAGATTTTCATGCTGAGATGTTTCAGAATGAAATTGAACCTATCTCCAGAAGGGGGTTTAGTGAAGATATCAGCCCATTGATGGTCTGTATCAATAAATTTTAAGTTCAAAATTCCTTTCTGAATATAGTCCCTAATGAAGTGATGTTTTATTTCTATATGCTTAGCCCTAGAATGTAAAATGGGATTCTTACTTAAGCAAATAGCAGAAGTATTGTCACTGAGTATAGGGATGTTACTCTCAAAAATCTGGAAGTCTTCAAGCTGACTTTTCATCCAGAGCAATTGTGTGCTACATCCTGCTGCTGCTATGTACTCAGCTTCTGCTGTTGATAACGCAATTGTGGATTTCCTTTTGCTGGACCAAGGGATCAGATTTTCTCCCAGAAACTGACAGCTTCCAGAAGTACTTTTACGCTCTACTCTGTCTCCAGCAAAGTCAGCATCGCAGTAGCCTACTAAGCTGTAATCACTAGATTTTCTATAAAATAAACCCAGATTAGTAGTACCTTTCAGATACTTGAAAATTCGCTTAACAGTTGTTAAGTGAGATTCTCTAGGATCTGATTGGAATCTAGCACAAATACATACGCTTAATAAGATATCAGGTCTTGAAGCTGTCAGATAAAGGAGAGAACCAATCATACCTTTGTAGACCTTCTGTTCTACCTTTTTGCTTACCTCTTCTCTTTCCAGAATGCACGTGGGATGCATTGGAATCTTTGATGGCTTACATTCTGAGAGGTCAAATTTCTTCAGAAGATCTCTGACATATTTTCTCTGATGAATGTAAGTTCCCTCTGGAGTTTGATTGATCTGAATTCCTAGAAAGAATTTATGTTCCCCCATAAGGCTCATCTCAAATTCTGCCTGCATACACTTAGCAAATTTTCTTCCAAGAGAAGGATTAGTAGATCCAAAAATAATATCATCAACATAAATTTGACAGACTAAGATGTCATTCTTAACTGACTTACAGAATAAGGTAGTGTCCACCTTCCCTCTGGTGAATTCATTTTCTAACAGAAAGTTACTTAGTCTTTCATACCAAGCTCTGGGAGCTTGTTTCAGACCATATAGTGACTTCTTTAGTTTGAAAACATGTTCTGGATGTTTTGTATTTTCAAAACCAGGGGGTTGGTGCACATAAACCTCTTCTTCTATATAACCATTTAAGAATGCACTCTTGACATCCATCTGATACAGAGTGATGCCTCTATTAACGGCAAATGAAATTAAAAGTCTGATAGATTCTAACCTGGCGACTGGAGCAAAGGTTTCTGTATAGTCGATCCTCTCTTGCTGACTATAACCTTGTGCTACCAGTCGTGCTTTGTTTCTGATGACTTCACCTTGTTCATTTAGCTTGTTTCTGAACACCCATCTTGTTCCAATGACGTTGAATCCTTTTGGTCTGGGAACAAGATCCCATACGTCATTTCTGGTGAATTGATTCAGCTCTTCTTGCATTGCTAGAATCCAGTCGTTGTCCAGAAGTGCTTCATCAATAGAAGAAGGTTCAATCAGAGACACAAGTCCCATGAGGGTTTCTTCAGAGTTTCTGAAGCTTGCTCTTGTTCTGATTGGATCTTCCTTTCTTCCTAAGATAGTTTCTTCTGGGTGATCCAAGTTGCTTCTGGGTGGTCTCTTCTGAGGTTGATCAGCAGTTGTTGTAGGATTGCTAGCAGTACTCCTTTCAGATGTTGAAGGAGTTTCTGTGTTGAGAGCTTCTGATGACTTGTCTTCAGAACCTGTAAATTCAATTTCCATACCTGCAAAAACTTCATTCTGCTTTGACTTTTCAGAGTCAAGCTTATCATCAAAACGAACACTGATTGATTCTTCCACAATCTGTGTTTCTATATTGTATACTCTGTACCCTCTTGAGCGTTCAGAGTATCCTAACATAATACACTTCTGTGCTTTAGAGTCAAACTTGTTCAAATAATTTTTTGTATTTAACATAAAACAAGTACATCCAAATGGATGAAAATATGAAATGTTGGGCTTTCTGTTCTTCCACAATTCATATGGAGTCTTTTCCAGAATAGGTCTTATTGAGATTCTATTCTGAATGTAGCACGCTGTGCTTATTGCCTCTGCCCAGAAGATCTTAGCAACATTTGTCTCATTGATCATGGTTCTGGCCATTTCTTGCAATGTTCTGTTCTTTCGTTCTACAACTCCATTTTGTTGGGGAGTTCTAGGACAAGAGAAATCATGCAGAATGCCTCTGTCATTAAAGAATGACTCAAAATCTTTGTTTTCAAATTCTCCACCATGATCACTTCTGACTTTAACGATTCTAAGATCCTTTTCATTCTGAACTTGGTTACAGAAGGTAACAAACACAGAGTGTGACTCGTCCTTGTGTCTTAAGAACTTTACTCATGTCCATCTGCTATAGTCATATACGATTACTAACCCATACTTCTTGCCACTGACTGAAGCAGTTTTAACTGGTCCAAATAAGTCAATGTGCAGAAGTTTTAATGGCTTAGAGGTAGAAACAACATTTTTAGATTTGAAAGAAGGTTTTGCAAACTTGCCTTTCTGACATGCTTCACACAGAGCATCTGAATTGAACTTCAAATTAGGAAGTCCTCTGACCAGATTGAGTTTGTTAATATGAGATATTCTTCTCATACTAACATGCCCCAATCTTCTGTTCCAGATCCACTGCTCGTTGTTAACAGACAGAAGACACTTTACATTCTGACTTTTCAGTTCAGAAAGTTTGATTTTATAGATGTTGTTTTCCTCTTTTCATTAAACAGGATAGTCCCATCTTTCTGACTAACAACTTTACATGATTTTTGATTAAAGATTACATCATAACCGTTATCACTTAATTGACTTATGGATAACAGATTATGCATTAATCCATCTACTAGCAGAACATTATTTATAGAGGGAAGATTTCCATTACCTACAGTTCCAGAGCCAATGATCTTTCCCCTCTGATTGCCTCCAAAGCCAACGTGGCCTCCAGGCTTAAGTTCCAGGCTTTGGAACATATGCCTTCTTCCCGTCATGTGTCGCGAGCAGCCAGAGTCCAGGTACCATGACTGGTGTTTCTGATTTGCTGCTAAAGATATCTGCAACATGTATTATTTTATCCTTAGGTACCCAGATTTTCTTGGGTCCTGATTTGTTAGATTTACCAAAACTCTGGTTGAAGTTTGGTTTCACAGAATACTTACTGCTAGTGTATTTAATATCATGTGTGTGACCATACACAAAATGTGATTTCAGAGGAGTGTGTTTAATGGTTAAATCCATGACATTCTTTGGTGTAGGAACCTTACCTTGGTATCCTATTCCCTTCCTGCCGTTTCTGCTAACTCCATAGATCATTGAAGCCATTTTGCTTCTATCTATGCTTTTAGCAAGGAACTTCTGGAAACTGTGATCATACTCCTTGATGATCTCATCAGCGCTGCTGGGAGTTTCAGAAATTGGTTCCTTCTGAGATTTTTGTAAAACATTTTCTAATTTTGAAATTTTATTTCTCAGCTCAGAATTTTCCAATTTAAGACTCTCAGTCTTATCAGAGTCAGATTCAAGATTCCTTTTCAGGTTTCTGAATTTAACTCTAATCTGCTGGTACCTTTCCAGAATTTCATTAAGGCTTTCAGCAAGTTCAGCCTTAGTAAAATTAATTGCAAAGTCAGGAAATACCTCTTCAGTATCTGATTCTGAGTCTGATTCAGAAGCTTCACTATCTTCTGAAATGTTAGCCATGAGAGCTATGTTTGCTCTCTCATCATCTGATTCTGAGTCAGCTTCAGACGAGTCAGAGTCATCCCATGTAGCCATGAGACTTTTCTTCTTTTCTCTTCCAAACTTATTTTTAGGCTTTTCCCTCTGAAGCTTTGGGCAGTCACTCTTGTAGTGTCCTTGCTCATTGCACTCATAGCAGATGATGTCCTTGGTGTTTGGCTTTCTGCTTCCTGAGGAGCCTTCAGATCTTCTGTATCCAGAGGAAGAATCTGTCCTTCTGTATCTGGAAGAAGACTCATTCTGATCAGATCTTCTGGGATTCCTGAACTTCCTTTGCCTCTGCTTCCACAGTTGATTCACTCTTCTAGAGAGGAGAGAAAGTTTGTCTTCTTCTGATGAGGATCCATCAGATGTTTCTTCAACTGCCTGCAAAACTTTAGACTCAGATTTTTTGTTAGATTTTAATGCTAAAGGCCTACCTTGCTTCTGGGGTTCATCAGCTTCTAGCTCTATCTCATGACTTCTGAGGGAGCTGATAAGTTCCTCCAGAGAAATTTTGTTGAGATCTTTTGCTGGCTTCAGAGCTGTAACCATTGGCCTCCACTGCTTTGGTAAGCTTCTGATGATCTTCTTGACGTGATCAGCAGTAGAGTATCCTTTGTCCAGAACCTTGAGACCAGCCACCAGAATTTGGAATCTTGAGAACATTGTTTCAATGGATTCACTTTCTTCCATTTTGAATGCCTCATACTTCTGAATGAGCGCAAGAGCTTTAGTTTCTTTGACCTGAACGTTGCCCTCATGCGTCATTCTGAGTGAGTCAAACATGTTCTTAGTTGTGTCTCTGTTAGAGATCTTTTCATATTCAGCATAAGAGATGGCGCTGAGAAGGATGGTTCTGGCCTTGTGGTGATTTTTGAAGTCACACTTTTGTTGGTCAGACATTGCTTTCCTATCAATATTCTGACCGCTTGCATTCATAGGTTGCGTGTATCCATCTGTCACCATGTCCCACAGATCATCATCATGTGCCAGAAAGAAGCATTCAATTCTGTCTTTCCAGTAATCAAAATTTTCTCCATCAAAGACTGGAGGTTTTCCGCTGAATCTGTCTTTGTCTTCATTGTTGTCATTGCTGATGTGTTGATAATTTCCTGCCATTGTGTTTTTCTGACGCTGGATCTTGTACTGACACGGTTAAGTGTTTTAGCTCAGAACCAGGCGCTCTGATGCCAATTGAAGAAGTGAAAAACAAAAGAAGGGGGGTTGAATTGTAAAACTGAAAAACAATGCAATGAATACGATATTTTTATCCTGGTTCGTTTGATCTCAAACTACTCCAGTCCACCCGTCAAGGTGATTTCGCCTCTCTCCAACGAGGTCTTAATCCACTATATTCAACTGAATATTACAATCTTCTTTAACAACTGCTAAAGCCTTCTTGAAGCAAACCACAAACCGGTTTCTCAAGGAATTACTTTCTTACAAAGAATTGAAATCTAGGTGTGTGAATGTTTTCTACAAAACTGTTTATCACAACTGTGATACTACACAAATTAAGCTTATGAGACTAGATTGCTAAAATAATTGAGTAAGGAATTTTGGAGCTTTTAGCAAACTGAGAGTAAGGAAGATGATGAATAGCTTTTAGGCGTGTAGATTGGTGTAGAGCATTAGCCAATTCAATCTTCATTGACTTGTTTATATAGCATTGGAAAAGATGTACGTTGGAGCAATAATTCTGTTTCAATGCCAATAACAATCTTTCCTTATTAAGCAGATCTTGTCTGGAATGATGTCGTTGGTAATAACTCAACTTGAATGCACAGTACCGTTGCCACTTAAGCGTGTTCTGGCTTTGGCTCATTCTGACGCTGCTTAGGTGCTGATGAACTGTTGTTGTCTTTATCATAGTTCAGAGTGTTGAGCGCAGTTCTGTTCATCAAGCTTCAGCATAAGCGCAAGTTGATCTTCTGATTCTGGTATCTGATATAGCATCTTCTGATACTGATGTTGATATCCAATATTCTGATGCTGATTATGATGTACTCTTGCTGATACCCATCAGAGTTTCTGTAAAACAGAAAGTAATTTTTAGGTAGCAAATAGTTCTTTACATGAATCACATAATTAATATATCATTTCATTTTGTTATCATCAAAACTTAAACTTAGGGTAGTAGATTCAAACTTTGTTCTAACAAAAATCACCCAAAACAAATTAATTCCTAAGGTCTGAAGCTTCAATGAGTCGTTATAGGCTTCTACAGTCTGGATCAGCTTCTGGCTTCAACATAAAAGTTGTATCTCTTTCTCCCAGCTTTCCAACTAGTATTATAATGCCTCAATCAGATCCTCGTAGCTGCAGTTATGAATTTTTCAATGAAAGCTGCTAATGCTAGAAATAAAATACGAAAATCAAATAAGGCTAGAAACAAACTTAAATATGAAAACACACTAAAATGGAGAAAATAATGAAATAAACTAAGGAACTGCCTAAGTATAACAGTAGAAGAATGTGCATAAAGATGCACTGATCAAATTCCCCCACACTTAAACTTTTTCACTCCAAGCAAAATTTAAAATTTAAAACAGAAACACTTTAAAACATTAACAAAATAGAGAATGCAAACTCAAAGGTTATCAGGATACAAAGTGCAAGAAAACTTCTATTTTAAGCTTCAAGAATATGACATTAGTGAGTAACTCTTTTGTGACATTCAAAATAAATTACTAAAAATTACATCAAAAGCATGAAGATTCTCACAAGATAAACTGTTTCCACTCAACACTAAAGTGTTTAGATTATTTTTTACACTTAAAGCACAACATGAAATTTAGTACTACTATAAGCTTGAAAAGACTCTAACATTCACAATTTGAAATACATTGCACACAAAGATCAAAAAGACTTTTATTATGGTTGTAATTTGGCCAAGGTCAGGGTGAGATACATCATAAGGGGGTAGTAAGCTAAAATTCAAAGAGTCGAAATAAAATTGAAAGAATTGCGGGAGTTGAACTATATAATATCTCAATTAATTTTGAACAAAAACCTCACACCTTATTTCTCTTATCCTTTTCCTTTTCTTATGCTCTTTCTTCTTCTTTTTTCTTTTTCTTTTTTCTTTCAAAAGGACTAACATGGACATCCTTCTCTATTTTTTTTCATTTTTCATTTTTTTCTTTTGTTTTTCTTTTTTATTTTTATTTTTATTTTTCTTTTCTGCCAACATCATAACAACAATGTTCAACCCCACATAACTCTATACAAGACTCTTTCAATCCTTTGAATAAAGTGATAACATTGTTTTCACTTTTCGCTTTATAATGAGTTTTAAACACACAAAAAATTAATAGGCTCAAAGGAGATTTAAAAAAAGGGGTAGTATTATCAAGGTTGGATTTTTGGCTAACTGGGTAAAAATAAAACGAAACAACATGCCTTTACCATTGTTGTATGCACAAGTAAACAAAAAGCTTCAACAAGATTCGATTCAAGTTCTATAGACTAACAAACATGAGTGAAATCACACAAAAAAGAAAAATATGGATTTTTATGTGTTATCCATTATTAGGCTCAAAATCTCACAAGGGTTAATGATCTACCACTAGTGATGTACAATTTAGAGTTTAGTCAAACATACAAATTAAGAATGCACAAAAAGAATCAATCACATCACACCACAAGCCTTTCGACAAGTAACAAAGAAAATACTCACAATAGTAGCAAATAATCAACGAAAAAGCATTCAATTTCTATTTTTTAGTTTTGTTATTAAAAAAAACAAACAAAAACAAACAAATAAAAAAACAAAAACAAATGGTTCCCTTCCCCACACTTAAGACACACATTATCCTCAATGAAAAGAACTCAATTATAAAGTAAGAGTTAGAGAAAGGAAAGGGTGATCCCTGATCAAGTGGCGATGTAGTTGGGTGCTTCCAAAGAAAACAAGTCTATGGTTGCATATTTAGGCACATTTTTATGGAATGGCTTCAGGCACTGCCCATTGACCTTGTAGACCTTGTTAGTACCTGCACTTTAAATTTATACTGCACCATGAGGGAAAACATTAGTAACAACAAAAGGGTAAATCCTCTTAGATCAAAGTTTCCTAATCTACTCTAAACCACTGAAAGGGATTTTGTTTGAAATAGGCAATCCCATCCAATAAGAATATTCCTCCAAAGTAGGCATAAGTTGATAAACATGAAAAGTGAAACAATGGTACAAAGGATCATAGAACTGGACCAGTGTACTAAGAATCTCTTCTGGAACATCAGTAGATAAGATAGAAAGAAGTTTTCCACAATGCTCTCTAAAAGCCACTAGATCAGATACCAAGGATACTACCTTTCTTAACTCTTGCAACTTAGGACTCTTGAAACTATACTTCTTAATACTCCTCTTTCCAAGATCCATAACAACAGTGCCTGAGATGTTTGCAAATAGAAAGGTCTAAGTTCCTTGAAAAACCAGGTGAAAATAATGTTTCATGAATGAACGAGTGCATGGTTATGCAGCAATCACAAACAAGATCACAATCAAAAGGGTGTTCGTAGGTTCGCCGTCACGAGCATGAAGTCAAAGGTACTACCCATAACGTGTATACTAAGGCTTCTAAACCACCTGTAGAACAAGGTTATAAAAGGTTCTCAGAGTCATTGATCCTCTTCCAAACTGACTGCTCGGGAACCAATAATATATTCAAGAGAAACTCGTTTGGGTGCAGCATTGCATATCAACTATTTTAGGACTGCTCCTGGATAGTCATCGCAGTACATACTAAAAGGCCAAGATGGGTTAAGGGTTCTAAAGTCCTCAACTTCTCAGGCTCCCAGGTCAAAAAGTGATAATGTCGCACAACTGGCTTATTTAACATTATCACCCTCAAAGGGGCCTCCACTAAGCGAGGGATCTAAAGATAACATGTTAGGACTTCTCCATACATGTCAACATGACTATACCCCTTCCTAATCTAAAGTTTTCCCAAGTCCGGGTATAGGACTTCTAAGAGATCACAAAGTACTCTGAAAACAAGAAAAGTATCAGGAAAACAAGAAAACATACAACAATAATAACACAAAACACAGAAAAACAAAGATAGACTCAACCCACTTAGATATTTCTCCCCAGTGAAGTCGCCAAATTTTATGAAGCAATGAAAAGTTAAGGGTAAACCATTGATTGACTTAACTCACAGAGTGAAAGTTGTAACGCCCTTCTAACCCCACACATATTATTTGTTTATTGTACGAAATAAATCAAGATAAAATCACAACTCAATGGTGTCACACTTTATAGAAACATCATAACAACAAATCCTGCTCCATAACACGGGTTACATCATTTTTAACATACATCAGTGTATAAATCAGCATATTATTTTAGAAACATCGTAGCAGAATTCAGTCTTACAAAATAAACTTCTTTATAAACGAAAATCATAATAATTTGTCCTCGTCACAAATTAGAATCAAAACCATTTTTAACATCTGGAATCCTCATATAACAAATTAATCAAAGTATAGTAATCATTGGCAAAACAAAGCGTTCCTACCTCGATGTTACATATCAGAGCAAGACACCTCTAATAAAAAAATAAATAACACACTCCGAAGCTATCCTCAAAGCTTCTATGAACTACTCCTGACCACCTGCGCGTTACCCACGTGGAGGTAACACTCAAACAGAACGGGTGAGTAATCACGATTCATTATAAGAGACATAAGGAAAATATTAGTAGTTACCACAACATCATCACATAACAACACATAATAATCATCAATAATTCATATTGACGAATACATCATAAAATCACATGTACATATTTTATCAACAAAACATCATGTAATCACATAATTCATAATTACCATCACATAACAACTCATCAACAAAACTCATGCAATGTCACGTAGAATGTTAATGCAATGCAGCAGACTCAAATGCATGTGGTACCAAATCTTTTATGAACACTTGGTCATCACTCTCCAAATATCCCCACCATAGGAGAATTCGACCACGGCTAGTCAAGTGCATCATCATTCAATTAATAATCACATAATCATCATAGAGTCATCACATAATCATCATAGAATCATCACATAATCATCATTTAATCATCACATAATCATAATAGAATCTTCACATAATCCTCTCCACATACCCATCATTGAATAATGACATAATCATCTTTACATAGAATATATTACATATTTAAACACGTACGTCATTAAAATATTATCATGAATCACATCATCTACGTCACAATAACATCATTAACATGTCATCACAATAGAACATCATAATCAACATCATATCCATCATAAAAAATAGAACATCATAGCGAAGCAACAAATATAATGTGTTTGCAAACGTTCCTCAAAACAACAGACCTCGACTCACAGCAAACATATATCAACACGTCTAATAGTTTGAATTTTGGTACAGAAAATAATTTTAATTTAGATTAAACTAAATCAGCTTTCCAACGATTCAAACTGTGTGTTAATCGAACACTCAAAAATAAAGTTATGAATTTCCGAAGTTCTTACAAAATTTTCAACACAGCGAGGTAATGAGTTACATCAGCCAGGTAACCGGTTACTTCAGTTCCAGAAGCAGAAATACCCAGTTTTTCTTTGATGTAACAGGTTACCTCGTCCAAGTAACTATTTACCTGAACCCAAAAGCCCAAAAAACATGTTTTCAATGTAACTGGTTACCTCAACCATGTAACCGGTTACATCACTAACATAAGCACTTTTCTGTAACCTTTGACACGAAAATCACTTTTTCTCTACACCCAAACATCCCTAACTCACACGCAATACATAAATCAGATTCTAAGTTTCAATTCCTAATCACATACCTCATTAGCAACATTCTAATTCACCAAAACACAATTAAACACACGAATTCACACAATTAATCACATTCATATACATTGACATAAGCATACAATTCATCATTATCAATTTCACAAAACATCATCACCAAAACAGAATTTAATTCTACAATTATCAACACCCATCATCAATCCAAAGAGAACTAAAATCCTACATCTACCTTAAAACGATATCGATCATAATAAACAATGATTAAACCACTTACCTTAATTTTTAACGGCTTTGTCTTCTTCTTCGCGTTCTATCGACAATCCCTTTAAGCCATATCTTTTCTTCACGTTCTCTCAAACTTAGATTGTACCAAATAAACTTCTCTTCCTTATTTTCTCTTTTTACCCCTAGGACCCTTTTTGTGTTATTCCCCTCATACCCTCACTCATCACCACATTTTACCACCTTGCCCTTATTCTTCTTTTCCACTTTATTATTCTATTTATTCTAATAAATAAATAGTAAATAATTCTAGATAATTATAACTAAATCATTTAAATATTAGTAATTATAATTATCACCTTAATCCACCACTACCCACAACATACCACACATTTTACACGGAAAATCACCAATAATTCATAAAAATCAATTAAATAATTAATTTCAAATTATAGGGTGTTATAACTCTCCCCCACTTAAATAATTTTTGTCTCGAAAATTTCCTTAGGAAAACACAGTCGGATATGACTCTCTCATATGATCCTCATGCTGCCAAATCAAACTTCCACCAGCTGGTCCACCCCATAATACCTTCACCAAGTCAATTTATTTACCCCGCAACTGCTTCACTTCCCGACCTTCTATCTGGACGAGTGATATTACAACTGCTAGGTTATCTCTCACTTGTAGGTCATCCATTTGGATCACACGTGAAAGGCCTGGAATATACCTCCTCAACTGATATACATGAAACACATCATGAAGATTCGCAAGCGACAGCAGTAAAGTTATCTAATAAGACACCTCACAAATCCTCTTTGAAATCTTATATGGAATAATAAAATGCGGTGTCAACTTTCGAGACATTAGAGCTCTACCAACACCAATTACCAGAGTAAGCCTCAAGAACCCATGATCTCCCTGCTGGAATTCAAGTGTTTTTCTCCTCTTATCATGATAACTCTTCTGAAGACTCTACGAAGCCCTCATCCTCCCTTGGATTATCTTAATATCATCCGTCTCTTGCATAATCTTAGGTCCCAGCATAACACTCTCGCCTGACTCATACCAACACAATAGAGTCTTACACCTCTACCACGAAATGCTTCATTTGGTGCCATTCCAATACTAGAATAGAAATTGTTATTGTATGTAAACTCAATCAATGATAAGTGTCTATCTCAAGCTCCTCTTTGTTTTAACACACAATCCCTAAGAAAATACTCTAAAGATTGGATAATCCTCTCAGTCTGATTATCCGTCTGCGGATGATATACAAAACTCAACCTCAACTCAGTACCAAATGCTTTATGTAAACCTTCCCAGAACTTTGACGTGAACCTCAGATCTCTATCTGACACAATATTCAAAGGTATACCATGTAACCTTACAATTACTTTAATATACATCTCCTCTAACTTCTGCATGGAATGATTAGTCTTCATCGACAAGAAATGAGTCAATTTAGTCAATCTATCCACTATCATCCAAATCGAATCATTGCCCTTAGCGGTCTTTAGTAAACCCGACATGAAATCCATCAAAATACTATCCTATTTCCACTTCGGAATACTTAATGGTTGCATCAGACCCATAGGATTTTGATGTTCAATCTTTAACTTTTGACAATTCAAACAGGCATAAACAAACTCAACAACTTCTTTTTTCATACCGGACCAACAATATAATTTCTTCAAGTCCAGATACATCTTCGTAGCAATGGGATGAATACTTAGACCACTTTGATGTCCCTCCTCAAGACTACTCTTCTTAATTTCTGGACCATCTAGAACACAAACTCTGTCCTCGAACCTCATTACACCATTTTCATCAACTTGAAACTCGCCTCCATTACTTTGGTTAATCAGTAACAACCGGTTAACCAAACTCATATCGTGTTTCTGACTTTCTCTTCAAGAATACCACTAGTCAGCTTCAACATTACCAACTTTACAGTGTTAGGAGTCTTTTCACACACTAAACTCATGTCTCTGAATTACTCGATCAATTCCAACTCTCTTACCATAATCATTGACATATGAAAGGACTTCTTACTCAAAGCATCAACCACCACATTTGCTTTACCAGGATGCTAACTCAAATTAAAATCATAATATTTTAACAACTCGAGCCATCTCATCTTCGTCATATTCAATTCCTTCTGATCAAACAAGTACTTCAGACTCTTGTCATCACTGAACACTTCAAATTTAGAGTCAAAAAGATAATGTCTCTAAATCTTCAACACAAACACCAGAGATGCCAACTCTAAGTCATGCGTAGGATAACTCCTTTCATGAACTTTCAGTTCTCTAGAAGCATAAGCAACAACTTAACCATTCTTCATCAGTACACCACCAAGACCCATCTTAGACGCATCACAATATACAACAAAGGAGTCACTTGGATTAGGAAAAATCAATACCAAAGTTGTCATAAATTTCTTCTTCATCTCTACAAAGCTTTCTTCACATGCTACATCCCACACATAAGCTTGACCCTTTCGAGTCAACTGAGTCAAAGGCAACGCCAACTTAGAAAAGCCTTCAATAAAATTGTGATAATAACCTGCTAAACCAATAAAACTTCGAATCTCGGTAGCGCACTTCGGAGTCTCCCATTGCAACACAACATTGACTTTAGAAGGATCAACAACAATTTCTCCAATAAAAATCACATGGCCAAAGAAACTCACCTTCTTCAACCAGAACTCACACTTTGACAACTTCACATACAACTTCTTCTCTTTTAACACATGCAATACAATTTGCAAATGCTTATCATGATCTTCTTCTGATTTAGAATATACAAGAATATCAGCAATGAAGACTACAACAAACTTATCCATGTACAAATGGAATGTAAGATTCGTATACTCCATGAAAACACATAGTGCATTAGATACACCAAATGAAATCACAATGTACTCATAATTACCATATCTTGTTTTGAAAGCCGTCTTCGGAATATCATCTAGCTTAACACGAATATGATAATAACCCGACCTCAAGTCAATCTTACTAAAGACAATAACACGCACTACTGATCCATTAAATCATCAATCCTCGAAAGTGGATTCTTAATAATCACTTTACTATACTGCCTGTAGCCTACACATAACCTCATGCTACCATCTTTCTTCTTAACCAATAACACAAGAGCACCCCACAGATAAACACTCGGTCTAACAAACTTCTTCTCAATTAATTCTTCCAACTTTTTCTTCAATTCACCTAACTCTAGCGTTGACATCCTATAAGGAGTCATTGGCACCAGACTTGTACTTGGTACCAACTCTACAGAAAACTCCACTTCATGCTCTAGAGGTAAATCATTGATGTCGTCTAGAATCACCTCTAGAAATTCCCTGACAGCAGGTAATTTGAAACTTGCAGCTTCATGGTCAAATTGCAACGATGCAAACATTTCAAACATCACAACTTCATCTCCCAAAAGTTCCTCCACTTGCTTAGTAGATAAAAACACCAGTTTTCCACTATCACCAAACTTAGATCCACACTCTAGAAGTTAGTCGCAAATATCTTCAGGAGAAAAACATTAGGAAATTACACACCACTAGCATACACTAGCCTTCACATTTCTATCTACTCTCATAGAAGAAAATATCAACAATACTTGGTCGTTCTTCCTAAAGACATCCCAACCTGAGCGGAAGACAATAATCTTTATTCCGCACTCTCTTCGGGTTCGAGAAACAACACAACTTCAACAATTGCACTCTTGGAATAAGCAGCACACTGAACCAACACTTCACAATTGAAACACCTTTGAGAAGAAAAAGCTTCTCCCCCACTTGTCTCAAACTAACTCCTGCATACAAATGGTTAGAAAGACAAGCAAGCACCGTCATTGTTTTACATACATGTCGCGTACTAAGGAACAAACAACATTAAACAATCTGGTAGGATGGACCGACCTGCTCTGATACCACTAATGTGACACCCTTCTAACCCCACACATATTATTAGTTTAATTTATGAAATAATTCAAGATAAAATTACCACTCAAGGGTGTCACACTTCATAGAAACATTATAGCAACAAATCTTGCTTTGTAACACAGGTTACATCATGAGGTAGATTTGAAATGATGAAAGTTCATCAAGTACCAATCCACACTAAAATGAACAAGATGAATCATCAATCATCCGATTGATTCAAAAAATAAAAATAAGAAGAGATGGAGCAGAGGTAAAGTGACCAAGACAATAATAGAAATCCCAAATTGGATCATGAATTAGGTCTAACTTCATCTAAATCAATCATCCATTTTGGTGGATTTGGTCTTTCAACCTATCAAAACCCAAGTTCCATTGATGTTAATGAAAATCATGACTTAATGATCAATCTCCAAGCCAACAAGAATATACAAATTTTAAATTGGCAAAATAAACAAAATTGAATAAAAAATGATTTTTAAAAGTTGTTTTAAAATAGAAATAAAAAGTAAAATATCAAACTATATTCAAAACATCAAATAAAAAAACAACTAAAACCATAGAAAAATCAGAAATGGTCCATAATATTTTTCGAAAATAGTTTCATCATTTTTGGAAATCAGAAACTATTTTTAAACTATTAAAAATTATGCGAGAAGATCAAAAAACTATAAAAAATTGTAAAGCTAAAAATAAAATAAAAAACCAAATAAAATCACCATACGTCAGGAACCATCATTGGATCATATAATATTTTTTTTAATTTAAAAGGTGATAAAAACATTTTCAAACTAATTAAAACAAAGCAAATAATCCAAAAACAATAAATAAAATAGCAAACACCAAAATAAAAATATGAAAAAATATCCATAAAATCGGAAATCATTTAATTTTTTTTGTGTATTTTACATATATTTTGGATAAAAATAAAGTAGTTATGAATTTTTGAAGATAAAATGAATTTAAAAATAGTTATGTAAAATAAAAACAAATCAGAAAAATGTGGAAACGGTGGATCTAAGTCACTTGAACATGTTGATACATCAAACGCGTGAGAGGTGATGATGTATTGTGGACACAAGTCAAAACACACGCATCAGATCCAAAAATGTCACACCAATCAAATAATTTCAGATGACACACTTCCATTGGTTGAGGATGACACGTAGGTCATCTTCAACCTCCAGTAACCTGCAACTAGGGTAAATCGTATCTAAAGAAATATGAATTCATTGCTCATGAGGCTAGTATCATAAGAAGCGTCTCATTAAAATAATCTTAACCATGCCTTCGCAAAAAATTTATTCAACCTGTAGGCTACTCGATTTGAGAAAAACTAGAAGAGTTTGTAAACACAAAATTCAAAAACAGACACATCAAAAAAATCAATTAATGAAAACTAACAATGTAGTAAGCATCAATGAACATCAAGCATCATCACAGTAATTTGAGTTAAGAGATTTAATGCCTCTAACTACCTAAACAAAGTGCGATGGTTTTGATCTATAACTGGACTTGGTGAGCTTCAATTAGACCTCAATTCTTCTTCCTCTTGAGCTGGTTAGCTTCACTAAATTTTGGTAAAGCTAACTGAGTGGAAATTTTTAGTGTTGGAAGGAGGGAAATCAGATAACAAAGTTCAAGCACAAGAGTTCATATGGGATCTTGGCAGAGTGGTTTTGGCTTTCTAAAACATGAAAAATTAAGAGGGTAAGGTCCCTATATATAATAGGAATCAAATATAATGTTGAGGTGGGGTGAATGATAAGCTTTTCAGCGAAATCGTGTTCACCCCAATCATGAATAAAGTGTGACTTCGCATGGCTCAAAATGAAACAATTTGCATGGTCTAAGGGACATTTTTAACTTTGGTAAGTCCCTAAACATGATTAGAAGGAAAAATGCATGCTTATTTGGATTGTAATTGGGATTAAAAGGATTTAAAAATTTGATCATGGTGCAAATCTTCAGCTTTAAGTGACCAACTTTAGGTTCATGGGGCATCATGCATAGGTATCTTTATGACCTTGTTCCTTTTGCATTTGAAAGATATTCCCACAAGCTTTACAATGTGCTAGAAAAATATTTATCTGGAAGCTTGAATAAAAAGTTATGATGCTTCAAAGTTGACTGAAAATAAGCACTTTGTACTTAGAAAATTTTCGAGTCCATAAGGATTAAAAATGACTTATAATTTCTCCATTAATTCAATGACCTTCTAAGCATTCAAATGATGAAAATTGATAAAGTTATGATCTTTAAAAGTTGGATAAAAGTCACTTGAAATTAGGTCAAAGTCTACAAAGTGACGTCAAATGTATTCAAATTTTTGATGATCCTACAAGCATAATTGGATCTTATCATGTAAACAAAAGTTGTTAGGGATAATGAGAAGAGTTCATAGCAAAAATAATCACTTCAAAATGTTGAAAATTGAGAGATTTATGCACTTGTGACCATAGAATCAAGAACTTGCCAAATCAGGTCAAACAACTTGAATTAAATTTGAATCTTTTGAACTTTTCTTGCAATATAACGCATAATGAAGCACATAGGACTTTAAAATGATGTTATCTGGAAGCACACTTGATGATGAGGCTCATGGCTTGATGAAACTTGTTGAAGAAGGCATGGAAATAAACACATGAGCCTATGAAGTTTCTTGATGAAAAACGATTATACCTTGAGATAAACTTGACCATATTAACCTTGAGAGAGGCTTAAGACATTACAATTTTATGGTATTAAGCATAGCTTTGAAGTTTAGGCCCTTGAGGTTCAATATATAACCAATTGATTGAGGATCAATTCTCAAAACCCTAGCTTAGAAAGTGAGATAGATGCACTTGGCTCAACACCTACAATGTACAAAACAAAAAAGGGAAAAATAACGTATTTTTGGATTTTAGTTAGATATTAATAAACATAAAACATGTATGTACAAGATACACAATTAAGGTTCTTAGTGATCCCTCAAAGACAAACTTAAAGAGGATATAGAGTTTGAAAACCCAAGGTTATGATCTTGATGTATTGTGAAGATGCAAGAATAATGAGAGATCTTAGGGGTAAAAATTAGGGTATAATTGCAGACAACTTTGATCCTTCACTAAAGACCAATCTAGAATTCAACTTCGAAAATCCTGGCTTCACACAATACATTATTGACCACCATGCCAAAGACTCCACTAAAGTGTCTGAGTGGGAACATGTTTCCTTTTTAACCCTCTGGATTTTTTTTCTTTTGCTTTTGCTATAGCTCCTTGAAAACAGCAAAAAACTATATCAAGTTAGTAATCCAACTCCAAGAAGGTCGAAAAATATCTTTAGGCAAACTGCTGCTAGCTAACTTGTACTTATCATTAGGGAATGCATATCATAGATTGAAACATCTACTCGAGGTAAAGAAAAAATACCTCGTTTCTGGAAATTTCTGGATTTTACAACTTTGGCTAAATGCCACTTTTGAGCCAAGGTTGCACATCACCAACTCGAAAGAATTGATCATGGAAAATCATACTCGATATATTGAAGGCAGTAGACTAACTTAGTTTACCCCTAAGGAAAACTTCAACCGATATAATATTCATGAAGTACATAAACTTGTTCCTCGAAACCAAAATCTTCATTTCGACCATGGCTCCCTTAGTGGATCAAAATGTTGGTCCAAATTGGTTTAGGAATCGGTTTCCTGGCATTACCCATGCTTCTACTACTACTTTAAATGTCGTTAGGAGAGCTTTTTTTGACTCTGACTCTCTTATCAACCAGAATCGAACCATGAAATGATGATATGAATTTCACTAGATACCAACCAAACTTGGTAGCAAGAAAAATGGGTTTCAGCCAAATGGTACCAACGTCCCTCTCCACATGGCCAAATAAAATTTTTTGGTCAAAATGCAAGCTTACTCTGTAGGAAATCGAGATGTCATGAAGTTCCAACGTAATCAATCCTTGAACTCCTAATGTTCAAATTTCAACACTCTTTTTTAGATAGAAAATTTTGAAAAGTGGTGGTCGAACTAGTTCCAAACCACTTGTTCTGAACCCAAACTCCTTCAAAGGTTAACAACCTCTATTTCCGCTCTGTAAGAACTCCTAGCATCCAAAGCAGGTATGTCTTAAATTGATTCTAACTCAAAGTGTCTCGAATATACTTTCTGAACTATTCATGTATTTTGCATCCAAAGTTCAAGAAGAAAAAACCAAAGGCGCAGTCGTTGCCATTGATGACCAAAAAACAACCCTAAAAAGGTAAGTTTCCTCTTTTTTTCTTCTTGTGTCAAACTTTGACATAGCTCTAAATCCACTTATTCCCTCTAGGGTTGAAAAAGAGGTCAAAGTTCTCCCACTACTTCGACGCAATCCAAAAAGAATAAAATCACAAAGACTTAACAAACACAAGTATGCATTTTATTTTATATTCCCTTCAACTTAGGTACAATAATTTTTAGAACTAATTACTTTTCTCTCTTAGGCTCCGTCATAGAAATCAAAGGATCAAGTCAATGAAGAAAGTTCTAATGACAACAAAAGGACTCAAATCTTTTCAAAACCATGACTCCGACCATCCTCTAAGCCAAGTGCTGCTAAAGAAAAAATGGGACCTAGTCAAAAAAGAAAACATGTGTAGGATGTTCAACCTCCGACCACTGAACCAACCAAAAAAGCAAACAAAAATCCTCCCACTTCTGACAAGGAACAATATAATCTAAACAATAGTCCAAAAATCCAAGAGAAAGAGAAAATTCTTGAGGTATTGTCTGTATTCTTTCTCTTCTCATCAACTAATATCATAACAATTTTTATTTTACTTCATTTTTCAGGTGCCACCAAAATCAATTGAAGGTTTATAAGATAAACCTCCAAGTCCAAAACCATCAACTCAAAACAAAACTTAATCACCTATTGACTGATCGAATCCTTCTGATTCGAGTCCTGCTTCCGTCCAACCAATCCAAAAACTGACTAATGACGGTGTTGACCACCTAAAAGAAAACACCTCAGAGCCTCTAGTTAATGCTAATTAATTTTCTCCCAAGAGAAATGATGACTTTGAAGACACCTTTACTTAGATTCATGAAAACTTCGACCAAAATGAACTAAAAAACTAATGATACTCTTAACAAGGAAGAAGAAGATAAGACTATTATTGAAGCCCACAAGACCGAACCGATCGTCATACTCAATCCCACTTCGGCAGAACATCAACAAACTGAAGCCAGTAGGGAGAAAAATTACTCCATGATCTCAGATGCCTCTTCCAATAATTCTCTTAGTTGAGAGGAAATTTTAGCTATCAAGAAGAAGAATTCGGTGGAGGCTTTGAGGCGACATTAAAAACTTCACAAATTGTCAACTAGCACTGGTTCCTCCAACACTTCTTATGATGATAAGTTCCAAATTATCATTATTTTCAGTATTATTTTGTGGCACTTATCATTCTATTTTTGTGTATTAATAAATAAAATCCTAACTTTTGTGTAAATAATAGTATAATAGTGTTATCGTGTAAATAATGTACTGGTTGATAGTTTTTCATGTATTTTTGTAGGTATTCAAGCAATTCATTGTAATATAGAGAATTTAATAATATTTCCAACACTTGTGACCGTGCGTAGATCAGAGTTATGGTTCTCAAGTTATGGTGAAAACAAGAGCTATTTTTTTCAACACTACAAGTCGCGTTCTAAGCGTCTTTTGTGTGACTTTCCTCTATCACAACTTTCCCCTTATCCTTAACTATAAAATCATTTTTACATCATTTTTAGCTTATGGTTTTGGGGATTTTTACTACCAACTCCATTAGAACCATTCTTCGAGTTTAGAGGCTAGAAAACAACATTGGAGGTTGCATTTGTGAGTACAAACTTCATCGGTAAAAGTTTTTTAATGATGTCAAAACTAACAAAAGCTTGCACCTTTGAGTATTGGATGGCATCCTTAAGTCTTGTGGCACTCCTATGCATTAGAGGTCTTAGGAATTATTAGAAAATATTTCAAAACTGATCCAAGTCATTAAAAAACAGCTTTCTGCATGATTTTTTACTGCATGTGTCGATACATCCGCATTTTCGGTCGACACATGTATGCATTTTTAAAGCTTGTAGCTTCTGAAAGTCTTAGGCCGACACATGCACTTTTCAGGTCGATGTATACTGAAGCTTTTCTGAAATTATATAAATTCTTATTTTATGTGTCGACACATCCACTTTTCAGGTGGACACATTTTCTATCATTTTAAAGCATGTGGCTTCTGTAACACTTTGGTCGATACATGGTCATTTTCAGGTCGACACATTCTGTTGAAAATTCACATATGTGTTAACACATACAATACTTAGGACGACACATATTGTTTTACTTGGTCAAATTTTTAAATTCTTTTATTATGAATTTATCCCTCTTTGCCCTAAAAATTCCAAAACTATAAATAATCTTTCATGCATCATTCCAAGTTGTTGAAAACCATAAAATTAGCCTATTTCTCTCTTCATCGTCAACCTCCAATCTATGCATACACACTGACATTACATTGTAACGATGTTCTATTGGGGTTCCATATAGACAAGGATTGCTAGTGGAATCCATGAAAAACCTCGGGTTTGTCCTTCATGATCATTGGTTGATTGTGGGGTTTTTGTGCAAAATGTTTGAGGTAATTTCGGTAAAGTGAACAACCTTGGAGTGCTTAAAATCTTTGCAAGGAACCTTGGAGTGTTTGAAATCATTGCAAGGAAGTAAATTGGAGTATCGGATTGAATCAAAGTTTTATGTTACAATTGTTTGAGATTAATAGTGCGCGAAAGCTTTAGAGATAAAGAGTTAAAAGGATTAGCAAGATCCAGATAGTAATTTCTCATTAATTGTGTCTTGTCTCTCTCAAGATCAAAAGAAGAGAAGGGGTTTAATCTGTCATACCCTAAAATTTCCCTACTGATATTAATAATACATTCATTATTTTCTTACTAATCTTAGTGTTATTATATTTCTTTGGTTAAAATTAATTTACGTTACACTAGTTGTTATTTTAAAATACTAAGTAGTTGCTTCTAGATACAATGCGGTTCAAATAGTAAAAGGGATGTATTGTTTCTAAATGGAGCATCAAAATCTAATGGGCGATTAATTTTTTTTAATAATTAGAGAGGGGTGTATTTGGTATTTTGAATTCATCCCATTAAGGTTGTTTTCTTTTGTGCATAAATCACGTTGGCCCATTGCATTGTGAGGCCCGTTTAGAATAAACAAAGGGGTGTGTTCTTTTTTGTTGGAGTAAAGATTTTATTAATGTTAGAGGCCAAGATAAGGTCATCTTGTTTTCTTAAGGCCCATGATTCATTTTTGTTTGAAGATGATACAATGAGAGTATTTTTGTTTTGCTTAGAGGCCCATATGTCATTTCTTTTGGAGGCCCATTTTTGGCTGAGGTCATTACTTATTACAGTAACTATTATTTTTATTATTATTATAATTATTATTTTGTAATTATATTTTTATGAAACATTGACCAAATATAACTAGGGTTAACCCTTAGCACCCACAATGGCGTTATTCTTCTATGCTAAGCAATCAAGAGCTCAAGTCTAGAAAAACACAAATCAAACCAAATCATAGAGAAAATCATATTGAATCAATATTAACAAAACAAATCAATGGCAAATCAAATATTTCATACATTACAATACAATAAGTGTCGGCTTTTAAAAATCAAATCCCTAATTCATCAATCAAATCTTCAATCTACTATAATTTATAAATTAATCTAATTTGTAAGGAATTACAACAATATTTCCTACTCTATCACTAATCCTAATCTATAAATAACCCTAAGTTCTAAGAAGAAAGGGGGAGGAAAAAGTTGTAAAGAAATCAGAACGAAAAAACAAGGAGAAGAAGCAGAAGTCGTGAATCGACCTTCTTGATTGAGATCTGGGTTTCAATTTCTGAAACCCTAGATATGTGTTGCATCATCACCGCCTTCAAGCCATCACCATCACCGCACCATCATATTACACACCTGCAATCACAGAAGAAGAAAAGGATCAGACGGACGGTAAACCTCGATACTTATCTTTTAGGGCTCAATTAATTGTTGTTATAGGTGTTTTGATTGTGTTTAATTTTGTGATTTCGGTTTGAATTGGTGTTATCAGGGTTTGATTTAGGGTTAGGGTTCATTATGGTTCTTGTTTAGGGTTAGGGTTCATCAGGGTTAGGTTAGGATTCTAACGGTTTTTGGTTTCTGGGTTTTCGTTTAGGTTAGGGTTCTTCACGAACCCTTAGGGTTCTTAGGGTTCATAAGAACCCAGGTGAAGATCTTCAATGATTACGAGTTCCTCACATCGGAGCAGATGAACACATGAATATCCCGGTTGAACTTCAACCGGAGATCTGGGGGAATAGGGTGCCTTATGGTGGCTAAAGGTTAGAGCCTCCAATGGAAGCAATTTTTGGCCGGCGAGGCGACTTCTGATCACCTAGAGAGAAGCGAGAGCTTCTCTCTCTAAAGTTTTTTTTTGTTTGAGAGAAGACGGGTAGAGAGAGAAAGAAAAGAGAGAAATGAGCCTCAAACCCTGGTGATAGCTGTATAACGCCCCCTCTGTTCTAGTGTGATGCTCTTGTCATACACCCTCAACCCATGCCTTTTGATACTCATCAAACGTTCCTAAAATGCGCGTCCATCATAACTCTCATCACCCGCCCACACCGTGTCCAATGGATCAAACAAAATTGTTTTGGGCCAAGCCCGTTCTGTTAACACGCCTCAAATTACTTCCCCAATGTAAAATCGTACCCTCCTGCGCTATTGGGCCAAGTCCAACATCTGGACTTGAGCCCTTATTACCTACATCTCTCAGTTTTTCTATCCAGTTCAAATTCACGCCCCATGTGTTTTGGGCCTAAATCCAATATCAGGATTTAGGGCCCTGTTATTCATACACCCCGGGATTACTAGCCAAACTAATTTTGCACCCTCCCCATATGTTTTTTATTAAAACTAATTTATTTTTTTATATTTCATTTACTTTATTATAATTATTTCTTTTTAATATATTTATTTTAATAATAAATTCTAAAATTATTTATTTTTTTAATTCAGTTTTCTTTTTAAAATACTAACTCATTCAAATAGTTTAGTTTCATTAAAATTACTTTTCTCATGAATTAAAAATATTTATTTTCCTCATATTGTACAATATATTTGAAAACATCTAACCAATCAAATATTAACAATTTTCCACTAACTCAATTCAAACCTATATATTTTCAAAAAAAAAAGAAGGGATTATGGAGATATTTCTTATTAACTAAGAACTTCGTTTAATAACTCCACAATTTACAAACTTAGACTTGGTTCAAGGAGAATTCGAGATGTTTCTATAATCCATAAAAACAACCAACCAATAGCTATGAACTAAGAATTTGGACTCTGATTCCTCATAAGAGGATACATACGATTAAAATCGTGGCGAGTTCCCCTAATTAAAATTAAAACCCTATTTCCTGAATTGTAATATAAACCCTAGTATCCTTGTGAATAAGGTAGATGAAGGGTGACTAACACCTTTCCTTCGTCTAAAATGAGTCAATAACTTAGAATCTTTGACCAAATTAGGGTTATCCATTATATTCCCTTCCCTAGGAAAAAAATTAATGGTGGCGACTCTTATTTTAAACTGGTTACAACAGTTGGCGACTCTGCTGGGGACTTAACCCTAGGGTTTAGAAACCTCTCTTTTAGATTTAGGGTTTTTTAGGGTTCTTTATTTTTATTATTTATTTTTATTTATTTATTTCTTTTGGTTTATTTATTTGTATTTGTATCTTTTTTGTCATATAATATTTTATTTATGGTGGGATTTTTTAAAATTATTTTCAAAAAAACCTTAGATTGAAGGTTCGTCTATTGGTCAAGGGGATACATCATCTCTATGAGTTTTTGTGACGACTTCGCCTAGAATCAGTGGAATTCTAAAAAATAAATATGTCTCAAGAGATATCCTCTTGGGGGGCAGGACTTTTGAATGAAACCTGTGACTTTTTGCATAACCCTTAAACCAAAATCTCATGGTGAGACCTTTCACGACCTTAGAGACGAAAGTTTTGGTCTGCAAAGAGGATCCACTTAAGAAAGGTCCTTGTGCCTTTCCCTCTAGTGTTGTCCATGATACCGTTAAGGAAATCACCATATGGGGAGGAAATAATATATGTAGGACAAAACTAGGAACCTACCAACTAAGGACACCTTTAATAAATCTAGTTACTATACCACACAATCATGCATTTATATATCTTGCATTTCACATATTCATTAATCTCCATTATTTTTGTCTGTCTTATTCACAAGATTTTAAATACAAAATAATCAAAGTTTTTTGGTGATGTGTCTTAAAAATGAATGCCAGATGGAAACAACTTGTCCGTGTAAACATCGTCAAGCCAGATATGACGAAGATCAAGACCATCAATGGGAAACTGTCTGAAAAAGCTTTGAAGATGTTTACTAGCAATTATGGGGATACCCTTGAGTTGAAAAAAGTGGATGTGCAATTGGATGCTATTTCTGCCTTGGTTCAGTTCTACGATCCTCCATTGTGGTGTTTTACCTTCCAAGACTTTAAGCTAGCGCCGACTTTGGAAGAATTTGATAGAATTTTGAATTTATCTAAAAGAAAAGCATATGTGGGAATTGGACAAACAATTAACATTAAGGACTTAGAAAATGGTTTAGGGATCCCTTATCCTGAATTTTCACTTAATTATAAGAAAGAAGGTGATGTACAAGGGGTTAAAAGATACTATTTGGAGGCTAAATCCTTTTTTTTGCTAATAACAAATAATAAGAGTCTTGTGTTGATTGTTTAGGACTACTTGTCTTTGGTGTAATTATGTTTCTGTGGACTTTGGACTATATTGACCCTGCAACTATTAGTGTATTTTGGGGCATAAAATCTTTGAATGCGAACCCAACTCCCGCATTGCTTGCTGATACTTGCTATGCTCTTCAAACTCGTTACGAAAAGGGGAGGGGTATGCTAAACTGTTGTATCTCAATCTTATATTTTTGGTTTATGACTCATCTCTATAAGGAAGACTATATAGTTCCAAACCTAACAAGATACTAGTGGCCTCAAAAATTAAGGTCACTTACTGTTGATTTTGTGTTATGGTATGCGAGAAGGCTAGACATTGGAGATATCATTTTCAGTTGCGGGGATTTTCTCAATGTTCTGTTAATTGGGTCACGTGGTTTCATCAATTACAACCCTACTTTGGTTTTGCGACAACTAGGGTACCCTTTGGAAGATAAACCCTCTGATGAACAACTTTAACAATTAATCATTCATGACATGGGAAAAATGACCGAGATTTGCTCAACAAGATCATCCGAGCTTGGAATAAGGTTAATAAGAGAAAAGCCGAAAGAAAGAATGTTGTGGCAAAAGAACCTTACACATGATGGGTCTTGGATAAGGTACAAGTCATTAAGTTACCATTTGACATTGATCCTGAGTACAAGCCAGATGTCCCAAATCCTCTACCTATGTCCTTAGAAGAAATAGAAAACTTGAAGAAAACCTTGAATCAAGCTCAAATGGATAAAGAAGAATTGGAGCTTAACCTCCATAACTTAGTTAAAGAGAAAAGGAAGATGCAACACGAGCTTGAGTCCAAAGATCAACAGATTCAGAAATACCGTGAAAAATTTGAAAAGGAGAGTCTTAAGTCGAAACATTCGACCAAAGGGTTATCGAGTGCTAATTTCAACTTATATTCTCATGACCAACATTTAGAGGATGTTGCTAGCAAAATCGGGAAGCTAAGTAGGTGGTATAAAAAGGCGATACAAGACAAAAGGAGATGGAAGAAGACTTAAGGGCTCAAATCCAAAGTTTGGAACAAGCTTATTTAGATCAAGAAGAGCAAATGGAGTATCTTACTACGAGACTCTAAGATATCCAAGAATCAGATGTAGGGGAATGCCTCAAGAGGATGAGGGCAGAAAGATTTCTCGCCCAAAAGACTGATGAATATGAGAAAGTGTGTCATGACTTAGAAGACCTCCGAAAGAAT
The DNA here is from genome assembly GCA_948472305.1 of Vicia faba. NCBI lineage: Eukaryota > Viridiplantae > Streptophyta > Magnoliopsida > Fabales > Fabaceae > Vicia > Vicia faba. Next base: position 341,199,043 of record OX451737.1, on the reverse strand, counting down.
TTCCTCATAAAAAGGAAACTCTATAAAAAGATAAGGGTTGAAGAACTATATTGGGAAGAGCAGTATGCAAAGATCGCTAAAGAAGGAAAGGATAATCATAAGATAATTCCGGACCTCAACCAGGAATATCATTTCTATAAAGACAAACATGCGAAACTCGCCTTCTTAGCAAACAATCTCATTGGTGACATCCCTAGAAATATAAGAGACGCAAAAAAATGTGATGGTCCCGTTCCTAAAAGACATTGAAGACTTCCTCAAGTTTGTAGGACTATGGTTGATGGCTTCGGAGAAGAAATCCACAGGCGCACTTAGAAGATTTTTTGTTTCCCTTTGTTATTTCTTTCAGAAAGTTAATTTTGGTGTTTTGGTTTAAATATTTTTCAACATCTGAATTGTATTCCCATTTATGAACAATTATCATTTCATAAAAGTTATTTTTCTGCATCTCATTTGTGTATATATTTTTAAGACACTCGCCAACAAAAAAGCAAAACCTAATATATATATATATATATATATATATATATATATATATATATATATATATATATATATATATATATATATATATATATATATATATATATATATATATATATATATATATATATATATATATATATATATATATATATATATATATATATATATATATATATATATATATATATATATATATATATATATATATATATATATATATATATATATATATATTCATAGGCATCCATGCATTCACAAACATTGAATTTCATAACTTCATATAAAAAAAACTTATCATTTTTCAAAAATCTTATCCAGTTAAATCATTGGTAAGAAAACACCTCTTCACCGACCGTTCTATCAAACAAGGTTCCATCAAAAGAAAGTGATAGAACAGATCGAGGAGAACCAAGCCGCATTCAATGAAGATTTGGAGCAGGTGAAAGGTAACATCGACTCAATGAAAGGGGATATGAGTCAGTTTCTTCTAGCCTTGAAGAACATCATCGAAAGGCAAGAGTGGATTCCTAGGGCAGCCTTTGAAGAAGTAGCCCAAACTATCGGTGCATCAAGCGGTCAACAACTAAGAAAAGAACCAAAATCAGGACCTCAAAAGTCAATTGTAGCACACCAAGAGGTCAGACAAGTTGATACTGAAGGGTTTGTGCCACCTCCATCGAAGGTAGGGGCATCCCATACTTTGCAGATTCTGGTGAACAACGCGAACAACTACATAGACTTGCAGTATGGATACCATGACTTAGAAGATGTCAATCAAGCACCTCAAAGGACAACCCATACCAATGTTACTAAAAATCCCTTGGCACTCAATCAATAAAAATCCCTCGAAATGGGTCTAGTTCTAGATGTGGTGATCCCCCCAAAATTCAAAGTACATGACTTTGGAAAATATAAGGGGACTCACATGTCCGAGGAACCATCTACACATGTATTATAGGAAGATTCATGCCTACGCTCAAGATCAGAAACTGATGATCCATTGCTTCCAAGACAATTTAAGTGGGGCATCTCTAGATTGGTACATGAAATTGGAACAAATTCATATCCAGAAGTGGGCATATCTTGCCAACGCTTTCCTGAGACAATAAAAGTACATATTGGACATGGTGCCTAACCGCATGTAGCTCCAAAACATGTCTCAGAAGAAGGAGGAGTCTTTCAAGGAGTATGCTCAAAGATGGAGGGAAATGGAAGCCTGTGTACAACCACCACTCTTGGAGAAAGATTTAGTCGATATGTTCAAGGGAAATTTACAAGGGTTTTACTATGATAAGATGGTAGGGAGCGTCTCTTCCGGATTTTATGATTTAGTGACTATTGATGAAAGAATTGAAGCAGGTATAAAGAGTGGTAAAATACAAGGGGCATTATCTATTACCCCTTATAATTCAAAGAGACATGTTTCTAACTTCTCAAAAAATAAGGAAGGATAAATCAATGTTGTAGCATCGCATCCAAGAACACAACAACCATTGGTGATTCCACTAGAACAACAACAATAGTACAGGTTTGGAATGCCTCCGAGAATATTTTATCCTCTCCCCATGTTGCAAAGTCAATTACTGCAACATCTACTTAAAGCATCTTTGGTAGAGCAGAAGCCTCTAGCTCCTCCAGTAGGGGCACTCCCACCAAAGTACGATGCAAATTCCAGGTGCGAACATCATGCCAATTCTCCAGGGCATACCATAGAAAAATGTTGGGCCTTTAGACACAAGGTTCAGGATTTGTTGGATTCCCAAGATATCACTTTTGATAAGCCAAACATCAAGACAAACCCAATGCCTCCGCATGGTGGACCAACGATGAATGCAATTGAGGTGGTCACTGACTTAGGGGAAGCAAGACAAGTAAAGGCCCTGATAAACCTTTTGAAAGAATATATGTTAGAGTGTGGGTTCCTCTTGGAACACAATGAAGCTTTTGGGAAGATGTTACAAAAATTGGTGGATCAGGGGATAGTCCAATTCGAGAAATACCCTAAAGAAGAATACGTAGTTGCGATCGATGGAAGTACGAAGAAGCCATCAATAATTCCATGCCAAGGGCCAAAACCTAATAAGAAGACTCTTGTGATTCGATTGGGAGAATAAACAGAAACACCAGTGGTGATTCCACCTCAGACTCTGAGAATTTCAATAGTTCCAAAGACTACAATGGTGATTAAGGTGCCATTTCCTACCCCTTACAAAAGCAACAAAGCAATGTCGTGGAGTTGTGATTCTACTGTCTATGTCAATGGTTTAAAGCAATAATGTTAGACATCGACAAGTCAAGGATCTCCGATCATAAATATAGCTGGAATAGGGGGCATGACTCGCAGTGGTCGAATCTATAGTCCTGAACCACTGAAATAAAATCATGATATAGTTAAGGATAAGGGGAAAGTTGTGATAAAGGAAAGTCAAAGGCAAGAACCTCTAAGCAAGAATTTTACTGACCAAGAGGAAGAAGAATTCTTGAAAATAATCAAGAGAAGTGATTATAGGGTGGTGGATCAGATTTCAATACTCTCATTGCTCCTCAACTCAGAAGCACATTGAGACTCTTTATTGAAGGTTCTATGTTTTACTCATGTCGCAAAAGAGATTACAGTAAATCAATTTGACAATATTGTAGCGAAGCTGACATCTGAATCATATCTTGGTTTTAATGACAGTGAGTTCCCTCCACAAGGTAGATCTCACAACAAGGCATTGCACATTTATATTTAGATAGGTACTACAAGCTTGTCCAGGGTACTCATCGACTGGTTTTGCTCTCAATTTGTTACCGAAATCCTACTTGATGAAGTTAACATTGGATGGTGTTGTAATAAGGCCAAGTTATACGATAGTTAAATCTTTCGATGGTTCTCAATGTACAGTGTTTGGAGAAGTGAGTCTTCCTGTCAATATTGGACCGCGTATGTTTTATATCACTTTTCAAGTCATGGATATAGAACCAATGTATACATGTTTACTAAGACGACCTTGGATTCAAGTAGCGAGGGCTATTACTTCAACTCTACACCAAAAATTGAAGTTCTTTGTTAAAGGAAGATTGGTTATAATCAATGGTGAAGAGGACATATTTGTAAATCACATAGAGTCCTACTGATATATTAGTACTTATGAAGACTGTATAGCAACACCATTTCAAGTCTTAGAGGTTGCTTCAATGGCAACCCTACTAGTGGATAAAATCAAGAAACCTACTGTGACTTCGTGGAGAGATTTACAAACCGCTGTGGAAGATGGTACCTCAAAAGGTTGGGGTAAAATTGTTGAGATACCTGAGAAGAAGAATCTTTTTGGTTTGGGCTAAAAATCATCAAAGGCTACCCTAAAAGGCAAGGCGTTGTTTCCTCATATCCAAGAAACCTTCATCAACAAAGGGACAGAGCATGGCGGACAAGTGGCAATGATATCTAACAAGAGCAACACCAAGAGAGCATCGTACTTCATCCGTGAATATGCTACTGGCGAAGAGCTCAAAAATTGGACAGTCGTGGAGACTCTAGAGATCTTTTTCTTTTCAAAGTAATATTTCTTGTTTTTGAAAGAACCTATGTCACACCCGAGGCATAGGGGTAGCTTGTAAGGGTCCCCCAAATTTGCTTCTAATAGTATTCTCAATTAATAAAAAGTTATATTTCGCATTCAATTAAGATCCTTTTCTTTATCTTGCATTTATCTCTTTTATTTAAAAATTGGAAATACTTTTTTTCATATGCATTTTCAAAGTGACATACTAAAATTGCACCAAAACATGATAAATATGCAGATCATGCCTAAAATCACCGATAATGTTACTGTTGTTATTCGATATAATTTTGATGCTCCAATCAACCAAGCGAAAGGGGAAGATGATGAAGATCTTGGACTCTCTGAAGAATTGGCGAGGGAGATAGAGCAAAAAGCTTATAATATACAACCATACCAAGAAACTATTGAGACCATTAACCTTGGCACAGAGGAAGATCCAAAAGAGATCAAGCTAGGGGCAACATTAGAGGAAAGTGTCAAAGAAAGGCTGATCAAGCTGTTACATGAATATGTGGATATAGTTTCATGGTCTTATATATGAATATTGTAGTGTGTAGGCTACCTCTCAAGGAAAGTTGTTCTCCAGTTAGACAGAAGCTCAAAAGAACTCGTCGAGACATGTCTAGCAAGATTCTAGAAGAGTTCCTTAAAAAATTCGATGCAGGTTTCTTAGAGGTGGTATATTATCCACCTTGGATATCTAACATCGTGCCAGTACCCAAAATGGATGACAAAGTACACATGTGTGTAAATTATCGGAATCTGAACAAAGTAAGTCCCAAAGACGATTTCCCGTTACCTCATATAGATGTTTTGGTGGACAATACAGCTTAAGCTTTAGTATTCTCCTTCATGAACGGTTTCTCAGGTTATAATAAAATCAAAATGGCACCCGAGGATATGGAAAAGACTACTTTCATGACTCCTTGGGAAATTTATATTATAAGGTCATGCCTTTCGGTCTAAAGAATGAAGGGGCAACCTATCAACGAGCTATGGTCACACTATTCCATGATATGATTCACAAAGAAGTTAAGGTATACCTAGATGATATGATTGCCAAATCTCATACAAAAGAGGATCACATCATACATTTACAAAAGTTATTTCAGTGTCTTTGAAAGTTCAAACTGAGGTTGAATCCGAACAAATGTACATTTGGTGTTAGATCAGGAAAGTTATTGGGTTTTATCATAAGTTGACACGGTATTGAGGTAGATACTGATAAGGTGAAATCCATACAAGAAATTCCAGCTCCAAAATACACAAAAAGAGGTTTATGGTTTCTTAGGATGATTGACTTACATTTTGAGGTTCATATCACACCTAATTGTCATGTGCGAGCCTATATTCAAATTACTTTGAAAAGATAAGACAATGGTGTGGAATGATGATTGCTAGACAAACTTCAAGACGATAAAGCAATATTTTCAAGAGCCACAAATCTTGATGCCACAAGTTCTTGGGAGACCGCTCATCATGTACTTAACACTGCTTGAAGGGTCAATGAGATGTGTATTAGGGAAACACAATGAAACGGGTAGAAAAGAACATTCAATCTACTACCTCATAGAGAAATTCAGTGACTGCGAGACCAGGTACTCACTCCTCAAGAAAACTTGTTATGCATTGGCTTGGGCTACTAAACAATTGAGGCAGTATATGTTAACTCGAAACACATGGTTAATAGCAAGAATGCATCCTTTAAAGTATGTGTTCGAAAAACCAGCTCTGACAGGAAGGATTTCCCAATGGAAAATGTTACTATCATATTATAACATCTAATATGTAACTTAAAAGTCCATCCAGGGTAGTGTACTAGCTGACCATCTAGCTCACCAGTCGTTTCCAGAATATCAACCAATGAAGTTTGACTTTCTAGACGAAGATGTCATGGTTATAGGTGACTATGAAATACTAGGACCCGATGAAGGACATGAACCAGGGGCACATTGGACACTCATGTTTGATGGTGCTTCAAATGCATTAAGGCATGGTATTGGGGCAGTTTTGACTTCCCCAAAGAATTTTCACAAACCTTATACTCCAAGGTTATATTTCGACTGCACCAACAATATTGCTGAATACAATGCTTGTATCTTGGGTCTTGTATGCTTGTATCGATCTAAGAATTAAAAACCTCTAGGTGTATGGAGACTCAAAATTAGTCATATACCAAGTCAACGGTGAATGGAACCCTAAACATCCCAAATTGATTCCATATCGGGATCATGTTTTAAAGCTAGCTACAGAATTTACCAAGATTACATTCAATTATATTCCACGAGAAGAAAATTAGATGGAAAACACCTTTGAAACTTTGTCATCCATGTTCAAAGTGACCTGGCCAAATTACGATAGCCATGGAGGCAGTACTTTCGATTGAAATAGAGATTCCATCAATTCGATTTCTAATGGAAACAAAACTTGAAGAAGAAGGGTGAGTTCAGACGGGACTTGATCAGTTTAACCTCATTCAAGAGAAACGCTTCACAACTCTGTGCCACAGTCAATTATACCAAAAGTGGATAAAGAAAGCATTTGACAAAAAGGTTCGTCCTCGAGTGTTCAAAGAAGCAGATTGGGTGCTCAAAAATATTCTAATACCTTGCCTTGATTCACGTGTGTTGTACCCCAAAATTTGCCCTCCCATATTCTCCAAAAAAATTGCCAAGCCAAGCTTCAAATCTCCCCCAAGGGTTGCACAATGCAAAGGTCTCCTATACAGTCAAAACTAGGGTTTGGGTTCTGATCAAGAAAATGAAGTTTTCAAAGGCCCAATCAAGCCTCACATGCCTACAAATATGGTCAAGGATCCTCACATCAAGTTTCAAGACATTCAGCTCAAAATTGCACAGTCAAAATCCTAAATTGCACTACAGTCAACTGTAGGGGCAAAATGGTCATTTGGCAGTCAAAAGTTCAAATTTTTGGTCAACATCTCATTTTGAAGCCACAAACATCATTTGATCAATGCTTGATCATGATTCTCAAAACTTGGCTCAAAAATCATCAAGACACAAAAGTTTCTATTTTTGGACAGCTGAAAAAAGTCAACTGAAATTAACCAGGGCATAACTTTCACATGGATTATCAGAAAAATTCCATCCAAAGCTCATTTTGAAGAGAAAGACATTTCCTACAACTCATCTTCATACTTCAAGTCCAAGAAATGCTCTCACAAAAAGTTATCAATTTCAACATTATAGGTCATTTTCAAAAGTCAACAAAAAGGGACTTTAAGTCAAAGGCCATAACTTGATATTGGTAAATCAAAATGACATGGGACCAAAGGCATTGTTTAGAGGACTTCAAGACCTTTCTAAAATGTCCAAGAACATGAGCAAAGCTTAAAAATTGAGCAAGTTATGCCTTGGAGAAGTTGGGAAATTTTTGTGAAATGGCCAAAATCATTTATCCTTGAAATCTCATTTTTGACAAAAGGGGCCCACTTTTTCCACTTGAATTGACTTGGTCATGCTTCCCACGTGTCCCACCTTTTATTTCAGATTTTTTTTATTAATTTTTTCATTTTTATTGATTTTTATTGGATTTAATTAGTTTTAAATCTTTTAAAATCAAAAGAAATTCAAAAATTGATTTAAGAGGGAATATTAGGCCTTAACTAGCCTTGAAACACCATTATGTGCCTACCATTTTTCGTGCTAAGGCTTAATCAAGGCAAAAATTCAAAATGAAGCAAAATTGGAAAGTTGATAATGGTGGTTTATGTGAAAATCCAAACCATCAAAGCAAGGTGTTATGGACCATAACTCCCATCCAAACATATTGCTAGGGTATATACAAATGATCAGGACAAGATTTTACACACTAAGCTGCGTCCTATTGCATACAACAAATTCACACTTTTACAAAAAAAGTCAAATTCTGAAATCGTGGTTGCAGGTCATTTCAAGCCTCCATTCTTGTTCCAATAGCTTCCTTGAAGACTTCTGAACGATTCTCAATCATTAACATCCATCAAAACGCCCAGAATTGGTACCATGGATTCAAGCTGTGTCAAACAAAATGCATAATCGTGTTTTCACATTCAGACATTTTCATTATGTTTTTTCTATGCATTCATGTTAACTAACGTATTCTGGAGCTACTCATCTAGTTTAATTTCGTTTTCATGCCATATTTGGAGATTTGCCATTGACAACTGTTAGGGTTTACAGAAGCTTGAAATTGGGGTTTCTCAAATTAGGAAAAATCAGGACTCCAGGCCACCACCATTCAACTGAGCAAGCCTGGACGAAGAGATCCCAACCCTCGCGCCTAATTTATGTTTAGAGATGAGCTATTCGCTATTTTCTCCAAAACTGCCTAATGCAACGCGTCCAAAACCGTTGCTTTTGTGTTTGTGTTACAGGGATGAGGAGGAAGATGGAGTCGTGGCGAACGGTGGTTGGTGCGTTTGAAAATTCGCGCGCTGAACCACTAATGCTTTCGTTTTTCTTTTTGTTATTTATTTGTCATAATATATTTGAATGTGCACGTAGCTCAGCTGGCAAACGCTTAACGCTTCAACATCCAAGACCTGGGTTCGAACCCCAGGTCTGTATATTTGCCATATTATTTTTCAATCCAAATTCCTATGCAGGCACAATCTTAAGGACTACCATACGTCCTCCTCATCTATCCATCCACGTGCATGTTAGAACCAGATCAAAGGCGTGGATTCAACGAACACGTTACACCCCCAGTCAACATGCCACATAATGCATGGAAAAGTCAACGAATTGCAAGCTTATTGGGCCAGCTTCTTGGATCACACCTCCTAATTAGGGCCTGAACCCCCCCCCCCCCCCCCCCTGGGTTTGCAATTCTTTTCTTCATATTTTATTTTTTTTCAATTATTATTTTATTTGCTTCATTATTTTAATTTAATTATTTTTTCTTGCAAAATATAAAACCTCATAAAAAAATCAGAAAAGATAAAAATAAAAAAATAATTTTATTTTAGTATTAATTTTCATAAATAAATTCGCATGTAATTAATTTAGATTTAATCTTAGGTAATTTAATTCTTTTTTCATAATAAACCAAAAAATAACAAAAATAGGTCTTTAATACTTTTTTCCCTTTTTTTAATTAATTGAATATTTTGTCATTAATCATTAATTTTTGTAAATAAATTTCATAATTAATTTAGTTTAAGTTCTAGGTTTTAACTTTAATGCGTTTTCTTTAATAAATTAAAAACCATTAAAATTAGAATTAATTACTTGACTTTTAATTAGTTTAAATTTTCTTTAATTGTCATAAATAAAAAAAAACATAAAAACAAATCATTTCTTTTATTTAATTTAATTATTCTATTAATTTCATTTTAATTCCTTAAGGGGTCCAACGCCCTCGCATTCGGTCGTATTTTCCTTTTTTCGCGCGTTTTATTTATTTTTGATGTAAATGTAATGTAATTGTACCAAAGCCATGTAATAGCTATTAGACATTTATTTTCTGCAATTTATTTTAAATCGGGTCTGGATTAATTTGGCGTTGTAGACCCGTGCCCTTGTAATAGCGTAGGACCTTTATCCTTTCCGCACTTTAAATTTCCGCACTTTTAACTATTAAACCACAACATGAAAGAATGTATGCCAAAAATAAAATCAAAACGTAGATCACCAATAACATGACAAAAGACAATAAACTGAAAATGACACACAATTCACACACCACCCCTAGGGTACGCCTCACTGTTGCCTTACCTCGAAAGGTGGTCGTCGAGTAGAGGATGTCTTAGTAAGTCCTCATGATCCGGGAACCTGGCATGAGGGTAGCTTCTAAGGTGTCTTCCCATTGCTCTGGTGATCACCATGTCCCGAACCTCGAATTGACCCGAACACCTCCAACGGTGGTGCTACCTACCTCTCAATGGTGGGATGGCACTACCTAAAGGACATTTACACAGACGAATTCCTTAGGGTAGGTAGGTTCTCAAGGATACTTGCTCTAATTTCAAACAAAGTCTTTTCACACCAACACATTTTCAAAAGCTTTCAAAGCAAATTTTTCAAACACTCTGACGTACGAGTCGAACTGAAATTTTCAAAGAAACTTTTTAAAAACCACAGTTGAAAAGCAAACATTTTGAAAACACAAATGAGCAAGTACCTAAGAGCCCATGGATAACCATAGATAGAAAGGGTGCTAACACCTTCCCTTTCTATAATCTACCTCCCGAACCGAGAACTAATCTCAATAAGGAATTTTTCTGTGCTTTTGTCCTTTCCATGTTGGAGAAAATAAAAGACGGTGGCGACTCTTGCTTCCGCGACATTTCGCGAAACCAGCGTTAAACAGTCAGTTCCAGATCCACCGATCACAGAACTGGCGACTCTGCTGGGGATATCCTTATAAAGTGAGGTGTACCTTAGGGCTAGTTCATAACTGTGTTTTCAATTGTTTTCCTTGTCTGCTTTAAAATTGTGGGTTGCATCGGAGTTTCATAGATCCTAACCCGGATCTGGGGATACCCTGTTTAGGTAGCATAAGCTGTGAGGGACCTGTCCGGCGTAGACCGACATGGGTGAAGCAGTGGCTACGTTGGTGTGGCACCTTGGTCTGTACCGATATCCCTTTTTTCGTAACGAAGAAAATATGGGTCTTCCAAGGAGTCATTAAGCACCAACAGACCTTAGAACCTTAATTGACACAACTTGGCCTTTAGAACAGTAGCAGTATGCTACGCCCATTGAGGCTAAACTCTCGTGATGGTTCTGGCCGCAAGAAAAGATTGCGATGCTGGAGTTATGACCGATTGAGGGTAGTCAATGATATTGGGATCCTCTAAGAACCCGGTTACTTTTGATTAGGACAGGTATGAACCAACAAACTGAAAGAGGGTAGTACCTAGACCTCATGCTGGCCTAAACTTTAAGGGTTTGCTTTGTGTGACTTGTGTGCCTTACCATGTTTGCCTTTGTATCTATTTGTGGTGTGCTTTATCATAGCATCATAACATCATGAGCATTGCATACATCCTGCATAAGGACTGACCATTTCAAAGACAAGAGGGTTTCATCTTTGCTCTATCTTGTAGGACACCATGATGCCTGTGCAAAGGAATACTATCCGGTTCAACTTTGTTCACTCACCTGAGTTGCTTGAAGAGTTGGTTAGCAGAATTCCAAATACCACCTCCTTCATCCAGAGGCATGGTTCTCTTCTCAGTTTAGTCACTGCAAAGCAGGATCAACAGTTGATGAGTGTTCTGACCCAGTTCTATGACCCTCTGTACCAGTGCTTCACCTTCCAAGACTTCCAGCTGGTCCCTACCCTGGAAGAGTTCTCTGATTTACTTGGTATCCCTATCTTGGATCAGACTCCTTTCACTGGCTGGGAAAAGACCCTCAGGCTTGAGGATGTTGCTGCAGCTCTTCCCTTGACACATCAGGAAGTAACAGACAATTGGGTAACTAGAAGCGGGGTTAAGGGTTTCTTGGCCAAATTTCTGGTGGGTAAAGCTAACAATTTCTGGAATGACCTGGACTTTAGGGCATATGAAGACATCTTGGCTCTCCTAATCTATGGGTTAGTCCTGTTTCCTAATCCTGACAACTTCATCAATGTCACTGCCATTAGGATCTTTATGTCTCAGAATCCTGTGCCCACTCTCTTGGGTGACATCTTGCAACAACTTCATGCTCGTACTACCCGAAGACGAGGAACCCTATGGTGTTGTATCCCTTTGTTGGTGAGGTGGTTTATTTCGCACCTCCCTAAGTTCGTACTGAAGAACCAGGGAGGAAAAGGATGGGCTCACAGGTTAATGTCTCTCACCGATAAAGACGTCATTTGGACTTGCAGAGGTTTGGATGAGATAGCTGTTATTGATCGATGCGGAGAATACCCTAATGTTCCTCTTATTGGTACTCAGGGAGGGATCTCTTACAATCCATGCCTAGCACTCCGTCAGTTTGGAAGAGCAAGAAGAGCAGGGGCCCATGAGATGTTGGTGCCTCACATTAGTTTTGAGTTTCAGGTGGATAGTGACGAGCTGCGTCGTAAGTTCATCAAGGCTTGGGACAAAGTTCATAAAGCTGACCCACAAGAGTTAGGGCCGAAGACTTCTTTACCTATGGAAGCCTACTACAAATGGGTTCGCATCCGTGCTCAGAAGTTAGGTATGCCGTATAATGCTGTCAGACCTGTCGTTCTTGAGTCTTCTGATAAAGATGGTGTTCCTCCAACTGTCCTCCCTCCTCAGGTACCCACTGATTATGAGACGTTGAAGAGGTCTTGGTCGCAACTGCGAGAAGAACGGGATTCTTACCGGGAAAGGTTCAACGAGCAGGAATTAAAGATCCAGAAGCTGACAAAGCAATTGGAGAATGAGCGAGCCCTGAATGCCTACATCCGTACTGAGAAGAGGAGACCATGGGATCGATAAGGAGCTCTGGATGTTCTTTTTACAGTTTTATTTCCCTTTTCAGTATTTCTTTTCATGTAACGCCTAAGGGCAACCTGTTGAACAATTTAAGCTGCAAAGTTGAATCTAATGAAGCGTGTTCTTTTTTGTTTACAAAGTTAATTCCCGATTGTCTTTGAAAACATAATTCATACGCATCTCATTCATCATATGCATCACAGGTACTCTTCTTTTCAGGTTGCTTACCGTTCTTCGCTATTTATTTCAGCATCATGAACCCTGAATCATCAACTGAGGCATCTATCAAGGCTCTTCAGGCGCAGAACGCCCAATTTCAGGAGCTGATCAAGGGCTTGGCTCAGGGTCAACAAGAGTTGAAGACCATGCTTCTGAAGAAGACTAAGAAGAAGAGGAGGACTGTGCTATTTAACACTGGGCGCAGACTCGGGAACACCTTGCGAAATGAGGCTGAGAGGACTACTCCATCTGTGGGGGAAGGTAGTCACCAAGAAAGGGAGGTCTCTACTCCTGTGGGCTCTGATACTGAAACAGACTTCAACGACGAACAGTACCCTCCTGCTGAAGACCGGTACAAGCAGTTGGAGGACAGATTAAAAGCTATGGAAGTTCAGCGTGTGCCTGGACTGGATTTCGGAGACTTGGGGTTATCTACTGGGGTGGTGATTCCACACCAGTTCAAGGCACCCGCCTTTGTGAAGTATGACGGGGCTTCCTGTCCCAAGATGCACCTCCGTTCTTATGTAAGGAAGATCCAGCCTTACACAGCAGACAAGAACCTTTGGATCCACTTCTTCCAGGAGAGTCTTTCAGGGACTCACCTCGAATGGTTCTATCAGCTGGATGGAATCAACATTCGTAACTGGGAGGATCTGGCCACTGCTTTTTACAAGCAGTATCAATATAATTCCGACCTCGCTCCTACGCGTACCCAACTCCAGGGTATGTCGCTAGGGTCGGGTGAAGGTTTTAAGGAGTACGCCCAGAAATGGAGAGATCTGGCTGGCAGGGTGCAGCCACCATTGACAGACCGGGAGCTGGTAGATATGTTTTTGGGGACCCTATCTGGTCCATTTTTCAATCATCTCATCGGTAATTCCTCTGCTGGGTTTACTGATCTGATCCTGACTGGTGAAAGGATCGAGGCCGGTATAAAATCGGGGAAGATACAGAAGGTTGCCTCCTCCAGTGCTGAAAAGAAACCCTTCAAAAAGGAGGCTAGTGCTGTATATAGCTCCTGGAGACCAGAGCGACCTGAGCACCGCCAATCTGTCAGTGCGGTAATGATTGCTAAGCCTGCTGCCGCTCCCCGGCCAAATAATCCTCAAAAGGTTGAAAGACCCCGGAGAGAATTCACCCGCTTAAGCATGACTTTGTCGCAGATCCTGCCACAGTTGCTATCCGCCAATTTAGTGACTGTCAGGGAGGCGCCGAAGTTTCCAAATACTGCATCCCCCAAGTACAACCCGAATGCTCGTTGTGCTTACCATTCAGATAGCCCGGGGCACTCTACTGATGACTGTTGGGCGTTAAAGAACAAGCTGCAGGACCTTATTGACGCCAAGGAGGTACAGTTTGAGGCATCTGACAAGCCTAATGTAGTGACAGCTCCCCTACCTGCTCATGGAGTTAATGCTATCGGAGACGAGGATGAAGTTGATGAGGCTGAGTTTGATAGCTGGATCTACCCGGCAACCGACAGTGGACTCAACAATTGGAGCGCAAAGGACAACTTATCTGTTTCTTTTGTTACTAAGTAATGAACTTCTTTGTTTTGGATTTGAAATAAACAATAATTTGAAACTGTATGGCCCGGTGTCTTACCCGGGGCACCGTGGTTTGGTTTATGAGGGCTTTTGTTTGTCACTGTCATATATCATAAATAAAAGCATTGGACGTTTCTCACATTTCAAATTTTGCGCTCCTTTTCTTTCCTTTCTTTATATATTGCAAAACAGCTGTATTTACACACACACTCACTCATACAGGTTTCGATCCACTCTGGATCTCACTGGTAACGACTCTGCTACTGTCAGTTATGACTTCGAAAATCCGATCAACTTAGCCGAAGACGAAGGTGAAGATGATTGCGAAGTGCCTGGCGAACTTGCAAGACTGTTACAACAGGAAGAGAGGGCAATTCAACCCCATGAAGAGCCAGTGGAAATAATAAACTTGGGTACTGAAGAAGACAAGAAAGAGGTAAAGATTGGTGCCAACCTAGAGCTCAGCGTGAAGCAACGGTTGACTCAGATGCTGCATGACTATATGGAGATCTTTGCCTGGTCCTACGAAGATATGCCCGGATTAGATACCGATATTGTGGTCCATCACTTGCCAACTAAGGAAGACTGTCCTCCGGTTAAGCAAAAGGTCCGCCGTATGCGTCCAGAGATGTCTGAGAAGATTAAAGCCGAGGTTATGAAGCAGTTTGATGCCGGATTTCTTGCAGTGACTTCTTACCCTCAATGGGTTGCTAATGTAGTGCCGGTACCAAAGAAAGATGGAAAGGTCAGAATGTGTGTTGACTACAGGGATCTGAACAGGGCCAGCCCCAAAGATGACTTCCCTCTACCTCACATTGATGTCCTTGTTGATAATACAGCTCAGCATAAGGTGTTCTCTTTCATGGATGGTTTCTCAGGTTACAATCAGATCAAGATGGCACCTGAAGACATGGAAAAGACTACATTTGTTACTCAGTGGGGCACCTTCTGCTACAAGGTCATGCCTTTTGGACTAAAGAACGCTGGGGCAACCTACCAACGTGCCATGGTTGCTTTATTTCATGACATGATCCATCATGAGATAGAAGTGTATGTTGATGACATGATCGCAAGGTCCCAGACTGAGGAAGAACACCTGGATCATCTGCAGAAACTGTTCGACCGTCTAAAGTTGTACAAGCTGAGGTTGAACCCGAACAAGTGCACCTTCGGGGTAAGATCTGGGAAGTTGCTAGGCTTCGTTGTGAGTGACAAGGGTATTCAAGTGGACCCTGCCAAGGTTAAAGCTATTCAAGAGATGCCAGTTCCTAGAACAGAGAAGGAAGTCAGAGGTTTTTTAGGACGCCTGAATTACATTGCTCGATTCATCTCACATCTGACTGCTACCTGTGAGCCAATCTTCAAACTACTGAAGAAAGATCAGGTAGTACGTTGGAATGATGAATGTCAGGCTGCTTTCGACAGAATCAAAGAGTATCTCCAAGAACCGCCCATCCTTATGCCACCGGTTGAAGGGAGACCTCTGATACTTTACCTGACAGTACTTGATAACTCAATGGGGTGTGTGCTGGGGCAGCATGATGAGTCTGGCCGAAAAGAGCATGCCATTTATTACCTTAGCAAAAAGTTTACCGACTGTGAGACCCGATACTCACTGCTCGAGAAAACTTGCTGCGCTTTGGTATGGGCGGCTCGCCGGCTGAGACAGTATATGCTGACTCACACCACCTTATTGATCTCAAAGATGGATCCTATAAAGTACATATTCGAAAAGCCTGCTCTGTCTGGGAGGATTGCAAGATGGCAAATGATCTTGACAGAATATGACATTCAGTATACGACCCAGAAAGCCATCAAGGGAAGTGTATTGGCAGACCACTTGGCACATCAGGCCGTAGATGACTATCAGTCAATGAACTTCGAGTTTCCGGATGAAAGTATCATGATTGTGACTGATTGTGAAGTACCTGGACCGGATGAAGGACCTGAACCAGGATCCCGATGGTCTATGCACTTTGACGGAGCCTCCAATGCTTTGGGTAACGGTATTGGCGCTATAATCATATCCCCTCAAGGCACTCATACTCCACTCACTGCCCGGCTATGTTTCAACTGCACCAACAACATGGCGGAGTATGAGGCGTGCATCATGGGACTCAAAGCTGCGATTGACTTAAGGATTAAGTTTCTGAGTGTCTTCGGAGATTCCGCCCTCGTGATCAACCAGATCAAAGGAGAGTGGGATACGAAGCATCCGAATCTTATCCCTTACAAAGAATGTGTGTTGACAATGATCCCCCACTTCACAGAAATAACTTTTGAACACTTCCCACGAGAAGAGAATCAGTTGGCGGACGCGTTAGCTACAATGGCTTCTATGTTCAAGGTTAAATGGGATAATGAGGCTCCCCGGATTATCATCTGGAAACTGGACGAACCGGCATACTGTTGCGACCTCGAGACTGAATTGGTGACTGAGAAGCCTTGGTACCATGAAGTAAAGAGATATCTGGAAGCTCAGGAGTATCCTGAAGGTGCATCTGTCAACGATAAGAAGTTCCTGAGGAGGTTCGCGGTAAAGTTCTTCCTTAGTAACGGCATCTTGTACAAGCGAAACCATGATTCAACCTTACTGCGTTGTGTGGATAAGACGGAAGCAGAAAAGATCATGGAAGAGCTACATGAAGGGACCTTTGGTACACATTCCAGTGGGCACACTATGGCTAAAAAGATCCTTCGGGCAGGGTATTACTGGTCCACATTGGAAGCTGACTGCTACCAACATTCCAGGACATGCCACAAGTGCCAGATTTACGCAGACAAGGTGCATGTTCCTCCAGTTCCCCTGAATGTTCTGACCGCACCTTGGCCTTTTGCAATGTGGGGCATTGACATGATCGATGAGATCAGACCTACGGCATCTAACGGGCATCGCTTCATCCTTGTAGCGATTGATTACTTTACAAAGTGGGTTGAAGCAGCTTCCTACGCTACGGTAACCAAGACTGTTGTGGCACGGTTCATTCGACACAATCTGATCTGTCGGTACGGCGTCCCTGAGCGGATTATTACAGACAACGGTACCAATCTGAATAATAAAATGATCGCTGAGCTCTGCGAACAGTTCAAGATACAGCACCACAATTCATCTCCTTACAGACCGAAGATGAATGGGGCTGTAGAAGCAGCAAATAAGAACATCAAGAAAATCGTGCAGAAAATGACAGTGACCTATAAAGATTGGCACGAGATGTTACCGTTCGCTCTACATGGGTACCGTACCTCAGCTAGGACGTCAACCAGGGCAACTCCTTTCTCCTTGGTCTACGGCATGGAGGCAGTCTTACCAATCGAAGTGCAGATACCCTCTCTCCGGATAATGAAGGATGCAAATCTGAACGAAGATGATTGGATCCAAACACGACTTGATCAGCTCAACCTCATTGATGAAAAGAGACTTGCTGCTATCTGCCATGGTCAGACGTATCAGAAACGAATGATCAGGGCATTTAACAAAAAGGTCAGACCACAGGAATATCGAGTTGGGGATCTGGTAATCAAGCGAATCATCCTTCCTCAGAGTGATCCAAGAGGCAAATGGACCCCTACGTACGAAGGGCCATTTGTGGTTAAGCATGTGTTCTCAGGAGGAGCAATGATATTAACCAATATGGATGGTGACGACCTTCCTCACCCCGCCAATGCAGACATAGTAAAAAGATACTACGCATAAAAAAGACCCGCTAGGCTGACATGCCTAGGCAAAAATTAGGGCTTCCCGGCGAACCAAAAGGGTTCGGGCAAAATGAAGGGATGAAATAAAAAAAATCTGTACACCCGGCAAGTCGAAAACCTGAAAAGGCGGCTTGGGCAAAAATGGGTATCCCGGTGGACTGAAAACCCGAAAGGGCGGTCCAGGCAAAAATTAGGGATAAAGTGTAATACTATGTCTCATTGATCACCTTGCATCCAGAATCCAGTATCTACACCAAGTTCAGACGGCATCGATCAGTCAGCTTCACCTTCAACCAAGGTCATCAAGAGATGAGACGCTCGGAGATATAACGGCAATAGCAGAGTTGAAACCCAGCGGGATCATTCATTTCACACAGCTGTTTTATTTTCTTTTGTACAAAATTTGTATAAAACTCTTTTGCTCGGCGGCGTTCTCTTACTAGGACGTCAGCCTCTTGTATACAAAACGCCTATTTACAGGCCACTCAAAAATCAATACAAATATACTTTTCAGTTAAAATGTGCCAATTGTTTTTCTTTTTCTGTTTTGTTTTGCGAAGAACGTCCAAGTTTCAATTTGTGATATATGCATTGACAATAGCTTGCTAACTCATGAGTATTTGCATACAAAACAAAGGATTAATTACAGGTGACATTAGAAACAGGGGCAATAAGGATTTGTCTAAGCAATCTAATTATTTTACCCTCCAAAGTACCAAGGTAGGTTCAGCTAAAGAACATAACCAGGCATCTTAAATTCCCCAGAGAGTGAGCCAGCAAGCAGTATACTCTCCTCAAACCAAGCAGTTATCAACCTTAAGGAAGTTGGGTATCCTCCCGCAGATCTCAACATTCCCCAGCAGCATATATTCTTAACAAGCATCCCCGGCAGTCTTGGTCTAAATATTGTTCCCCGGCGGCATACAAGCATTCAAAGGGATCACTTCCCCCGCAGTTCAATACTTCCCCAGGAGAGTCCAATCCAGTTCCCCAGGAAAGTTGGAACTCATCTCCCCAAGCAGCAAGCTTATCCCCAGTAGATTCTGGAAGCTTGTCCCCCGCAAAGCACGAACGCGTCGTCCGGCTTTATTTAAAGAGTTATTTCCTTAACAGGATATAACTGGGTTATCCTCAGCCAAAAGCCACGAAAAGAGCGTCGTCGACAAAGTCTTCCTATCCCCAGCAAATTACTATCAACATTCAGCAAAGCACCCCTCTCCCCACAGAGTATTGCTTCCTAGCATGGTCGCTAGAGTATCCCTTCTCCCCGCAGAATCTTCCATTTGTCAAGTTTATTCCGCAACGGAGTCATCTTCTCCTACCGGTATTCTTGCAATTATCATCCCCAGCGGAAGCGAAATCTATTCTTCAACGTCAGCCCAGGATATGACTTCCCGGCACCCGTCAAGGATTTACTTTCCTAGACGAAAGCATACATTCCTAAACATCACATACATCATGATACATGCATAAACGCATCATACCTTACAATCTCATTTATGTTGAGAACATCATTGCTTGATCCATATCATGCATTGCATGTGACTGACCTTTACCTTTCAGGAAATATCCGGTTAAGTTCTCAGCTATATTTCAATACCTAGACCGGTTCAGTTAAATCGACCCTAAGATTTTCCTGATGCTTATCCAGTCAAAGGCCTTCTCTGGTTCAGTCAGATCGACCCTAAGATCTCCCTGATGCTTATCCAGTTGAAGATGTTTCAAGACCTAGCCTGGTTCAGTTAAATCGACCCTAAGATTTTTCTGATTCTTATCCAGTCAAAGGCTTTCTCTGGTTCAGTCAGATCGACCCTAAGATCTCCCTGATGCTTATCCAGTTGAAGATATTTCAAGACCTTGTCTGGTTCAGTTAAATCGACCCTAAGATTTTCCTGATGCTTATCCAGTCAAAGGCTTTCTCTGGTTCAGTCAGATCAACCCTAAGATCTCCCTGATGCTTATCCAGTTGAAGATATTTCAAGACCTTGTCCGGTTCAGTTAAATCGACCCTAAGATTTTCCTGATGCTTATCCAGTCAAAGGCTTTCTCTGGTTCAGTCAGATCAACCCTAAGATCTCCCTGATGCTTATCCAGTTGAAGATATTTCAAGACCTTGTCCGGTTCAGTTAAATCGACCCTAAGATTTTCCTGATGCTTATCCAGTCAAAGGCCTTCTCTTGGTTCAGTCAGATCGACCCTAAGATCTCCCTGATGCTTATCCATTTGAAGATATTTCAAGACCTTGTCCGGTTCAGTTAAATCGACCCTAAGATTTTCCTGATGCTTATCCAGTCAAAGGCCTTCTCTTGGTTCAGTCAGATCGACCCTAAGATCTCCCTGATGCTTATCCATTTGAAGATATTTCAAGACCTTGTCCGGTTCAGTTAAATCGACCCTAAGATTTTCCTGATGCTTATCTTGTCAAAGGCCTTCTCTTGGTTCAGTCAGATCGACCCTAAGATCTCCCTGATGCTTATCCAGTTGAAGATATTTCAAGACCTTGTCCGGTTCAGTTAAATCGACCCTAAGATTTTCCTGATGCTTATCCAGTCAAAGGCCTTCTCTTGGTTCAGTCAGATCGACCCTAAGATCTCCCTGATGCTTATCCAGTCGAAGATATTTCAAGACCTAGACCGGTTCAGTTAAATCGACCCTAAGATTTTCCTGATGCTTATCCAGTCAAAGGCCTTCTCTGGTTCAGTCAGATCGACCCTAAGATCTCCCTGATTCTTATCCCAGTAGAAGACACCCAAGATTTTTCTCAACGAGCGTTGTTGAAGTTAAAGTCGCCCAAGATTCTCTTATCATTCATGCTAAGGCAGTAACCATCCCTGGTTCATTCATCGCCGTTTGAAGCTCCAGACTCAGCTCCTGTAACCAGCCAGGACACATCTATACCAAGCATCTGAAATCAACTCCTGCAATTTGTCAGGTACTCATGTTTCTTTTGCAGGTATGCAGGTTCTCGCTAAGGAATCTCCTACGCGATCAACATCTAGATGGCATCTATAAGCCCATCATCCTATTCATCGACCTCTAAATGGCATCTATAAGCCCATTTCCATCACACTGCTATTATGTGAGCGCAAATTTCTGGGCACTCTAGTGTCCAATCATCTTCTACCCTCGGATTACGAAAGGCACGTCAGCCAATCTGCATCCTCAGGTCTAAGAAGATTGAACAGGGGCAACTGTTGTACCCCAAAATTTGCCCTCCCATATTCTCCAAAAAAATTGCCAAGCCAAGCTTCAAATCTCCCCCAAGGGTTGCACAATGCAAAGGTCTCCTATACAGTCAAAACTAGGGTTTGGGTTCTGATCAAGAAAATGAAGTTTTCAAAGGCCCAATCAAGCCTCACATGCCTACAAATATGGTCAAGTATCCTCACATCAAGTTTCAAGACATTCAGCTCAAAATTGCACAGTCAAAACCCTAAATTGCACTACAGTCAACTGTAGGGGCAAAATGGTCATTTGGCAGTCAAAAGTTCAAATTTTTGGTCAACATCTCATTTTGAAGCCACAAACATCATTTGATCAATGCTTGATCATGATTCTCAAAACTTGGCTCAAAAATCATCAAGACACAAAAGTTTCTATTTTTGGACAGTTGAAAAAAGTCAACTGAAATTGACCAGGGCATAACTTTCACATGGATTATCAGAAAAATTCCATCCAAAGCTCATTTTGAAGAGAAAGACATTTCCTACAACTCATCTTCATACTTCAAGTCCAAGAAATGCTCTCACAAAAAGTTATCAATTTCAACATTATAGGTCATTTTCAAAAGTCAACAAAAAGGGACTTTAAGTCAAAGGCCATAACTTGAGATTGGTAAATCAAAATGACATGGGACCAAAGGCATTGTTTATAGGACTTCAAGACCTTTCTAAAATGTCCAAGAACATGAGCAAAGCTTAAAAATTGAGCAAGTTATGCATTGGAGAAGTTGGGAAATTTTTGTGAAATGGCCAAAATCATTTATCCTTGAAATCTCATTTTTGACAAAAGGGGCCCACTTTTTCCACTTGAATTGACTTGGTCATGCTTCCCACGTGTCCCACCTTTTATTTCAGATTTTTTTTATTAATTTTTTCATTTTTATTGATTTTTATTGGATTTAATTAGTTTTAAATCTTTTAAAATCAAAAGAAATTCAAAAATTGATTTAAGAGGGAATATTAGGCCTTAACTAGCCTTGAAACACCATTATGTGCCTACCATTTTTCGTGCTAAGGCTTAATCAAGGCAAAAATTCAAAATGAAGCAAAATTGGAAAGTTGATAATGGTGGTTTATGTGAAAATCCAAACCATCAAAGCAAGGTGTTATGGACCATAACTCCCATCCAAACATATTGCTAGGGTATATACAAATGATCAGGACAAGATTTTACACACTAAGCTGCGTCCTATTGCATACAACAAATTCACACTTTTACAAAAAAAGTCAAATTCTGAAATCGTGGTTGCAGGTCATTTCAAGCCTCCATTCTTGTTCCAATAGCTTCCTTGAAGACTTCTGAACGATTCTCAATCATTAACATCCATCAAAACGCCCAGAATTGGTACCATGGATTCAAGCTGTGTCAAACAAAATGCATAATCGTGTTTTCACATTCAGACATTTTCATTATGTTTTTTCTATGCATTCATGTTAACTAACGTATTCTGGAGCTACTCATCTAGTTTAATTTCGTTTTCATGCCATATTTGGAGATTTGCCATTGACAACTGTTAGGGTTTACAGAAGCTTGAAATTGGGGTTTCTCAAATTAGGAAAAATCAGGACTCCAGGCCACCACCATTCAACTGAGCAAGCCTGGACGAAGAGATCCCAACCCTCGCGCCTAATTTATGTTTAGAGATGAGCTATTCGCTATTTTCTCCAAAACTGCCTAATGCAACGCGTCCAAAACCGTTGCTTTTGTGTTTGTGTTACAGGGATGAGGAGGAAGATGGAGTCGTGGCGAACGGTGGTTGGTGCGTTTGAAAATTCGCGCGCTGAACCACTAATGCTTTCGTTTTTCTTTTTGTTATTTATTTGTCATAATATATTTGAATGTGCACGTAGCTCAGCTGGCAAACGCTTAACGCTTCAACATCCAAGACCTGGGTTCGAACCCCAGGTCTGTATATTTGCCATATTATTTTTCAATCCAAATTCCTATGCAGGCACAATCTTAAGGACTACCATACGTCCTCCTCATCTATCCATCCACGTGCATGTTAGAACCAGATCAAAGGCGTGGATTCAACGAACACGTTACACCCCCAGTCAACATGCCACATAATGCATGGAAAAGTCAATGAATTGCAAGCTTATTGGGCCAGCTTCTTGGATCACACCTCCTAATTAGGGCCTGAACCCCCCCCCCCTGGGTTTGCAATTCTTTTCTTCATATTTTATTTTTTTTCAATTATTATTTTATTTGCTTCATTATTTTAATTTAATTATTTTTTCTTGCAAAATATAAAACCTCATAAAAAAATCAGAAAAGATAAAAATAAAAAAATAATTTTATTTTAGTATTAATTTTCATAAATAAATTCGCATGTAATTAATTTAGATTTAATCTTAGGTAATTTAATTCTTTTTTCATAATAAACCAAAAAATAACAAAAATAGGTCTTTAATACTTTTTTCCCTTTTTTTAATTAATTGAATATTTTGTCATTAATCATTAATTTTTGTAAATAAATTTCATAATTAATTTAGTTTAAGTTCTAGGTTTTAACTTTAATGCGTTTTCTTTAATAAATTAAAAACCATTAAAATTAGAATTAATTACTTGACTTTTAATTAGTTTAAATTTTCTTTAATTGTCATAAATAAAAAAAAACATAAAAACAAGTCATTTCTTTTATTTAATTTAATTATTCTATTAATTTCATTTTAATTCCTTAAGGGGTCCAACGCCCTCGCATTCGGTCGTATTTTCCTTTTTTCGCGCGTTTTATTTATTTTTGATGTAAATGTAATGTAATTGTACCAAAGCCATGTAATAGCTATTAGACATTTATTTTCTGCAATTTATTTTAAATCGGGTCTGGATTAATTTGGCGTTGTAGACCCGCGCCCTTGTAATAGCGTAGGACCTTTATCCTTTCCGCACTTTAAATTTCCGCACTTTTAACTATTAAACCATAACATGAAAGAATGTATGCCAAAAATAAAATCAAAACGTAGATCACCAATAACATGACAAAAGACAATAAACTGAAAATGACACACAATTCACACACCACCCCTAGGGTACGCCTCACTGTTGCCTTACCTCGAAAGGTGGTCGTCGAGTAGAGGATGTCTTAGTAAGTCCTCATGATCCGGGAACCTGGCATGAGGGTAGCTTCTAAGGTGTCTTCCCATTGCTCTGGTGATCACCATGTCCCGAACCTCGAATTGACCCGAACACCTCCAACGGTGGTGCTACCTACCTCTCAATGGTGGGATGGCACTACCTAAAGGACATTTACACAGACGAATTCCTTAGGGTAGGTAGGTTCTCAAGGATACTTTCTCTAATTTCAAACAAAATCTTTTCACACCAACACATTTTCAAAAGCTTTCAAAGCAAATTTTTCAAACACTCTGACGTACGAGTCGAACTGAAATTTTCAAAGAAACTTTTTAAAAACCACAGTTGAAAAGCAAACATTTTGAAAACACAAATGAGCAAGTACCTAAGAGCCCATGGATAACCATGGATAGAAAGGGTGCTAACACCTTCCCTTTCTATAATCTACCTCCCGAACCGAGAACTAATCTCAATAAGGAATTTTTCTGTGCTTTTGTCCTTTCCATGTTGGAGAAAATAAAAGACGGTGGCGACTCTTGCTTCCGCGACATTTCGCGAAACCAGCGTTAAACAGTCAGTTCCAGATCCACCGATCACAACGTGGTAAATGGACACCCAACTAAAAAGGTCCAAATGTGATAAAAACAAAATTCTTGGGTGGTGGTTTTATCCTCGCAATAATGTATGGGGAAGAACTTCCACATCCGACAAATTCAGACGCAATCAAAAAATACTATGTATAAAAATCTCGCTAAGTTCAAACCGTAAACGACCGACTTAGGCCAAAAGGAACGTCCCAGTGGATTGAAAACCCTAAAGGGCGATCTAGACAAAATTTAGGGATATACGCACAAAAAAATTATACTGGTGGATTAAAAACCCGAAAGGGCGGTTCAGGAAAAAGTTAGGGATCATATTCAAAATTAAAGAACAAAAAGACCGCGATCTAAGAACCACGACTATGACCACAAAGAAGAGAGATTGATCCAAATTATTTGACTCATAAGCAAAGCATATTGGAGCTATCAAAAGGACATTGGAGAAACAACAGTAGCAATTTTAATTTTCATTTGCCATTTTAAGTTTGTTAAACTTTATGTAATTTCCTTTTTCAAGGAATTTCACCTTGTACTCACGATTATTCAGAGGCATATTTATCAATAAAACATTTACTTTTTCAACCTTTTAATTGTGTTTTTCTCCTTTTCGGACTTGTTTGCCAAATACTAAGATTATTTCTTGTGAATAATGTATTGAAATCATTTTGGGAATTTGACAAATAAAAGCATTTGATATAACATCAAAAAGAATTTTGGTTAGAAAAACATAAAAAGAAAATCCACGCCTATGTCTATGTTTATGCCTATGTCCATGCATGCATCCATAACTACGTCCACGCCTACGCCTGCATACAAATATCAAAATCATGCTAACACCATTCATCTTGCTCGTATCAACTCAAAGATATCACGACAACGCAATATACAATGTTGGGGAGTTGGTAACACGAAACCAATTGTTTAAAAGGAGAGAATATCAAACACATTTACAAAAAAACATTTGGGGCATACACAATTTTTTTCAATGCATACACATTTGGGTTCCATATCAGCTTAGGGCATCATGCATGGCATTGTCCAAACACATTTTTGGTTAAACCACGAACTTTCTTGGGGCTCATCATTGTATTATTTGGTCCACAAGATAAACAAATACCTTGGTTAAGAATAGACACAACCAGTAAACTCCAATCTTATCTTTGGTCTAGCTATCTAAGATTTGATTACCAAAACAATCTTTAAATATCTATCCTCTAGGTTGTGGTAGATATGCAAACTTTCAGGATTACGTTATTTATCCTCTAGGTCGTGATAAATACGTAAGACTACCCCCGTGTCGTTTATCCTCTAGGTTGGGATAAACGTATAAAATTTTGAATTATCTATTCTCTAGGTTGTGGTAGGTGTGCAAATTGTCAGGTTTATGTTACTCATTCTCTAGGACGTAATGAATATATAAGTCTATCTTCGTGTCGTTTATCCTTTAGGTCGTGATAAACACACAAACTTTTCAAATATTTATCCCCTAGGTTATGATAGGTATGCGAATTTTCAGGGTTACACTATTCATCCTCTAGGCCGTGGTGAATACATAAGCCTATACTCGTGTCATTTATCCTCTAGATCGTGATAAATGCACATGTTCATCCTCGTATTGTTTACTCTCTAGGTTGTAGTAAACGTAACAAAGTCTACGATATAATCCATTGTGTTAGTCTCTATGCGACAATGTATTCTCAAGCTTTTTTTTATTCATCCCCTAGGTTGTGATGAATAGACAAAATCTACGTCTTAAGCTTACTATATTAGTCTCGAAGCATTAATAAGTGAATTTTCAAACATTCATTATTTACCTCCTAGGTTATGGTAAATATATGAAAATATACGATCGTTTTTAGGTATTGACGAGTTATCCGCGTCGTCATATCTAAGTCAAATAAAAAATTTATGTTCGAACTCTGGTAAGATGATACATCATTATCTTTACCTATTCTTTCTCAATACTCTTGGGAATGTTGTACAATGTATCCTTATAATATTTTGGACAAATTTTGGGATCTTCCATTATTTAATAACTCTTCAATTCGAATGTGCGAGACCTGCATATTCTTGCACCATTCAATCATAGAGTAATTAAATTGGGGCAGCTGTCATACCCTAAAATTTCCCTACTAATATTACTAATACATTCATTCTTTTCTTACAAACCTTAGTATTGTTATATTTCTTTGGTTAAAATTAATTTACATTACACTAGTTGTTATTTTAAAATACTAATTAGTTGCTTCTAGATATAATGGGGTTCAAATAATAAAAGGGGTGTATTGTCTCTAGATGGATCATTAAAATATGATGGCCCATTAAGTTTTATTATAATTAGAGAGGGGTGTATTTGGTATTTTTATTTCAGCCCATTAAGGTTGTTTTCTTTTGTGCATAAATCACGTCGGCCCATTGCATTGGGAGGCCCGTTTAGAATAGACAAAGGGGGGGTGTTTTTTTTTTTGGACTACAGAATTTATCAAGGTTAGAGGCCCTGATCTGGTCATCTTGTTTTTTTAGGGCCCATGATTCATTTTTGTTTGAAGATGATAGAATGGGAGTATTTTTGTTTTGCTTAGAGGCCCATATGTCATTCTTTCGGAGGCCCATTTTTGGCTGAGGTCATTACTTATTACAATTATTATTATTATAATTATTATTTTGTAATTATATTTTTCTGAAACATTGACTAAAGTTAACTAGTGTTAATTCTTAGCACCCACAACAATGTTATTCTTCTATGTTAAGCAATCAAGAGCCCAAGTCCAGAAAGAAAAAAAATCAAACCAAACCATAGAGAAAATCAGTTCGAATCAATATTAACAAAACAAATCTATCACAAATCAAATCTTTCATAAATTACAATACAATAATTGTTCGGTTTTACAAATAAAATCTATAATTCATCAATCAAATCTTCAATCTAATCTAATTTCTAAACCAATCTAATTTGTAACAAATTACAATAATATTTCCTACTCTATCACTAATCCTAACATATAAATAACCCTACGTTGTAAGAAGAAAGGGGGAGGAAAAAGTTGTAACGAAAGCAGAATGAAAAAAAAAAGGGGAAGAAGCAGAAGCCGTGAATCAACTTTCTTGCTTGAGATCTGAGTTTCAATTTCTGAAACCCTAGATCTATGTTGCATCATCTCCGCCTTCAATCCATCACCATTGTTGCACCATTATCTCACACACATATAATCAGATAGGAAGAAAAGGATCAGATCGAGGGAGAAAGAACCAGAAGGAAATTCACATAAATATTCAATGCAACATACATTAAACCTCGATACTTAGCTTTTAGGGCTCGAATAATTGTTGTGATTGTTGTTTTTATTGTGTTTAATTACGTGATTTCGAATTAAGTTATGGTTTTCAGGGTTTGATTTAGGGTTAGGGTTCATTAGGGTTAGTGTTTAGGGTTAGGGTTCATTAGGGTCAGGTTAGGGTTCTAAAGATTTTTGGTTTCTAGGTTTTGGTTAGGGTTCTTAGGGTTCATAAGAACCCAGCTGAAGATCTTCAAGGATTCTGACTTCCTCATGGAGGAGCAGATGAACACATGAATATCTCGGTTGAACTTTAACTAGAGATCTGGCATAATAGGGTGCCATACGGTGGCTAAAGGTTGGAGCCGCCGGTTGAAGCGATTTCCGGCCGGTGGGGAGATTTTCGATCGCCTAGAGAGATGCGAGAGTTTCTCTCTCTAAAGTTTTTTTTTGTTTGAGAGGAGAGGGGTAGAGAGAGAAAGAAAAGAGAGAAATAGGCTGCATGCCCTGATGATAGTTGTATAATTCCCTCTCTATTCCAGTGTGACGCTCTTGTCATACACCCCCAACCCACGCCTTCTGATCCTCATCAAACATTCCTAAAACGCGCATCTATCATAACTCTCAACACTCGCCCACACCATGTCCAATGGATCAAACAAAAGTGTTTTGATCCAAGCCCATTTTGTTAACACCCCTCAAATTAGTTCCTCAACGTAAAACCGTACCCCCCCTGCGCTATTGGGCCAAGTCCAACATCTAGACTTGAGCCTTTATTTCCTGCACCTCCCAATTTTGCTTCCAAGATCAAATTCACGCCCCCCTGCATTTTTGATTAAAAATAATTTTATTTATTTATACTTTCTATTTCATTTACTTTATAATAATTATTTATTTTTAATAGATTTATTTTAATAATAAATTCTAAAATTATTTATTTTTTTAATTCAATTTTCTTTTTAAAATACTAACTCATTCAAATAGTTTAATTGCATTAAAATTACATTTCTCATGCATTAAAAATTTTTACAATTTTCCACTCACTTAATTTAAACCTATATATTTAAAAAAAAGGATTATGGAGATATTTCTCATTAACTGCAAACTTCGTCTAACAACTCCGCAGTTTACAAACTCAGGCATGGTTCAAGGAGAATTCGAGATGTTTCTATAATACATAAAAACAGCCAACCAACAACTACGAACTACAAATTGGGACTCTGATTCCTCATTAGAGGATACGTAAGCATACGACTAAAATCGTGGCGAGTTCCCCTAATTAAAATTAAAACCATATTTCCTGAATTGTAATATAAACCCTAGTATCCTTGTGAACAAGGTAGATGGGGGGTTCCTAACACTTTCCCTTCATCTAAAATGATTCAACATCTTAGAATGTCTGAGAAAATTAGGGTTATCCGTTATATTCCATTCCCTAGTATAAAAATTAATGGTGGGGACTCTTATTTTAAACCGGTTACAACGGAATTAACAATAAGCTTAGGGTTGATGGAGTTTCTCTTGAACACTTCTCTTGTATCAACAATTTTGCATAGTAAGAATTGTCCTAATTCCATTGGAATTAGGTGCAGACGTACCCACATGTGAGGAAGACTGTGGGGAACTGTGAAGAAAAATTCCTTGTGTCGCTTTTACTCGCTGATATTCATTGATCAAATTATCAAATAGCATTGCGTTATCCTTTGAATTGTAAGAACTTTCTTAATCAACTTTCATTTTCAATTCAAGTATTGATATATCTTATAATCACTTTTAATTATAAGTGGTTTTTTGTATCAATACAATCAAAGGAAAAATTCTAAAAATTCACTTACACACCAAGTGTTTGATAAGTTGACTAAACTAGTTCTTTTGATTTTATCATTGGAAATAGCCTTGCTAAGTGAAATTGATTAAATGGTAAATAAGTTGAAAAGTGATTCAAGGTTATTAATTCACGATTATTCTTATTCCATATTAATTTTGATTTACATTTTGCATATCCGAGCTTCCCGATACAGTTCGTAAAAGACTACGATTTCAAAAAGCTTCTGCGTCGTACTTTGATCAAACTTTTTCAAAATAAAATTTTATTTGGATATTTTAAAAGGGATATTGATCGGTCACCATTTGTACTCTATTTTCAACAATAAGTCGGCAAAAGTTTATCATTTTGGTAACATAATGTTTCATATTTTATCGTTCTTAGTATTTTATTTTAGTTTTCATGGTAAGTGGTTTTGCATTGAATTGATTTGGGAATGCATGTCAATTAGGGTGCTTTTGATGCTTGGTTTGGTAGTGTTAATGTCTCAGGTACACGCGAGAAAATATGAGTAACGGATGCAAAGCTGGAGGACATTCCACGGAAGTTAAAAGTGCAAGAGCAGAATCCTCACACGGGTGCCAGTGTCACCTGACACGGCCCGTGTCAGGGTGTGCATATGAAGATCACGAGAGGACAAAAATAGAAGGCTGACACGGGTGCCCGTGTCACCTAACACGGCCCGTGCCAGCAGGCCTGGAAGCAAGAAAATTTAATAACAAAGGTAGAGGGCCAACACGGGTGTCCGTGTCACCTGACACGTCTCGTGTCAGCAGGCCTGGGAGCAAGAAAATTTGATAACCAAGGTAGAGGTCCAGCACAGGTGCCCGTGTTTCCTGACACGGCCTGTGTTGCCAGGCATGAGATAAATCATATTTTCATTCACTTTAAATGGTTGAGCTTATTAAGGGTAGTTTTGACTTTCCACACGGTTGTGTTGTGACCTGATACTATTTAGACCTAGTTTTGAGAAGCATTTTGGAATCTTGGAAAATAGAGAAGAGAGAATTACATAAGAAAGAGAGCGAGCAAGGGTTTTGAGGAGGAACAATCTTCAAGGGAAATTGCAATTGAAGATCAACGGAATCGATAAATATTTTCAATATCAACACTTTGTTTTGTAATCCTTGTGAATATTATGAGTAGCTAAACACCCCAATGCTAGGGGTTGTCCCTGAATTGCGAATTTTATGAAATGAATTTCCATTGTTTTTATGATATTGATGTTTTTATGAGTTTAATTTATTGTGCAATGAGTTTAATGCTTTTGTTATCGGATTAATAGTTCTTGATTTAAGGTTAAGTTTAGGTCGGAAAAACCACCTTAACGTTGTTTGCACAATAATACAACAGTGAAATCGCTTAGGAATAAGGATTTAACCGTAGTAACCGTTAAAGTCTTGGTAAACAATTCGAATTTCTTGATATCATCGTTAATAGCTAAGGAATTAGGATTAAGGATGATAATTTCAAAGGTTTTTAGTTAAGGAATTAAGGGAAACAACTCTTGATATTTTGTATTGATTCATTTTCATAATATGTCATGAAACATGGAAGAAAGGTCATCACCAAGCAATTCACACACCTAACCCTAGCATGATTTCTCATATATTATACACCTTTACTTTTCTCTTTGTTTAATTTGCTACTATTAAGTATTGCTCTCAAACAATCAACAAACCCCTATGTTCTTTTATTCAGTTGAATCATTATAATAACTTATATTTCCTACGCAATCTGCGAGATCGATATTTGGGATTAACTCCTTCTTATTACTACATCAGTAAAAATAGTACAATTGCTATTTTTCCGATCAAGTTTTTGGCGCCGTTGCCGGGGACTGCCAAAATATAAGTGGAATAATAATTCAGTTGAATTTTTGTTGCTCTGCAACCAAAATTTTATTTTATTTTTTTCATTTGCTCTCTACTAATATTTTTCTAATCTTTGTATGCAAGGTAAGGCCTCAGCTGAATTTCTTTTTGACGCAGAACCAGAATGATCGGTGCGAGCTAGAGTCTGAAAAGATAGACAAGAAAGGCTGGAAGCGATAGAAGAAACGTTGATAGTTTCTGAGCCTGATCAAGTGGAAAAATTTTCTATTCATTCTGAGTATTCTTATTCAGAGTCTGAAACTATGGAAGTTGATCAACCTCCCGTGGAGATACTTCTAGGTGATTATAGAGGAGAAAATGCACTAGTTGGCCGGATGGCAATAGTAAATCAACCGGTCAATGTTGCTCATTTTCAGTTACACCGTTCAACAATAAGACAACTTGAAAGGAGACCTTTCTCTGGAAAAATCAATGAAAATGAAAATAAGCATTTACAAAGGTTCCTTGTTGTGATACGTTGGGAGAACTGACTTGAGAGTTTTGCGTTTGATTGCAAATGTTGCGGTAAGAAAGAGTCGCCACCGACTTTTCTTTTATCCAAAAGGAAAATTAAAAAAGCACAGGAAAGACCTTTTGAGATTGTTTCTTGAGTTTGGGGGGTAGATTATGAAAAGGGAAGGTATTAGCACCCTTTTCATCCATGGTTTTACATGGGCTCTTAGTTACTTGCTAGATCACTTGCTTTTGTTTGAAATTGCACTTCGTGTGGTTTTTGAAAGTATTTTGTAAAGAGGACATTGTTTAGGTAATCTTTGTAATGATTCTCGTTCGTAAGAATGTATACAAAGATGTTGATCTTTTGAAAATGTTTTCAATTTTTGTAAGATGTTTGAAGGTATATGTGATTGTTTTGGAAATAGCAAGGATGTTTGTTTTTAAATGGAGCAAGTAATTAGGAGCAATCTACCTACTCAAATGTCTTTTGTTCATTTCCTTTTCCTTTGACATTGTTGTCTTACCATTGATTTGGTAAGCAACGCTATCTTTGGATGTAAATGAGACGGGCGTGGGTCATCGTATAACCATGATTAGAAATATTACAAGGTATCTTAGCATTCTTTTTTGAGGGACTAAGATCATTTGTAAGGCAACTTTAGATAGCGTCACCGAGGGACTATGATCTTGTATTTGCTTGTTTATTTCTAAGATACCTTACATGCGTAATATGGCCATTTTGTAATGCAACCAAGTGGATTTTACCCTAGGGGTGCTTGTGTGCAAGTGTGTTGTTTCCATGCTTGTTTTTGTCTTGGATTAGGGTTTTCTATTTGATTGATTTTATTCTTTCCATACAAACCCTAATTACTAGCATATTATGTAAAAGCGATAAATTGCGAAATTTAAAGTTACTACGCTATTACAACATTTGGGGAGGGGGTATACAAATCTACAAATGGGGGATGGAAGCAATAAAGTTATAATTATAATATTACAACAATATTTAATCTTGCAAGATAAAATGTGCAAGAATATAAAAACAATGTTAAAGGAAAAGTAAATTGTTTTTTTTTGTTTATGAAAAGTCTTGATTTAATTAAACTAATAAAAGGAAAGAATTTAATTAATTAAAATCCCTAAATTCTAATTTTATTTAATTAGAAAAGAAACCCAAAGCAAAAACTAAGTTAAAAATTAATTTAATCAAGAAAAGAAATTTGTTAAGAAAAATGTTTTTTTTTTAGTTTTTAATAAAGAAAAAAAAACCTAAAAGATGCTACTTTAAATAAATCACGAATAATGAAAATAAAAATATTTTTGGTAAGATTTTTATATATTCATAAAATAGACCTAATAAACTAGTATTATGGAAAAAAAATAGTTCAAAAGGAGTTAATTTGATGGGTTAAATAATTTTTTTGAAGTTTGTTAAAAATGTAAAATGAGTCAAGTGATGAAAATAGGATTTTTGGTCCTGCCAAGGCTTGAACTCAAGACATTAAGGTCACTGGCTCAAAATAATACCACTAGGTCAGGCATGTTTCCTTGTCAACCATGCGCTTGCATAATATTATATTAGAACATTGCTTCCTGAAATCACAAAATCACAAAATAACACAAAATATGCAAAAGGGGGGTTTGTGATACGGTGGGAAGAACTGACTGTTTTTGGTCGCCACCGAATTTTATTTAATCCAACAAGGAAAGGAAAAAAGCACAGAAAAATTCCTTTTTTGAGATTTTCTAGGTACGGGGGTAGATTATAGAAAGGGAAGGTATTAGCACCCTTTCTATCCGTAGTTATCTACGGGCTCTTAGATACTTGCTCATCATTTTCAAAATGTTTTCTTTGTGCTTGTGGGTTTGAAATATTTTTTGTTTTTAACTTCGATTTAACTCTTTCTTCTGTCCTCAAGAGTATAATGAAGTGTTTTTCAAAAACTTTGTTTGAAAAGTAGTGTAAGTGTGAGAAAAAGTTTGTTTTGAATGAGCAAGTATCTAAGAGCTATCTACCTACTCGAAAAAAGGAATCGTTCTATGCTAACTTCCTTTAGACAACGCTAGCCCACTATTAGTTAATAGGTAGCATCGTCGTTGGAGTTTGAGAGTCAATTCGAATGAGGGACATACAGTCACTAAAGCAATATTAGGACGCCTTAGCGGTAACCCTAATGTCTTAGATCATTTGTTTGAGGCAAAAATATCCGAGGCAACCATTTCGAGGCGATTATGATCTTTTAGATAAGAGGGCGACCTCTAAAACGACCTATACTTAATGATCGTGTACGAAGGCAACCAAGTGGGGTGTACCCTAAGAGTGCGCATGTGCGAGTGTGTTGTTTTCAGTTTATTTTTATCTTTGCACATGTTAAGGGTGATCTAATTTGATTTTAGATTAGGCATTCAGTCTTGTCATAAAAACCCTATTATCAAACATCTAGCAGTTATAATTTGCGGAATTAAAATGCGGAAATTAAATTACAAGGCGTAGGGTATTTACATCGCCAAAAGCAACCCTTTGAAAATAAAATAAAGTGGTAAAATAAATAAAAGGTCCTAATTAATTATTACACACCATAAGCAGATACATTAATTGGATAAAGAAAATAAAGCGCGACGCGAAATTAAATCGAAGGCGAATTAGGGTTTTGACCCTTTTAAAAGAAAATGCTTTTTTTGTTGTTTTTATTTTAAGAAAAGAAATTAATCCTAAAATTAATTACTAAATTAATTATAAAATAAATTAATTGATAAAAAATAATAAATGACATATTTTTGGAGTTTTTGATATTTTAAGAAAGAAAATAAAATTAATTAAATGAATTAAAACCTAATGATTTCTAATTAATTTTAAATATTTACAAAAAAAAACAAATTAAAGTTCCCTAATTAATGTCCTAATTAATTAATTAGTATTTATTAATAAAAAATAAAAGTTCTAAAATTTTATTGGATAAAAAAAAGTATTTTTATGATTTTGATAAAAAAAATTTGTTATTGGTTAGAAATTAATCAAAATAAAATAAAACTATTAAATTAAAATAAATGAAATATAAGAGAAGTATAGAATTTGGGCCTTTTTTGGAGGGTGTATGAAGCATTTTTGTTGGCCCATTAAGCTGATTCGTTTGGACTTTTAGGATCCAGTTCTTGAGCGTTGACTGAGTCCATCATGTGCCCTCAAGGCTTGGCCACCAGATCTGGCCATCTGGCACGTTGATTGGTGAGCGTCTATCGTAGATCTTAGGCTTGAATACGTACTGGATTATCTGAAAACAAATAACATTGATAAAATGGGGGACCTGGGATTCGAACCCAGGTGTTGTACCCCAAAATTTTCCCTCTCATATTCCTCAAGACATTGCAAGAAAAATCTCCAAATTGCTCAAGGTTGCTCAAGAGTTGGTCAGACAAGCTATCTCCTAAGGAAGTCAACCCCAAATTAGGGTTTTGTGTTGCATCAAGATCCTTGAGTCCAAATGACCTCAAATTCTCAACATTGTCCTAATATGTTCTCAAGATCATCCATGTCAAATCTCAAGCCTTGCAGAGGAAGTTTGCTCAGTCAATTGCTCAAAATGCCCAAAAATCGACTTTGCTAGGGCAAAATTCAACTATGACCTAACACCAGTAAAACTTCAAGATTTTTTGTCAACATTCTAATTTTGAAGGATATTTCATCATTTGATCAAGGGTTGATCATGATTCATCAAGGATTGCTCAAAATTCATCAAGATTCAAAAGTTACTAAATTAGGGTTTTGTAGGAAACGTCAACCCAACTTTGACCAAGCATAACTTTCTCATACTTTATGAGAAATGACCCATCCAAATCTCATTTTTAAGAGGATTCAATTCCCGACAATCCATCTTCATATCCCAAGATCAAAAAATGCACTCACAAGAAGTTATGAATTTGGACATTATAGGTCATTTTTGAAAGTCAACAAAAACACCTTTTTTTCCAAAGCTTATAACTTGAGCATAGAATAACAAAATGAGATGATACAAAAAGGGTTGATTAGAGGATATCTCAATATTTTTAAAAATTCCAAGAACACCTCCAAAAGTTCAAAATTGAAGAAGTTATGCATTGTTGAAGTTGGACCTTTTTGCAAAATTACCAAAAGTAAACTATCCCCAAAACTTCAAATTTTGCCAATTGGGCCCATTCTTTTTCACTTGTTTTGAGTTTTCATTACTGCCCACGTGTCTTAGCTCCAGCCATGTGTCCATATCATTTTTTTATTAATTATTTTGATTTTATTTGAACTAATTTTATTTAAATCAAAATAAATCAAATAAAAATCAAAAGGCATTGATAACCAAGATCTTGTGTTGATTTCAGGCTCCAAATACAGCTATTATCATCATCAAATTCGTATTAAGTGAATCATGTGCAAAAAGATTGGAATTAGGCAAATTTGGCAAGTTTGTAAATGGAAATCAAATCAAATATCCAAGCCTTAATATGGGAAGATTTGGACAACCAATTGAGATCTAATACAACATACAATACATAAGCAAGCTGAAGGACACAAAATAAGGTTTGGAAATCGCTGGAAGAGGCAGAACCACTTTGCAAAAATTCACAAAAAAGTTGGAAACCAAAATCCAGGTTAGAGGCAGTTTCAGGACTGGAGACATATCCCAATCGATTCCTCGCCATTCACACAAGCTAACTGGATCCAAACCAAGCATTATCAGGTCCTCAAACGCACTGTAAGTCTCACGCTATTCACCCCTGTTCTTGATTTCGATTTGAATCATTCTGGCATCTATTGAGAAGACTAATAGCATATTTATGATCACAAGAACATTCGCAAGTTTTTCATAATATTCAATTGCATTTATCTGGCTTATACAAAGAACCACCATTGTTAGGGTTTGGTTCGTGTTTTTGGGCGTTTTTGTTTCAGGTGCAATTGGTTCACATAATGGATATGGTTGTGACCAGGAGTTTGAGACGAACACGACCATGCCCTTAAAAATCATTTTTGTGGCTTGTACTGGATTTTGGAGATGGACCTGCTTATAGCTACGGACTTCTGTCCGTTGATATAGGTGTTTGACCTTTTAGCCACAGACAAGAGGTCAGGGGTGATGCGTGGCATCCCTCTATTAGACCATTCAAATGAAACGCGCATTTTTTTGTTTTGTTGGCAATTGTTTTGTTTTGATATATTATTATTAGTATATGTTATATTAACAATTGAAGCAACTTGGCGTAGTGGTGGACATAGCTTGTGTATTCCCTTCAGGACCTGGGTTCGAATCCCAGGTCCCCCTCTTCCTCAATATTATTTCTTTTCAGGTTTTCCAGTACATGCGCCTATCTGCAGTCCACCATACCCCCTCATGATCCAAGCGCCAGATGGCTAAGGAGCCAGATCTGGTTGTCCATGTTGGAAGTCCACCATAAGCCATGTCAATGCATGCCTACTGGATCAGAGAAAGTCAAAAGGGCCAGCTTCTATTGGGCCTACAAAATTGCTCTTTGCACCTCTTGATCAGGCCCAACTCCTCTCTCTTTTATTTATTTTATTTTATTTAGTTTAATTGTTTTATTTTATTAATTTTCTAACCAATCACAAAATTCTTTTTTTATCAAATAAAATCACAAAAAATATTTTTTATTCAATCAAATTTTAAACTTTTATTTTTCTTAATAAACTTATTAATTGATTAGGTTTTTTAATTAGAAAACTTTAATTCATTTTTGTAAATAATTAAAATTAATTAGATTTAATTAGGTTTTAACTACTAATTTAATTTATTTTATTTTATTTCTTAAAATAATCAAAACTCCAAAAATAATTTATTTTTTATTTAATTAATTTATTAATTTTATTTAGTTATTTAACTTAGGGGTAATTTCTTCTTTAAAATAAAAACAACAAAAACCAAAAAAAGACATTTTCTTTAACCAAAAGGGTCAAAACCCTAAGCTCACATTCGATTTAATTTCCCGTGCGCTTTATTTATTTTTATCATATTAATGTATCTGCTTCCGGATTGTAATAGTTAAATAGGACATTTAATTATTTTTATCGCTTTACTTTATTTTTCAAAGGGTTTGTCTTTGGTGATGTAAATACCCGACACCTTGTAATTTAAATTCCGCATTTTATTTCAACAAATTATAACTGCTAGATGTTTGATAATAGGGTTTGCATGACAAGACTGAATGTTAATCTTAAAATCAAATTAGATCACCTTAAACATATACAAAGATAAGAATAATTGAAAACGACACACTTGCACATGCGCACTCTTAGGGTACACCCCACTTGGTTGCCTTCGTACACGGTCATTGAGTATAGGTCGCTTTATAGGTCGTCCTCTTGTCTAAAAGATCATAGTTGCCTTGAAACGGTTTCCTCGGATATTGTTGCCTCGAACAATTGATCTAAGACATTAGGGTTACTGCTAAGGCGTCCTAACATTGCTTTAGTGACTGTATGTCCCTCATTCGAATTGACCTTCAAACTCCAACGACGGTACTACCCACTCACTAATAGTGGGATAACATTGTCTAAAGGACATTAGCATAGAACGATTCCTTTTTTCGAGTAGGTACATGGTTCTTAGATACTTGCTCTTTCAAAATAAAACAAAATTTTCACACTTACACTCCTTTTCGAACAAAGTTTTCAAAACACTTCATTACACTCTTGAGGACAGAAGCAAGAGTTAAATCGAAGTTTCAAACAAAAACCTTTTCAAACCCGCAAGCACAAAGAAAGAAATTTTTGAAAACAATTGAGCAAGTACCTAAGAGCCCGTGGATAACTACAGATAAAAAGGGTGCTAATACCTTCCCTTTCTATAATATATCCCCCGAACCCGAGAAATATCTCGAAAAAGAAATTTTTCTATGCTTTTTTCCTTTCCTTGTTTGATAAAATAAAATTCGGTGATGACTCTTGCTTACCGTAACATTTTGCAAAAACAAACGCAAAATGCAAACCAACATTCCAAAAAAAACAGTCAGTTCTTCCCACCGTATCACACCAGGTCCTGAAGGAAAATCCACGCTATGCTTGCCACCACGCCATGTTGTTTCAATTTTTATAATAATAATAACATAATGTAATATATAAAAAAAATCAATTTCCAGAAAATAAAAAAAAAACGCGCGTTATTTGAATAGTCCAATGGGGACGTGACACGCCTTGTCCTTGACCTCCCAACCGTGGCTAAAAAACAGAGTACATATACCAACGGACCAAGTTCCGTCACTACAAGTTTGTTCATCTCCAAAATTATGCACAGGCCATGAAAACAGATTCTAAGAGTATGGTTGTATTCGTCTCAACCTGCTGATCACAACCATAGCCATTATCATGGCCAATTTTTCCTGAAACGAAAAAACCCAAAAACACGAACCAAACCCTAGCAATGGTGGTTCTCCATATAAGTAAGATAAATACAATTGGTTATTATGAAAAGCTTGCAAATGATGTGAGGGTTAAGAATATGCAGTTATTTCATGAAAACAATGCCTAATTTCTGAGATACGAAACCAAGAACAGGGCTACCTCGCGTAAGACTTGCAGTGCGTATGGAAGCTTGAAAACGCCTAGTTGTGATTGGTTTTTCTTGTGGAGGTTTCCAGGAAGTGATTGTGATGCTTGCCAAGCCCTGAAAACGCCTCTAACTTTGATTTCGATCCCACACTTTTTTCTGGTTTTTGAAACTTTGGTCCTGCCTCTACCAGTGATCTCTAACCCTAATTTTTGTCTTGCACGCTTCCTTATGTATTGCTCAGTGTATTAGGGTAACAAACTTTGTCCAAATCTTCCTACATTGATGATTGAATATTGGATTTGATTCTCCATTAAAACCTTCCAAAATTGGCTTGATTTGGATCTTTTTGTGCATACAAGCTTTGATACGAGTTTGTTGAGGTACTAACTGTCCATTGGAACCTGAAATCATTAAAAGATCTTTGGTTATCAATATCTTTGATTTTATGTGATTTTATTTGATTTAAAATAAATTAATTCAAATAAAAATCAAATTAAATAATAAAAATAAGATATGAGCATATGGCCAAGGCTAGAGCACGTGGGAAATAAGGAAAACTCAAAACAAGTGAAAATGAATGGGCCCATTTGGCAAAATTTGAAGTTTTGGGGATAGTTGACTTTTGGCAATTTTGCAAAAATTTCCAAATTCAACAATACATAACTTCTTCAATGTTGAACTTTTGGAAGTGTTCTTGAACTTTTTAGAAATCTTGAGATGTCCTCTAATCAACCCTTTTGGTCTCATATCATTTTGAAATTCCATGATCAAGTTAGAAGCTTTGACAAAAACGGTGTTTTTGTTGACTTTCAAAAATGACTTATAATGTCAAAATTCATAACTTCTTGTGAGTGCATATTTTAAACTTGGGGGATGAATATGGATTGTAGGAATTGGATCCTCTTCAAAATGAGCTTTGGATGGGTCATTTCTCATAAAGTATGAGAAAGTTATGCTTGGTCAAAGTTGAGTTGACTTTTCCTACAAAGCCCTAATTTTGCAACTTTTGAATCTTGATGAATTATGAGCAATCCTTGATGAATCATGATCAACCCTTGATCAAATGATGAAATATTATTCAAAATGAGAATGTTGGCAAAAAATCTTGAAGTTTGACTAAATTTGGGTCACAGTTGACTTTTACCCTAGCATAGTCGATTTTTGGACCTTTTGAGCAATTGGCTGAGCGAAATTCCTCTGCAAGGCTTGAAACTTGACATGGATGATCTTGAGAACATATTAGGACATTGGTGAGCACTTGGGGTCACTTTGACTCAAAGATATTGA
Source organism: Vicia faba (assembly GCA_948472305.1). Lineage (NCBI taxonomy): Eukaryota > Viridiplantae > Streptophyta > Magnoliopsida > Fabales > Fabaceae > Vicia > Vicia faba. Next base: position 341,158,004 of record OX451737.1, on the reverse strand, counting down.
TGCAACACAAAACCCTAATTTGGGGTAGACTGCCTTAGGAGAGAGCTTGTATGGCCAACCCTTGAGCAACCTTGAGTAACTTGGAGATTTTTCTTGCAATGTTTTAACAAATATGGGAGGGCAAATTTTGGGGTACAACAGCTGCCCCTGTTCAGTCTTCTTAAACCTGAGGATGTAGATTGTCTTTCGTGATCCGAAGGTGAAAGATGATTGAACACTAGAGTGCCCAGAAATTTGCACTCTCATGAAGTGGTAATTGTCTTCTGATGTCAGGAATGGGCTTACAGATGCCATTTGGAGATTGCTGCCGGGAGGATGGGCTTAAAGATGCCATCTGAAGGAGTGTCGATCGCATAAGAGATTCCTTAGCGAGAGCTTGTATACCTGTTTTTTGAGGAAGATTCCGCTGGGGAAGTCTGATCTTTGTTGAGATTTAGGAACTTGTCCGTAATTCAACTGAGGTGTCGAGATTTAGGAACTTGCCTGTAATTCAACTGAGGTGTCGAGATTTAGGAACTTGCCCGTAATTTAACTGAGGTGTCTAGATTTAGGAACTTTCCCGTAATTCAACTAAGGGGGGGGGGGGACATCTTCATCGAGATTTAAGAACTTACCTGTAATTCAACTGAGAAAACTTCTCTGTCGAGATTTAGGAACCTGTCTGTATTTCAACGGAGGAAAACTTTGTCGAGATTTAGGACCTTGTTTGTACTTAAACTGAGAAAACATCTTTGCTGAGTTTTAAGAACTTGTTAGTAATTCGACTTGGGGAAACATCTTCGTCGAGATTTAAGAACTTTCCCATAATTCAACTGAGAAAACTTCTCTGCCGAGATTTAGGAACCTGTCTGTAATTCAACGGAGGAAAACTATGTCGAGATTTAAGACCTTGTTTGTACTTCAATTGAGAAAACATCTCTGCTGAGTTTTAAGAACTTGTCAGTAATTCGACTGGAGGGAAACATCTTCATCGAGATTTAAGAACTCCCCCGTAATTTAACTGAGAAAACTCTGCTGAGATTTAGGAACTCGTCTGTAATTCTACGGAGGAACAACTTTGTCGAGATTTAGGACCTTGTCTGTACTCCAACTGAGAGAACATCTCTGCTGAGTTTTCAGAACTCGTCCATAATTCAACTAGAGGGAAACATCTTCATCGAGATTTAAGAACTCTCCCGTAATTCAACTGAGAAAACTCTGCTGAGATTTAGGAACTCGTCTGTAATTCGACGGAGGAACAACTTTGTCGAGATTTAGGACATTGTCTGTACTTCAACTGAGAGAACATCTCTGCTGAGTTTTAAGAACTCGTCCGTAATTCAACTGGAGGGAAACATCTTCATCGAGATTTAAGAACTTGCCCGTAATTCAACTGAGAAAACTTCTCTGCTGAAATTTAGGAACTCACCTGTAATTCAACGGAGGTAAAAGCTTCCTAGCTTTGAATTTTGTGAGAATTTAACTGCATCCTTCCTGAAAGATAAAGGTTAGTTATATGTAATGCATGATATGTATCAGGAAATGATTTTCTCAAAATAAATGAGATTGTATTGTATGATGCGTATGCACGTCATGATGTATGGAAATATAATGTTTTTAGCTGGGGAAAATAAATCCCAGATAGCCGCTGGAGAAAAGAGCTGAATTCTTCGTTTCCGCTGGGGATGGCGAATGAAGATGATTGTGAGAATAAACCTGCAGGAGAGGATAACTTCACTGGGGAATAAACTAATGAGGAGATTACTCTGTGGGAAAGAGATGCTTTGTAGAGGATTCCGCTGATAAATTCCGCTGGGGATGAATTACCGTTGTTGGTGATACTGAATCTTGTTGGGGATGTGAGTTTCTGTTTGTGAAAGGAAAGAATTCCGCTGGGGATGATTTTTTTCAATAGTGACCTTATTGGGGATAACCTTTTTAGGCTCTACTGGGGACAATCTTCCGGAATCTACTGGGGATGATTCTCCATACTCCACTGGGGATACTTTTTTCAGACTACGCTGGGAAAATTTTCCAAACTCCACTGGGGATATTTTATACTCCGTCGGGGATGATAAGACTTTTCAGTGCTGATGATAGATAAACTCTGCTTGGGGGGAGAATATTACCGATTCATTCACAGTTGCGAGTCTCAGTTGGGGAGAGTTAACATTACTTGTCCTTTTCTTGCTTTGCAGGGAGTGAATGTACCTTAGCCATATTTTTCAACTGATTCTACCTTTGTACCTGGTGGATAGAGCAACTGTAAAGCTTGGACCAATCTTATTTTCCCCTGTTTCTGATATTATAAGTAACCTTCCTTTGTTTCGCATGTAAACATTCATGAGCAGCAATTAATGTCAAATGCATATATCAAAAATGAACATTGGATGTTCTTTGCAAAACAAAACAAAAAAAGGGAAAACAGTTTGAAATTTCTCTGAAAATGGATTGTATTGATTTTGAAGTTTGGCCTGTAAATAGGCGTTTTTGTACAAGAGGCTGACATCCTAGTAAGAGAACACCGTCGAACAAATAGAATTTATACAATTTGTGAAAGCAAAGAAAAACAGCTATGTGAATAATCTCACTGGGTTCCAACTCTGTTATTGCCCTTATCTCCTCGAGCATCGCATCACTTTGCTACTTGGTTGAAGGTATGTCAGATTGATTAGTGTCTTCCGAGCTTGATAGTCGATACCGAAATCTGGTAGCAAGGTGATCCAATGAGACATAGTGTTACGCTTTGATCCCTAATTTTTGCCTGGACCGCCCTTTCGGGTTTTCAGTCCACCGGGATACCCTTTTTTGCCCAAGCCGCCTTTTCATGTTTTCGACTTGCCGGGTGTACAAATTTTTTTTTTTCATCCCTTATTTTTGCCCAAACCCTTTTGATTTGCCGGGAAGCCCTTATTTTTGCCTAGGCCAGTCAACCTAGCGGGTCTTTGATTATGCGTAGTATTTTTTCACTATGTCTGCATTGACGGGGTGAGGAAGGTCATCACCATCCATGGTGGTTAGAATCATAGCTCCTCCTGAGAAAATGTTCTTAACCACAAATGGCCCTTCGTAAGTAGGGATCTATTTGCCCCTGGGATCACCTTGAGGTAGAATGATGCACTTGATGACCAGGTCCCCAACTTGATACTCTTGTCGTCTAACTTTCTTGTTAAATGCTTTGATCATCCGCTTTTGATACATCTGACCATGACAAATAGCAGTAAGTCTCTTTTAGTCTATTAAATTCAGCTGATCAAGTCGGGTCTGAATCCAGTCATCTTCGCTCAAACCTACATCCTTCATAATCCGAAGAGAGGGTATCTGAACTTCAATGGGAAAGACGGCCTCCATGCCATAAACCAAGGAATAGGGTGTTTCCCCTGTTGACGTCCGTGCTGAGGTACGGTACCCATGAAGAGAAAACGGTAACATCTCGTGCCAATCTTTATATGTCACCGTCATCTTTTGCATGATCTTCTTAATGTTCTTATTAGCCGCTTCTACAGCCCCATTCATCTTCGGTCGGTAAGGAGAAGAGTTGTGATGCTGTATCTTGAACTGTTTGCAGAGTTTATTGATCATCTTATTGTTGAGATTTATACCATTATCTGTAATGATCCTCTCTGGTACACCATATCGACAGATCAGATTGTGCCGAATGAACCGTGCCACGACATTCTTGGTTACGATAGAAAAGGAAGCTGCTTCAACCCACTTTGTAAAGTAATCAATCGCTACCAGGATGAAATGATGCCCGTTGGATGCCGTAGGTCTGATCTCGTCGATCATGTCGATACCCCACATTGTAAAAGGCCAAGGAGCTGTCAAGATGTTCAGAGGAACTGGAGGTATGTGTACCTTATCAGCATAGACTTGGCACTTGTGACAGGTCCGAGAATGCTAATAACAGTCGGCTTCCATTGTGGACCAATAATATCCTTCCCGTAGGATTTTCTTTGTCATGGTGTGTCCACTGGAATGAGTCCCGAAAGTACCTTCATGTAAATCTACCATAATCCTTTCTTCCTCGTTCTTATCCACACATCTCAGTAAGGTCGAATCGTGGTTGCGCTTGTAAAGAATGCAATTGCTGATGAAGAACTTCGCCTTGAACCTCCTCAAAAACTTCTTGTCATTAACAGATGCACCCTCGGGGTATTCCTGAGCCTCAAGATACCTCTTCACCTCATGAAACCAGGGTTTATCCGTTGCCTCTTCAGTCTCAATATCACAACAATGTGCAGGTTCGTCCAACCTTTCAATGGTATTCCGGGGAGCTTCATTGTCCCAATTGACTTTGAACATAGAATACATCGTAGCGAGCGCGTCCGCTAACTGAGTCTCCTCTTTAGGGAAGTGCTCAAAGGTTATCTCCTCGAAGTGCGGGAGCAATGTCAACACATACTCTTTGTAAGGAATAAGATTTGGGTGTTTCGTATCCCACTCGCCTTTGATCTGGATGATCACGAGAGCGGAATCTCCGAATACACTTAAGAACTTAATCCTTAGGTCAATTGCTGCTCGAAGACCCATGATGCATGCTTCATACTCCGCCATATTGTTGGTGCAGTCGAAACATAGTCGGGCGGTAAATGGAGTATGAGAGCCTTTAGGAGATATGATCACGGCGCCAATGCCATTTCCCAAAGCGTTTGAAGCTCCATCAAAGTACATAGACCATCGGGATCCTTCCTAAGGTCCTTCATCCGGTCCATGTGTTTCACAGTCAGTTACCAACATAATGTTCTCATCCGGGAATTCAAAGTTCATAGACTGGTAATCGTCCACTCCCTGATGTGCCAAATGATCTGCCAATACACTTCCCTTGATTGCCTTTTGGGTCGTATATTAGATGTCATACTCAGTCAAGATCATCTGCCATCTTGCTATTCTTCCGGACAAGGAAGGCTTTTCGAAGATATACTTGATTGGATCCATCTTTGATATCAATAGAGTAGTGTGAGTCAGCATATACTGTCTCAGACGACGAGCAGCCCATGCCAAAGCGTAGCAAGTTTTCTCAAGCAACGAGTATCGGGTCTCGCAGTCGGTAAACTTTTTGCTAAGGTAGTAAATAGCATGCTCTTTTCGGCCAGATTCGTCATGCTTCCCCAGCACACACCCCATCAAATTGTTGAGTACTGTCAAGTATAAGATCAAAGGTCTCCCTTCAACTGGAGGCATCATAATGGGTGGCTCTTGGAGATATTCTTTGATCCTTTTGAAAGAGGTCTGACATTCATCATTCCATCTTACCACTTGATCTTTCTTCAGTAACTTGAAGATTGGATCACAAGTAGCAGTCAGGTGCGAGATGAATCGTAAAATATAGTTCAAACGTCCCAGAAAGCCTCTGACTTCTTTTTCTGTTTGGGGAGCTGGCATTTCCTGTATAGCCTTCACCTTTGCCGGATCCACTTGAATACCTTTATCGCTAACGACGAAACCCAGCAGCTTACCAGATCTCACCCCGAAGGTGCACTTGTTCGGGTTTAACCTCAGCATGTATAACTTCAACCTGTCAAATAGCTTCTGCAGATGGTCAAGGTGTTCTTCCTCAGTCTGGGACCTTGCAATCATATCGTCAACGTATACCTCAATCTCATGATGGATCATGTCATGGAACAAAGCGACCATGGCCCGCTGATACGTTGCCCCAATATTCTTCAATCCGAAAGGCATGACCTTGTAGCAAAAGGTACCCCATTGAGTGACAAAGGTTGTCTTCTCCATATCTTCGGGAGCCATTTTAATCTGATTATAACCGGAGAAACCATCCATAAAGGAGAAGACCTTATGTTGTGCGGTGTTGTCAACCAAAACGTCGATATGAGGTAGAGGGAAATCATCCTTGGGGCTCGCCCTGTTCAGATCCCTATAACCGACACACATTCGAACTTTACCATCCTTCTTCGACACAGGAACCACGTTGGCCACCCACTATGGGTAAGAAGTAACTGCTAGAAAACCGGCATCAAACTGTTTCATAACTTCAGCCTTGATCTTCTCAGACATCTCTGGGCACATTCGGCGGACCTTCTATTTCACTGGAGGACAGTCTTCCTTGGTAGGCAAGCGGTGAACCACAATATCAATATCCAACCCTGGCATATCTTCATAAGAACAGGCAAAGATCTCAACATAGTCTCACAGCATCTGAATCAACTGTTGCTTAACACTAGCTTCTAGATATGCACCGACCTTGACCTCTTTCTTGTCTACCTCTGTACCCAGATTCACTGTTTCCACTGGCTCTTCATGCGGCTGTATAGCCCTCTCTTCCTAAAGTAACAATCTAGCAAGTTCCCCAGGCACTTCGCAATCATCTTCACCTTCGTCTTCGGCTAAGTTGATCGGACTTTCGAAGTCATAACCGGCAGTAGCAGAGTTGTTATTAGTGGGATCCAGAGTGGATTCAGACCTGTATATGTGAGTGTGTGTAAAATAGCTGTTTTGTAAGATAAAAAGAAAAACAAGGAGCGCAATATTTGAAATGCAAGAAACGTCCAATGCTTTTATTGATGATATATGAAAATGACACACATAAAGCCCTCACAAACAAAGCCACAATGTCTCGGGTAAGACACCGGGCCGTAAAGTTTTAAAAATTGTCTATTACAAATTCAAAACAAAAGTCTTATTACTGGATAATAAAATAAATTGGGACGAAGTCCTTTGCCGTCCAATTGCTTAATCCACCATCAGTATTCAGATAGATCCAAATGTCGAACTCAGATTCTTCAACATCGTCTTCAATGGCATTCACTCCTGAATTTCTGATAAACAGGGGAGGTCCTCCGATCCGTGCATGCAAAACAACCCTTTGAGCTTCTGCAGTGAAACCCAAACCAAACTTGTTAGTCTTATGTGCAAAATCAGGGAGTTAGCCCCAATTTGCACACCCACCTTTCTCAACAACAGCCCCGGCATCCTTGAGGGAAGCCATCTTCATTGGAGGATCTTCAGTAACAGTTTCAGTTGATGCCAGCGTCTGGGGCACTTCTTCAAAATGTTGAAACGGGGTATCAATGAACTCCCCATCCATCTCCACATACCGGAAAGAGTTGAGGTGGCTCACCATATACTCCTCTTCTCCTTGTACCGTAACAATTTTCCCTTTCACTGGGTATTTCAGCATCTGGTGAAGCGTAGAAGTCACCGCCCCAGCTTTGTGGATCCATGGGCGACCCAGCAAACAAGAATAAGATGGTCGAATGTCCATCACATAGAATGTAGACGCGAAAATCTGAGAACCAACCTTAACTGGAATATCCACTTCTCCATGTACCATTCTCTTGGACCCGTCAAAGGCCCGAACAACAATTTTACTTGGCTTCAGTTCCAACCCTTCATAGTCCAACCGGTATAAAGCTTTCTTAGGTAGAACGTTCAACGAGGACCCAGTATCCACCAATACATGAGCTAGAGTAGTGCACCTGCACTCAATGGAGACATGCAGGGCATCATTGTGATTCTTCCCCTTAGAGGTCCAATCAGCTTCAGAGAAACCCAACCCGTTATTTGCTGTCAAACTAGCCATACAATCTTTAAACTGATCAGCTGATGTCTCTTGCGGCACATGCGCAGTCTTCACAAAAGCAATCAGAGCCTTAGCATGGGCCTTTGAACACAACAATAAGGACAACATAGAGATCTTCGATAGGGTTTTCCCCAGCTGTTCGAATACATTGTAGTCACTTTTCTTGATGGTATTTAAAATCTCCTATATCTCTTGTCTAGAGGGTTCAACAGTAATCTTCCTCGGTGCCTCCGTCCGGGCAGGCTCATCGGTGGTCCCTTTGCCCCGAGTGTCAACTGACTCGGTGACAGGGGTAAGAATTGGAACTTGAGCAGGGATAGTAGAAGATGTACTGGTTGGCGTAATGACAACAGGATTCCAAACAGTTGGTGGAGAGATCTCAGGGGAAAAAAGTCTTCCGCTGCGGGTGACTTTACTAGATCCAACTATATTGCTGACGTCAGTATCAGCCTCCTCAACCTTCAAATCCTGTTTAACCCCGTGATAATACACGTCAGCCCCATAGTGCCACGGGACAGCCTTATCTGACGTATAGGGAATAGGTCCAGGAACTGTAATGATCAAGGGAGCGATTCTCAGAACAGATGTAATTCTAACAGGCTTTCTCGAGGAAGCCTTGGAAGAATTGTCGAAAATGGTGATTATAGAAATTTCTTCAACATGAACCAAAGGAACAACAGTCTTCTCAAACAGAATTTCTTTATTATCCATCAGGCGTTGGACACCTGATTTCAAAAGATGGCAACCGGTAGGTAGGACAAAACACAGACGGCAAACTTCGCCACAACCCGGAAATAAACCGGCTAATAGAAGGTTCTTCTTCACAGTCATCAATGGAGTAGCAATGTCTTTCACAGAAACCACAAACGAGTCTTCATCTACATCATTCACTCCATGCTTGGGCATAGGAGAAGTCATAACATTAGGCTTTTCGGGCGCTTCGAACTCAATCTCCTTAGCATTAATCAAATCCTGTACCTTATTCTTCAGGACCCATCAATCATTCATATCATGCCCCGGGCTATCGGAGTGAAAAGCACAGCGGGCATTCGGATTGTACATCGGTGATGTTGTATTAGGATTTTTAAGGGCTTCCTTCGGAATCACCAAGTTCGTCTTTAATAACTGCGGCAGAATCTGAGATAGGGTCATATGGAGCTGAGTGAATTGTCTTCGCGGCCTCTCGGCTCTTGGTTGATTGTTGCGTTGTGAGGCAACAACAAGTCTTGATATAACAACCGCATTGACTGCTTTGCGGAACTCAGGTCTATTATGGCTCTTTGAACTGTAAACAGCGCTGGATTCCTTCTTAAAAGGCTTCTTTTCCGTGGTTGATGAAGCACCCTTATATATTTTACCGCTCTTGATATCGGCCTCAACTCTTTCCCCGGTCATAATCAGCTCAGTAAACTCGGACGATGAACTTCCAATCAGATGGTTGAAATACGGACCATACAAGGTCCCAAGAAACATATCTACTAACTCCCTGTCAGCCAGCGGGGGTTGTACTCTCCCAGCAAGGTCCCTCCACTTCTGAGTGTAGTCTTTGAAACTTTCGCTCGCACCCATAGACATACCCTAAAGTTGGGTACGCGTGGGAGCGAGGTCGGCATTGTATTGGTACTGCTTGTAAAAAGCAGCAGCAAGGTCTTCCCAATTACGGATACTAGCTCCTTCCAGCTGGTAAAACCATTCAAGTTGAGTCCCTGAGAGACTATCTTGAAAGAAGTGGATCCAGAGGTTCTTATCAGCAATGTATGGCTGGATCTTTCTAACGTACGAGCGGAGGTGCAGCTTTGGACAAGAAACCCCGTCGTATTTAGCAAAGATTGGTGCTTTAAACTTGTGGGGAATCACCACCCCAGATGACAAACCCAAATCACCAAAGTCCAATCCAGGTACCTTCTGGATCTCCATCGCACTTAACCGGTCTTCAAGTTGTTTATACATATCCTCAGCCGGAAGATACTGGTCTTCGTCAAAGTTAGTCTCGTTGTCAGATACCACAGGGCTAGGAGCCGTCCTTTCTTCTTGGTTTTCTCCCCCTCCATATGAGTGGGATAAATTGACTTCATCTCGCAAATTGTTACCAAACCTACGACCCATGTTTAGGAGGACCGTCTTCTTCTTCTTCTTCTTCTTATCCTTCAAGATAAGAGTCTTCAGATCTTGCTGACCCTTAGCCAAATTCATGAACATTTCCTGGAATTGAGCGTTTTGAGCTTGTAGAGCCTTGATAGCTTGATCAATTGATGTTTCAGAAGACATGATGCTGAAATAAATAGCGAAGAAGATGAGAAACCTGTAAGGGTACCTGTAATGAGGTGCATGGAATGAAATGCGTATGATATGATTTCAAAGACGTCGAGAGATTCAAATTCGTAAACCAAAATGAACACACTTTTATTAGATAAACTTGAAACAATGTTTAACAGATGCCTTTAAGGTGTTTACAAGAAAGAAATATGGAAAAATAAACCAAAGCTAGAAATAACAAAAGACATCAGCGCTCTCATGGCCGTTTCTCGTTGGTGCTGACATAGTCGTTGAGGACCTTCTCATTCTACAGCTGTCTTGTAAGCTTTTGAATCTTCCGCTCCTTCTCGTGATACTTTTCTATGTAAGTATCCCGCTCTTCCCTTAGCTTCATCCAAGACCTCTTTAATGCCCCAATGTCAGTTGGCATGTACGGATGTAGGACAGTAGGAGGAACCCCTTCTTCATCAGCATTCTCCATAATTACCGGCAAGACAGCTTCGTACGGCATTCCCAGCTTTTGGGCACGGATACGAACCCATCGGAGATATGGTTCCATCGGAAGAGAGGTCTTCATCCCTAACTCGTGTGGATCACACCAGTGCACCCTGTCCCAAGCTCGTATGAACCTGCGGAGATGTTCGTCACTATCCCCTTGGAAGTCAAAGATAATTCTTGGCATCAGCAACTCATGAGGTCCTTCCCTCCTAGCTCGCCCAAACTGACGTAAGGCCAAACAAGGATTATAGGTAATCCCTCCTCGAATTCCCAGCAATGGAACATTGGGGTACTCCCCACAGCGATCAATAATAGCTACGTCTTCCATGTCTTTAGTGCT